>JARFIW010000631.1:2322500-2922500 GCA_036346225.1 Platerodrilus igneus
ACGGCGGTTGCAACGTGTACGACACTAGCAATTTCACAGTTCCTATAATTTTACTACATTTGCCACGTTTGTAGCGATTGTAACGTCTACAACGTTTGCTCGTTTGTAGGCGATACAACCAGTGTTATGTTTGTAATTGCGCTTACAACGCTTGCAACATTTGCATTTTTGCAGCGAGTACAACGTTTGCAATCTTTACAATATCGTAGCGTTTATACTTTTACTATGTTTACAGCGTTTTTGCAACGCTTGCACATTTGTAGCGCTTTTTGTAACGTTTGCACGTTTGCAGAAGTTACGGCGTTTAAAATGTTACCAATTTCACAGCGTTTGTAGTGTTACAACGTTTGCAATATTTGCATGTTGTAGTGAGTGCAACGTAGCAATGTTTACAATTTCACAGATTTTGTAATTTCCTACGTTTGTAGCGTTTTTTGCAACGTTTCTAATTTTACAACGTTTAGAACGCTTGCAACATTCGCACATCTGCAGCGAACATATTGTTGCGACGTTGACTATTTCACAGATTTTGTAGTTTGTCGCATTTGCAACGTTTAGAGCGTTTGCACGTTTACGGCGGTTGCAACGTGTACGACACTTGCAATTTTACAGGGCCTATAATTATACTACGTTTGCCACGTTTGTAGCGATTGTAACGTTTACAACGTTTGCACGTTTGTAGGCGATACAACCAGTGTTATGTTTGTAATTGCGCTTACAACGCTTGCAACATTTGCATTTTTGCAGCGAGTACAACGTGTGCAATCTTTACAATTTCGTAGCGTTTATACTTTTACTATGTTTACAGCGTTTTTGCAACGCTTGCACATTTGTAGCGTTTTTTGTAACGTTTGCACGTTTGCAGAAGTTACGGCGTTTGCAATGTTACCAATTTCACAGCGTTTGTAGTGTTACAACGTTTGCAACATTTGCATGTTGTAGCGAGTGCAAAGTAGCAATGTTTGCAATTTCACAGATTTTGTAATTTTTTACGTTTGTAGCGTTTTTTGCAACGTTTCTAATTTTACAACGCTGGCAACATTCGCACGTCTGCAGCGAACGTATTGTTGCGACGTTGACTATTTCATTGATTTTGTAGTTTGTCGCATTTGCAACGTTTACACCGTTTACACGTTTACGACGGTTGTAACGTGTACGACACTTGCAATTTCACAGGGCCTATAATTTTACTACGTTTGCCACGTTTGTAGCGATTGTAACGTTTACAACGTTTGCACGTTTGTAGGCGATACAACCAGTGTTATGTTTGTAATTGCGCTTACAACGCTTGCAACATTTGCATTTTTGCAGCGAGTACAACGTGTGCAATCTTTACAATATCGTAGCGTTTGTACTTTTACTGTTTATAGCGTTTGCAATGTTACGAATTTTTCAGCGTTTGCAGTTTTACAACGTTTGCAACGCTTGCAACATTTGCATGTTTGTAGCGAGTGCAACGTTGCGATGTTTGCAATTTTACAGATTTTGTAATTTTTACGTTTGTAGCGTTTTTTGCAACGTTTGCACGTTTGCAGTGGTCATAGCGTTTGTAATGTTAATAATTTCAGAGCGCTTCTAATTTCACAACGTTTGCAACGCTTGCAGCATTCGCACGTCTGCAGCGAGGGCCTATAATTTTACTACGTTTGTCACGTTTGTAGCAATTGCAACGTTTATATCGTTTGCGCGTTTGCGGACGATGCAACGTTTGCAATGCTAGCAGTGTCACATGTATGTAATTACGTTTACAACGCTTGAACATTTACATTTTTGCAGCGAGTTCAACGTATGCAACCTTTACAATTTCGCTACGTTTGTAATTTTACTACGTTTGCAGCGTTTTTTTCAACGTTTGCACAGGTTACAGCGTTTGCAATGTTAACAAATTTATGGTGTTTTTAATTTCACAACGTTTACAACGCTTGCAGCATTCGCACGTCTACAGCGACTGTATCGTTGCGACGTTGGCTGTTTCACAGATTTTGTAAAGTTTGTCGCGTTTGCAACATTTACAACGTTTGTACATTTACGGCGGTTGCAACGTGTAGACGCTTGCAATTTCACAGTTCCTATAATTTTACTACGTTTGCCACGTTTGTAGCGATTGCAATGTTTACGACGTTTGCACGTTTGCAGACGATGAAACGTTTGCAATGCTACAGCATCACATGTTTGTAGTTACGTTTACAACGCTTGCAACATTTGCATTTTTGCAGCAAGTACACAACGTGTGCAACCTTTACAATTGCGCAGCGTTTGTAATTTTACTACGTTTGCTGCGTTTTTTGCAACGTTTGTACGTTTGCAGCGGTTACAGCGTTTGCAATGTTAACAATTTCACAGTGTTTCTAATTTCACAACGTGTACAACGCTTGCAGCATTCGCACGTCTGCAGCGAGTGTAACGTTGCGACGTTGACTATTTCACATATTTTGCAACTTTTGCAAAGTTTGTCGCGTTTGCAACGTTTAGAAAGTTTGCAACCATTGCACGTTTGCAGCGGGTGCACCATTTGCGACGTTTGTAATTTCAGGCGTTTGTAATTTTACGTTTGTAACGTTTGCAACGTTTAAACTTGACAAACGTAATGTATGCTTAAAACTTGTTTATTTTGTTTTAACTTTGTTTTTTTTTCAGGCGACGCCAGAAGAAGTTACAACCTCAACCCGAAGAAATACCTCCAGAAAAACTCTCCCAAGAAGCATTCCGGCTTCTAAGAACAGCCCAATCCCTACTAAACACCGGCGCGCCCGATCTAGCCCAACTAAACACAGACAAATCAGCCGACATACAATTTCTAGAACAACTAGCCAAAGAGTTTCCGCGCACGCGCCAAGACGACACCGAATCACTTTCAATATCAAGCCTCCAATACACAACCCCGTCCGACAGAGATGTCCGAATATCAACGGCATTCAACCGAAAATTGTCCTTACAACACACAAGCACCGACGCCCGCAGTAGTATTACGTCAAACAAATGTGATAACAACCAATCGCCAATTAGTAGCGTAAGCTCAGCAGAGGACGAGAGCGGTTTCTCGTCGATGAATTCTTTCCAGGAGTTAGGAATACCTACGAAGGAGACGACTCCGCTGGCGAAGGATGCGTTGTTGAAGAGTATGTTGCAAGGAAGTGAAGTACAAACAAAACTGTGGGAGAAATCTGCGCCTGCGCACTCGCACAGACGCTGGAGTTCAATTCCAGCGAGTAGTAAAATTAACGCGAAAGAGCCATTGAAGGTTTTGTGGGTGTGAGAGGGACATCCGACCAAAACTGCCATTTTTTAAGCCAAATTGTGATATACTTTGTACTTAGGTGTATATAGGAAACACAAGACAGTATCTACTTTATTGTAAACTTGTACAAATTTTTTATAAGTAGTTGAATTGTACCAAATCTTTTGATTAGTGTTTGTGTGGGTTTTATTACTTGTATTTATTATAAATATACGATTTTTTAAACGGCCGTGGTTGAGTTACAGGGGCAAGCTAAATACCACAGACAGTTGTGGCGTTTTTGTGTTTCTTACCAAAATTACCGCAGCTTCTACTATACAACTAAGGTTTGGAATTAGAAACACGTGTCTGTGATTAAATAAACGTTATTTTGAAAGGTTTAGCAAGGTTTTAGTAAAAGACAGTCGTTGCCTCTCTCTTAAAATGAGCCTAAACTACGTGTGAACTATACACTCGGCTTTGAATAAACGCTTGCGTGTGCAAGCTCACAACAAACACATTCTGGTCGTGTAACAATTGAAAGGCGCATTCAAAATTCTTACATGGCTTATAATGTTTACAATGTTTATGTTTACGATGCTTACAACGTTCGCGGCGTCAGAAATGTTACTTTATTCCTTCACCTACAAGTCTATGTTTGCGACATATCGTGTTCCGCAACTCGTGCTATTCTATGCTCTGGAATTCTTTCAACATTTACGTGTTCCGTAACTCAAGCTTTTTTAATCTTTGCAATTCTTACAATAGCTGCGTGTTCGCCAACTCAAGCTGTTCTAATCGCTAGATTTTGTAGAATATTTAAGTGTTCCGCAGATTATTATAACCCCGCCGGTACGGTACACAAGCCACTACGTCAGTTGGCAGTACAAATTAATTTTTGCCAAATGACACGCAAATAGGGTATTACGTCATAAATGTTCAAATTATTATCACATGCTAACAATGGTTGTATTAATTATAAGGAAGACCAAAAGGTACTCACGTAAACTGTAGCGCTTCTCACAGCATTACTCCATGATGGCGGCAGCGGGTCTCCATTGATTTTTCGGGCGTGGGTAATTCGTTAGGCCCGGTTGAAACCAAATTAAATTTGTCTTCTTTGTGCCTACGTAGAGAGCGACAGGAAACTGGTATAAGGAACGATAATTGGGTAGATAAAAGGAAATTTACATAACAAAAAAGAACAAGATACGGCACAAAGATAACTACTCTCAGTCACCAGTCTCGACGTGTCCGGAAATCACCACCACCCCTCTTGGCACACCGCGTCGGCGCAATCTCGCGCAAACGCACTGACTGAAGTGACGGAAATACACACACGTCTTTTCAAATTATTGGCGCGAAATCCTTACAAATTAAAACGTATATAAATGTTTATATGCCGAATTTTCGGCATGTAACAAGATCTTACTCTTCTAGTCTTTGGAATTCTTAAAATATATGTGTTTTGTAGCTCATGCTTTTCTAATCTCTGGAATACTTTTAATATTCACGTGTTCCGCAACTCGTGCTCTTCTATTCTCTGGAATTCCTACAATATTTACTTGTTACATAATTCATGCTCTTTTAATCGCTGCAATTCTTACAATAGCTGTGCGCTCCGCAACTCAAGCTGTTCTAATCCCTAGATTTTGTAGAATAATTACGTGTTCTGCAGGTCATGCTCTTCTAGTCTCTGGAATTCTTACAATATTTAGGTGTACCGCAGCTCACGCTTTTCAAAACTTTGTAATTCTTACAATATACACATGTTCCGCATCCCATGCTGTTTCAATCTTTTGACCGCTTACAATATTTACGTATTCCGCAGCTTATACTGTTCTAATCGCAAAAATTTTTACAAAACATACGTGTTCCGCGGTTCGTGCTTTTTAATCTCTGGAATTCGAAATATACGGTTTTGTTGCTCATGCTTTTCTAGTCTCTGGAATTCTTATAATATTCACCTGTTCCGCAACTCGTGCTCTTTTTTCTCCGGAATTCTTACAATATTTACTTGTTCCGCAATTCATGCCCTTTTAATCTCTGGACCTCTTACAATAACTGCGTATTCCGCAAATCAAGCTGCTCTAGTCGCTAGATTTTGTATAACATTTACGTGTTCCGTAGAACATGCTCTTCTAGTCTCTGGAATTCTTGCAATATATAGGTATTCTGCCGCTAATACTGTTTTAAGCACAAAAATTCTTACTAAATTTACGTGTTCCGCAATCATGCTCTTCTAATCTCTGAAATTCTTAAAATCTGTAAGTGTTCCGTAGCTCATGTTTTTCTAACCTCTGTAATTCTTAAAATAGTCACGTGTTCCGCAACTCGTGCTCTTCTATTCTCTGGAATTCTTACAATATTTACATGTTCCGTTACTCATGCTCTTTTAACCTCTACAATTCTTACAATACACGCGCGTTGCGGAACTCAACCTGCTCTAATTGCTAGATTTTGTACAATATTTACGTGTTCCGCAGGGTATGCTCTTTTAGGCTGTGGAATTCTTGCAATATTTAGGTGTTCCGCAGCTCATGCTTTTCTAAACTATGCAATTCTTATAATATTCACGTGTTCCGCACCCCGTTCGGTTTTAATCTCTGAACCGCTTACAATATTTACGTGTTCCGCAGCTCATACCGATTTAATCCGAAAAAATCTTACAAATTTTTTGTGTTCCGCCGACAATGCTTTTCTAAAATCTGGAATTCTTAAAATATATACTTGTTCTGTATCTCATGATTCTCTAGCTTCTGGAATTCTTAAAATAATCACGTGTTCCAAACTTGTGCTCTCCTATTCTCTGGAATTCTTACAATATTTACGTGTTCCGCAAACATACTCTTTCAATCTCTGCAATTCTTACAATACCTGCGAGTTCCGTAACTCAAGCTGTTCTAATCGCTAGATTTTATGCAATATTTACGTGTTCCGCAGGTCATACTCTGGTAGTCTCTGGTATTGTTACAATATTTAGGTGTACCGCAGCTCCCGCTTTTCTGTGTAATTCTTACAAAATTCACGTGTTCCGCAACCCATGCGGTTTTAATCTCTGGACCGCTTACAATAATCACGTGTTACGCAGCTTATACTGTTCTAATCGCAAAAAATCTTACAGAATTTACGTGTTCCGCAGTTAATGCCCAACTAATCTCTGAAACTGTCAAAATATGTACATGCTCCGTAACTCATGCTTTTCTAGCCTCTGAAATTCTTAAATATTCACGTGTTCTGAAGTTAATGCGCTTCTAGACACTGGAATTTTAAAAATGTATACGTGTTCCGTAGCTCATGCTTTTCTAGCCTCTGAATTCTTACAAAATTTACGTGATCTGGACCCCACGCTGGACCGCTTACAATATTTACGTGTTCCGCAGCCCATACTGTTTTAATCGCAAAAATTCTTACAAAGTATACGTGTTCCGCAGTTAATGCTCTCCTAAAATCTGGAATTCTTAAAATATATACGTATTCCGTGGCTCTGCTCTTCTAGCCTCTGGAATTCTTAGAATAATCACGTGTTCCGCAACTCGTGCTCTCTATTCTCTGGAACTCTTACAATATATACGTGTTCCGTTACTCATGCTCTTTTAATCTCTGTATTCTTACAATATCTGCGCGTTGAGTAAATCAAGCTGTTCTAATCGCTAAATTATATACAATGTTTAGGTGTTGCGCAGGTAATACTCTTCTAGTATCTGGAATTCTTGCAATATTTAGGTATTCCGCAGCTCACGCTTTGCGAAACTCTGTAATTCTTACAATATTCAAGTGTTCCGCAACTCATACTGTTTTAATCTCTGGACCGCTGACGATATTTAAGTGGTCTGCAGCTTATACTGTTCGAATCGCAGAAATTCGTATAAAATTTACGTATTCCGTAGCTTACGCTCTTCATATCTCCGAAATTCTTAAAATATGTACGAGTTCTGTAACTCATGCTTTTGTATCCTCTGGAATTCTTGTAATATTTACGTGTTTCTCAGCTCATACTGTTCTATCCACAAAAATTATTACAAAATTTACGTGTTCCGCAGTTAATACTCTTCTAATCTCTGGAATTCTTAAAATATGTGTTCCGTAGCCCATGCTAGTCTCTGGAATTCTTAAAATAGTCACGTATTACGCAACTCGTGCTCTTCTTTTCTTTGGAATTCTTATAATATTTAGGCGATCGTAACTCGTGCTCTTTTAATCTTTGCAAATCTACAATAGCTGCGCTTTACGCAACTCATGCTGTTTTAATTGCTAGGTTTTGTATAATATTTATGTATTCCGCAGGTTTAGTGTATGGAATATTTACGATATTTACGTGTTCCGCAGCTCATACTGTTCTAATCGCAAGAATTGTTACAAGGCTTACGTGTTTCGCAGTTCGTGTTTTTCTAGCCTCTGGAATTCTTAAAATAGTAACGTGTTCCGCAACTTGTGCTGTTTTATTCTCTGGAATTCTTAATATATTTACGTGTTCCGTAGCTCATGCTCTTTTAATCTCTGGAATTCTTACCATTTATGCGCTTTCGTAAATCAAGCTGTTCTAATCGATAGATTTTGTACAATATTTATATGTTCGGCAGGTCGAGTTTGTAGTCTCTGGAATTATTACAATACTTAGGTGTACCACAGCTCACGGTTTTCTAAACTATGTAATTCTTCCCGTGTACAAATGTTCCGCAACCCATGCCTGTTTTAATCTCTGGATCGCTTACAATATTTACGTGTTCCCCAGCTCATACTGTTCTAATCGCAAGAATTCTTACAAAGTTTACGTATTCCGCGGTTCGTGCTTTTATAGCCTTTGGAATTCTTAAAATAGTCACGCGTTCCGCAACTAGTGCTCTTCTATTCTCTGACATTTTTACAATATTTACGTGTTCCTTAACTCATGCTCTTTTAATCTCTGGAGCTCTCGATTCCGTAAATCAAGCTTTTCTAATCGAAAGGTTTTGTACAATATTTACGTGTTCCGCAGGTCATGCTTTTCTGGTCCCTGGAATTTTTACAACATTTAGGTCTTCCGCAGCTCACGCTTTTCTAAACTCTTTAATTCTTACAATATTCACGTGTTCCGCAACCAAGGCTGTTTTAATTTCTAGACCGCTTACAATATTTACGTGTTCCTCAACTCATACTGTTCTAATCGCATGAACTGTGGCAAAACTTACGTGTTCAGCGGTCCGTATTTTTTTAGCCTCTGGAATTCTTATATTATTCACGTGTTCCGCAACTCGTGCTCTTCTCTTTCCTGGAATTTTTACAATATTCACTTGTTCCGTAATTTATGCTCTTTTAATCTCTGGACTTCTTACGATACCTGCGTGTTCCGCAAATCAAGCTGTTCTAATTGGTAGATTTTGTACGATATCTACATGTTCCACAGGACATGCTCGTGTAGTCACTTGAATTCTTGCAAAATGTAGGTGTTTCGCAGCTCATGCTTTTCTAAACTCTATAATTTTTACAATATTTACGTGTTCCGTAACCTATGCTGTTTTTAACTCTGTTACAATATTTACGTGTTCCGCAGCTGATATTTTGTAGAATAATTACGTGTTCCATAGTTTATGTTCTTCTACTTTCTGGAATTCTTGCAATATTTAGGTGTTCCGCAACTCACGCTTTTCTAAACTCTGTAATTCTTACAATATTCACATGTCCCGCACTTCATGCTGTTCGAATCTCTAAACCGCTTACAATATTTAAGTATTCCGCAGCTCATACTGTTCTAGTCGCAAAAATTCGTAAAACTTTACGTGTTCCACAGTTCATGCTCTTCTAATCTCTGAAATTTTTAAAATAAGTACGTGTTCCGTAATTAATGCTTTACTAGCCTCTGGAATTCTTATAATAATCACGTGTTCCGCAGTTAAGGTTCTTCTAATTTCTTGAATTCTTAGATGTGTGCGTGTTCCGTAACTCATGCTTTTCTAGTTTCTGGAATTCTTAAAATAGTAACGTGTTCCGCAACTCGTGTTCTTCTATTCTTGAAATTTTTACAATAGTTACGTGTTCCGCAGCTCATACTGTTCCAATCGTACGAATTCTTACAAAACTTACGTTCTTACAATTTAAAAACGACGATAATTACAGTTAAAAAGTCGATAAATACATCGCGCAAGCGCGATGAAAGATCGACTACACGGGCGGTTAGTAGCGCTAACCTTATTACAGATTTTGCGCGCCCAACTGCCAATGACGTCACCAATGCACAAATTATATTGCGCAATAATCGGAAAATTTATATAAATTTAAGACAATAGGTAATACAGTAATTACTCACATGATAGGTCCAGATTTCCACGAACTACGCCTATCGTCCTTCAGGATAAAGATGGTGGCTGCGCGTCCCTAAGGGCTGCTGCTGGCCCTCTTACAAGAAACGGCAATTAACGGGGGTACGTCTTACGCACATCCCAATAGCTTGGACTCGATCTCAGGGCTCCACTGGCGTGGAATGCGGTTCTGCCTACGGCTTCAAATTCATCACCTATGTAGGGAATGGACAAGGAAAACCAGGTATAAGGGCGACAAACAAAGATAATTTAGGCAAAGGAATCTACATAGATAATAACAAGCACGATACGATACCTCAAACGTCCACTCCACTCGAACGTTCAGGCAAAAAAGCCACGTTACAGAGAGCACCCGGAAAAACCCCACTTCTGTCTTTTACGCGTCGGCGCGAAGTTATTCGTCCAACCCACTTTTGACGTAACGGAAGTACGCGCACCGCGTCTTTTAAATTTGTGGCGCTAAACTTCCGCACATCAAAATTAACCTAAAAACAATGTTTAAGGGCCAATTTATTGGCACGTAACAACGTGTTCCGCGGTTCGTGCTTTTCTAGCCTTTGGAAATTCTTATAGTATTCACGTGCCCCGCACCTCGTGCTTTTCTCTGGAATTCTTACAATATTTACTTATTCCGTAATTCATGCTCTTTTAATCTCTGGACTTCTTACAATATCTGCATGTTCCGCAAATCAAGCTGTTCTAATCGCTAGATTCCGTACAAAATTTACGTGATACGCAGGTAATGCTCTTCTAGTCTTTGGAATTTTACAATACTTAGGTGTTTCGTCGCTTACGCTTTTCTAAACTCTTTAATTCTTACAATATTTACGTGTTCCACAACACAAGCTGTTTCGTAACTCATGTCCTTCGAGTCTCTGGAGTTCTTACAATATTTACGTTTTCTGTAGCTCATTTTCTTCTTGTTAGATTGCAACAACTGCTGTTGATATGTCGCTTACAATGTTAACTACGTTTGCAAAGTTTACAACGGCTAGAGCAGCTACAACGTTTGCGATATTACAACGGTAACGAGGTTTTTAAAAGGCAATAAAACTTCTAACGTCTTATGAACTACGTTCAGAGCGTTTACGGAATCTTTATTCCTATTTAAATTTGCTTTATTTCTAAATCTGTATAACTTGGAAATTCGCACGTATGCAGTTATAGCGACTTTCTGTCGACAGAGTCTGCACAAATGGATTCGTACAAGAAGAATCTTTAGTTTTAAAACATGTTCAGCTGCTGCACATGTTTAGGTATGTATGAATGTGGAATTCTTACAATGTTAAAGAACTTACAATGTATGCAACGTTTAGATGTTTGTACCGTTTGTAATGATTACAGGGAGTACAAATACTGACATGTTTTCCCGCTTACAATGTTACCACGTTTATAAGATTTATAACGTTTACAGTTGCTACGCCGTTTACGACATGTACGACGTTTAAACTTTGCAAATGGCTACATTGTTTAAAACAATTACAATGTTTACAACATCCTATTCGTTGTACATTGTTTAACGTGTACTTCGACATTCATACGTATGTTTATAAGGTACCGCTTGCAGTTTCTGGTTGTAGAACATGTTTAGGAATTACAGTTGTTTCGACATGTAAAGCTGTGGAATTTTTACAATGTTAAAAACATTTACAAGGTACAGAATGCTTACACTATTTGTAATGATTACCGGAAGTACAACTACTGCCATAATGTCGCTTACAATGTTAATCCCGTTTGCAAGGTCTATAACGTTTACAGTTGCTACGACGTTTACGATATCAACGACGTTAACAAAGTTTGAAAATAGCTACATTGTTTAAAGCGACTACAATGTTTACAACTTCTTATTCATTGTACATTGTTTAACGTTTACTTCGACATTCATACGTATGTTTATAAGCTACCGCCCGTAGTCTCTGCAAATGAATTCGTATACTATGGGTCGTTGGTTGTAGAACATGTTTAGGAATTGCAGATGTTTTGGCATGTAAAACTGTGGAATCCTTACAATGTCAAAACCATCTACAACTTTGAAAATGCTTACACCATTTGTAATGATTACCGGAAGTACAACTACTGCCATAATGTCGCTTACAATGTTAATCCCGTTTGCAAGGTCTATAACGTTTACAGTTGCTACGACGTTTACGATATCAACGACGTTAACAAAGTTTGAAAATAGCTACATTGTTTAAAGCGACTACAATGTTTACAACCTCTTATTCATTGTACATTGTTTAACGTTTACTTCGACATTCATACGTATGTTTATAAGCTACCGCCCGTAGTCTCTGCAAATGAATTCGTATATTATGGGTCCTTGGTTGTAGAACATGTTTAGGAATTGCAGATGTTTTGGCATGTAAAACTGTGGAATCCTTACAATGTCAAAACCATCTACAACTTTGAAAATGCTTACACCATTTGTAATGATTACCGGAAGTACAACTACTGCCATAATGTCGCTTACAATGTTAATCCCGTTTGCAAGGTCTATAACGTTTACAGTTGCTACGACGTTTACGATATCAACGACGTTAACAAAGTTTGAAAATAGCTACATTGTTTAAAGCGACTACAATGTTTACAACCTCTTATTCATTGTACATTGTTTAACGTTTACTTCGACATTCATACGTATGTTTATAAGCTACCGCCCGTAGTCTCTGCAAATGAATTCGTATATTATGGGTCCTTGGTTGTAGAACATGTTTAGGAATTGCAGATGTTTTGGCATGTAAAACTGTGGAATCCTTACAATGTCAAAACCATCTACAACTTTGAAAATGCTTACACCATTTGTAATGATTACCGGAAGTACAACTACTGCCATAATGTCGCTTACAATGTTAATCCCGTTTGCAAGGTCTATAACGTTTACAGTTGCTACGACGTTTACGATATCAACGACGTTAACAAAGTTTGAAAATAGCTACATTGTTTAAAGCGACTACAATGTTTACAACTTCTTATTCATTGTACATTGTTTAACGTTTACTTCGACATTCATACGTATGTTTATAAGCTACCGCCCGTAGTCTCTGCAAATGAATTCGTATATTATGGGTCCTTGGTTGTAGAACATGTTTAGGAATTGCAGATGTTTTGGCATGTAAAACTGTGGAATCCTTACAATGTCAAAACCATCTACAACTTTGAAAATGCTTACACCATTTGTAATGATTACCGGAAGTACAACTACTGCCATAATGTCGCTTACAATGTTAATCCCGTTTGCAAGGTCTATAACGTTTACAGTTGCTACGACGTTTACGATATCAACGACGTTAACAAAGTTTGAAAATAGCTACATTGTTTAAAGCGACTACAATGTTTACAACTTCTTATTCATTGTACATTGTTTAACGTTTACTTCGACATTCATACGTATGTTTATAAGCTACCGCCCGTAGTCTCTGCAAATGAATTTGTATATTATGGTTCCTTGGTTGTAGAACATGTTCAGGAACTTCAGATGTTTCGACATGTAAGGCTGTGGAATTTTTACAACGTTCACAGCATCCTCTTTCTCATTAAATTTTTGTTTCTAGATCTGTGTAACCTGAACGTTGTCACGTATTTAGTAATAGTGAGTTCCTTTCGGAGTCTGCGCAAATAGACTCGTACAAGACAGTTTTCTAGCTGGAAAACATGTTCAACAACTGCATATATTCCCATTGATTGGCCTAAAGTTTTTACAACATATACAATGTTTAGAATGTTTACACCTTCTACATCTTTTGTAATGATTACAAGCGTCACAACTATTGCCGTTGCTATTTTGCTTACAATGTTAGCCACATTTACAACGTTTATAACGTTTACAGCAGCTACAACGTTTGCGACTTTTACAACGTTAACAATGTTTGCAAACGGCTACAACGTTTAAAACGACTACGACGATTAAAACTTAAGACACATTTACAATGTTGATACGTTGGCAAAGTTCACAGAATCCTCTTTCCTATTAAGTTTTGTTTTGATTCTATATCTGTGTAACCTGGACGTTCCTACGTATGTAATAATAGTGAGCTCCTGCCGGAGTCTGCGCAAATCGACTCGTACAAGATAGTTTCTTAGATGTAAAACATGTTCAGCAACTGCAGATGTTTCTATTGGTAGGCCTGAAATTTTTATGACGTATACAAAGTTTAGAACGTCTACACCATCTACAGCTTTTGCAATCATTACATGGATTACAACGATTTGCATTGTTATGTTGCTTACAATGTTAGCCACATTTACACCGTTGATAATGTGTACAGCAGCTACAACGTTTGCGACTTTTACAACGTTAACAAGGTTTGCAAACGGCTACAGCGTTTAAAACGACTACAACGGATTACAACGTACGACATTTACAATGTCGATACGTTGGCAACGTTCCGGCGTTCACAGCATCCTCTTTCTCATTAAATTTGTTTTGTTTCTAGATCTGTGTAACCTGAACGTTGCCACGTATGTATTAATAGTGAGTTCCTGTCGGAGTCTGCGCAAATGGACTAGTACAAGATAGTTTTATAGTTGAAAAACATGTTCAGCAGCTGCAAATGCTTCCATTGGTAGGTCTGAAATTTTTACAATGTATACAATGTTTAGAACGTTTACATCATCTACCACTTTTGTATTAGAATTACAACTATTGGCATTGTCATGTTGCTTACAGTGTTAGCCACATTTACAACGTTTACAGAGCTTCAACGTATGCGACTTTTACAAAGTTGACAAGGTTTGCAAACTGCTACAACGTTTGAAACGTCTACTTTACAATGTCTTTCCTACTAAATTTGTTTTAATTGTAGATCTGTTTAACCTGGACGTTCCTACGTAGGTAATAGTAGTGACTACCTGTTTCAGTCTGCGCAAATGCCCTCGTACAAGATAGCTTCCTAGTTGTAAAACATATTCAGCAACTGTAGATGTTTCCAGTGGTAGACCTGACATTTTTATGATCTTTACAATGTTTAGAACGTTTACATCATCTACAGCTTTTGTAATGATTGCAAGGATTACAACGATTGCCGTTGTTCTGTTGCTTACAATATTGATCACATCTACAATGTATATAACGTTTACAGCAGCTACAACTTTTGCAACTTTTACAACGTTAACAAGTTTGCAAACGGCTACAACGTTTAAAACGACTACAACGATTACAACGTACGACACATTTACAATGTTAATACGTTGGCAACGTTCCGGCGTTCACAGCATCCTCTTTCTCATTAAATTTGCTTTGTCTCTAGATCTGTGTAACCTGAACGGTGCCACGTATCCATTAACTCTTTGCGCTCGTATGTCTCCGTACGGGGGACATCACTTGTTTTATCGTTGCACTCGTATGTCCCCATACAAGGGACATCGCATCTCAACCGTTTCGCTCGTATGTCACCGCATCGGCATCAATACTTCAAATTTTATCTTTTGTAGGAATGTATATATCTGTTATCACGGACCTATAATATTATTACAAGGTTACAACGATTGTCGTTGTTATGGCGCTTACAATGTTAGCCACATTTACAACGTTAATAACATTTACAGCAGGTACAACGTTTGCGACTTTTACAACGTTAACAGGGTTGCAAACGGCTACAACGTTTAAAACAACTACAATGATTACAACGTACGACTCATTTACAATGTTGATAAGTTGGCAACGTTCCGGCATTCACAGCATCCACTTTCCCATTAAATTTGTTTTGTTTCTAGATCTGTGTAACCTGAACGCTGCCATATATGTATTTATAGTGAGTTCCTCTCGTAATCTACGCAAATGGACTCCTAGTTGTAAAATACGCCCAGCAACTGCATGTTTCCATTGTCAGGCCTGAAATTTTTACAACGTGTACAAGGTTTAAAACGTTTACACCTCTACAGCTTTTGTAATGATTACAAGGATTACAACGAACCCGTTGTTATGTCGCTTACAATGTTAGCCACATCTACAACGTTACTAACGTTTACAGCAGCTACAAGGCTTGCGACTTTTACAACATTAACAAGGTTTGCAAACGACTACAACGTTTAAAACGACTACAACGTACGATACATTTGCAATGTTGATACGTTGGCAACGTTCAGAGTGTTCATCAAATCCCTTTTTTTATTAAATTTGTTTTGGTTTTAGATCTGTGTCCTGGACGTTCCTAGGTATGTAATATTAATCTTGTCGGTGTCGGTGCAAATGGCCCGTACAAGATGCTTTCCTATTCAACAATTGCAAATGTTTCCATTGATAGATTTGAACTCTTTACAATGTATACAATCTTTAGAACGTTTACACCATTTACAGCTTTTGTAATGATTACAAGGATTACAACTACTGCCATTGCTGTGTTGCTTACAGTGTTGGCCGCATTTACAACGTCCACAGCAGCTACACGTTTGTGACATATACAACGTTAACCAGGTTTGCAAACGGAAACTACAACGATTACAACGTACGATACATTTACAATGTTGATACGTTAACAACGATATGACAATCACAGCATCCTCTTTCTCATAAAATTTGTTTTGTTGCTAAATCTGTGTAACCTGAACGTTGCCACGTGTGTAATAATAATGAGTTCCTGTCGGAGGTTGCGCAAATGAACTCGCACAAGATAGTTTTCTAGTTGTAAAACGTGTTTAGTAACTGCAGATGTTTCTATGGGTAGGCCTGAAATTTGTACAATGTTGCTTACAATGTTAGCCACAGTTACAACGTTAATAACGTTTACAGCAACTACAACGTTTGCAACATTTACAACGTTAACATGGTTTGCAAAAGGCTACAACGTTTAAAACGACTACAACGAATATAACTTACGACACATTTACAATGTTGATACGTTGGCAACGTTCACAGTGTTCACTGAGCCCTCTTCCCTATTAAATATGTTTTGATTCTAGATCTGTGTGACCTGGACGTTCCTACGAATTTAATAATAGTGAGTTCCTGTCGGAGTCTACGCAAATGGACTTGTACAAGATAGTTTTCTAGTTGTAAAACATGTTTAGTAACTGCAAATGTTCCCATTGATAGGCCCCTTTAGAACGTTTACACTATCTACCGCTTTTGTAATGATTACAAGAATTGCAACTGTTGCCATTGTTATGTAGCTTACAATGTTAGCCACATATACAACGTTTATAAAGTTTACAGTAGCTAAAACGTTTTCGACATTTACAACGTTAACAAGGTTTGCAAACGACTACAACGTTTAAAACGACAACGATTACAACGTACGACACATTTACAATGTTAATACGTAGGTAACGTTCTGGCGATCACAGTGTGCATACTCTTTCTTATTAAATTTGTTTTGTTTCTGTGTAATCTGAACGTTGCCACGTATGTATTAATAGTGGGTTCCTGTCGGAGTCTGCGCAAATGGACTTGTACAAAATAGTTTCTTGGTTGTAAAACATCTTTAGCAACTGCGAACGTTTCCATTGGTAGGCCTAAAATTTTTACAACGTATACAATGTTTAGAACGTTTACATCATCTACAGTTTTTGTAATGATGTCAAGAATTACCAATTGCCATTCTTATGTCGCTTACAATGTTAGCCACATTTACATTATAATTTGAATAAGGGCCGCTATACTTGCGGCTACGTCCCCAATGCTCCACCCGGAAGTACTACATTGGGTTTAAACGCGAAAATAACCGTGTTTCTTATTAATCCTAACTTCATCCTAAATAAAAATCTAACAAACCTAAAATCTAACAAACCTAACAAACTCTACCAATCTAACAAACCTAAAAATCTGACAAACTGAAACAAAAACTAAAAACAGGGTTTAAATAATGGTATCCCTAGCGCTGACCTTGGAGTGTACCCGCTCAACAAGACACAAGCAAAAATGAGAGGGGGAGGGATCCGTAATACCGGATAGCAGACGCCGGCTCTGCTTACCAGTGCGACCTGAAGGATCGTCTTAAAACTATCCAAATCCAGCTAACTAATTTAAATCCATCCCTAGCTTTCCCTATCATTCCCTAACTGAGCCACATTTACAACGTTAATAATGTTTACAGCAGCTACAATGTTTGCGACATTTACAACGTTAATAAGGTTTACAAACGGGTGCAACGTTTAAAATGTTGATACGTTGGCAACGTTCCTGCGTCCACAGCATTCTCTTTCCCATTGAATTTATTTTGTTTCTAGATCTGTGTAACCTGAACGATACCACGTCTTTAATAATACTGAGTTTCTGTTGGAGTCGGCGCAATAGGACTCGTACAAGATAGTTTTCTAGTTGTAAAACACGTTCAGTAAGTGGAGATGTTCCCATTGATAGGTCTGAAATTTTTACAACGTATACAATGTTTAGAACGTTTACACCATCTACAGCTTTTGTAATGATTACAAAGATTATAACGATTGCCGTTGTTATGTCGCTTACAATGTTAGCCACATTTACAACGTTCATAGCGTTTACAGCAGCAACAACGTTTGCTACTTTAACAACGTTAACGAGGTTTGCAAAGGGCTACAACGTTGAAAACGACTCCAATGACACATTTACAATATTGATACGTTGACAACGTTTTGGCGTTTACAGCATCCTTTTTCCCAATAAATTTGTTTGTTTCTAAATCTCTGTAACCTGAACGTTGCCACGTATGTATTAGTAGTGAATTCCTGTCGGAGTTTCCGCAAATGGACTCGTACAAGATAGTTTTCTAGCTGGAAAACATGTTCAACAACTGCAGATGTTTCCACTGGTAGACTTGAAATTTTCCAATGTATACAATGTTTATAACGTTCACACCATCTACCGTTCCCGTTGTTATGTCGCTTACAATGTAAGTTCCATTTACAACGTTAATAACGTTTACAGCAACTACAATGTTTGCGACGTTTACAACGTTAACAAGGTTCGTAAACTGCTACAACGTTTAAAACGACTACAACGATTACAACGCACGACACATTTATAATGTTGATACGTTGGCAAAGTTCCGGTGTCCACAGCATCCTTTTTCTCATTAAATTTGTTTTGTTTTTGGATCTGTGTAACCTGAACTTTGCCACGTATTTAGTAATAGTGAGTTCCCGTCATAATCTGCGCAAATAGACTGGCACAAGATAGTTTTCTAGCTGGAGAACATGTTCAGCAACTGCAGATGTTTGCATTGGTAGGCTTGAAACTTTTACAAAGTATACAATGTTTAGAACGACTACACCATCTACAACTTTTGTAATGGTTAGAGGGATTACAGCGATTGTCGTTGTTATGTTGCTTACAATGTTAACCATATTTACCAGGTTTAGAGCAGCTACAACGTTTGCGACTTTTACAACGTTAAATGGATTTCAAACGGCTACTAAAACGAACATAACATACGGCATATTTACAATGTTAATACGTTAGCAACGTTCATATAGTCCACAGAATCCTCT
This sequence comes from Platerodrilus igneus, assembly GCA_036346225.1. NCBI lineage: Eukaryota > Metazoa > Arthropoda > Insecta > Coleoptera > Lycidae > Platerodrilus > Platerodrilus igneus. The sequence continues at coordinate 2,341,419 of JARFIW010000631.1, forward strand.
TTCCCATTAAATTTGTTTTGTTTTTACATTTGTGTAAACTAGACCTCGCCTCGTATGTAATAATATTGAGTTTCTGTCGGAGTCTGCGCAAATGGACTCGTACAAGATAGTTTTCTAGTTGTAAAACATGTTCAACAACTGCAGATGTTTCCATTGGTAGGCCTAAAATTTTTACAACGCATACAATGTTTACGACGTCTTCAACATCTACAGCTTTTGTAATGATTACAAGGATTACAATGATTTCCGTTGTTATGGCGCTTACAATGTTAGCCACATCTACAACGTTTATAACGTTTTTGGCATCTACAACGTTTGCGACTTTTACAATGTTAATAAGGTTCGTAAACAGCTACAATGTTTAAAACGTTCACAACGTACGACACATTTACAATGTTCATATGTTGGCAACCTTCCTACGTTCTCTGCATCCTCTTTCCAATAAATTTGCTTTGTTTCTAGATCTGTGTAACCTGAACGTTGCCACGTATGTATTAATGGTGAGTTCCTGTCAGAGTCTGCTCAATTGGACTTAACAAGATAGGTTCCTCGTTGTAAAACGTGTTCAGCAACGGAAGATGTTTCCATTGGTAGGCCTGAAATTTTTACAACGTATACAATCTTTAGAACGTTTACACCAACTACACCTTTTGTAACGATTACAAGGATTACAACGATTGCCCTTATTATGTTGCTAACAATGTTAGCCACATTTACAACGTTATTAACGTTTAGAGCAGCTACAATGTTTGAGACTTTAACAACGTTAACTAGATTTGCAAACGGCTACTAAAACGAATATAGCATACGGCACATTTACAATGTTAATACGTTGGCAACGTTCACAGGGTCCACAGAATCCTCTTTCACATTAAATTTGTTTTGTTTCTACATTTGTGTAACCTGGACGTTGCTACGAATGTATTAATAGTGAGTTCCTCTCGAAGTCTGCGCAAATAGACTCGTACAAGAAGCTTTCCTAGTTGTAAAAATGTTCAGCAACTGCAAATGTTTCCATTGGTAAGCCTGCAATTTTTACAACGTATATAATGTTTAGAACGTTTACACCATCTACAGGTTTTCTAATGATTACAAGGATTACGACGACTGCCATTGTTATGTTGCTTACAATGTTAGCCACATTTACAACGTTAAAAACGTTTACAGTAGCTACAACGTTTGCGATTTTTACACCGTTAACAGGGTTGCAAACGGCTGCAAGGTTTAAAACGACTACACGAACGATACATTTACAATGTTGATACGTTGACAACGTTCCGGCGTTCATAGCAATCTCTATCCCATTAAATTTGTTTTGTTTCTAAATTTGTGTAACCTAAACGTTGTTGCGTATGTATTAATAGTGAGTTCCTGTAGGAGTCTGCGTAAATGGACTCGTACAAGATAGTTTTCTAGCTTTAAAACATGTTCAGCAACTGAAGATGTTTTCATTGGTAAGCCTGAAGTTTTTGCAACGTATACAATGTATAGAACGTTATTACCATCTACAGCTTCTGTAATGATTACAAGGATAACTACTGCCATTGTTATGTTGCTTACAATGTTAGCCACGTTTACAGCAGCTACAACGTTTGCGAATTTTACAACGTTAACTGGATTTACAAATGGCTCCTGAACCGAATATAACGTACAGCACATCTACAATGTTAATACGTTAGCAACGTCTACAGTTCCTACTTAAATTAGTTTTGTTACCACATCTGTGTAACATGGACGTTGCTACGTATGTAATAATAACGAGTTCCTGTCGCAATCTGCGCAAATGGACTCGTACAAGATAGTTTTTTGGTTGTAAATCATGTTCAGCAGCTGCAGACGTTTCGATATCTAAAATTCTATAATTCTTACAACGCTTACAATGTTCACAACACCTGCGCCGCTTGTAATGATTATTAAATCTCTTACAATGTTAACCAGGTTAACAAGATTTACAGTGCCTGTAACGTTTAAGCGGCTACGGGCTACGACGTTAACAAGGTTTACAACCGGCTACGCTTACAAAGCCTGTAAGACTTACAACGTTTACAGCGTTTACAGATTCCTATTTCCTACTAAAATTTGTTTTATTTCTAGGACTAACGTTCCTGCGTGCTTGAATTTGTAAATGGTGGTTTCTAGGTTGTCGGCAACCCCTCATACTTCGGTATGTATTTACATTATCTACAATTCGTACACGAATACAATCCCTTGCAATCTTTGTAACCATTACACGGATTAAAACCAGCGTAATTTCACTACAAATCAGATGTTTTCTAATACAAAGAGTCATAGGACCTTTGTGGCGTAATGCTTTAACTGTTAATCATGCTTGGACAAAGTGATTTCAGCACAAACCAAAGAGGTATTGCTCCAACACATACCGGCGAAAAATCGTACTCGTGTACTTTATGTGGTTTTAGTGCAATTAAACAAAATACCCTAACGCGACACATGCTAACACATAGTAACGAACGACCTTTTTCGTGCCACATATGTGCTGTAACTGCAAATCAAAAGAGCACGATAGCCGACCATCTATTAACACATGCTGCTGAAAAACCGTTCGTATGCAACGCGTGTGATTTCAGTACAAACCAGAAAAGTATCATAATAAGGCACGTGCTTATTCATACACGTGCTACGCCTTTTTTATGTTACATCTGTGGCTTCAAGTCGTATCACAAAGGTAACTTAAGGACTCACATGTTGACACATGCTAGCGAAAAGCCTTTTGTGTGTAACGTTTGTGGTTTTAGCGCTATTCGAAAGGCTGTCATACTGAGGCATATTGTAACTCATACTGGTAACAGGCCGTTTGCGTGTAACGTATGTGGGGTTACTACGTACGAAAAGAGTAAAATAAAGGAACATATGCGAATACACACAGCCGAGAAGCCGTTTGCGTGTAAGTTATGTAATTTTCGTGCAAGCCAAAGGAGTATTGTGGCAAGACATATGCTAATCCATACGCGGAACAAACCCTTCGCGTGTAAATTGTGCAACTTCCGGTCAAAGCGGAAAGGTGGTTTGAAGACGCACGCGTTGATACATACCGACGAAAAGCCATTCGTATGCGATATTTGTGGTTATAGTACTAATCGTAAGCGTAATCTACTGATGCATATCTTACATCACACCGGCGAAAAGCTTTTCGCGTGTAATATATGTGGGGTCGAGGCGAATCAAAAAGTTATTCTAGTCCAACATATGGTGACGCATACGACCAAGAAACAGTTCGCGTGTAACATCTGTGAGTTCCGTGCTAACCAGAAAAGTATAATTACAAGACATATGCTGACGCATACTCGTAGCAAACTATTTGCGTGTAATGTATGTGATTTCAGGTCAAGTTGGAGATGTAGCTTAACGGCTCATCTGTTGATACATACTGACGAAAAGCCGTTTGCGTGCAATATATGTGGTTTTACTACTAGTAGGAAGAGTATCATACAGAAGCATGTTGCACGTCACATCTTCTGTAATGTATGTGGGTTCACTACAACTCGGAAGAATATCGTAACGAAACATATGTTAACCCATATTGGTGAGAAACCGACCTCGTAGTTTCAACGACGTGCAAACTAATGAAAAGTGCATAAATCTTAGAGCTTATGAAAAGCGTCAACTTATGGGTACATTCTAAACCATAAATTGGAGATATTTTACTTTTAGGTCGACTATTTACACGGCCTTTGATTCCAGTTTTATGCTGATATATACAGTGCACACGTGCAATCTCAGCTGCGCGCGCACGAAACATCTCAATTCACGTGTGTGAAAAACCTTTTATGTACAGTTTGTATTATACGATTAGCGTCGTTAGAGTATCGTTAATGCGATGCTCGCCTATACAAATCGCCGAGGAAACACACATGCAACTTCAGCTGCGCACGCACAAAACATCTCACGCTTGTAAAAAACCTGTTGTGTGCAATTTGTGTTATTCGATTAACGTAGTTAGAGTATCGTTAATGCGATGTTTGCTTATACAGCTCGCCGAGGAAACTCTTCCGTACAATTTATGTGTTACAGTGTAAATTAGAAAAAGTAACCTAGAAAAAAAGTTCGTTTCGTGCAATATCTGTAAATACAATACAATCCAAATAGGAATCGTAGTGCTCGTACTGGTGAAAAATCATTTTCGTTCAATTTATTTAGTTTCAGGGCAAATGAGTACCTTACCTAGACACATACTGGTGAAAAACGTTATTTGTAACTACAGTGCCTCATATGTTAAGTTATACAGATTAAAAGAATTGCTTTAAAACGTGCACGCGGTCTTGGTCTTGGTTAAAATCACCTGCATTTTTCACCTTAGAAGTTTCGCCGAAACTTACAAAGTTTTGCTAAAACCTAGAAAGTTTCGCCGAAACCTGGAAAGTTTCCCGAATACCTAGAACGTTTCGCCAAAACCTAGAAAGTTTCGCCAAAATCTAGAAAGTTTCGTCATAACTCAGAAAATTTCGCCAAATTTAGAAAGTTTCGCCCAGACCTAGAAAGTTTCGCCAAAACCCAAAAAGTTTTGCCAAAACCCAGAAAGTTTCGCCAAAACCCAAAAGCTTTGCCAAAACCCAGAAAGTTTCGCCAAAACCCAGAAAGTTTCTCCAAAATCATGAAAGTTTCGCCAAAACCCTGAACATTTCGCCAAAACCCTGAAAGTTTCGATGAAACCTAGGAAATTTCGCCAAAACCTAAAAAGTTTCGCCGAAACTTAAAAAGTTTCGCCGATACCTAGAAAATTTCTCTAAACCTAGATAGTTTCGCAGAAACCTAGGAGACTTCGTTGAAACCTTGAAAGTTCGCCGAAACCATGAGAGTTCGCCGAAACCTAAAAAGTTTCGCCGAAACCTAGAACATTTCGTCGAAACCTAGATAGTTTCGCCGAAGCCTAGAAAGTTTAAGTTTCGTCGAAACCTAGAAAGTTTCGCCGAAACCTAGAGTGTGCCGCCAAAACCTAGAAAGTTCCACCGTAACCAAGAAAGTTTCGCCGTAACCTATAAAGTTTTGCCGAAACCTATAAAGTTCTGCCGAAACCTAGAAAGTTTTGCCGAAACGTAGAAAGCTTTGCTGAAACCTAGAAAGTTTAGTCGAAACGTACACGGTTTCGCCAAAACCTAGAAAGTTTACCTGAAACCTAGAAAGTTTTGCCAAAACCTAGAAAGTTTCGCCAAAACCTAAAAAGTTTCGCCAAACCTAGAAAGTTTCGCCAAAATCTAGAAAGTAGGCCAAAACCTAAAAAGCTGCGCCACAACTTAGAAAACTACGACAAAACCTAGAAAGTTTCGCACTAAACGTAGAAAGCTTCGCCAAAACCTGTAAAGTTTTGCCAAAACTTAGAAAGTTTTGCAAAAACCAAAAAAGTTTCGCCAATACCCTGAAAGTTACGCCAAAACCATGAAAGTTTTGCAGCAACCTAGAAAATTTAGCCAAAACCTCAAAAGTTTCGCCAAACCCTAGAAAGTTTCGCCGAAATCAAGAAAGTTTCGCCAAAACCTAGAGTTTGGTCAAAACCTAAAAACTTTTGCCTAAACCTAGAAAGTTTCGCCGAAACCTAGTAGGTTCCGCCGAAACCTAGAACGTTTCGCCGAAACCTAGAAAGTTTTGCCGAAACCTAAAAACGTTTGCCGATATCTACAAAGTTTCGGGAAAACCTAGAAAGTTTTCCCTAAACCTAGAAAGTCACACCAAAACCTAGAAAAATCCGCCGTAACTTAGAAAGTTTCGCCGTAATCTAGACAGTTACGCCGAAACCTATAAAGTTTTGCTGAAACCTAAAAAGTTTTGCCAAAACGTAGAAAGTGTAGCCGAAACCTAAAAAGTTTTGCCGAAACCTAGAAAGTTTCACCGAAACCTAGTAAGTTTTGCCGAAATCTAGAAAGTTTCGCCGTAAACCAGAAAGTTTCGCCATAACCTAGAAAGTTTCGCCATAACCTAGAAAGTTTCGCCTAATCTAGAATGTTTCGTCAAAACTTAGAAAGTTTCAGCGGCACCTATAAAGTTTCGCCGAAACCTAAAAAGTTTCGCCGAAACCTAGAAAGTTTCGCCCTAACCTAGAAAGTTTCGCCTAACCTAGAATTTTTCGTCAAAACCTAGAAAGTTTCGTCATATCCTATAAAGTTTCGTCGAAACCTAGAAAGTTTCGCCGAAACCTAGAAAGTTTCGCCGAAACCTAGAAAGGTTCGTCGAAACCTGGAAAAGTTTGCCGAAACCTAGAAAGGTTTTCCGAAACATAGAAAATTTTTCCGAAACCTAGAGAGTTGCGTAGAAACTTACAAAATTCCGGCGAAACCTACAAAGTTCCGTCGAAACCTAGAAAGCTTCGGTGAAACCTAGAAGGTTTAACCGAAACCTAGAAAGTTCCTTTAAAACCTAGAAAGTTCCGCCGAAACCTAGAAAGTTTCGTCGAAGCCAAGAAAGTTCCGTCGAAACCCAGAAAGTTCCGTCGTAACCCATAAAGTTCTGTCGAAACCAGAAAGTTTCGTAAAACCCTTGAAAGTTCCGCCAAAACCTAGAAAGTTCAGTCAAATCCTAGAAAGTCTCGTTCAAACTTAAGGTTCCGTCAAAACCTAGAAAGTTCTTTCAAAACCTAGAAAGCTCCGCCAAAACCTAGGCAGTTTCGTCAAAACCTAGAAAGTTCCGTTAGCACCTAGAAAGTTCCGCCAAAACATAGAAAGTTACGTCAAAACTTAGAAAGTTTCGTCAAAACCTAGAAAGCTCCGTCGAAACCTAAAAAGTTCCGTCAAAACCTAGAAAGTTCCGCTAAAACTCGGAAAGTTCCGTCAAAACCTAGAAAGTTCCGCCTAATCTAGAATGTTTCGTCAAAACTTAGAAAGTTTCAGCGGCACCTATAAAGTTTCGCCGAAACCTAGAAAGTTTCGCCGAAACCTAGAAAGTTTCGCCGAAACCTAGAAAGTTTCGCCCTAACCTAGAAAGTTTCGCCTAACCTAGAATTTTTCGTCAAAACCTAGAAAGTTTCGTCATATCCTATAAAGTTTCGTCGAAACCTAGAAAGTTTCGCCGAAACCTAGAAAGTTTCGCCGAAACCTAGAAAGGTTCGTCGAAACCTGGAAAAGTTTGCCGAAACCTAGAAAGGTTTGCCGAAACATAGAAAATTTTTCCGAAACCTAGAGAGTTGCGTAGAAACTTACAAAATTCCGGCGAAACCTACAAAGTTCCGTCGAAACCTAGAAAGCTTCGGTGAAACCTAGAAGGTTTAACCGAAACCTAGAAAGTTCCTTTAAAACCTAGAAAGTTCCGCCGAAACCTAGAAAGTTTCGTCGAAGCCAAGAAAGTTCCGTCGAAACCCAGAAAGTTCCGTCGTAACCCATAAAGTTCTGTCGAAACCAGAAAGTTTCGTAAAACCCTTGAAAGTTCCGCCAAAACCTAGAAAGTTCAGTCAAAACCTAGAAAGTCTCGTTCAAACTTAAGGTTCCGTCAAAACCTAGAAAGTTCTTTCAAAACCTAGAAAGTTCCGCCAAAACCTAGGCAGTTTCGTCAAAACCTAGAAAGTTCCGTTAGCACCTAGAAAGTTCCGCCAAAACATAGAAAGTTACGTCAAAACTTAGAAAGTTTCGTCAAAACCTAGAAAGCTCCGTCGAAACCTAAAAAGTTCCGTCAAAACCTAGAAAGTTCCGCTAAAACTCGGAAAGTTCCGTCAAAACCTAGAAAGTTCCGCCTAATCTAGAATGTTTCGTCAAAACTTAGAAAGTTTCAGCGGCACCTATAAAGTTTCGCCGAAACCTAGAAAGTTTCGCCGAAACCTAGAAAGTTTCGCCGTAAACTAGAAAGTTTCGCCCTAACCTAGAAAGTTTCGCCTAACCTAGAATTTTCGTCAAAACCTAGAAAGTTTCGTCATATCCTATAAAGTTTCGCCGAAACCTAGAAAGTTTCGCCGAAACCTAGAAAGTTTCGCCGAAAGCTAGAAAGGTTCGTCGAAACCTGGAAAAGTTTGCCGAAACCTAGAAAGGTTTGCCGAAACATAGAAAATTTTTCCGAAACCTAGAAAGGTTTGCCGAAACATAGAAAATTTTTCCGAAACCTAGAGAGTTGCGTAGAAACTTACAAAATTCCGGCGAAACCTACAAAGTTCCGTCGAAACCTAGAAAGCTTTGGTGAAACCTAGAAGGTTTAACCGAAACCTAGAAAGTTCCTTTAAAACCTAGAAAGTTCCGCCGAAACCTAGAAAGTTTCGTCGAAACCAAGAAAGTTTCGTCGAAACCCAGAAAGTTCCGTCGCAACCCATAAAGTTCTGTCGAAACCAGAAAGTTTCGTAAAACCCTTGAAAGTTCCGCCAAAACCTAGAAAGTTCAGTCAAATCCTAGAAAGTCTCGTTCAAACTTAAGGTTCCGACAAAACCTAGAAAGTTCTTTCAAAACCTAGAAAGTTCCGCCAAAACCTAGGCAGTTTCGTCTAAACCTAGAAAGTTCCGTTAGCACCTAGAAAGTTCTACCAAAACATAGAAAGTTACGTCAAAACTTAGAAAGTTTCGTCAAAACCTAGAAAGCTCCGTCGAAACCTAAAAGTTCCGTCAAAACCTAGAAAGTTCCGCTAAAACTCGGAAAGTTCCGTCAAAACCTAGAGTGTTCCGCCAAATCTAGAATGTTTCGTCAAAACTTAGAAAGTTTCAGCGGCACCTATAAAGTTTCGCCGAAACCTAGAAAGTTTCGCCGAAACCTAGAAAGTTTCGCCGTAAACTAGAAAGTTTCGCCCTAACCTAGAAAGTTTCGCCTAACCTAGAATTTTTCGTCAAAACCTAGAAAGTTTCGTCATATCCTATAAAGTTTCGCCGAAACCTAGAAAGTTTCGCCGAAACCTAGAAAGTTTCGCCGAAACCTAGAAAGGTTCGTCGAAACCTGGAAAAGTTTGCCGAAACCTAGAAAGGTTTGCCGAAACATAGAAAATTTTTCCGAAACCTAGAAAGGTTTGCCGAAACATAGAAAATTTTTCCGAAACCTAGAGAGTTGCGTAGAAACTTACAAAATTCCGGCGAAACCTACAAAGTTCCGTCGAAACCTAGAAAGCTTTGGTGAAACCTAGAAGGTTTAACCGAAACCTAGAAAGTTCCTTTAAAACCTAGAAAGTTCCGCCGAAACCTAGAAAGTTTCGTCGAAACCAAGAAAGTTTCGTCGAAACCCAGAAAGTTCCGTCGCAACCCATAAAGTTCTGTCGAAACCAGAAAGTTTCGTAAAACCCTTGAAAGTTCCGCCAAAACCTAGAAAGTTCAGTCAAATCCTAGAAAGTCTCGTTCAAACTTAAGGTTCCGTCAAAACCTAGAAAGTTCTTTCAAAACCTAGAAAGTTCCGCCAAAACCTAGGCAGTTTCGTCTAAACCTAGAAAGTTCCGTTAGCACCTAGAAAGTTCTACCAAAACATAGAAAGTTACGTCAAAACTTAGAAAGTTTCGTCAAAACCTAGAAAGCTCCGTCGAAACCTAAAAAGTTCCGTCAAAACCTAGAAAGTTCCGCTAAAACTCGGAAAGTTCCGTCAAAACCTAGAGTGTTCCGCCAAATCGTAGGAAATTTTGCCAAATCCTAGAAAATTTTGCCAAGGTTTAGAAATATGCGTCAACACCTACAAAATCCCGTCAACCCTAGAAAGTTCCGTCAAAACCTAGAAAGTTCCGGTAAATCCTAGAAAATCCCGCCAATCCCTAGAAAATTCCGCCAATCCCTAAAAAATTCGGTCAAACCCTAGGAAATTTCGCTGAAGCCTAGAAAATTATGCAAATCCCTAGAAAATTCCGCCAAGACCTAGAGAATTCCGCCAAAACCTAAAAAATTTCGCCAAAGTCTAGAAAATTCCGTTAAAGCCTGGAAAATTTCGCCAAAGCTTAGATAATTCTGTCAAAGCCTAGAAAATTCCGTCTGCGCTTAGACAATTCCGTCAAAGCCTAGGAAATTTCTTCAAAAACCCAGAAAAGTCCGTCAAAACCCAGAAAATTAATGCTAGGCTCAGATTTGCTACTGAATTATAAAACATGATTGTACGAATCATTTCGGCTTGAGGAGGAGCCGAGAGATTAATTTTATGCTGTTCTTAATTCAAACATTTTAAATCTAAATCCAGATATACTGCTGAAGTTCGACTTCGATCTCGAAATTTAGTTAAATTTCGACTTCCATCTCGAAATTTACTTAAATTTCGACTTCTATCTCGAAATTTTGCTGGATCTTTAATTTACAGTCAAAAGTTTATTCTTATTGGTATTTCCAGATCATAGTCGAAAATTAACTAAATTTCGAGATCGAAGTCGAAATTTAACTAAATTTCGAGATCGAAGTCGAAATCTAACTAAAATTTGACATCGAGGTCGAAATTTAATAAATTTCGAAATGGAAGTCGAAATTTAACTAAATTTTGAGATCAAAATCAAAATTTAACTAAATTTCGACATCGAAGTCGAAATTTATTGAATTCTGAGGTAGAAGTCAAAATTTAACTAAATTTCGACATCGAAGGCGAAATTTAATAAATTTCGAGATCGAAAGCGAAATTTAAATAATTTCGAGACCGAGGTCGAAATTTAATTAAATTTCGACATCGAAGTCGAAATTTTATAAATTTCGAGATCGAAGTCGAAATTTAATAAATTCGAAATCGAAGGCGAAATTTAGTAAATTTCGAGATTGAAGTCGAAATTTAACTAAAATAAGCAGAGCGATTTTTTGTGGCCCTTCTACGCCTTCGTAGGATCATAGGTTAAAAGTTTCGTTAAAAATTAAGCTTGTTGGGGCAAGCTTCTGTTAATAATTCTAGGGTTAAGTTTTGCTGCTGAAATAGAAATCCAGAATTTGTGTATGAAAATAGCTGTTTCAAGGATTAATCAAGCTTGGGTTTAAGAAAGAGCTGAAAGGGTTGTTCCAAGGTTGAAAACTCCATTAGGAAGTAAGCCTAAAATCAACATTCGCTACTAAAATAGAAAACGATTCTTTTTTATGCTAGTTTGAATATTGGAAATGAATGTGGATTTAAAATATAATCCTGCACGTAAAAATAATGACAATATTCCTTTTAATTCTTATTAAAACCATCAGCTAAGTGAAAGCATGGTTTCCGAAGCCCCTCAAGCCCTGCTGCATACAACCCCAATGCAATTGCAAAGGTAAGGGACGCGCCAATCTAAAAAACCCTTTAAAAAATCGATGCGGTGCGATCCGAGTAGGCGCACTCGCTTGACGGGTTGCGCGAAATCAGGCGCGACGGCGCCACCTCTAAAAAAAACCATGTCACCCTAATTTAATAAATTCGTTTGTTTAACTTATTACTATCACTCGTATAATTGTTGTTCCTGTCATGTGTGGCAACACACGAGGCGTCGTCACACCTCAACCGTTCTGTTATCAACCTTGGACTACAGCGTTAGCTCTAAGCCGCGACAGAGAGCACTGAAGTCGCCAAAACCTGGAAAGTTTCGTCGAAACCTAAAAAGTTTCGCCGAAACCTAGAAAGTTTTGCCAAAACCTAGAAAGTTCCGTTGAAACCTAGAAAGTTGCATCGAAGCCTAGAAAGTTCCGTCAAAACCAACAAAGTTCCGTCGAAACCAAGGAAGTTCCGCTGCAACCTAGAAAGGTCCGTCAAAACAAGAAAGTTCCGTCAAAACCTAGAAAGTTCTATAGAAACCTAGAGAGTTCCATAAAACCTAGGAGCTTCCATCAAAACCTAGAAAGTTCCGTCCAAACCTAGTAATTTCCGGCAAACCCCTGAAGGTTCCGTCAAAACCTAGAATGTTCCGTCGAAACCTAGAAAGTGCCGGAGAACCCAAGAGAGTTCCGTCGAAATCAAGAAAGTTCCGTTGAAACCAAGAAAGTTCCGCCGTAACCCAGAAAGTTCCATCTAAAACAGAAAGTTCCGTCAAAATATAGAAAGGTCCGTCAAAATCTAGAAAGTTCCGTCAAAACTTAGAAAGTTCTGTTGAAACCTAGAAAGTTCCGTTGAAACCTAGAAAGTTCCGGCTAAAACGTAGAAAGTTCCGACAAATCCTAGAAAGTTCTGTCAAAACCTAGAAAGTTTCGTCAAAACATAGAAACTTCCGGTAAAACCGAGAAAGTTCCGTTAAAACCTAGAAAGTTTTGTCAAAGCTAGAAAGTTCCGCCACAACCTAGAAAATTCTGCCAAAACCTAGAAAGTTCCGTCAAAACCTAGAAGGTTCCGTCAAAACCTAGAAAGTTACGTCAAAACTCAGAAAGTTCTGTCAATACCTAGAGAGTTCCGCCAAATCCTAAAAAATTATGCCAAATCCTAGAAAGTGACGCCAAATCGTAGAAAATTCCGCAAAGGTCTAGAAAATTGCGTCAAAGCCTAGAAAATCTCGTCAACCCTGGAAAGTTCCGTCAAAACCTAAAAAGTTCCGCCAAATCTTGGAAAATTCTGCCAATCCCTAGAAAATTCCGGCAATCCCTAAAAAATTCCGCAAAACTCTAGAAAATTTCGCTTAAACCTAGAAAATTCCGCCAAAACCTAGAAAATTCCGCTAAAACCTAGAAAAATTTGCCAAAATCTAGGAAATTCCGCCACAGCCTAGAAAATTCCGTCGAAGCCTAAAAAATTCAACCAATGCCTAGAAAATTTTACCAAAGCCTAGAAAATTCCGTCAACGCCTAGGAAATTCTTCAAAAACCTGGAAAATTTCGTTATAACCCAGAAAATTTCGTCAAAAACACAGAAAATTCCGCCAAAACCCAGAAAATTTCGTTAAAACTCAGAAAATTAAGTCTAGACTCAGATTTGCTACTGAACTATAAATCATGATTGTACGAATCAACGATAGCTGTTTCAACGTTAAAAGTTCCATTAAAAATTAAGTTTCAACTTAAACAAGGACCGAGAGATTAATCTTATGCAGTTGCTAAATCAAAAACTCGTCTCAAATTAAGTCTAGGCTCAGATTTGCTGCTAATGTATAAAATTTGATTGTATGAATGCATAATAGTTGTTTTACCGTTAAAAAGTTTAATCAAAAATTAAGTTTCGGCTTAAAGAAAGACCGAAACGTTAATTTTATGCTGTTCGAAAATCAAAAATCGTCTGAAACTAAGTCTGGACTCAGATTTGCTACCGAACTATAAAACTTGATTGTGTGAACTAATGATAGATATTTCAACGTTATAAAGTTCCGTTAACAATTAAGTTTCGTCTTAAGAAAGATTTCCTAGGTTAAGAGTTCGTTAAAAAATTAAGTTTCGCTTTGAGAAAAACAGAGACCTAAGTATGGGCTAAATTTAGGTCAAAAGTTCGTGAAAAGGTAAGTGTAAGCCCAAGATTTGTTGCTAAGGAATAAACCTGGTTACGTGCATGAAAAGTAGGTACTTCAAAGGTTAAACATTCCGTCAAAATTAAGTTTTGGCTTGAGATAATTTGAAATAAGTTTGAGTTCTTCGATTCGTTATTAAAATGTAGGTAAAACCTGATTTTATGTATGAAAAGTAACTCGTTCATACGAAGGCGTAGAAGGGTCACAAAAAATCGCTCACCTATTTTAGTTAAATTTCGACTTCGATCTCGAAATTTATTAAATTTGGACTTCCATATCGAAATTTAATTAAATTTTGACTTCGTTATCGAAATTTAATTAAATTTCGACTTTGATCTCGAAATTTAGTTAAATTTCGACTTCGATCTCGAAATTTAGTTAAATTTCGACTTCGATCTCGAACTAAATATCGCCATTGAAGTCGAAATTTAATAAATTTCGAGATCGAAGTCAAAATTTAATAAATTTCGAGATCGAAGTCGAAATTTAACTAAATTTCGACATCGATCTTGAAATTTATTTAATTTCGACTTCGATGTCGAAATTTAATTAAATTTCGACTTCGATATCGAAATTTATTAAATTTCTACTTCGATGTCGATATTTAGTTAAATTTCGACTTCGATCTCGAACTAAATATCGACATTGAAGTAGAAATTTAATAAATTTCGAGATCGAAGTCGAAATTTAACTAAATTTCGACATTGACCTTGAAATTTATTTAATTTCGACTTCGATGTTGAAATTTAGTTAAATTTCGACTTCGATCTCGAAATTTAATGGATTTCGACGTCGATGTCGAGATTTAGTTAAATTTCGATTTCGCTCTGGAAATTTATTAAATTTCGACTTCGATGTCAAAATTTAGTTAAATTTCGACTTCGATCTTGGAATTTAATAAATTTCTACGCGATGTCGAAATTTACTTTAATTTCAAATTCGATGTCGAAATTTACTTAAATTTCGACTTCGATCTCGAAATTTATTAAATTTCTACTTCGATGTCGATATTTAGTTAAATTTCGACTTGGATGTCGAAAATTACTTAAATTTCGACTTCAATGGCGAAATTTAGTTAAATTTCTACTTCGATCTGGAAATATCAACAAGAATAAACTTGCGAGTATAAGTTAAAAATCCAGGAAAATATCGAGATAGAAATCGTAATTTAAGTAAATTTCGACATCGAAGTCGAAATTTAACTAAATATCGACATCGAAGTAGAAATTTAATAAATTTCGAGATCGAAGTCGAAATTTAAGTAATTTTCGACATCGAACTTGAAATTAAAGTAAATTTCGATATCAAAGTCGAAATTTATTAAATTTCGACATCGAGGTCGAAATTTAACTAAATTTTGACATCGAAGTCAAAATTTAATAAATTTCGAGATCGAAGTTGAAATTTATGTAAATTTCGACTTCGATCTTGAAATTTATTTAATTTCGACTTCGATGTTGAAATACCAACAAGAATAAACTTGCGTCTATAAGTTAAAAATCCAGGAAAATTTCGAGATAGAAGTCGAAATTTAACTAAATATCGACATCGAAGTAGAAATTTAATAAATTTCGTCGAAATTTACTTTAATTTCAAGTAAGCCCAAGCTCAACATTCGCTGCTAAAACAGAAAATGATTCGTTTTTAAGCTAATTTTGAATATTAGAAATGAATGTGGACTTAAAATGGAATCCTGCAGATAAAAATAATGACAACTCTTATTAAAACCATCACCTAAGTGAAAGAATGGCTTCCGAATCCCCTCAAGCCCTGCTGCATACAACCCCAATGCAATTGCATAGGTAAGGGACGCGCCAATCTAAAAAACCCTTTAAAAAATCGATGCGATCGCATCCGAGTAGGCGCACTCGCTTGACGGGTTGCATGAAATCAGGCGCGACGGCACCACCTCTAAAAAAACCATGTCACCCTAATTTAATAAATTCGTTTGTTTAACTTATTACTATCACTCGTATAATTATTGTTCCTGTCATGTGTGGCAACACACGAGGCGTTGACATAACCTCAACCGTTCTGTTATCAACCTTGGACTACAGCGTTACCTCTACACATCGACAGAGAGCACTGAAGTCGCCAAAACCTAGAAAGTTTTGCCAAAACCTAGAAAGTTTCGCCGAAACCTAGAAAGTTTCGCCGAAACCTAGAAAGTTTCGCCGAAACCTAGAAAGTTTCGCCGAAACATAGAAAGTTTCGCCGAAACGTAGAAAGTTTCGCCGAAACCTAGAAGGTTTTGCCAAAACCTAGAAAGTTTTGCCGTAAACCTAGAAAGTTTTGCCAAAACCTAGAAAGTTACGTCAAAACCTCAAAAGTTTCTCCGAAAACTAGAAAGTTTTGCCAAAACCTCCGTCGAAACCTAGAAAGTTGCATCAAAACCTAAAAACTTCCATCAAAACCAACAAAGTTTCCGTCAAAACCAAAAAAGTTCCGCCGCGACCTCGAAAGGTCCGTCGAAACGAGAAAGTTTCGTTAAAACCTAGAAAGTTCTGTCAAAACCAGAAAGTTCCGTAAAAACCTAGAGAGTTCTGTAAAAACCTAGAGAGTTCCGCAAAAACCTAGAAACTTCCGGCAAAACCTAGAAAGTTCCGTCAAAACTTAGAAAGTTTCGCCAAAACTTAGAAAGTTCCGTCAAAACCAAGAAAGTTTCGCCAAAACCAAGAAAGTTCCGTCAAATCTAAAAAAAACTCCGTCACAACCTAGAAAGATTCGCCAAAACCTAGAAGGTTCCGTCAAACCTAGAAAGTTCCGCCAAAACAGAGAAAGTTCGTCAAAACTTAGAAAGTGCCGTCGAAACTTAGAAAGTTTCGCCAAAACCTAGAAAGTTCCGGCAAAATCAAGAGAGTTCCGTCGAAATCAAGAAAGTTTCATTGAAACCAAAAAAGTTTCACCGCAACCCAGACAGTTTCGTTTAAACCAGAAAGATCCGTCAAAATCTAGAAAGTTCCGTCAAAACCTAGAAAACCAAGAAAGTTCCGCTGCGTCCCAGAAAGTTCCGTCAAAACCTAAAAAGTTCCGTCCAAACCTAGAAAGTTCCGTTGCAACATAGAAAGTTCCGTCAAAACCTAGAAAGTTCCGGCTAAAACGTAGAAATTCCGCCAAAACCTAGAAAGTTCCGTCACAACATAGAAAGTTTCGTCAAAACATAGAAAGTTCCGCCAAATTCGAGAAAGTTCCATCAAAACCTAAACAGTTTTGTCAAACCTAGAAGGTTCCGACAAAACCTGGAGAATTCTGCCAAAACCTAGGAAGTTTCGTCAAAACCTAGAAAGTTGCGTCAAAACCCAGAAAATTACGTAAAAACCTAGAAAGTTTCGTCAAAACCTAGAAAGTTCCGACGTAACCAAGAGAGTTCTGGCGAAATCAAGAAATCATCGAAGTCAAAATTTAATAAATTTCGACTTCGATGTCGAAATTTATTAAATTTCTACTTCGATGTCGATATTATGTTAAATTTCGATTTGGATGTCGAAATTTACTTAAATTTCGACTTCTATCTCGAAATTTTCCTGGGTTTTTAACTTATACTCGCAAGTTTATTCTTGTTGGTTTTTCCAGATCGAAGTCGAAATTTAACTAAACTTCGATATCGAAGTCGAAATTTAATAAATTTCAAGATCGAAGTCGAAACTTAATAAATTTCGAGATCGAAGTCGAAGTTTAACTAAATTTCCATATCGAAGTCGAAATTTAATAAATTTCAAGATCGAAGTCGAAATTTAATAAATTTCGAGATCGAAGTCGAAGTTTAATTAAATTTCGATATCGAAGTCGAAATTTAATAAATTTCGAGATCGAAGTCGAAGTTTAATTAAATTTCGACATCGAAGTCGAAATTTAATAAATTTCAAGATCGAAGTCGAAGTTTAATTAAATTTCAATATCGAAGTCGAAATTTAATAAATTTCAAGATCGAAGTTGAAATTTACTAAATTTCGAAATCGAAGTCAAAATTTAAGTAAATTTCGACATCGAAGTCGAAATTTAGTTAAATTTCGATTTCGATTTCGAAATTTAATAAATTTCGACTTTGATATCAAAATTTACTTTAATTTCAACTTCGATGTCGAAATTTGGTTAAATTTCGACTTCGATTTCGAAATTTAATAATTTTCGACTTCGATGTCGAAATTTATTTTAATTTCAACTTCGATGTCGAAATTTACTTAAACTTCGACTTCTATCTCGAAATTTTCCTGGGATTTTAACTTATACTCGCAACTTTATTCTTGTTGGTATTTCCAGATCGAAGTCGAAATTTAACTAAACTTCGACATCGAAGTCGAAATTTAATAAATTTCAAGATCGAAGTCGAAATTTAATAAATTTCGAGATCGAAGTCGTAATTTAAGTAAATTTCGACATCGAAGTTGAAATTAAAGTAAATTTCGACATCAAAGTCTAAACTTATTAAATTTTGACTTCAATGTCAAAATTTAGTTAAATTTCGATTTCGATTTCGAAATTTAATAAATTTCGACTTTGATATCGAAATTTACTTTAATTTCAACTACGATGTCGAAATTTAGTTAAATTTCGACTTTGATCTTGAAATTTAATAAATTTCGACTTCGATGTCGAAATTTACTTTAATTTCAACTTCGATATCGAAATTTACTTAAATTTCGACTTCGATCTCGAAATTTATTAAATTTCTACTTCGATGTCGATATTTTGTTAAATTTCGATTTGGATGTCGAAATTTACTTCAATTTCGACTTCTATCTCGAAGTTTTCCTGGGATTTTAACTTATACTCGCAAGTTTATTCTTGTTGGTATTTCCAGATCGAAGCCGAAATTTAACTAAACTTCGACATCAAAGTCGAAATTTAATAAATTTCGACATCGAAGTCGACATTTAATAAATTTCACGATCGAAGTCGAAATTTAATTAAATTCGACATCGAAGTCGAAATTTAATAAATTTCAAGATCAAACTCGAAATTTAATAAATTTCGAGATCGAAGTTGAAATTAAAGTAAATTTCGACATCGAAGTCGAAATTTATTAAATTTCTACTTCGATGTCGAAATTTAATTAAATTTCGACTTCGATCGTGAAATTTATTAAATTTCGACTTCGATGTCGAAATTTATTAAATTTCGACTTCGATGTCGATATTTTGTTAAATTTCGATTTGGATGTCGAAATTTAATAAATTTCGACATCGAAGTCGACATTTAATAAATTTCACGATCGAAGTCGAAATTTAATTAAATTTCGACATCGAAGTAGAAATTTAATAAATTTCAAGACAAAACTCGAAATTTATTAAATTTCGACTTTGATATCGAAATTTACTTTAATTTTAACTACGATGTCGAAATTTACTTTAATTTCAACTTCGATGTCGAAATTTACTTAAATTTCGACTTCGATCTCGAAATTTATTAAATTTCTACTTCGATGTCGATATTTTGTTAAATTTCGATTTGGATGTCGAAATTTACTTCAATTTCGACTTCTATCTCGAAGTTTTGCTGGGTTTTTACTTATACTCGCAGGTTTTTTCTTGTTGGTATTTCCAGATCAAAACCGAAATTTAACTAAACTTCGACATCGAAGTCGAAATTTAATAAATTTCGACATCAAAATCGACATTTAATAAATTTCAAGATCGAAGTCGAAATTTAACAAAATTTCAACATCGAAGTCGAAATTTAACTAAATATTGACAGCGAAGTCAAAATTTGATAAATTTCGAGATCGCAGTCGAATTTTAACTAAATTTCGAGATCGAAGTCGTATTTTAACTAAATTTCGAGATCGAAGTAGAAATTTAACAAAATTTCAACATCGAAGTTGAAATTTAACAAAATTTCAACATCGAAGACAAAATTTAACTAAATATTGACATCGAAGTCGAAATTTAATAAATTTCGAGATCGAAGTCGAAATTTGATAAATTTCGAGATCGAATTCGAATTTTAACTAAATTTCGTGATCGAAGTCGAAATTTAATAAATTTCGAGATCGAAGTTGTATTTTAACTAAACTTCGAAATCGAAGTCAAAATTTAACTAAATTTCGACATCGAAGTCGAAATTTAACTAAAATAAGTAGAGTGATTTTTTATGGCCCTTCTACGCCTTCGTAGGTTCATAGTTTAACAGTAAGCTTCTTGGGTCAAAACTTCCGTTGATAATTTTAGGGTTAAGATTTTCTGCTGAAATAGTAATTCAGAATTTGTGTATGATAATAGCTGTTTCGAGGAATAATCAAGTTTAGGCTGAATAAAGAGCTTGAAGGGTTGTTCCAAGGTTGAAAGCTTCATTAGGAAGTAAGCCCAAGCTCAACATTCGCTGCTAAAACAGAAAACGAATTTTTTTAGGCTGAATATTAGAAATGAATGTGGATTTAAAATGGAATCCTGCAGGTAAAAACAATGATAATTCTTATTAAAACCATCCCCTAAGTGAAAGAATGGCTTCCGAAGCCCCTCAAGCCCTGCTGCATACAACCCCAATGCAATTGCATAGGTATGGGACGCGCCAATCTAAAAAACCCATTAAAAAATCGATGCGGTGCGATCCGAGTAGGCGCACTCGCTTGACGGGTTGCGCGAAATCAGGCGCGACGGCGCCACCTCTAAAAAACCATGTCACCCTAATTTAATAAATTCGTTTGTTTAACTTATTACTATCACTCGTATAATTGTTGTTCCTGTCATGTGTGGCAACACACGAGGCGTCGTCACACCTCAACCGTTCTGTTATCAACCTTGGACTACAGCGTTAGCTCTAAGCCGCGACAGAGTGCACTGAAGTCGTGTCTCGCCGCTATCGCTACTATTTTAGTATGAATTGATTGCAAGTTCCGCGGTCGAACCTCGTGTTATTTATGCACTTCGCGAACCGCACCGTGTTGTGTTGCTAACAAACAACATTTCCTTTTTTAAATAGTGGTTAGAAAAAGCCGTCAAAATTCCGCGATCATTGTATTATTTCAGTGATAGTGATAGTGAAATGAGTTACAAGGATAGAGGTTCGCCGCTTATACTGGAAAGTGGATTAAAATCGTTTTTAGGGCATCCGGGACATCATTTTCCCCTTTTAAATGGTGAGTCTTCCTTGAATTTGTATATTCGGAGGGGTTGATTTGTGTAAATTATGCTTGTCACATGGCCGTACATGCGTGCGTCACGCATGCGTACGCTTTACCTATTAATTAATTTAAATAGTAAAAGGTTTCTCGTCAGAAAGTGAATTTGTTGGTTATTTTTATAATCACGCGCCTTACCTTACCTACACATCCGTGTCGAATCGTACGGCTTTTTTGTAATAACAAAAGCCGTGTTACTTAAATAAACGCGCTGGAGGTGCTCCGCTAGTGCCAAATTTTATAAAAGCTTGACATTTAAGCGCGGACTAAAATAAATAAAATCGACTTTTGAACAAACTGGCAAAGGTCTGCGCTTTGCAAATAAAATAAAGTAGAATAGAATAGACAGGTCGCGTGCTTTTCTCAAAATAGAAAGCGGGATTTTGTTTGGTTTTGCTACGTTGGATTATGGTTTGCTCGCTTTAACGAAAGCCTACGTGTTTCCGCAATTTGTTGGGCGAAGAATTTGCTTGCAATTTTTTAATTTAGTACGTGCATCAACGCAATTTTCCAGAAGCGTCTACGTCCTTGAGGAAATTGTGGTTGAGCAGGGAATAGATCAATAATAAACAAGCGCTGTGTTAAAAAATTAGAAATTATTTTTGGATTTATTAACGGGAAAGCTTTCAAACTTTTCCAATTTCTAATAGAAAGCAAGAAAATGTGTCTTGAACGCTTCGTATGGTGTCCCTTTCCGCAATTCATTGAGCAAAGAATTTGTTGATTTAATGCTTGCATGAACTTATTTTTCTAGAAGAGTCTATATCTTTTTGGAAATAACAGTTGATCAACACTAGACAAGAGCTTGAGGAGTCGCGGTTGATGAGGTAGTAGATCAACGTTAGGTTTGGATTTTAGTCCAATGCATCAGCTGATTTCCGCCTATGCGTCTACGTCTATTTGGAAATTACGGTTGATGAGGTACTAAATCAACATTGGACTGCTGATTTAATCCTATGCATCAACTGATTTTTCCAGAATCGTCTACGTCCCGGAGGAAATTTCCGCTAAAAAGGTCCTATATCAACACTCAACATGGCCTGGGATAGGAAGTTGAAAGTATCCTTTGATCTTAGCTTTGGGGAGTGTTAGGCCGATTTTGCGCAAGCAAGATATTTCTGAAATTGTTAAGGTAGTCAATTGTTTTTAGGAACAATTTTGTATTGATCGTTTTCCGCAACTCGTTAAACGAAGAACCTGTTTGGAATTTTTTAATTAAGTCCTCGCATTGACTGATTTCTCCAGGAGCAGTTACGCCCTTGAAGAAGTCATAGTTGATGAAGTTCTAAATCAACGTTAGGTTTGGAATTTAGTCCTATGCATCAACTGATTTTTGCAATACGTTTACGTCCGTGTGGAAATTACGGTTGATGAGGTACTAGATCAACGTTAGGTTTGAAATTTAGTCCTTGGTATCAACTGATTCTTGCATATACATCTACGTCCGTGTGGAAATTACGGTTGATGGGGTACTAGATCAACGTTAGGTTCAGAATTTAGTCCTATGCATCAACTGTTTTTTGCATATACGTCTACGTCCGTGTGGAAATTACGGTTGATGAGGTGCTAGATCAACGTTAGGTTTGAAATTTAGTCCTTAGTATCAACTGATTGTTGCATATACATCTACGTCCGTGGGAAATTACGGTTGATGAAGTACTAAATCAACGTTAGGTTCAGAATTTAGTCCTATGCATCAACTGATTTTTGCATATACGTCTACGTCCGTGTGGAAATTACGGTTGATGAGGTGCTAGATCAACGTTAGGTTTGGAATTTAGTCCTAGGTATCAACTGATTTTTCCATATGCATCTACGTCCGTGGGAAATTACGGTTGATGAAGTACTAGATCAACGTTAGGTTTGGAATTTAGTCCTAGGCATCAACTGATTTTTCCATATGCGTCTACATCCGTGTGGAAATTACTGTTGATAAGGTACTAAATCAACGTTAGGTTTGGAATTTAGTCCTACGGTATCAACTGATTTTTCCAATATGCATCTACGTCCTGTGAAAATTACCGGTTGATGAAGTACTAGATCAACGTTGATGGTGTAGGAATTGTAGTCCTAGGCATCAGACTTGGAATTTAAGTCGCATTGCGTCTACATTCCTCCTGGACAATTACGGTTGATGAGGTACTAAATCAACATTGGAATGGTGATTTAACCCTATACATTAAATGATTTTCCAGAATCGTCTTCTTCCCTGAGAGAATTTCCGCTAAAGAAGCCCTATATCAACACAACGTTAGACATGGCCTAGGATAGTAAATTGAAAGCATCCTTTCATCTTGGCTTTGGGGAATGTTTAGGCGATCTTTAGTATATAATCCGCCAGCAAGATATTTATGAGGTTCTAAGATCACATTGTTTTCGGAATTTGGTGTTTAACCGCTATACATTAACATGATTTTCCAGAATCGTCTTCTTCCCTGAGTTAAGAATTTCCGCTAGAAGAATAGCCCTATATCAACATTCGAACTTGTGATTTAGACCATGCGCGTCTAGTGATTTTCCAGAAACATTGAACCGAGAATCCTGTTTGATACTAATAGCTTGGATTGGAATGTTCTAGGATCAACTGATTCTTTGTACATGAATCTACGCCTTGGAAGATGATTGATGAGGTACTAGATCAACGTTCGGATTGGAATTTAGTTCTAGGTATCAACTGATTCTTGCACATGCATCTACGTCCGTGTGGAAATGACGGTTGATGAGGTACTAGATCAAAGTTAGGTTTGGAATTTAGTCCCAGGTATCAACTGATTTTTGCATATGCATTTACGTCCGTGTGGAAATTACGGTTGATGAGGTACTAGATTAACTTTAGATTTGGATTTTGTCCTGTGCATCAACTGATTTTTGCATATTCGTCTACGTCCGTGTGGAAACTACGGTTGATGTGGTACGAAATTAACATTGGACTGGTGATTTAACCCTATGCATCAACTGATTTTTACAGAATCGTTTACGCGCTTGAGGGAATTTCCAGTAGACCTGGCCTGGAATAGGAAATTGAAAGCATCTTTGATCTTTGCTTTGGGTAATGTTAAAGCGATTTTCAGTGTATAATCCGCCAGCAAGGTATTTCTAAAATTGTTAAGGTAGTCATCAACTGATTTTTCCAGAATCTTCTACGTCGCTGTGGTAATTCCCATTAAGGCGGTCCAATATCAATATTAGACATTGCCTGGGATAGGAAATTGAAAGCATCCTTTGATCTTAGCTTTGAGGAGTGTTATGTTGATTTTCGTTAGATGAATAATCTGTTTGGGATTTTAATTAATTCCTCGCATCAACTGATTTCTACAGAAGCAATGACGCCTTTGACAAAGTTGCGGTTGATGAGGTACTAATCAACGTTAGGTTTGGAATTTAGTCCCAGGCATTAACTGATTTTTGCATATGCGTCTACGTCCTTGTGGAAATTACGGTTGGTGAGGTAAGAAATCAACGTTGGACTGGTCATTTAACCCTATGCATCAACTGATTTTTCCACGCTCGTCTACGTCCTGGGAAATTCGTTGAAAGGTCTAATCAACATTGATTTGCCTAGGATAAGATTTGATAGCATCTCGCCAGGATTAGGTGATTTCTAAAAATTGTTAAGGTAGTTCATCAACTGATTTTTCATGAATACGTTCTACGTCGCTGTGGAAATTCTGTATGCATCAATTATTTTTTTCAGGTTACGTCTCTGAAGTTATCCGTAATATTAGACATGGCCTGGGATAGGAAATTGAAAGCATCATATGATTTTCTTAGTCTTTGTGGAATCGTTATGGTTGCAATGTTCGTTAAATTGAATAATCTGTTTGGGATTTTTTAATTAA
The DNA here is from genome assembly GCA_036346225.1 of Platerodrilus igneus. Classification (NCBI taxonomy): domain Eukaryota; kingdom Metazoa; phylum Arthropoda; class Insecta; order Coleoptera; family Lycidae; genus Platerodrilus; species Platerodrilus igneus. Next base: position 2,365,623 of record JARFIW010000631.1, read on the forward strand.
GTCCACGCATCAACTGATTTCTCCAAAAGCAATGATGTCTTTGACGGAAGTTGCAGTTGATGAGGTACTAGATCAACGTTAGGTTTGAAATTTAGTCCTTGGTATCAACTGATTCTTGCATATACATCTACGTCCGTGTGGAAATTACGGTTGATGGGGTACTAGATCAACGTTAGGTTCAGAATTTAGTCCTATGCATCAACTGTTTTTTGCATATACGTCTACGTCCGTGTGGAAATTACGGTTGATGAGGTGCTAGATCAACGTTAGGTTTGGAATTTAGTCCTAGGTATCAACTGATTGTTGCATATGCATCTACGTCCGTGGGAAATTACGGTTGATGAAGTACTAAATCAACGTTAGGTTCAGAATTTAGTCCTATGCATCAACTGATTTTTGCATATACGTCTACGTCCGTGTGGAAATTACGGTTGATGAGGTACTAAATCAACTTAGGTTTGGAATTTAGTCCTAGGTATCAACTGATTTTGCCATGAATCGTTACGTCCTGGGAAATTACGGTTGATGAAGTACTAGATCAACATTAGGTTCGAATTTAAGCTCCTTTGCATCAACTGATTTTTGCCAATATACGTTACGTCCTGTAGGAAATTTCGGTTAATAGAGGTCTGCTCAACGATTCAAGAATGGCCTTAGGAATATTGAGAGTATCTTAGATCCTTAGTTTGGAAGTGTATCAACTGATTTTCGCATATGCATCTACGTCCGTGGAAAATTACGGTTGATCAATGTACTAAATCAACGTTAGGTTCAGAATTTAGATCCTAGATTATCAACTGATTCTTCCAGAATGATCTACGCTCTATGTGAAAATCGACTAATGGTTGATGAGGTACTAGATCAACGTGAGATTTGAAATTTAGTCCTTGATCAACTGATTTTGTATATGCAGTCTAGTCCGTGTGGAAATTACGGTTGATGAGGTACTAAATCAAATTGAATGGTGAATTTAATCCTATCATCAACTGATTTTTCCAGAATCGTCTACGTCCGTGTGGAAATTACGGTTGATGAGGTCCTAGATCAACTAGTTTGGAATTGTCCTAGGTATCAATGATTGATTGCATCATTCATCTACGCTCCGTGGGAATATTTAGCGTTGTTGATCGCGAAGTATTCTAAATTCTCAAACGATTGTTTTCAGGAACGTTTGTTTTAGTCGTATCGCATCTAAACGTAAGAATCTGTTTGCGATATACTTTAATAACCCTCCGTAAGAATTTCCGAAGCAATTACGCCTTGATGAAGGTACTAAATCAACATTGAACTGATGATTTAACCCTAGGCATCAACTGATTTTCCAGAATCATGTACGTCCCTTGAGGAATTCCGCTAAAGTCCTATAGTCAAACTAGACAAGTTCGGATTGGAATTTATTGGACAGCATCCTTCTGATCTAGCTTGGAAATGACGGTTGATGTCTAGATCAAAGTTAGGTTTGAATTTAGTCCCAGTATCAACTGATTTCTAAGATATGCATTTACGCCGTGTGCAAATTCGGTTGATGAGGTACTAGATTAACTTTAGTTTGGATTTTATAGTCCTGGCATCAACTGATTTCTGCATATTCGTCTACGTCCGTGTGGAAACTACGGTTGATGGGTACTAGATCAACGTTAGATTGGAATTTAGTCCTATGCATCAACTGATTTTTCATATGTTACGTCTGATTCAGTCCGCTGATGGAAATTAAACTTTGTTTGATTAGGTAAGCTAAAGATTTCAGATAATCGCCGAAGGTATTTTAAATCTAGGTGTCATCAACTGATTTTTCCAGAATCTCTACGTCCTGTGGAATTCCGCTTAAGTGGTCCTATATCAACTATTAGACATTGCCTGGGATAGGATAATATTTTGATATACGTCATCCGTGTTGATCTTAGCTTTGAGGAGTAGTTAGGTTTGATTTTCCGTTAATGATTATAATCTCGTGAATTGGTGATGTTTAATAGTTAATTGTCCTAGTATCAACTGATTTTTCGCAATACGCCTGCAGTTGGAAATCGGTTGATGAGGTACTAGATCAACGTTAGGATTTGAAATTTAGTCCTATGGTATCAACTGATTTTGCATATCATCTACGTCCGTGGAAATTACGGTTGATGAAGTACTAATCAACGTTAGGTTCAGAATTTAGTCCTAGATCAACTGTTATTGCATATAGTCTACGTCCTGTGGAAATTACGGTTGATGAGGTGCTAGATCAACGTTAGGTTTGAATTTAGTCCTAGGTATCCCAACTGATTTTGCATATACATCTACGTCCGTGAAATTACGGTTGATGGTACTAATCGAACGTTAGGTTCAGAATTTAGTCCTATGCATCAACTGTTTTGCATATACGTCTACGTCCGTGTGGAAATTACGGTTGATGAGGTGCTAGATCAAGTTAGGTTTGAATTTAGTCCTAGGTATCAACTGATTTTGCATATGCATCTACGTCCGTGAGAAATTACGGTTGATGAGGTACTAAATCAACGTTAGGTTCAGAATTTAGTCCTAGCATCAACTGATTTTGCATATACATGCTACGTCCTTGTGGAAATACGGTTGATGAGGTACTAGATCAACGTTAGGTTTGGAATTTAGTTCCTAGGTATCAACTGATTCTTGCATATGCATCTACGTCCGTGTGGAAATTACGGTTGATGAGGTACTAGATCAACGTTAGGTTCAGAATTTAGTCCTAGTATCAACTGATTTTTGCATATGCATCTACGTCCGTGTGGAAATTACGGTTGATGAGGTACTAGATCAACGTTAGGTTTGGAATTTAGTCCTGGTATCAACTGATTTTTGCATATCATCTACGTCCGTGTGGAAATTACGGTTGATGGGTACTAAATCAACGTTAGGTGTGAATTTAGTCCTATGCATCAACTGATTTTCATATACGTCTACGTCCGTGTGGAAATTACGGTTGATAGGTCTAGATCAACTTGGACTTGGATTTACCTAGGATCAACTATTTTGCAAAGCATCTACGTCCTGGGAAATTTCGTAAATGCATAGTAACTAAATACTGTAGGAATTAGACTTATTAGTTATAAGCGATTTTCAGTTATAATCCGCCGAATACGTTGATAAGGTACTTAATCAAATTGAATTGATTTAACCTAGTCATCAACTGATTTTTCCAGAATCGTCTACGTCGCTGATGGTAAATTTCCGCATTAAGAGTCCTATATCAACTATTAGACTTGACCTGGGATAGGAAATTGAAAGCATCCTTTGACCTTAGCTTTTGGATTTTCAGTTATAATCCAGATTTTCTATATCTAGAAATTCGTTTAGAAGGTGGCATGTTAAGAATAATCTGTTTGGAGATTATTAATCTTAATTCCGCTCGCTTTAGGAATACTAACGTGATTTAACCTCACAGATTTCAGCAATGACGCCCTTGAGAATTCGCGAGTTGATGAGGTACTAGATCAACGTTAGGATTTGAAATTTAGTCCTTGGTATCAACTGATTCTTCGCATATACATCTACGTCCGTGTGGAAATTACGGTTGATGAGGTACTAGATCAACGTTAGGTTGAATTTAGTCCCTAGCATCAACTGATTTTTGCAATATACGTCTACGTCCGTGTGGAAATTACCGGTTGAATGATGGTCTAGATCTAACTAGTTGAGGTGGTTGGAATTTAGTCCTAGGTATCAACTGATTGTTGCATATGCATCTACGTCCGTGGAAATACGGTTGATGAGGTACTAAATCAACGTTGAGGTTGAATTTAGTCCTATGCATCAACTGATTTTTGCATATCGTCTACGTCCGTGTGGAAATTACGGTTGATGAGGTCCTAGATCAACTTAGTTTGGAATTTGTCCTAGGTATCAACTGATTTGCATATGCATCTTACTGTCCGTGGGAAATTACGTTTGTTGATCGCAGAGTATTCTAAATTCAAACGATTGTGTTCAGAATTTTAGTCCTATGCATCTAACGTGATTTTTGCAATACTTGACATTAGCCTCCGTAGAATTGAAGCACATTACTGCTTTGAGGTGCTAAGATTTCAATGTTAAGGTTTGGATTTAATTTAGTCCTAGCGATCAACTGATTTTCAGCAATGCATCTACGTCCTGTGGACAAAGTTACGTGTTGATGAAGTACTAATCAACGTTAGGTTTGGAATTTAGTCCTAGATATCAACTGATTCTTGCATATGATCTACGTCCTTGTGGAAATGACGGTTGATGAGGTACTAGATCAACGTTAGGTTTGGAATTTAGTCCCTAGGTATCAACTGATTTTTGCATATCATCTACGTCCGTGTGGAAATTACGGTTGATGAGGTACTAGATCAACGTTAGATTAGGATTTAGTCCTATGCATCAACTGATTTTTGCATATAGCGTCTACGTCCAAAGTGTAGGTAAACTTACGGTTGATGAGGTAGCTAGATTCAACAGTTAGGATCTGGTGAATTTATCCGTATGTCATCAACTGATTTTTCAGAATCGTTACGTCCTGAGGAATTTCCCAAGGCCAATATAGACTGGCCTGGGATAGGAAATTGAAAGCATCTTATTTTGTTTGGCGTTTAATCGTTAAACGAAATTTTAGGTTTTAATAATCCCGCCAGTTCCAAAGAGTTTTTAGAAGTCGTTAAAGGTAGCATCAACTGATTTGATTTGCTTTGAATAAACTTTCTACGTCCGTGTGCAAATTACGGTTGATGAGGTACTAAATCAGTATTGGACTTGTGATTTAACCCTACGCATCAACTAATTTTACCAGAATCGTGTACGTCCCAAAGAATTTCTGCTAAAGAGGTCCTATATCAACACTAGACATGGCTTGAGATATGAAATTGAAGGCATCCTTTGATCTTAGCTTTGGTGAACGTTAAGGCGATTTTCAGTATATAATCCACCAGCAAGAATTGCAAGTCGTTAAGCGACGATCTGTTTGGGATTTTTTTAATTGAGTCCTCACATCAACTGATTTTTAAGAAGCAATGACGCCGTTGAGGAAGTCGCGGTTAATGAGGTAATAAACCAACCTTAGGTTTGGAATTTAGTCCTAGGTATCAACTGATTTTTGCGCATGCGCCTACGTCTGTGGGGAAATTACGGTTGATGAAGTACTAGATCAACATTGGACTTCTGATTTAACCCTGTGCATCAACTGATTTTTCCAAACTCGTTTACGTCCCTGAGGAATTTCCGCTAAAGAGGTCTTATCTCAACATTAGACATGGCCTGTGATTGGAAATTGAAAGTATCTTCTGATCTTAGCTTTGGGGAGTGTTAAGGCGATTTTCTGTATACAATCCGCCAGTAAGGTATTTCTAAATTTCTTAAGGTAGTCAATTGTTTTCACGAACACTTTTGGTTTTGCTCGTTTTCCGCAAGTTGTTAAACGAAGAATCTGTTGGCGATCTTTTAATTAAGTCGCTGCATCGACTGTATTTGTCCAGAAGCAATAACGCTCTCGAGGAAGTCGCGGTTGATGAGGTACTAGATCAACGTGAGATTTGGAATTTAGTCCTATGCATCAACTGATTTTTGTATATGCGTCTAGGTCCGTGTTGAAATTACGGTTGACGAGGTACTAAATCAATATTGAACTGGTGATTTAACTCTATGCATCAACTGATTTTTCCAGAATCGTCTACGTCCCTGTGGGAATTTCCGCTAAAGGGGTCCTATATCAACACTAGACGTGGCTTGAAATATGAAATTGACAGCATCCTTTGATCTTAGCTTTGGTGAACGTTAGGATATGGAATTGGAAAACATCTCCTTATTTTAGCTTTGAGAAAGCGTTAAGGCATTTTCTAGCATGTAATCTGCTAGCAAGGTATTTCTAGAGTTGTTTATTTTCTGGAATCCTTGTATTGAGTTGCTTTCCGCAGTTTATCAACCGCAGAATTTGCTTGTAACTTTTTTAGTTAGTCCTTGCATCAACTGATTTTTTCAGAAGCGTCTACGTCTCTGAGGAAATTACGGTTGATCAACGCCTAGGATAGGAAGTTGGAAAACATCTTTTGATCTTAGTTTAACGAAAGCGTTAAGGCGTTTTCCAGAATTCAATCCGTACGTAAAGTACTTCTAGTATTCAATTGTTTCCAGGAATATTTTTATTTTCGAACTTTAAATATTTTTATATATTTCCGTTGATGATTTGCTCGCCTTAAGACAAACCTGCGCGTTTCTGCAATTCATAGAACAATTTTTTTAACTTAGTCCTTGCATCAACTGATTTTTCTAAAAGCTTTCGCCCTTAGGTAAACTACTGTTGATACGACAGCAACTCAACGCCACGGAAAAGGATTATAAATCACTTTCTAACCTTATTTTATGGGTTTTGTTGTTGCGATGCAGTAATCTGTGACGTATGAATTTGTATTTGCACAACGCTATCGCTTTTAAAACGTTACTAGCGAAAAGTATTTTAAGTTTTATGGAATACTTAAAAAAGGTATCCGTCTGTATTGCATTTGTTTATAATTATATTTCTTGCCAGCTGTAAACATGGTTTGAAGAGCATTCAAATGCAAATTGCACCCAAGTAACCTTGAAGTCTTCTCACGCATATAAATTGATAATTTTTTTCTTGTTAAGCAATTTAATTTGACTTTTAAACGAGTTTGTGTCACTTGGAGAATATTTTAAAAACTGTTTTTTTCTTTGGCCTGACTGACGCCATACAAATAGACAATATGGCCGTTTTAGGTTGGGAATTTGCTACAACATCAGTCAGCGTTCCAAATCAACCTAGCGGATTTAGAGAGGCAAAACGCAAGCTGCGAATGGGATTTGAGCTTGTATAGACTGCGCAGCCGCAAAGATGACGACACCAATTTGTGTACTGACATGGAGCGTCGTTGGTTTTATCGGCTAGTTACCATTCAATATTCAATACATATTCCTAGATATTAGTACGATTACCAGCTGTACAGATACTAGAGAGAGAGAGAGAGAGAGAGAGAGATGAGGGATGCGAGAGAGAGGGGGAGAAAGAAAGGAGAGAGAGAGAGAGAAAGAAAGGAGAGAGAGAGAGAGAGACAACTCGCATTTATTCGATTAAGTGATATTTGAAGTTTGTGCCTCCACATCTCCCTCAACCGCTGAAATAATCTTGAAAACGCCAGGAACGTAGAACCTCACGTTGCGTAAATCGTACCCCGCGTTCGCCATCTTGTATTTTGCGCCTTTAGGGCTTAGCTATACTACTGTTAACCCTCAACACCCTAAAACGATTTCTACTCCTTGAAATTGTTTGTGCCATTTTCAGAGATGCGAGTGCTTAATACGCGACAGTGAGACACATTTTAAGTATAATCGTGGAAAGAGCCCTTGTGTGTGCTTGCCGGTGTTATTTAGAAGGGCAAGGGTGAGGATCTCATAACAATCCTGAAAATGAAACGTAAATAAAACCTGAAACCCTCCCTTTCGACGACGAGCTTCTTAGTCAATTTAGTTGTAATTAGTCAAGCGGGATGGTTAGTGTTGAGGGTGTTTGGTGCCATTCGTACCGTGAGATTAGGTCTAAATAGGGTTTGATGTCATGTACACCTAACCCCCCTAGTGGTTACTATGTCAACGCGCCCTTCTAAATAAAATCTCAAATGTAGCATCTTCTAAACGCTATCAACGTCTTAAAAAGATCGTCAAATGTTAGAAATATCTTGTAAATGCTCTGAAATGTTACAAATTGTCTTACAAATATGTTCAAATGTTGCAAGTACCTTCCACATTTTACAGATGTTTTACAAATATCGTCAAAAGCCTTTAAAATGTCTTACAAATGCTGCAAAAAATTACAAATGTCTCGCAAATATCGTCGAATGTTGCAAAAATCTAAAAATACTGTAAAATGTCACGGATCTTTTTCATTAAATATTAAAAATGACTTATGAACGCTCTTAAATGCTCCAAGTTTCTTACAAATATTTTCAAATCTTGCAAATATCTTCCAAGTATTGTAAATATCTTACAAATATCGTCAAATGTTAGAAATGTCTTGCAAATGCTCTGAAACGTCACAAATTGTCTTCCAAATATTTTCAAATATGGCAAGTATCTTTCAAATGTTATAGATATCTTACAAATATCGTCAAATGCTGGAAATGTTTCTGAAATGTCTTCCAAATGCTGTAAAAAATACAGATATTTTACGAATGTCATCAAATGTTGTAAAAATCTAAAAATACTCTAAAAATGTCAGGAATTTTTTTTTCGATAAATGTTAAACATAACTTGCAAATGCTCCGAAATGTTGCAAGTGTCTTACAAATATTTTCAAATGTTATAAATATATTTTGAATGTTGCAAATGCCTTAAAGATATCGTCAAATGTTGGAAATCTCTTAAAACTGCTCTGGAACGTCATCAATTGTCTTCCAAATATTTTCAAATGTTGCAAGTGTCTTTCAAATGTTACAGATGTCTACAAATATCATCAAACGCTAGAAATGCTTCTGAAATGTCTTCCAAATGCTGTAAAAAATTACAAATGTTTTATGAATATCGTTTAATGTTGTAAAAATCTAAAAATACCCTAAAATATTACGATTTTTTTTCGATAAATGTTAAAAATGACTTGAAAATGCTCTGAAATATTCCAAGTGTCCTACAAATGTTATCAAATGTTGAAAGTATCTTCCAAATGTTACAGATGTCTACAAATATCATCAAACGCTAGAAATGCTTCTGAAATGTCTTCCAAATGCTGTAAAAAATTACAAATGTTTTATGAATATCGTTTAATGTTGTAAAAATCTAAAAATACCCTAAAATATTACGATTTTTTTTCGATAAATGTTAAAAATGACTTGAAAATGCTCTGAAATATTCCAAGTGTCCTACAAATGTTATCAAATGTTGAAAGTATTTTCCAAATGTTACAGATGTGTTATAAATTTGGTCAAGTGTTAGAAATGTCTTTCAAATGCTCTGAAATGTTACAAAATGTTTTACAAATATTTTCAAATGGTGCAAATACCTTCCAAATGTTACAGATGTCTTACAAATATCCGCAAATGCTAGAAATGTCTCCAAGACGTCTCACAAATGCTGCAAAAAATTGAAAATGTTTTGCAAGTATCGTCGAATGTTGCAAAAATTTAAAATACTGTAAAATGTTACGGATGTTTTTCGTTAAAAGTTAAAAATGACTTACGCACGCTCTGAAATGTTTCAAGTGTCTTACAAATATTTTCAAATGTTACAAATACCTTTCAAGTGTTGTAGATGTCTTAAAAATGTCGTCAAATGTTAGAAATGTTTTACAAATGCTCTGAAATGTTACAAATAGACTTACAAATATGTTCAAATGTTGCAAGTCTTTTCCAAATTTGACAGATGTCTTACAAATATTGTCACATATTAGAAATGCTGTTAAAATGTCTTACAAATGCTGCAAAAAGGTACAAATGTTTCGCAAAAATCGTCAAATGTTGCAAAAATTTAAAAATACTGTAAAATGTTACGGATTTTTTTCGGTAAATGTTAAAAATGACCGATGAACGCTGTGAAATATTCCAAGTGTCTTACAAATATTTTCAAATGTTGCTAATATCTATCAAGTGTTGTAGATGTTTTAAAAGTATTAAATGTTAGAATGTCTTGCAAATGCTCTGAAATGTTTCAAATTGTCTTACAAATATATCAAAATGTTGCAAGTATCTTCCAAATTTGACAGATGTCTTACAAATATTGTCACATGTTAGATATGCCGTTAAAATGTCTTACAAATGCTGCAAAAAGGTACAAATGTCTCGCAAATATCGTTAAATGTTGCAAAAATCTAAAAATGCTGTAAAATGTTACGGATTTTTTTATGTAAATGTTAAAACTGACCGATGAGCGTTGTGAAATATTCCAATTTTCTTACAAATATTTTCAAATGGTGCAAATATTTTTCAAGTGTTGTAAATGTTTTAAAAATACCGTCAAATGTTAGAATGTCTGGCAAATGCTCTGAAATGTTACAAATTGTCTTACAAATATGTTCAAATGTTGCAGGTATTTTCAAAATGTTACAGATTTCTTAGAAATATTGTCAAATGCTAGAAATGTTTCCAAGACGTCTCACAAATTCTGTAAAAAATTGTAAATGTCTCCCAAGTACCGGCAAATGTTGTAAAAATCTAAAAATACTCTAAAATGTTATGAATGATTTTTGTTAAATGTTAAAAACAGCTCGCAACACTCTATGATGCTACAATTGTCTTACAAATATTTTCAAATGTTGCAAATATCTGCGAAGTGTTGTAAATGTGACAAAAATATCTTCAAATGATAGAATTGTCTTACAAATGCTCTGAAACATCACCAATTGTCTTCCAAATCTTTTCAAATCTTGCAAGTATCTCCCAAATGTTACAAATGTCTTACAAATATCGTCAAATGCTAGAAATGTCTCCAAGACGTCTCACAAATGCTGTAGAAAATTGCAAATGTCTTGCAATTATCGTCAAATATTGCAAAAATTTAAAAATACTTTAAAATGTTACGGATGTTTTTCGTTAAATGTTAAAAATGATTTATGAACGCTCTTAAATGTTCCAAGTATCTTACAAATATTTTCAAATGTTGCAAATATTTTTCAAGTGTTGTAGATGTCTTAAAAATATCGTCAAATGTTAGAATGTCTTGCAAATGCTCTGAAATGTTACAAACTGTTTTACAAATATGTCCAATTGTTGCAAGTATCTTTCAAATTTGACACATATCTTACAAATATCGTCAAATGTTAGAAGTGTCTTGCAAATGCTCTGAAATATTACAAATTGTCTTAAAAATGTGTTCAAATGTTGCAAGTATTTTTCAAATTTTACAGATGTGTTACAAATATCGTCACAAGTTAGAAATGCCGTTAAAATATCTTACAAATGATGCAAAAAATTACAAATGTCTCGCAAATATCGTCAAATGTTAGAAATGTCTTGCAAAAACTCTGAAATGTTGCAAGTGTCTTACAAATATTTTCATATGTTGCCAGTACCTTCCACATTTTACAGATGCTTTACAAATGTCGTCAAATGTTAGATATGCGTTAAAATGTCGTACAAATGCTGCAAAAAATTACAAATGTCTCACAAATATCGTTAAATGTTGCAAAAATCAAAAATTTTATACAATGTTACGGATCTTTTTCATTAAATGTTAAAAACGACTTATGAACGCTCTGAAATGTTTCAAATGTCTTACAAATATTTTCAGATGTTGCAAATATCTTTCAAGTGTTGTACATTTCTTAAAAATATCGTCAAATGTTAGAATGTCTTGCAAATGCTCTGAAATGTTACAAATTGTCTTACAAATATATTCAAATGTTGCAAGTATTTTCCAAATGTTACAGATGTCTCACAGGTATCGTCAAATGCTGGAAATGCTTCTGAAATGTCTTCCATATGCTGTAAAAAAATGCAAATGTTTTATGAATATCGTCAAATGTTGTAAAAATCTAAAAATACTAAAAAATGTTAGGGATATTTTCGTTAAATTTTTAAAAATACGTTCTGAAATATTCTACGTGCCTTACAAATATTTTCAAATATCGAAAATATCTTCCAAATATTACAGATGTTTTATAAATTTGGTCAAATGTTAGAAATGTTTTTCAAATGCTCTGAAATGTTACAACGAGTTACAAATTGTTTTACAAATATTTTCAAATGTTGCAAATACTTTCCAAATGTTACAGATGTCTTACAAATATCGACAAATGCTAGAAATGTCTCCAAGACGTCTCACAAATGCTGCAAAAAATTACAAATGTCTCGCAAATATCGTCAAATGTTTCAAAAATCTAAAATGCTGTAAAATGTTACGGATTTTTTTCGGTAAATGTTAAAAATAATCGATGAACGCTGTGAAATATTTCAAGTGTCTTACAAATATTTTCAAATGTTGCAAATATTTTTCAAGTGTTGTAGTTGTTTTAAAAATATCCTCAAATGTTGGAAATATCTTACAAATGTTCTGAACGTCACAAATTGTCTTCCAAATATTTTCAAATGTTGCAAGTATCTTTCAAATGATAGAGATGTCTTACAAATATCATCAAATGCTAGAAATGTTTCCAAGACGTCTCATAAATGCCGTAAAAAGTTACAAATGTCTCTTAAGAATCGTCAAATGTAAAAATTTAAAATACAGTATAATGTTACGGATATTTTCGTTAAATGTTAAAAATAACTTGCAATCGCTCTGAAAGGCTCCAACTTGTCTTACAAATATTTTCAAATGTAGCAAATATTTTCCAAGTATTGTAGATGTCTTTAAATTGTCGTCAAATGTTAGAAATGTCTTCCAAATGCTCTGAAACGTCACCAATTGTCCTCCTAATATTTTCAAATGTTGCAAGTATCTTCCAAACGTTGCAAATGTCTTACAAATACCGTCAAATGCTAGAAATGTCTCCAAGACGTCTTACAAATTCTGTAAAAAATTGCCAATGTTTCCAAAGTACCGGCAAATGTTGTAAAAATCTAAAAATACTCTAAAATGTTATGAATGATTTTCGTTAAATGTTAAAAATAACTCGCAATGCTCTATGATGCTACAATTGTCTTACAAATATTTTCAAATGTTGCAAATATCTGCGAAGTGTTGTAAATGTCATAAAAATATCGTCAAATGATAGAAATGTCTTACAAATGCTCTGAAACGTCACCAATTGTCTTCCAAATATTTTCAAATGTTGCAAGTATCTTCCAAATGTTACAGATGTCTTACAAATATTGTCAAATGCTAGAAGTGTCTCCAAGACGTCTCACAAATGCTGTAGAAAATTGAAAATGTCTTGCAATTATCGTTAAATATTGCAAAAATTTAAAATACTGTAAAATGTTACGGATGTTTTTCGTTAAAAGCTAAAAATGACTTACGCACGCTATGAAATGTTCCAAGTGTATTACAAATATTTTCAAATGTTACAAATATCTTTCAAGTGTTGTAGATGTCTTTAAAATGTCGTCAAATGTTAGAAATGTCTTACAAATGCTCTGAAATGTTACAAATAGACTTACAAATATGTTCAAATGTTGGAAGTACCCTCCACATTTTACAGAGGCCTTACAAATATCGTCAAATGTTAAAAATGCCGTTAAAATATCTTACAAATGCTGCAAAAAATTACAAATATCTCGCAAATATCGTCAAATGTTGCAAAAATTTTAAAAAACTGTAAAATGTTACGGATCTTATTCGTTAAATGTTAAAAATGACTGATAAATGTTCTGAAATGTTCCAATTATCTTACAAATATTTTCAGATGTTCCAAATATCTTCCAAGTGTTGTAAATGTCTTAAAAATATCGTCAAAAGTTAGAATGTCTTGCAAATGCTCTGATATGTTACTGATTGTGTTACAAATATGTTCAAATGCTCCAAGTATCTCCCAAATGTTACAGATGTTTTACAAATATCGTCAAATGCTAGAGGTTTTGCCAATATATCTTATAAATCCTGCAAAAAAATCACAAGTCTTGCAATTATCGTCATTTGTTGTAAAAAATCTAAAAATACTATAAAATATTACGGACCTTTTTCGTTAAATGTTAAAAATTGCTTTTGAACACTCTGAAATGTTGCAAGTAACTTACAAATATTTTCAAATGTTGCAAGTATCATTCGAATGTTGTAGATGTCTTAAAAATTTCGCAAATTTTAGAATGTCTTGCAAATGCTCAGAAATGTAACAAATTGTCTTACAAATATGTTCAAATGTTGCAAGTATCTTCCAAATTTTATAAATGTCTTTTAAATATCGTTAAATACTAGAAATGCCGTCAAAATGTCTTACAAATGCTGCAAAAAATTACAAATGTCTCGCAAATATCGTCAAATGTTGCCAAAATTTAAAAATACTCTAAAATGTTACGGTTTTTTTTCGTTCAATGTTGATGAACGCTCTGAAATATTCCAAGTGTCTTACAAATATTTTCAAATGCTGTAAGTACCTTCCAAATTTTACAGATGTCTTACAAATATCGTCAAATGTTGGAAATAGCGTTAAAATGTCTTAAAAATGCTGCAAAAAATCACAAATGTCTCGCAGAAATCGTCAAATGTTGCAAAAATTTAAAAATAGTGTAAAACGTTACGAATCTTTTTCGTTAAATGTTAAAAATGGTTGTTGAACGCTCTGAAATGTACCAAGTGTCTTAAAAATATTTTGAAATGTTGCAAATACCTTTCAAGTGTTGTAGATGTCTCAAAAGTATTGTCAAATGTTAGAAATGTCTTCCAAATGCTCTGAATTTTACCAAGTGTCTTACAAATATGTTCAAATGTTGTAAGTACCTTCCAAATTTTACAGATGTCTTACAAATATCGTCAAATGTTAGAAATGCCGTTAAAATATCTTAGAAATGCTGCAAAAAAATTACAAATGCTTCGCAAGTATCGTCAAATGTTGCAAAAATCTAAAAATACTGTATAATGTTACGGATTTTTTTCGTTAAATGTTAAAATGACTAGTGAACACTCTGAAATTTCCAAGTGTCTTACAATTATTTTCAAATGTTACAAATATTTTTCAAGTGTTGTAGATGTCTTAAAAAAATCGTCAAATGTTAGAAATGTCTTGCAAATGCTCTGACATGTTATAAATTGTCTTACAAATATGTTCAAATGCTGCAAGTACCTTTCAAATTGTACGGATATCTTACAAATATTGTCAAATGTTAGAAATCTTTTCAAAATCTCTTACAAATGCTGTAAATAAGTTGCAAATGTCTCGCAATTATCGTTAAATGTTGCCAAAAGCTAAAATGTTACGGATGTTCTTCGCTGTGCTAAAAATGACTTGCAAACGCTCTGAAATGTTTCAAGAGCTTACAAATATTTTCGAATGTTGCAAATATCTTTTAAATGTTGTAGATGTCTTAAAAATATCGTCAAATGTTAGAAAGTCTTGCAAATGTTCTGAAATGTTATAAATTGTCTTACAAATATGTGCAAATGTTGCAAGTACTTTGCACATTTTATAGATGCCTTACAAATATTGTCAAATGTTAGAAATGCCGTTAAAATGTCTTACAAATGCTGCAAAAAATTACAAATGTCTCGCAAATATTGCAGAAATCTAAAAATACCGGAAAATGTTACGGTCCTTTTTCGTTAAATGTTAAAAATGGCTTTGAAAGCTCTGAAATGTTACTAGTGACTTACAAATATTTTCAAACGTTCCAAATATCTTCCAAGTGTTATAGATGTATTAAAAATATCGTCAAATGTTAGAAATGTTTTACAAATGCTCTGAAATGTTACAAATTGTCTTACAAATATGTTTAAATGTTGCAAGTACCTTCCAAATTTTACAGATGTCTTACAAATATCGTCACATGTTAGAAATGCTGTTAAAATGTCTTACAAATGCTCAACAAAATTACATATGTCTCGCAAATATCGTCAAATATTGCAAAAATTTAAAAATACTGGAAAATGTTACGGTCCTTTTTCGTTAAATATTAAAAATGGCTTTGAACGCTCTGAAATTTCCATGTGTCTTACAAATATTTTCAAAGGTTGTCGATATCTTTCAAGTGCTGTAGATGTCTTAAACATATCGTCAAATTTTATAAATGTCTTGCAAATGCTCTGAAATGTTACAAATTGTCTTCTAAATATGTCCAAATGTTGCAAGTACCTTCCAAGTTCTACGAATGATACTTGTACAAAGAAAAATTCATGTGGACCTTCTCGATACATTTATAAACCCAGATAAGCTTTGCCATTAAACTCCCGAAAAACGAAGACAGATGATGTTTGTACAAAGAAAAATTCATGTGGACCTCCTTCAAACACCTTCAGACACTGATGAACTTTGGAAACTCGCGCCAAAACAAAGTCAAACGATAATTTTACTTAGAAAAATCCACCTTTAGACCCAGATAAACTTTGCAAACTACCGTTAAAACGACGATCTTTGTAAGAAGAAAAAAATCCAAGTGGACCTTCTCGATAAACCTTCATAACAGAATAAGCTTTTTAAACTCTCGCAAAACGAAGACGAACGATCCTTATACGAAGAAAAACTTATGTGAACCTCCTCGGTTTATCTTTAGACCCAGATAAACTTTGCCAACTTCCGCCAAAACGAAAACAAGTGATCTTTGTATAAAGAAAATCTATCTGAACTATCTACATATACCTTCAGGCCCAGATACACTTTGCCAACTTTTGCCAAAACTAAGACAAATAATTTGTGTGCAAAAAAATCCGCTTGAGCCTCCTCGAAATACTTTCAGCCCCAGATAAAATTTGCGAACTTTCGCCAAAACAACAACGTGGACCTTCTCGGTATACCTTCAGACCCAGATCTACTCCCGTCAAAACGAAGATAAATGATTTATGCAAGGACAAGTGCATGTGAATTTCCTCGATGCACCTTCAGACTTAGATAAACTTTACAAACTCTCGCCAAAACGAAGACTAACGAACTTTGTACGAAGAAAAATTCATCAGAACCTTCCTGAAACACCTTCAGACTCATATAAACTTTTCAAAATCCCGCCAAAACGAGGACAAACGTATTTTGTACAAACAAAAATCCATGAGAACTTCTCGAAACACCTTTGGACTCAGATAAATTTTGCAAACTCCCGCCAAAGCGAAGACAAACGATCTTTGTACAAAGGGAACTTTAAGAGAACCTTCTCGAAACACCTTTAGACCCAGATAAACTTTTCAAACTCCCACACGAACGAAGGCGAACGAACTTTATACGAAGAAAAATCCATGAGAACCTTCTTAAAACACCTTCAGACCCATATACACTTTTCAAACTTCCGCCAAAACGAAGACAAACGATCTTTGTACAAAGAAAAATCCATGAGTACCTTCTCGAAACACCATCGGACTCAGATAAATTTTGGAAACTCCCGCCAAAGCGAAGACAAACGATCTTTGTACAAAGGGAACTATAAGAGAACCTTCTCGAAACACCTTCAGATCCAGATAAACTTTTCGAACTCCCGCAAAAAACGAAGGCGAACGAGCTTTGTACGGAGAAGAATCCATGAGAACCTTCTCGAAACACCTTTAGACCCAGATAATCTTTTCAAACTCCCGCACAAACGAAGGCGAACGAACTTTATACGAAGAAAAATCCATGAGAACCTTCTCGAAACACCTTCAGACGCATATAAACTTTTCAAACTCCCGCCAAAACGAAGATAAACGTTCTTTGTACAAAGAAAAATCCATGAGAACTTCTCGAAACACCTTTGGACTCAGATAAATTTTGCAAACTTCCGCCAAAACGAAGACAAACGATCTGTGTACAAAGGAAAACTTAAGAGAAACTTCTCGAAACACCTTTAGACCCAGATAATCTTTTCAAACTCCCACACGAACGAAGGCGAACGTACTTTATACGAAGAAAAATCCATGAGAACCTTCTTAAAACACCTTCAGACCCATATACACTTTTCAAACTTCCGCCAAAACGAAGACAAACGATCTTTGTACAAAGAAAAATCCATGAGTACCTTCTCGAAACACTTTCGGACTCAGATAAATTTTGGAAACTCCCGCCAAAGCGAAGACAAACGATCTTTGTACAAAGGAACTTAAGAGAACCTTCTCGAAACACCTTCAGATCCAGATAAACTTTTCAAACTCCGCAAAAACGAAGGCGAACGAGCTTTGTACGAAGAAGAATCCAGAGAACCTTCTCGAAACACCTTTAGACCCAGATAATCTTTTCAAACTCCCGCAAAACGAAGGCGAACGAACTTTATACGAAGAAAAATCATGAGAACCTTCTCGAAACACCTTCAGACGCATATAAACTTTTCAAACTCCCGCCAAAACGAAGATAAACGTTCTTTGTACAAAGAAAATCCATGAGAACTTCTCGAAACACCTTTGGACTCAGATAAATTTTGCAAACTTCCGCCAAAACGAAGACAAACGATCTTTGTACAAAGGAAAACTTAAGAGAAACTTCTCGAAACACCTTTAGACCCAGATAATCTTTTCAAACTCCCACACGAACGAAGGCGAACGTACTTTATACGAAGAAAAATCCATGAGAACCTTCTTAAAACACCTTCAGACCCATATACACTTTTCAAACTTCCGCCAAAACGAAGACAAACGATCTTTGTACAAAGAAAAATCCATGAGTACCTTCTCGAAACACTTTCGGACTCAGATAAATTTTGGAAACTCCCGCCAAAGCGAAGACAAACGATCTTTGTACAAAGGAACTCTAAGAGAACCTTCTCGAAACACCTTCAGATCCAGATAAACTTTTCAAACTCCCGCAAAAAACGAAGGCGAACGAGCTTTGTACGAAGAAGAATCCACGAGAACCTTCTCGAAACACCTTTAGACCCAGATAATCTTTTCAAACTCCCGCATAAACGAAGGCGAACGAACTTTATACGAAGAAAAATCTATGAGAACCTTCTCGAAACACCTTCAGACGCATATAAACTTTTCAAACTCCCGCCAAAACGAAGATAAACGTTCTTTGTACAAAGGAAAATCCATGAGAACTTCTCGAAACACCTTCGGACTCAGATCAATTTTGCAAACTTCCGCCAAAACGAAGACAAACGATCTGTGTACAAAGGAAAACTTAAGAGAAACTTCTCGAAACACCTTTAGACCCAGATAATCTTTTCAAACTCCCACACGAACGAAGGCGAACGTACTTTATACGAAGAAAAATCCATGAGAACCTTCTTAAAACACCTTCAGACCCATATACACTTTTCAAACTTCCGCCAAAACGAAGACAAACGATCTTTGTACAAAGAAAAATCCATGAGTACCTTCTCGAAACACTTTCGGACTCAGATAAATTTTGGAAACTCCCGCCAAAGCGAAGACAAACGATCTTTGTACAAAGGGAACTCTAAGAGAACCTTCTCGAAACACCTTCAGATCCAGATAAACTTTTCAAACTCCGCAAAAACGAAGGCGAACGAGCTTTGTACGAAGAAGAATCCACGAGAACCTTCTCGAAACACCTTTAGACCCAGATAATCTTTTCAAACTCCCGCATAAACGAAGGCGAACGAACTTTATACGAAGAAAAATCTATGAGAACCTTCTCGAAACACCTTCAGACGCATATAAACTTTTCAAACTCCCGCCAAAACGAAGATAAACGTTCTTTGTACAAAGGAAAATCCATGAGAACTTCTCGAAACACCTTCGGACTCAGATCAATTTTGCAAACTTCCGCCAAAACGAAGACAAACGATCTGTGTACAAAGGAAAACTTAAGAGAAACTTCTCGAAACACCTTTAGACCCAGATAATCTTTTCAAACTCCCACACGAACGAAGGCGAACGTACTTTATACGAAGAAAAATCCATGAGAACCTTCTTAAAACACCTTCAGACCCATATACACTTTTCAAACTTCCGCCAAAACGAAGACAAACGATCTTTGTACAAAGAAAAATCCATGAGTACCTTCTCGAAAAACTTTCGGACTCAGATAAATTTTGGAAACTCCCGCCAAAGCGAAGACAAACGATCTTTGTACAAAGGGAACTCTAAGAGAACCTTCTCGAAACACCTTCAGATCCAGATAAACTTTTCAAACTCCCGCAAAAAACGAAGGCGAACGAGCTTTGTACGAAGAAGAATCCACGAGAACCTTCTCGAAACACCTTTAGACCCAGATAATCTTTTCAAACTCCCGCATAAACGAAGGCGAACGAACTTTATACGAAGAAAAATCTATGAGAACCTTCTCGAAACACCTTCAGACGCATATAAACTTTTCAAACTCCCGCCAAAACGAAGATAAACGTTCTTTGTACAAAGGAAAATCCATGAGAACTTCTCGAAACACCTTCGGACTCAGATAAATTTTGCAAACTTTCGCCAAAACGAAGACAAACGATCTTTATACAAAGGAAAGTCTAAGAGAAACTTCTCGAAACACCTTTAGACCCAGATAATCTTTTCAAACTTCCGCACAAACGAAGGCGAACGAACTTTATACGAAGAAAAATCCATGAGAACCTTCTCGAAACACCTTCAGACCCATATAAACTTTTCAAACTCCCGCCAAAACGAAGACAAACGTTTTTTGTACAAAGAAAAATCCATGAGAACTTCTCGAAACACTTTCGGACTCAGATAAATTTTGCAAACTCCCGCCAAAACGAAGACAAACGATCTTTGTACAAAGAAAAATCCATGTGAACCTTCTCGATACACCTTCGGACCTAGATAAACTTAAATTTGCAAAATTCGATAAGATAAAACAACCACGTCAAGTGAAGTATTTTCAAGAACTTTAAAACGAGGACAATGATAAATTTTATGGCGACAGTAAGATTATTGTATGCCAAAAGTAGTAAGACTGAGCAAATATAAGATAAGGTAGCTGCGATTGACGCAATATTTTTTTATATTTATACAGCGATTATAACCTTACGTCTCGTGATATAGTGCAGGTGGTGTAAATTTTCAACTTGTTCCAATGCGTTCGGGCGAGACAAACGATTGATAACTGGCTACCCAGGACGTGCCAAAAAGTTATTTAAGCTTCCTCTGCCTCGTGAGTCAGAACCACGTGAACCCCAGCCTTGCCAAAAATGCGTTTGTTCGTGGTGGATTTATTAAAAAGAGCTGAGACAAAGATGAAGATGTTTCTGAGACATCAGGAGAAGATAAAGTTGCTGGCATGATAAACTCTTGACATCTTGATGAATTTCTTCTCGATAAGTTAAACAATTTGGACTTTTTCAAGCGATGTAACGAGCAGAGGTTATTTTTGGATCGTCCGTAGATGTTGATGTTGTATTTTTGGGCGGAAGTCGCGTGAGTGCATTATTTGGACTTTGACAAAGCAACCGACAAGCGGAAACGCACACACTACGGAATACTCAAACAAAATCCGCTTTTTAATCGGAAATGATCGGTGAAAAGGTTAAGGTTGAGGTCAAAGTATTTTTGTCGCATCAACCTGTCAGTGTTAATCTCAGGGATTTAGTAAAGAAAAGATAACCTGAAGTTTGGTTCTTGGTTCTAATCTAGTCGTCAACTGCGATACCGATTCCTTGTTTTTTTTGGATCGGGTAAAAATTAGCACGCGTAGATTAACTGAGTTCAGAGCAAAAGCGTGACCTTGAACTTCAACTCGGCACAGTTTGATTAATTAATAATGTTGCACAAAAAATAGGAAAAACAAACGAAAATATACGAAAATACCAAAACGCGAAATTAAAGAAATTCAAAAACCACAGAGAATTCAAAAATACGAAAATACCACATTGGAACAATTCTAAAATGCCAAAATGTGAAAATCATAAGTGCCTGAGAGCGAAAAATGCCAAAATGGGGAGATACTATAAGTCGGAGAAGTTCAATGCCGATAAAATACGAGACTGCCAAATGCCGAAAATGCCAAAATGTAGGAATCAAAATGCAAAAATACAAAAATACCAAAATGCGACAACCCAAAAAATTCTCAAGTGGAAATTTTCATAAAAACGAAAGTGCCAATTTGAGGAAACACAAAAGTACCAAAATGCGACAACCCAAAAAATGTTAAAATAGAAATTTTCAAAAAAAAACGAGAGTACCAATATGAGAAAATACGAAAATACCAAGAAAAATGAAAATTTAAAAACCAAAATTTCAAAATCTAACAATTCAAATGCACCAGATACAAAATAGCAAAATAGAAAATTTTTAAATTCCAAAATGTGAAAATTTAAAGTACAGGAGATACGAAAATGTCGAAATGCACAACTAGCGAGACACCCTGAAATTAAAAACCGAAAAAATATCCGAAAATGCCAAAATGTAGGAATTCAAAATGGGAAAATACAATGCCAAAATGCGAAAACCCAAAATAGACTAAAATAGGAATTTTCAAGAAAACGTAAATACCAATGTGAGAAAATACGAAAATACCAAGAAAAAAGAAAATTCAAAAACTCAAATTCCAAAATTGAACAATTCAAACGCATCCAAACACAAAATGGCAAAATAGAAAATTTTTAAATGCCAAAATGTGAAAATTTAAAGTGCAGGAGATACAAGAAGTCCGAAATGCAGAAATACCGAAAATCCGTGAAATTAAAAAACGAGAAAATATTTGAAAATGTCAAAATGTAGGAATTCAAAATGGGAAAATACAATGCCAAAATGCGAAAACCCAAAATAGACTAAAATAGGAATTTTCAAGAAAACGAAGTACCAATATGAGAAAATACGAAAATATCAAGAAAAAAGAAAATTCAAAAACTTAAAATTCCAAAATTTAACAATTCAAACGCACCCAAATACAAAATAGCAAAATAGAAAATTTTTAAATGCCAAAATGTGAAAATTTAAAGTGCAGGAGATACGAGAATGCCGAACTGCAGAAATACCGAGATGCCCTGAAATTAAAAAACGAAAAAATATCCGAAAATGCAAAAACGTATGAATTTAAAATGCGAAAATACAATGCCAAAATGCGAAAACCCAAAATAAACTAAAATAGGAATTTTCAAGGAAACGAAGTACCAATATGAGAAAATACGAAAATATCAAGAAAAAAGAAAATTCAAAAACTCAAAATTCCAAAATTTAACAATTCAAACTCACTCAAATACAAAATAGCAAAATAGAAAATTTTTTAAATGCCAAAATGTGAAAATTTAAAGTACAGGAGATACGAAAATGTCGAAATGCAGAAATACCTAGAAATCCTGAAAATAAAGACGAAAAAATATCCAAAAATGCCAAAATGTAGGAATTCAAAATGCGAAAACACAAAAATACCAAAATGCGACAACCCAAAAAATGCTAAAACGGAAATTTTTAAAAAATCGAAAGTACCAATATGAGAAAATACGAAAATGCCAAGAAAATGAAAATTCAAAAACCAAAAATTCCAAAATTTAACAATTCAAACGCACCAAAATACAAAATGGCAAAATAGAAAATTTTTAAAATGCCAAATTGGGAAAATTTAAAGTGCAGGAGATACCAGAATGCCGAAATGCAGAAATACTGGGGATCCCTAAAATTAAAAACGAAAAAATATTCGAAATTGCTAAAATGTAGGAATTCAAAATGCGAAAATACAATGCCAAAATGCGAAAACCTAAAATAGAATAAAATAGGGATTTTTAAAAAAATGAAAATACCAATATGAGAAAATACGAAAATACCAAGGAAAATGAAAATTCAAACACTCAGAATTCCAAAATTCAACAATTCAAATGCACTAAAATACAAAATGGCAAAATAGAAAATTTTTTAAATGCCAAAATGTGAAAATTTATAATGCAGGAAATACGAGAATGCCGAAATGCAGAAATACCGAGAATCCTTGAAATTAAAAACGATAAAATATCCGGAAATGCCAAAATGTGGGAAATCAAAATGCGAAAATGCAATGCGAAAACCTAAAATAAACTAAAATAGGAATTTTCAAGAAAACGAAAATACCAGTATCAGAAAATACGAAAATACCAAGAAAAAAGAAAATTCAAAAACTCAAAATTCCAAAATTTAACAATTCAAACGCGCCCAAATACAAAATGCAAAGTAGAAAATTTTTAAATGCCAAAATGTGAAAATTTAAACTGCAGGAGATACGAGAATGCCGAAATGCAGAAATACCGGGGATCCTTGAAATTAAAAAACAAAAAAATATCCGAAAATGCCAAAATGTAGGAATTCAAAATGCGAAAATACAATGCCAAAATGCGAAAACCCAAAATAAACTAAAATAGGAATTTTCAAGGAAACGAAGTACCAATATGAGAAAATACGAAAATACCAAGAAAAAAGAAAATTCAAAAACCCAAAATTCCAAAATTTAACAATTCAAACGCACCCAGATACATAATAGCAAACTAAAAAATTTTTTAAATGCCAAAATGTGAAAATTTAAAATGCAGTGCGATAAAGCCGAAATGTAGAAATACCGAAAATTTCTGAAGTTCAAAAACGAACTAAATATCCGAAAATTCTAAAATGTAACAAGTCAATAATTCGAAAATACAAAAATGCCAAGATGCAAAAATCAAAAATGTGGAAATATAAAAATATGAAAACACAACAACCTCGAAAACTCCAAATACAAAAAAATGAAATTACGAAAAACTGTAATTAAAAAATTTAAATTTACCAAAGTACCAAAATAGAAAAGATTTAAAATGCCAAAATGAAAAAATTCATACTGCAGGAAATACAAAACTGTCACAATGCGGAAATACCAAAAACTTTAGGAAGTTCAAACCTGTTAAAATACGAAAGGGCCCAAATAGAAACAGCTGAAAATACCAAAAATCTAGGAATTCAAAATACGAAGACACAAAAATTTCAAAACTACGAAAAAACCTAGAATGAGAATTTACATAAGACGAAAGCACCTACATGAGAAAATTCGAAAGTACCAAGAAAAAATAAAAATCCAAAATTAAAACTCCAAAAATTCAAAATTCCAAAATGCAAAAAAAAAATACCCAAATGCAAAAATACAAAATAGTGAAATAGAAAATAATAAAAATGCCAAAATGTGAAACTCTAAAATGCGAAAAATTCGAAAAGCTGAAATTGCTAAAATTCAAAAACGATAAAAAAAATCCAAAATTGAAACATTGGATAATACCAAAATGTAAAAATACCAAAATGCAGACTATCAAAACCTCTTAAATTAGAATTTGCCAAAATACGAAAATTTAAAAATACGAAAATACCACAATGGAAAAATTCTGTAATGCCAAAACGAGAGAATTCAAAATGCAGGAAATACGAAAATGCCAAAAATTGGTGTAAGTTTGAAAGCAGTGAAATACGAAAGTGCCAAAATATAAACAGCCGAAAATACGAAAATAAAGGAAATCAAAATAGGAAGATACACAAATCGCAAAATACGAAAGAATTGAGAATATACAAAAACAAATGTACCAACATGGGAATATGCCAAAGTACCAAGAAAAGGGAAATTCATAAAAATCCAAAACGCAGAAATTAAGAAACGACAAAATACAAAAATACGAAAATACAATAATTTGAAAATTCTAATTTAGAAGAATGTACAAATACGAATTTCCAAAATGCGATCCAGAATGCGGAAATATCAAAATACAAAAATACTAAAATTACGGAAATACAAAAGTACAAAAATACGAAATACAAATATACAAAAATTTCCAAAATGTGTAAATACAAAGTACCAAAATTCCAGCAATACAAAAATGTGAAAATACAGAAATATGAAAATACCAAAATATAAATTTACGAAAACTAAAAAAATGTAAAAATACGGAAAAATGAAAATACAAAAATTTGAAAACTCCAAATGCGAAATTTCCAGAATTCGGAAATGCAAAGTCATAAATACCAAAATACAAAATTACGATAATTACAGAACGCAAAACTTCAAAGATACGGAAATAAGAAAAGTACAGAAATACTTAGATGCAAAGGTACAAAATACGAAAATTTTAAAAATAAAAACACGAAAATTTCAAATTACATTAACGCCAAAATACGTAAATACGAACATATAAAACTACGAAATACCAAAAGCACAAAAATACATAAATACCAAAATACAAAAATTCCAAAATACGAAATCTTCAAATTTGAAAATACCAGAAATGCAAAACTACAAAAATACAAAAATATAAAAATTCTAATTTAGGAAAATGTAAAAATACGAATTTCCAAAATGCGATCCAGAATGCGGAAATATCGATATACAAAAATACAAATATACGAAAATTAAAAATAAAAGTAGAAAAATTCCAAAATTGGAAAATTCAAAATGGTGAAAATATATAAAATAAGAAAAAACGGAAATACAAGAATACAAAATTTCCAAAATACGTAAATACAAAATACCAAAATTCCAGCAATACAAAAATGCAAAAATACAGAAATATGAAAATACCAAAGTATAAATATACGAAAAATATAAAAATGTAAAAATACGAAAATACAAAAATTTGAAAACACCAAATGCGAAATTTCCAGAATGCGGAAATGCAAAACTATTAAAAGACATACAATAATTAGAGAAACACAAAACTTCAAAGATACGGAAATAAGGAAAGTACAGAAATACTCAGATGCAAAGGTACAAAAATACAAAAATTTTGAAAATGAAAATACAAAAATTCCAAAATATAAAAATTCCAAATTACATTAACACCAAAATACGTAAATACGAAAATATAAAACTACGAAATACCAAAAATATATAAATACCAAAATTCCAAAATACGAAATTTGCAAATTTGAAAATACCAGAAACACAGAAATACAAAAATTTGAAAAATCTAATTTATAAAAATGCAAAAATTCAAATTTCCAAAATGCGATCCAGAATGCGGAAATATTAAAATACAAAAATTAAAAATTACGGAAATACAAAAGTACAAAAATACGGAATACGAAAATTAAAAAATAAAAATTTCAAAAACTCAAAAATTTGAAAATTCAAAATGGTGAAAATATATAAAATAACAAAAAACGGAAATACAAAAGTACAATATTTCTAAAATGCGTAAATACAAAGTACCAAAATTCCAGCAATACAAAAATGCGAAAATACAGAAGTATGAAAATACTAAAATATAAATATACGAAAAATATAAAAATGCAAAAATACGGAGACACAAAAATACAAAAATTTGAAAACTCCAAATGCGAAATTTCCAGAATGTGGAAATGCATAGTTATTAAAATACAAAAATACGATAATTACAGAAACACAAAACTACAGAGATACGGAAATAAGAAAAGTACAGAAATACTCAGATACAAAGGTACAGAAATACGAAAATTTTGAAATAAAAATACGAAAATTCCAAAATATAAAAATTCAAAAGCGTGAAAATACCAAAATACGAAAATATGGTAATTTCAGAAATATGAATTTTTCCAAAATTACCAAAATACTAAAATACGAAAATAGGAAAATTTAAAAAATGAAAGGTCAAAAATACAAAAATACGAAAATTCAAAATGCGAAAATTCAAAATACGGAAATAGAAAATTCGAAAATATTGAAATTCCAAATTCCAAAAGTACAAAATTGAAACAAGAAATACAACAATTCATTAACAGATAAATAACGAAACACCAAAAATACAATAATATGCAAGTACCAAAATGTAGAATTTATTGAATTCGATAATACAAAAGTACGAAAATATAAAAATAAGAAAATTTAAAAACAGAATGTGAATTCAAAATTAATAAATTCAAAAATATTGAAAACAAAAGTGTAAAAGCACTAAAATATAAAAAGTCGAAAATAAAGAAGTTCGAAATACAAAAATATGCAATATCAAAATACGAAAAACAAAAAATTAAGAAATATAAAAATACCAAAATATGAAAATATAAAAATAATAAATACCAAAATTCTATAATACAGAAGTACCAAAACACCAAAAATTTAGAAATATGAAAATACCAAAATGCAGAATATATAAAAATTCGCTAATACAAAAATACGAAAATTTAAAAAATATCAAAATATTAAAAATATAAAACTAAAAATACCAAAATTCTATCGAAAATACAAAAATATAAAAATTGAAATATACGAAAATGTGGTAATTTCAAAAATACGAAAATTTAAAAATATGAAAAGTACAAAAATGCAGAAATACAAAAATACGAAAGTGCGAAAATTCACGATACGGAAAATCGTAAATAGAAAATAAGAAAATATTGAAATTCAGAATACCACCATACCAAAATGTGGAAACTCCTAAACTAGAGAATAGGAAAAACCAAAAATACAAAAATACCACAACACAGGAAAATAAGAAATACACGAAGTCAATAATACGAAAGTATCAACATATGAATAATACAAAAATACGAAAGTACTAAAATGTAAAATGGACAATAATTCGATAATAGAAATACGAAATATCAAAATACAAAAATACAAAGGTACAGAATTCAAACAAGAAATGCAATAATTCATTAATAGGGAAAAATCAACAAACCAAAAATACAAAAATATGAAAATACCAAAATGTAGAATATACAAAATTCGATAATACAAAAATACGAAAATACAGAAATAAGAAAATTAAAAAAAAATGTGAATACAAAATTAATAAATTCAAAAATATTGAAAACAAAAATATAAAAGCACTAAAATATAAAAGTCGAAAATAGTTCGAAATACAAAAAATGTAAAAATTCAAAAATATGAAATATCAAAATACGAAAAACAAAAATATAGAAATAAAGAAATACAAAAATACCAAAGTGTAAAAATAAGAAATACTAAAATTCAATAATACAAAAGTACCAAAATACCAAAAATTAAGAAATATGAAAATACCAAAATGCAGAATATATAAAAGTTCGCTAATACAAAAATACGAAAATTTTAAAAATACCCGAATTCAATAATACTAAATATTAAAATATTAAAATCCAAAAATAAGAATACCAAAATTCTATCATTCATAAATACGAAAATTTAAAAATAGGAAAAGTAGAAAAATGGAAAAATACAAAAATACGAAAATTCACAATACGGAAAATCGTAAATAGAAAATATAATTATATTGAAATTCAAAATACCACCCTACCAAAATGCGGGAGCTCCCAAACTAGAAAATACAAAATATCACAACACGGGAAAAAAGAAATAAAGAAGTCAATAATATGAAATTTCAACATATGAATAATACAAAAATACGAAAGTACTAAAATGTAAGATGGACAATTCGATAATAAAAATACGAAATATCAAAATACGGAAAATACAAAAGTACAAAATTCAAACAAGAAATGCAATAATTCATTAATAGGGAAATATCAACATACCAAAAATACAAAAATATGAAAATACCAAAATGTAGAATATACAAAATTCGATAATACAAAAATACGAAAATACAGAAATAAGAAAATTAAAAAAAAAGTGAATACAAAATTAATAAATTCAAAAATTTTAAAAACAAAAGTATAAAATTACTAAAATACAAAAATCGTCGAAAATAAACAAGTACGAAATACAAAAATAAAAAAATTCAAAAATATGAAAATTAAAATACAAAAACAATAATACGGAAATAAGGAAATACAAAAATACCAAAATATATAAATAAGAAATTTCTAATATTCAATATATGGAAGTACCAAAAATTCAGAAATATGAAAATACCAAAATGCAGAATAAATAAAAATTTGCAAATACAAAAATACGAAAATATAAAAATACGAAAATTTAAAAAATACCTGAATTTAATAATACTGAATATCAAAATATTTGAAATACAAAACTAAGAATACCAAAATTAGATAATAACGAAATGCGAAAATACCAAAAATACAAAAATACGAAATATCAAAATACAAAAATAAGAAAATTCCAAAAGATATACAAACAAGAAGTACAAAAATTCGCTACTACGTAAATACCAAAAACACAAAAATATGAAAATACAATACAGAATATATAAAAATTTGCTAATACAAAAAAACACAAATATAAAAATTTGAAAATTAAAAAAATACGTGAATTCAACAAAACACAAATATTAAAATATTGAAAATACAAAAATTTAAAAATACTAAAATACGAAAATTCACAAACACGAAAAAACAAAATTCAACGATGTGAAAATACGAAAATTTAGAAAAAAAGTGAATTCAAAATAAATATTAAATTTAAAAATGTTGAAAACATAAAAGTAGGTATAAAAGTACTAAAATACAAAACGTCAAAAATAAACAACTACGAAATACAAAAATTCAAAAATATGAAATATCAAAATACAAAAAACAATAATACGAAAATAAAGAAATACAGAAATACCAAAATTCAATAATATGGAAGTACCAACAATTCAGAAATATGAAAATACCAAAATACAGAATATTTAAAAATACGAAAATTTTTAAAATACCTGAATTCAATAATACTGAATATCAAAATATTAAAAATACAAAACTAAGAATACCAAAATTCGATAATACAGAAATGCGAAAATACCATAAATACAAAAATTCAAAAATACGAAATATCAAAATACAAAAATAGGAATATTCCAAAGAAATATATAAACAAGAAATTCGTAATACCAAAATACCAAAATCATAAAAATACAGAATATATAAAAATTCGCTATTACAAAAATACGAAAATTAAAGAAAACGTGAATTCAACAACACAAATAAAAAATATTGAAAATACTAAAATACAAAAATTCAAAAACCTGAAAACACAAAATTCCAAGATACAAAAACACAAAAATATGAAAATGTGAGAGTAGGAAAACGTGAAAATATAAAACACGAAAACCTGAAAACGTCGAAACATGGAAATATACAAAAAATTACTATTACTTCCAACGGCTTAATAACTCAAGGGGAACGTATCCCAATTGCGTACAGTCGTCTTGCGTAGTAGTTAAAAGTTTGAAACGCCGCCCTTGTATATCATATCTAAGGACGCGATAGTTCAACGCCCACGCATAAATTTGGCGCCCAACGTGTGCACCAAATTCAAGTGCAAAATTTAACCAGACGGGGATAGGTAAAGATTATCCTAACGAGCTGAGGAAATCCCAACACCCCCTTTGACTTCTTAGCACAGCTTACGTAATGAATTGATCTGGAAATAGTGCGACACTAAGTTCTTTTAAATATCTTGAGGTCATTTGTTATAGAACGCATTTAGAATTTGTAATAACATTGAAGAGGAATTTATCTTATTAGTCTTATATGAAATTTTCTTATTGCTTCACCCAAATCATATACTTATATTGCTCTTTGCAGGTATGTGGGAAAGCCGGAGCAAGGCAAATTGAGTAGAATGTACTAGGGTCGTATGACGTCCAATTAGCAGATATTTAATCAAGCACATTCTTTAGAATGCTATTGTTTTGTTATTAAATTCAGTAAAGGTTTAATTTTGTAGCTACATACTGAAGAAAGGCCGTTGAAGTTCATTGTAAACGCAGAAATGTCAATGATGTTACCGCATCTATTCTACACTGGCGGCTTTTTCATGCTAGACGAGTTTCTAAATAAATACGAACTCTCAGCGTTTCGACCACCCAGAAACCTTATCCCTTTTGATGATCATCTTTGAATTACTGAGCGCGTTGACATGATGATTTCGCCCGTCATCCAGCTCTAGCACGTCGCATCCTCCAGGTCAGATTAGCTGCCCTTTACAAGCTTCTAAAAAACATTTGTTCGCCTATTTTATTCTCGATACCGCCATTTTGAAATATACTCTTACGAGCTCGCGAAGGCTTTGTTAAAACGCATGAAAATGGAAATTACGTTGAGATCTTGTTTACGAAAAGTCACTACCAACGAAACTGCTGGTTCAGCATAGACTTCTAGAAAAAAAGAGTTCCTGCCCGAAAGGGTTAATATCGAAGCCAATGCGCATTACTGGTCGCTTGTGAATTCCTTGGGAATCTCTTTAGGGACCTTGAGGATCTTCCCAGAAGCTGATAGAAGAGTCTCGATTTCTCTAATGAAAGGTAGTTCTCGACCTAGGGTTAATTTTAAAGCGCTTGGAGTTCCCCAAGGTTAATGGAACAATACAATCAATACGCGAATTCGCTAGCGAACGCTTGGGAACTTCCTTAGACTTCTTGGCGATCTTTCAAAAACTGGTAAAGGGCTTTGATTTGTTCAAAGAAAAATATGTCGTGCACGAGAGGGTTAATATGCAGTGCCCTTATTGCTTAATGGAAGATTACAACCAAGACATATGGGTTCCGGCGAACCACCTTGGAACCTCGTTACGGATCTTGGGCCGATCTTTCTAAATGCTAGTAAAAGAAACTTGATTTCTTTAATGAAAGGTAATGCGCTACCAAAAGGGTTAATATCCAATGCGCTTGGAGAATCACAATTGCTTGATCGAAAATAACAACCAAGACGTGTGGTTGCTAGCGAACAATTTGGGAACCTCGTTAAGGATCATGGCGATCGTTTACAAAACTGGTAAAAAGCGTAGATTTCTTTAGTGACAGTTAACCCGTGACCGAAAGGGTTAATATCCAAAGCTCCTTGATAATCCCCATTGAAATTAATAACCAAAACGTATGGTCGCTCGCAAACCATTTCGGAACCTTGTTAAGGATCTTCGCGATATTTCAAAAACTGGTTAGAGGGCCTCGATTTCTTTAAGTAAAAGCCATTCGTGACCGAAAGTGCTAATATCCAATGCGCTTGGAGAATCCTCACAGCTCGACCGAAAAGACAATCCGTAACCGAAAGGGTTAATATCCATTACACCTAGAGCATCCCTATTGCTTAATGGAAGATAACAACCTAGACCTACGGTTGCTAGCGAACCACTTGGGAACCTCTTTAAGGATCTTTGCGATCTTTCAAAAACTGGCGAAAATGCTTCGATTTTTTTATGGAAGGATAATTCGTGACCGAAAGGGTTAATATCTCATGCTCGTGGAAAATCCCCACTGCCTAATCGAAGATAACAACCAACACGTATCGTCGCTGACAAACCATTTGGGAACCTGGTTAAAGACCTTGACGGTCTTTGAAAAAGCTGGTAAGAGAACCACGATTTCTTTAAGGAAAGACAATCCCTTTCTGATGCACCTGGAGCATCCCCATTGCTAAATGGAAGATAACAACCTAGACCTACGGTTGCTGGCGAACCACTTGGGAACCTCTTTAAGGATCTTTGCGATCTTTCAAAAACCGGCAAGAAAGCTTAGATTTCTTTAAGGAAAGGTAATTCGTGACCGAAAGGGTTAATATCTCATGCTCGTGGAAAATCCCCACTGCCTAATCGAAGATAACAACCAACACGTATCGTCGCTGACAAACCATTTGGGAACCTGGTTAAGGACCTTGACGGTCTTTGAAAAAGCTGGTAAGAGAACCACGATTTCTTTAAGAAAAGACAATCCCTTTCAGATGCACCTGGAGCATCCCCATTGCTAAATGGAAGATAACAACCTAGACCTACGGTTGCTGGCGAACCACTTGGGAACCTCTTTAAGGATCTTTGCGATCTTTCAAAAACCGGCAAGAAAGCTTAGATTTCTTTAAGGAAAGGTAATTCGTGACCGAAAGGGTTAATATCTCATGCTCGTGGAAAATCCCACTGCCTAATCGAAGATAACAACCAACACGTATCGTCGCTGACAAACCATTTGGGAACCTGGTTAAAGACCTTGACGGTCTTTGAAAAAGCTGGTAAGAGAACCACGATTTCTTTAAGGAAAGACAATCCCTTTCTGATGCACCTGGAGCATCCCCATTGCTAAATGGAAGATAACAACCTAGACCTACGGTTGCTGGCGAACCACTTGGGAACCTCTTTAAGGATCTTTGCGATCTTTCAAAAACCGGCAAGAAAGCTTAGATTTCTTTAAGGAAAGGTAATTCGTGACCGAAAGGGTTAATATCTCATGCTCGTGGAAAATCCCCACTGCCTAATCGAAGATAACAACCAACACGTATCGTCGCTGACAAACCATTTGGGAACCTGGTTAAGGACCTTGACGGTCTTTGAAAAAGCTGGTAAGAGAACCACGATTTCTTTAAGAAAAGACAATCCCTTTCAGATGCACCTGGAGCATCCCCATTGCTAAATGGAAGATAACAACCTAGACGTACGGTTGCTAGCGAACCACTTGGGAACCTCTTTAAGGATCTTTGCGATCTTTCAAAAACTGGCAAGAAAGCTTAGATTTCTTTAAGGAAAGGTAATTCGTGACCGAAAGGGTTAATATCTCATGCTCGTGGAAAATCCCCACTGCCTAATCGAAGATAACAACCAACACGTATCGTCGCTGACAAACCATTTGGGAACCTGGTTAAGGACCTTGACGGTCTTTGAAAAAGCTGGTAAGAGAACCACGATTTCTTTAAGAAAAGACAATCCCTTTCAGATGCACCTGGAGCATCCCCATTGCTAAATGGAAGATAACAACCTAGACGTACGGTTGCTAGCGAACCACTTGGGAACCTCTTTAAGGATCTTTGCGATCTTTCAAAAACTGGCAAAAATGCTTCGATTTTTTTATGGAAGGATAATTCGTGACCGAAAGGGTTAATATCTCATGCTCGTGGAAAATCCCCACTGCCTAATCGAAGATAACAACCAACACGTATCGTCGCTGACAAACCATTTGGGAACCTGGTTAAGGACCTTGACGGTCTTTGAAAAAGCTGGTAAGAGAACCACGATTTCTTTAAGGAAAGACAATCCCTTTCTGATGCACCTGGAGCATCCCCATTGCTAAATGGAAGATAACAACCTAGACCTACGGTTGCTAGCGAACCACTTGGGAACCTCTTTAAGGATCTTTGCGATCTTTCAAAAACTGGCAAAAATGCTTCGATTTTTTTTATGGAAGGATAATTCGTGACCGAAAGGGTTAATATCTCATGCTCGTGGAAAATCCCCACTGCCTAATCGAAGATAACAACCAACACGTATCGTCGCTGACGAACCATTTGGGAACCTGGTTAAGAACCTTGACGGTCTTTGAAAAAGCTGGTAAGAGAACCACGATTTCTTTAAGGAAAGACAATCTCTTTCAGATACACCTGGAGCATCCCCATTGCTAAATGGAAGATAACAACCTAGACCTACGGTTGCTAGCGAACCACTTGGGAACCTCTTTAAGGATCTTTGCGATCTTTCAAAAACTGGCAAAAATGCTTCGATTTTTTTATGGAAGGATAATTCGTGACCGAAAGGGTTAATATCTCATGCTCGTGGAAAATCCCCACTGCCTAATCGAAGATAACAACCAACACGTATCGTCGCTGACGAACCATTTGGGAACCTGGTTAAGGACCTTGGCGGTCTTTGAAAAAGCTGGTAAGAGAACCACGATTTCTTTAAGGAAAGACAATCCCTTTCCGATGCACCTGGAGCATCCCCATTGCTTAATGGAAGATAACAACCTAGACGTACGGTTGCTAGCGAACCACTTGGGAACCTCTTTAAGGATCTTTGCGATCTTTCAAAACTGGCAAAATGCTTCGATTTTTTTATGGAAGGATAATTCGTGACCGAAAGGGTTAATATCTCATGCTCGTGGAAAATCCCCACTGCCTAATCGAAGATAACAACCAACACGTATCGTCGCTGACGAACCATTTGGGAACCTGGTTAAGGACCTTGGCGGTCTTTGAAAAAGCTGGTAAGAGAACCACGATTTCTTTAAGGAAAGACAATCCCTTTCCGATGCACCTGGAGCATCCCCATTGCTTAATGGAAGATAACAACCTAGACGTACGGTTGCTAGCGAACCACTTGGGAACCTCTTTAAGGATCTTTGCGATCTTTCAAAAACTGGCAAAAATGCTTCGATTTTTTTATGGAAGGATAATTCGTGACCGAAAGGGTTAATATCTCATGCTCGTGGAAAATCCCCACTGCCTAATCGTAGATAACAACCAACACGTATCGTCGCTGACGAAACCATTTGGGAACCTGGTTAAGGACCTTGACGGTCTTTGAAAAAGCTGGTAAGAGAACCACGATTTCTTTAAGGAAAGACAATCCTTTCCGATGCACCTGGAGCATCCCCATTGCTAATGGAAGATAACAACCTAGACGTACGGTTGCTGGCGAACCACTTGGGAACCTCTTTAAGGATCTTTGCGATCTTTCAAAAACTGGCAAAAAGCTTCGATTTTTTATGGAAGGATAATTCGTGACCGAAAGGGTTAATATCTCATGCTCGTGGAAAATCCCCACTGCCTAATCGAAGATAACAACCAACACGTATCGTCGCTGACGAAACCATTTGGGAACCTGGTTAAGGACCTTGACGGTCTTTGAAAAGCTGGTAAGAGAACCACGATTTCTTTAAGGAAAGACAATCCTTTCCGATGCACCTGGAGCATCCCCATTGCTAAATGGAAGATAACAACCTAGACCTACGGTTGCTAGCGAACCACTTGGGAACCTCTTTAAGGATCTTTGCGATCTTTCAAAACTGGCAAAATGCTTCGATTTTTTATGGAAGGATAATTCGTGACCGAAAGGGTTAATATCTCATGCTCGTGGAAAATCCCCACTGCCTAATCGAAGATAACAACCAACACGTATCGTCGCTGACGAACCATTTGGGAACCTGGTTAAGAACCTTGACGGTCTTTGAAAAAGCTGGTAAGAGAACCACGATTTCTTTAAGGAAAGACAATCTCTTTCAGATACACCTGGAGCATCCCCATTGCTAAATGGAAGATAACAACCTAGACCTACGGTTGCTAGCGAACCACTTGGGAACCTCTTTAAGGATCTTTGCGATCTTTCAAAAACTGGCAAAAATGCTTCGATTTTTTTATGGAAGGATAATTCGTGACCGAAAGGGTTAATATCTCATGCTCGTGGAAAATCCCCACTGCCTAATCGAAGATAACAACCAACACGTATCGTCGCTGACGAACCATTTGGGAACCTGGTTAAGGACCTTGGCGGTCTTTGAAAAAGCTGGTAAGAGAACCACGATTTCTTTAAGGAAAGACAATCCCTTTCCGATGCACCTGGAGCATCCCCATTGCTTAATGGAAGATAACAACCTAGACCTACGGTTGCTGGCGAACCACTTGGGAACCTCTTTAAGGATCTTTGCGATCTTTCAAAAACTGGCAAAAATGCTTCGATTTTTTTATGGAAGGATAATTCGTGACCGAAAGGGTTAATATCTCATGCTCGTGGAAAATCCCCACTGCCTAATCGAAGATAACAACCAACACGTATCGTCGCTGACAAACCATTTGGGAACCTGGTTAAGGACCTTGACGGTCTTTGAAAAAGCTGGTAAGAGAACCACGATTTCTTTAAGGAAAGACAATCCCTTTCTGATGCACCTGGAGCATCCCCATTGCTAAATGGAAGATAACAACCTAGACCTACGGTTGCTGGCGAACCACTTGGGAACCTCTTTAAGGATCTTTGCGATCTTTCAAAAACTGGCAAGAAAGCTTAGATTTCTTTAAGGAAAGGTAATTCGTGACCGAAAGGGTTAATATCTCATGCTCGTGGAAAATCCCCACTGCCTAATCGAAGATAACAACCAACACGTATCGTCGCTGACAAACCATTTGGGAACCTGGTTAAGGACCTTGACGGTCTTTGAAAAAGCTGGTAAGAGAACCACGATTTCTTTAAGAAAAGACAATCCCTTTCAGATGCACCTGGAGCATCCCCATTGCTAAATGGAAGATAACAACCTAGACGTACGGTTGCTAGCGAACCACTTGGGAACCTCTTTAAGGATCTTTGCGATCTTTCAAAAACTGGCAAAAATGCTTCGATTTTTTTATGGAAGGATAATTCGTGACCGAAAGGGTTAATATCTCATGCTCGTGGAAAATCCCCACTGCCTAATCGAAGATAACAACCAACACGTATCGTCGCTGACAAACCATTTGGGAACCTGGTTAAGGACCTTGACGGTCTTTGAAAAAGCTGGTAAGAGAACCACGATTTCTTTAAGGAAAGACAATCCTTTCTGATGCACCTGGAGCATCCCCATTGCTAAATGGAAGATAACAACCTAGACCTACGGTTGCTAGCGAACCACTTGGGAACCTCTTTAAGGATCTTTGCGATCTTTCAAAAACTGGCAAAAATGCTTCGATTTTTTATGGAAGGATAATTCGTGACCGAAAGGGTTAATATCTCATGCTCGTGGAAAATCCCCACTGCCTAATCGAAGATAACAACCAACACGTATCGTCGCTGACGAACCATTTGGGAACCTGGTTAAGAACCTTGACGGTCTTTGAAAAAGCTGGTAAGAGAACCACGATTTCTTTAAGGAAAGACAATCTCTTTCAGATGCACCTGGAGCATCCCCATTGCTAAATGGAAGATAACAACCTAGACCTACGGTTGCTAGCGAACCACTTGGGAACCTCTTTAAGGATCTTTGCGATCTTTCAAAAACTGGCAAGAAAGCTTAGATTTCTTTAAGGAAAGGTAATTCGTGACCGAAAGGGTTAATATCCATCTCTGAAAATCCACGTGCAATTTCGAGAAAGGACCACTAGTACGTGCTTTGACGATAACATTGCGCCTTGGTTAAGGACTTGATTATCTTTCGAAAAATGGACATTGAGAACCACGATTTTTAAAAATACTCCTTTGGCTGTTAGCATCAAATTTGTAATGGAAATTTCCAAAAATGGACGTTGGAACCACTGGATTTACTACTAAGTACTTTCGCTCTTTCAATAATGGAATTAATGTTGTTTTTTACCAAAATTGGACCTTGACAATGGGATTTTGTCTGAATAACTACTTTTGCCTAATCGAAATAACAACCAAACGTATGTCGCTGCACCATTTGGAACCTGTTAAGGACCTTGGGTCTTTAAAGTGGTAGAGACTGATTTTTTAAGGAAAGACAATCTCAAAGTATTCATCACCTGAGCATCCCATTGCTATGAAGTAACCACTGAACTGAACTGTAAAGATTGTTAGAAGATTACTAATTCGTACGAAGTTAATATCTATGCCGGAATCCATGCTAATGAGATAACAACCAAACTATGTCGCTGCACCATTTGGGAACCTGTTTTGCGTCTTTAAAGCTGGTAGAAACACGTTTTTTAAGAAAGACAATCACAAGGTATTCATGCACCTGGAGCATCCCCATTGCTATGGAAGATAACACTAGACTACGTTGCTGCGAACCACTGGAACTCTAAGGATCTTTGCATCTTTCAAAACTGCAAAAAGCTTCGATTTTTAAGAAGGTAATTCGACCAAAGTAAACCAGCTCTGGAATCCCACTGCCTAATCGAAGATAACAACCAAACGTATGTGCTGCACCATTGAACCTGTTAAGGACCTTGGGTTTTAAAGTGGTAAGAGACTGATTTCTTTAAGGAAAGACTCCTTTCAAGGTAATCATGCATGGATTCCTGCTATGAAGCGAACCACTTGGGAACCCTAAGATCTTTGCGATCTTTCAAAACGGCAAAAAGCTTGATTTTTAGGAAGGTAATTCGACCGAAAGGGTTAATATCTGCTCGTGATCCCACTGCCTAATCGAAGATAACACCAAACGTATGTCGCTGGAAATAACCATTCTGGAACCCTTTATAAGACACCAGACGGTCTGAAACATTAGTGGTAAGAGAACCACGATTTCTTTAAGAAAGACAATCCTTCGATGCACCTGGAGATCCCATTGCTATGGAAGATAACAACCTAGACTACGGTTGCTGCGAACCACTTGGAACCTCTTTAAGATCTTTGCATTTCAAAACTGCAAAAAGCTGATTTTTTAGGAGGTAATTGGGAACCTGTTAAGACCTTGACGGTCTTTGAAAAAGCTGGAAGGAACCACGATTTCTTTAAGGAAAGACAACTTTCAGATGCACCTGGAGCATCCCCATTGCTAAATGGAAGATAACAACCTAGACGTACGGTTGCTGGCGAACCACTTGGAATCCTCTTTAAGAATCTTTGCTATTTTTCAAAAAACTGGCAAGAAAGCTTAGATTTCTTTAAGGAAAGGTAATTCGTGACCGAAAGGGTTAATATCCAATACTCCTGAAGAATCCCAACTGTGGAGTTGGTCAAATTTTCTGGAGAAAAATTGGGAGCCACTTGAGAGTCACCTCGTGCATTTTGTACGTGAATTAACGTACTTTTGCCGCCTCTTTAGATGATTACAATGGTACTTGTGAATTTAATCCAGTTATCCGCAAAAAAATAGGGAACCATTTGAGAACCATCTCGAGGATTTTGTACATAAATTAACTTCCCTTTTTGGCCTGTTTAGCCGATTACAAAGTAATTTTAGGTAGAGCTGGTCAAATTTTCCCCAAAAAAAATGGGAACCGCTTGAGAACCACCTCGGGGATTTTTACATGAACTAAGTTACTTTTTCGCCTCTTTAGTCAAATTGCAATGGAACTTTAAGTGTAGTTGCTTTATTTACCCCCAAAAAAAATTGGGAACCCTTTGAGAACCAACTTGGGGATTTTGTACATGAATTAACTTACTTTTTTTGCCTAATCGAATATAACAACCAAGACGTATAGTCGCTGGCGAACCATTTTGTAACCTCGTTAAGGACCTTGGTGATCTTTCAAAAGATGGGTATGGAGACTTGATTTATTTAAGGAAAGACAATGCCTTACCAAAAAGGTTAATATCCAATACACCTGGAGCATCCCCATTGCTTAATAGAAGTGAACCACTTAGGAACCTGGAAGCTGGTAAAAAAGATTTGTTTAAGAAAGATTACCTAATTCGTTACAGAAAAGGTTAATATTCTATGCGCCGGGAGAATCCCAAGTGCTTAATGGTAGATAACAACCAAAACATATGGTCGCTGGCGAACCATTTGGGAACCTGATTTTGACGATCTTTCAAAAAGCTGGTACGACAACGACGGTTTATTTAAAGAAAGACAATTCGTAACCGAAAGGGTTAATATCTAATGCACCTGGAGCATCCCCATTGCTTAATGGAAGATAACAGTCTAGACGTAGCGTTGCTGGCGAACCACCTGGAAACTTCATCAAGGATCTTTGCAATCTTTCAAAAAACTGACAAAAAAGCTTCGATTTCTTTAAAGAAGGGTAATTCCAGACCAAACAGGTGAAGAGCCCAAGCTCATGGAGAATCCGCACTGCCTAATCGAAGATAACAACCAAGACGTATGGTTGCTGGCGAACCATCATGGAACCTCGTTAAGGACCTTGGTGATTTTTCAAAAAGATGGGTAAGGAGACTTGATTTCTTTAAGGAAAGACTCCGTTTCCAAAAAGGTTAATATCCAATGCATCTGGAATTTCCCCATTGCTTAATGAAAGCGAACCACTTGGGAACCCCATTAAAGATCTTTGCGATCTTTCAAACAACGGACAAAAAAGCTTCGATTTTTTTATGGAAGGTTAATTCGAACCCGAAAGGGTTAATATCCTTTGCTCGTGGGGAATCCCCACTGCCTAATCGAAGATAACCACCAAGACGTATGGTCGCTGGAGAAAAAGTTAATACCTTATGCTCCTAGAGAATCCCCACTATTTAATGAAAGATAACCACCAAGACGTATGGTCGCTGACGAACCATTTGAGTTGGTAAGAGAACCACGATTTCTTTAAGGAAAGACAATCCCTTGCCGATGCACCTGGAGTATCCTCATTGCTTAATGGAAGATAACAACCTAGACGTACGGTTGCTGGCGAACCACTTGGGAACCTCTTTAAGGATCTTTGCTATCTTTCAAAAAACTGGCAAGAAAGCTTAGATTTCTTTAAGGAAGGATAAATCGGGACCGAAAAGGTTCTGGAGTATCCCAACTGCCTAACCGGAGATAACAAA
Source organism: Platerodrilus igneus (assembly GCA_036346225.1). Lineage (NCBI taxonomy): Eukaryota > Metazoa > Arthropoda > Insecta > Coleoptera > Lycidae > Platerodrilus > Platerodrilus igneus. The sequence goes on from JARFIW010000631.1 coordinate 2,406,880, forward strand.
CAAGACTGGCGAACCATTATGGAACCTCGTTAAGCACCTTGATCATTTTTCAAAAAGATTGGGAAGGAGATTTCTTTAAAGAAAGACAATTCTTTACCGAGAAGGTAAATATCCAATGCACCTGGAGCATCCCCATTGCTTAATGGAAGCGAACCACGCAGGAACCTCATTAAGGAAGTTTGCGATCTTTCAAAAAGCTGGTAAAAGAGGCTTTGATTTCTTTAAGGAAGATTATTTAATTCGTGACAGAAAAGGTTAATATCTTATGCGCCGAGAGATTCTCAACTGCTTAGTGGAAGAAAACAACCAAGACGTGTAGTCGCTGGCGAACCATTTGGGAACCTAGTTAAGGATCTTGACGATCTTTGAAAAAGCTGGCAAGGGAGCTACGATTTCTTTAAAGAAAGACAACTGATGCACCTGAAGCATCCCCATTACTTAATGGAAGATATCAACTAGAGATACGATTGCTGGCGAACCACTTGGAAACATCATCAAGGATTATTGCGATCTTTCAAAAAAGTGACAAAAAAGCTTCGATTTCTTACAGGAAGGGTAATTCGTGATCGAAAGGGTTAATATCCAATGCTCCTGGAGAATCCCAATCGGAGATAACAACCAAGACGTATGGTCGCTGGCGAACTATTATGAAACCTCGTTAAGGACCTCCTTAGCCTATTACAATGGAAATTCAAGTGGAGCTGCTTAATTTATCCCCCAAAAAATTGGGAACCTTTTGAGAACCAACTTGGGGATTTTGTATATGAATTAACTTGCTTTTTTCGCCTTTTTAGCCAATTACAACGGAACTTAAGTGGAGTTGGTCAAATTTTCCCCAAAAAAATTGACAACCACATCGTGGTTTTTGTACATGAATTAACTTACTTCTTTTCGCCTCTTTAGCCAATTACATTGGCGCTTTAAGTGGAGTTGCTTTATTTATCCCCAACAAAATTGGGAACCACTTGAGAACCAATTTGGGGTTTTGTACATGGATTAACTTATTTTTTTCGCTTCTTTAGACAATTACAATGGAAGTTTAAGTGGAGTTGGTCAAATTTTCTTCAAAATAATTGAAAAACCGCTTTAGAACCATCTTGGGAATTTTGTTCATGAATTATCTTACTTTTTTGCCTCTCTTGCCGATGGCAATGGAACTTTAAGTGGAGTTGGTCAAATTTTCCCCTAAAAGATTTGGAACCGCTTGAGAACCACTTCGAGGATTTTTACTTGAATTAACTTACTTTTTTCGCCTCTTTAACCAAATACAATAGAACTTTAAATGGATTTGGTAAATTTTTTGCAGAAAAATAGGAAACCGTTTGAGAACCACCTCGCGGATTTTGTACGTGAATTAACGTACATTTTCCGCCTCTTTAGACTATTACAATGGTACTTTACGTGAATTTAATCCAATTATCCGCAAAAATAGGGAACCACTTGAGAACCACGTCGAGGATTTTGTACATAAATTAACGTACCTCTTCGGCCTCTTTAGGCTTTCGGCCTCTTTAGCTGGTCAAATTTTCTCCAAAAAATCGGGAACCGCTTGAGAACCATTTCGGGGATTTTGACATGAATTAACTTACTTTTTTTCCTCTTTAGCCAATTACGACGGAACTTTAAGTAGGGTTGCTTCTTTTATCCCCAAAAAAATTGGGATCCGTTGAGAACCAACTTAGGGATTTTGGACATGAATTAGCTTACTTTTTTCGCCTCTTTAGCCAATTACATTGGAACTTTAAGTGGAGTTGGTGAAATTATCTCCAAAAAAATTGGGGACCACTTGCGAACCACCTCGGGAATTTTTACATGAATTAACTTACTTTTTTCACCTCTTTAACCAATTACAATGGAATTTTAAGTAGAGTTGGTCAAATTATCGCCAAACAAATTGTGAACCGCTTGAGAACCAACTTGAGAATTAACTTACTTTTCCCGCCTCTCCAGCCCATTACAATGGAACTTTAAATGGATTTGGTCAAATTTTCTGCACAAAAATTGGGAACCGCTTAAGAACCACCTCGGGGATTTTTACATGAATTAACTTCTTTTTTCGCCCTTTAACGAATTACAATGTAATTTTAAATTGAGTTGGTCAAATTATCGTCCAACACATTGGGAACCACTGTAGAACCATCTTGGGGATTTTCTTCATGAATTAACTTACTTTTTCGGCTCTCTTGCCGATGACAATGGATCTTTATGTAGAGTTGGTCAAATATTTTCCAAAAAAATTGGGAACCGCTTGAGAACCACCTCGGGGATTTTTACATGAATTAACGTACTTTTTTGCCTCTCTAGCCCATGACAATGGAACTTTAAATAGAGTTGGTCAAATTTTCCCCTAAAAGATTGGAAACCACTTGAGAACCACCTCGGGAATTTGTACGTGAATCAACGTACTTTTTTTACCTCTTCAACCGATTACAATGGAACTTTACATGAAGTTGGTCAAATTTTCCCCAAAAATTGGGAACCGCTTGAGAACCACCTCGGGGATTTTTACATGAATTAACGTACTTTTTTCGCCACGTTAGCCAATTACAATGGAACGTTAAGTAGAGTTGCTTCATTAAGCCCCAAAAAAATTGGGAACCCCTTGAGAACCAACTTGGGGATTTTGTACATGAATTAACTTACTTTTTTCGCCTCCTTATCCAATTACAATGGAACTTTAAGTGAAGTTGGTCAAATTATCGCCAAACAAATTGGGAACCACTTGAGAACCATCTTGGGAGTTTGTTCATGAATTAACTTACTTTTTCGCCCCTCTAGCCGATGACAATGGGTCTTTAAGTAGAGTTGGTAAAATTTTCCCCAAAAAAATGGGAACCGCCTGAGAACCACGTCGGGGATTTTATACCTGAATTACGTACTTTTTTCGCCTCCTTAGCCTATTACAATGGAACTTCAAGCGGAGCTGCTTAATTTATCCCCCAAAAAAATGCGAACCTTTTGAGAATCAACTTGGGGATTTTGTATACGAATTAACCTGCTTTTTTTGCCTTTTTAGCCAATTACAACGAAACTTAAGTGGAGTTGGTCGAATATTCCCCAAAAAAATTGACAACCACATCGTGGTTTTTGTACATGAATTAACTTACTTCTTGTCGCCTCTTTAGCCAATTACATTGGCGCTTTAAGTGGAGTTGCTTTATTTATCCCAAACAAAATTGGGAACCACTTGAGAACCAATTTGGGGTTTTTTACATAAATTAACTTATTTTTTTCGCTTCTTTAGACAATTACAATGGAAGTTTAAGTGGAGTTGGTAAAATTTTCTTCAAAATAATTGGGAACCGCTTCAGAACCATTTTGGGGATTTTGTTCATGAATTATCTTACTTTTTTGCCTCTCTTGCCGATGGCAATGAAACTTTAAGTGGAGTTGGTCAAATTTTCCCCTAAAAGATTTGGAACTGCTTGAGAACCACTTCGAGGATTTTTACTTGAATTAACTTACTTTTTTCGTCTCTTTAACCAAATACAATAGAACTTTAAATGGATTTGGTAAAATTGTTTGCAGAAAAATAGGAAACCGTTTGAGAACCACCTCGCGGATTTTGTACGTGAATTAGCGTACATTTTCCGCCTCTTTAGACGATTACAATGGTACTTTACGTGAATTTAATCCAATTATCCGCAAAAATAGGGAACCACTGGAGAACCACGTCGAGGATTTTGTACATAAATTAACGTACCTCTTCGGCCTCTTTAGGCCTTCGGCCTCTTTAGCTGGTCAAATTTTCTCTAAAAAAATCGGGAACCGCTTGAGAACCATTTCGGGGATTTTGACGTGAATTAACTTACTTTTTTCGCCTCTTTAGCCAATTACGACGGAACTTTAAGTAGAGTTGCTTCATTTATCACCAAAAAAATTGGGAACCCGTTGAAAACCAACTTAGGGATTTTGTACATGAATTAGCTTACTTTTTTCGCCTCTTTAGCCAATTATATTGGAACTTTAAGTGGAGTTGGTGAAATTATCTCCAAAAAATTGGGAACCACTTGCGAACCACCTCGGGAATTTTTACATGAATTAACTTACTTTTTTCACCGCTTTAACCAATTACAATGGAATTTGAAGTAGAGTTGGTCAAATTATCGCCAAACAAATTGTGAACCACTTGAGAACCAACTTGAGAATTTTGTATATAAATTAACTTAATTTCTCGCCTCTCCAGCCCATTGCAATGGAACTTTAAGTGGATTTGGTCAAGTTTTCTGCACAAAAATTGGGAACCGCTTAAGAACCACCTCGGGGATTTTTACATGAATTAACTTATTTTTTCGCCCTTTAACGAATTACAATGTAATTTTAAATTGAGTTGGTCAAATTATCGTCCAACACATTGGGAACCACTGTAGAACCATCTTGGGGATTTTCTTCATGAATTAACTCACTTTTTCGGCTCTTTAACCAATTACAATGGAACTTTAAGTGGAGTTGACCAAATTATCGCCAAAAAGACGGAAACCGCTTGAGAACCACGTCGGGGATTTTATACATGAAATAACGCCCTTTTTTCGTCCCTTAGCCTATTACAATGGAACTGCTTAATTTATCCTCAAAAAAATTGGGAATTTTGTACATGATTTAACTTACTTTTTTCGCCTCCTTAACTAATAACAACTTTAAGAGGAGTTGGTCAAATTATCGCCAAACAAATTGGGAACCGCTTGAGAACCATCTTGGGGATTTTGTTCATCAATTAACTTACTTTTTCGCCTATCTAGCCGATGGCGATGGATCTTTAAGTAGACTTGGTTAAATTATCCCCAAAAAATTTGAAAGCGCTTTAGAACCACGTCGGGGATTTTATACATGAATTAACGCACTTTTTTTGCCTCAGCCTATTACAATGGAACTTTAAGTGGAGCTGCTTATTTTATCCCCAAAAAATTGAGAACCTCTTGAGAACCAAGTTGGGAATTTTGTATATAAATTAACTTACTTTCTTCGCCTCTTCAGCCGATTTCAATGGAACTTTAAGTGGATTTGGTCAAATATTCTGCTGTAAAATTGGGAACCGTTTGTGAACCCCCTCGCCGATTTTGTACGTGAATTAATGTACTTTTTCCGCCTCTTTAAACGATTACAATGGTACTTTACTTGAATTTAATCTAGTTATCCGCAAAAAAATACGGAACCATTTGAGAACCAGCTCGAGCATTTTGTACATAAATGGACTTACCTTTTTGGCCTCTTTAGTCGATTACAAAGTAACTATAGGTAGAGCTGGTCAAAATTTCCCCAAATAAATTGGGAACCGCTTGAGAACCACCTCGGGGATTTTAACATGAATTAACTTATGTTTTTCGCCTCTTTAACCAATTACCATGGAACTTTAAGTGAAGTTGGTCAAATTATCACCAAACAAATTGGGAACCGCTTGAGAACCATCTTGGGGATTTTGTTCATCAATTAACTTACTTTTTCGCCTATCTAGCCGATGGTGATGGATCTTTAAGTAGCCTTGGTTAAATTATCCCCAAAAAATTTGAAAGCGCTTGAGAACCACATCGGGAATTTTATACATGAATTAACGCACTTTTTTTGCCTCAGCCTATTACATTGGAACTTTAAGTGGAGCTGCTTAATTTATCCCCAAAAAATTGGGAACCTCTTGAGAACCAAGTTGGGAATTTTGTATATAAATTAACTTACTTTCTTCACCTCTTCAGCCGATTTCAATGGAACTTTAAGTGGATTTGTTCAAATTTTCTGCTGTAAAATTGGGAACCGTTTGTGAACCCCCTCGCCGATTTTGTACGTGAATTAATGTACTTTTTCCGCCTCTTTAAACGATTACAATGGTACTTTACTTGAATTTAATCTAGCTATCCGCAAAAAAATACGGAACCATTTGAGAACCAGCTCGAGCATTTTGTACATAAATGGACTTACCTTTTTGGCCTCTTTAGCCGATTACAAAGTAACTTTAGGTAGAGCTGGTCAAAATTTCCCCGAAAAAATTGGGAACCGCTTGAGAACCACCTCGGGGATTTTTACATGAATTAACTTATGTTTTTCGCCTCTTTAACCAATTACCATGGAACTTTAAGTGGAGTTGGTCAAATTATCGTCAAACAAATTGGGAACCATTTGAGAACCATTTTGGGGGTTTTGTTCATGAATTAACTTACTTTTTCGCCTCTCTAGCCAATGACAATGGTTTTTTAAGTTGAGTTGTGCAAATTTTTCTCTAAAAAATTGGAAACCGCTTGAGAACCACCTCGGGGATTTTTACATGAATTAACGTACTTTTTTGCCTCTCTAGCCCATGACAATGGAACTTTAAATAGAGTTGGTCAAATTTTCCCCTAAAAGATTGGAAACCACTTGAGAACCACCTCGGGGATTTTTACTTGAATTAGCTTACTTTTTTCGCTTCTTTAACCAATTACATTGGAACTTTAAGTGCAGTTAGTGAAATTATCTCCAAAAAATTGGGAACCACTTGAGAACCACCTCGGAAATTTGTACGTGAATCAACGTACTTTTTTTACCTCTTCAACCGATTACAATGGAACTTTACATGAAGTTGGTCAAATTTTCCCCAAAAATTGGGAACCGCTTGAGAACCACCTCGGGATTTTTACATGAATTAACGTACTTTTTTCGCCACGTTAGCCAATTACAATGGAACGTTAAGTAGAGTTGCTTCATTAAGCCCCAAAAAAATTGGGAACCCCTTGAGAACCAACTTGGGGATTTTGTACATGAATTAACTTACTTTTTTCGCCTCCTTATCCAATTACAATGGAACTTTAAGTGAAGTTGGTCAAATTATCGCCAAACAAATTGGGAACCACTTGAGAACCATCTTGGGAGTTGGTTCATAAATTAACTTACTTTTTCGCCCCTCTAGCCGATGACAATGGGTCTTTAAGTAGAGTTGGTAAAATTTTCCCCAAAAAAATGGGAACCGCCTGAGAACCACGTCGGGGATTTTATACCTGAATTACGTACTTTTTTCGCCTCCTTAGCCTATTACAATGGAACTTCAAGCGGAGCTGTTAATTTATCCCCAAAAATGCGAACCTTTGAGAATCAACTTGGGGATTTTGTATACGAATTAACCTGCTTTTTGCCTTTTAGCCAATTACAACGAAACTTAAGTGGAGTTGGTCGAATATTCCCAAAAATTGACAACCACATCGTGGTTTTGTACATGAATTAACTTACTTCTTGTCGCCTCTTTAGCCAATTACATTGGCGCTTTAAGTGGAGTTGCTTTATTTATCCCAAACAAAATTGGGAACCACTTGAGAACCAATTTGGGGTTTTTCATAAATTAACTTATTTTTTCGCTTCTTTAGACAATTACAATGGAAGTTTAAGTGGAGTTGGTAAAATTTTCTTCAAAATAATTGGGAACCGCTTCAGAACCATTTTGGGATTTTGTTCATGAATTATCTTACTTTTTGCCTCTCTTGCCGATGGCAATGAAACTTTAAGTGGAGTTGGTCAAATTTTCCCCTAAAAGATTTGGAACTGCTTGAGAACCACTTCGAGGATTTTTACTTGAATTAACTTTATTTTTCGTCTCTTTAACCAAATACAATAGAACTTTAAATGGATTTGGTAAAATTGTTTGCAAAAAATAGGAAACCGTTTGAGAACCACTCGGGATTTTGTACGTGAATTAGCGTACATTTTCCGCCTCTTAGACGATTACAATGGTACTTTACGTGAATTTAATCCAATTATCCGCAAAAATAGGGAACCGCTGGAGAACCACGTCGGGGATTTTATACCTGAATTACGTACTTTTTTCGCCTCCTTAGCCTATTACAATGGAACTTCAAGCGGAGTTGCTTAATTTATCCCCCAAAAAATTGGGAACCTTTTGAGAACCAACTTGGGGATTTTGTATATAAATGAATTTGATTTTTTCGCCTTTTTAGCCAATTACAACGGAACCTAGAAGGAGTGGGTCAAATTTATCCCAAAAAAAATTGGCAACCACCTCGTGGTTTTTGTACATAAGTTAATTTACTTTTTTCGCCTCTTTAGCCAATTATAATGGAACTTTAAGTGGAGTTGTTTCATTTATCCCCAAAAATTGGAAACCCGTTGAGAACCAACTTGGGGATTTTTCGTCTCTTTAGACAATTACAAGGGAACTTTAAGGAATCGGTCAAATTTTCGTCAAAAACTCGGGAACCGCTTGAGATCTGTCTCGGGGATTCAGTACATGAATTAACTTACTTTGTCGCCTCTTTAACCAATAACAATGGAACTTTGACTGTGGCTGGATAAATTTTGGACGCTTAGGTAGAGCCTTTTTTATATTGGTAGGTTTTGAAGCGAATCAAATGGATTGGCTGAACGACGTGGCCACCACGGTCGCCTGACTAATCACCACCAGACCATTTTTTAACGAGAAGGTTAGAAGAAATTGTTGAACGAAAGCGCCCAATCACAATGAAGGATAATCGATCAGCTGGATTTTTAAGCGCAGAAACAATTTTAAGATGGATGATCGACGTTTCGAACGTTTAAACAAATTTATTTTGATTTAAATCGCACAAGTTTAAACAATATTTTTTTGGTTAATTATGAAAAATTGTCTAGTTTTTCTAATTATACAGAACAATTTTATGCGTTTGTTCCCAAAAATCCTCAAGAACGTGCCGTACGATCCGCCCGAATCACCCTGTACAATTAACCTTATTTTAACAAGCTCGCGTGACGTCAGAATTACTCCAAACGGTTCAAAAGCTGCACAAACCTACATTTTAAATGCAGATTGCCTTGACATCATCAATCCCAGACAGCTACACCAGACAAACAAAAAAATAAATAACCACCTTGACGCGTTTGTAGGGTTAACTGCACTTCTAACCTCACTAATATCAAGAAATCGCAAAAATCCACCGCTAACCCTCTTGAGTTGCATACGATATGTTGGAGCCGTTCCAAGTTTCAGTGCGAGCTACCGCCATGATGCAATGCATGCATGTATGCACTTTAGAACGAATGCAGTCTGAAAGTGCATCGCGCGTTGCGCTTGTTTCTGTTCTCCTGTTACTTGTTATGCAGCGGCTTCGGCGACGTCACAACGTTCAGGTATTTTTTAAAAAAGTTGGACCAATGGCGTTGTGAGTTTGAAATGAAGCCGATTGTCGGCTGAGTTTGACAAGGATAAGTTATGCGTCCTTTTCTCGCGTGTTTGTTTGAATAAAGCGGATATGGGTCGACGGTCGATGGACTTGGAGAAAATGCAGTGTGGAAGTCACGTGGTTGTTTACATGCAGTTGATGCGTTTGTTTTGATGTAGGAGCAAAGCGCACGTGATTATGAATTACGAAGCGGAAATCCTTTCAGAGGCTTGAATGACGTTAACGCGTTTATTCTCTGGTATTCAATTGTTTTAACGTCCTGAAATGTAATTACGTATAAGTAATTTAGAGCGCTTTATGAAAATTAACGCGCGTCTACGCTGTGGTTGTCGCACGTCATCTGTTTAATCGGTTTAAAATAATCTGGCGTCTAACTTAAGGGAAACTTCCCACATTTTTGTCCGTTTCATATTAAAAATAGCCCTGGAAATGTGTTCAGCATTCGAGAGGATTATGAAAGCGTAAAGCACAGAGGCGTAAACCGAAAGGCATAAGCAGCGGAAGGACGTTAAGGCGTAAAAGAAACTGCGTCGAAACGTTAAGTCATAAAGACGTATAGGCCTTAAAACGAAAAGCTTAAAGATTTATAGGCGTAAAGACGTAAAGGACGTACGTTATGCAACGGCGTAAAGATTTTGAGGTGTAAAAAGGAAAGCGTAAAGACGTATAGGCGTAAAAATGAAAAGCTTAAAGATTTATAGGCGTAAAGACGTAAAGGACGTACGTTATGCAACGGCTTAAAGATTTTGAGGCGTAAAAAGGAAAGCGTAAAGACGTATAGGCCTAAAAACGAAAAGCTTAAAGATTTATAGGCGTAAAGACGTAAAGGACCTACGTTATGCAACGGCGTAAAGATTTTGAGGCGTAAAATGGAAAGCTTAAAGACGTATAGGCCTGAAAACGAAAATCTTAAAGATTTATAGGCGTAAAGACGTAAAGGACGTACGTTACGCAAAGTCGTAAAGATTTTGAGGCGTAAAAAGGAAAGCGTAAAGACGTATAGGCGTAAAAACGAAAAGCTTAAAAATTTATAGGCGCAAAGATGTAAACTTAAGGAAACTTAAGGGAAACTTTCCATATTTTTGTCCGTTTCGCATAAAAAATAGCCTAGGAAATGTGTTCAGCATTCGATAGGATTATGAAAGCGTAAAGCACAGAGGCGTAAAACTAAAGGCATAAGCAGCGGAAGGACGTTAAGGCGTAAAAGAAACTGCATAGAGACGTTAAGTCATAAAGACGTATAGGCCCAAAAACGAAAAGCTTAAAGATTTAAAGGCGTAAAGGCGTAAAGGACGTACGTCATGCAAAGATGTAAAGATTTTGAGGCGTAAAAAGGAAAGCGTAAAGACATATGGGCGTAAAAACGAAAAGCTTAAAGATTTAAAGGTGTAAAGAAGGTACGTTATGCAACGGCGTAAAGATTTTGAGGCGTAAAGAGGAAAGCGTAAAGACGTATAGGCCTAAAAACGAAAATCTTAAAGATTTATAGGCGTAAAGACGTAAAGGACGTACGTTACGCAAAGTCGTAAAGATTTTGAGGCGTAAAAAGGAAAGCGTAAAGAAAACCAAAAGCTTAAAGATTTAAAAGCGTAAATTCATAAAGGAACTACGCTATATAAAGGTGTAAAGATGTAGGGGCGTAAAAGGGAAAACGTAAAGATGTATACGTACAAACACGTTTAGGAGTAAGAATGTATAAGCATAAAGATGTAACTACGTTAAGCCGCAAAAGAATCATAAAGACGTATATGCGCAAAGACTAAAAACTTAAAGATTTAAAGGCGTAAAGACATAAAGGACGTACGCCATATAAAGGCGTAAAGATGTAAGAGCGTAAAAAGGAAAGCGTAAAGATGTATACGTACACAGACGTTTAGGCGTAAGAATGTAAAAGCATAAAGGCATAATGACGTTAAGGCGTAAAAGAATCATAAAGACGTATATGCGCAAAGACTAAAAACTTAAAGATTTAAAGGCGTAAAGACATAAAGAACGTACGCTATGAAAAGGCGTAAAGAAGTAGGTGCGTAAAAAGGAAAGCGTAAAGATGTATACGTGCGTAGACGTTAAAGTGTAAGAATGGAAAAGGATGAAGGCGTAATGACGTTAAAACGTAAAATAAACTATGTGAAAATCTTAGTCATAAAGACGTATAGGCATAAAGACTAAAAGCTTAAAGATTTAAAGACGTAAAGACGTAAAGGACGCTTGCTACGTAAAGCCTAAAAATGTAGGGCCGTAAAAAGGAAAGCGTAAAGATATATATGTGTAAAGACGTTAAGGCTTTAAAGAATGTAAAAGCATAAATGTGTAAAGACGTTAAGGACGTACAGGAATGTAAAAGCGTAAATAGATAACGAACGATGTTAAGTCATAAAAACATATAAGCGTAAAGAAGAATAGCGTAAAGATTCAAAGAGATATAGATCCTAAGGGCATTGAGGCATAAACCGAAGACCGTAAAAGCGTAAAACCCAAGAGCGAAAAAGCGTAAAAACGTTAATATTTTAAAATGTAAATACGTAAAAAACATAAAAATCTTAAATGCGTAAAAACGTACAAAGGGTAAAATTCCAAACTATAAAAACGTAGTAAAACTCAAAAACGTAAAAGCGGAAAACGTAAACACGGTAAAACGTAAATGCGCAAAAGCGTAAAAACCTAAAAGCATAAAAATTTAGAAACAAAAATAGCAAAGCATAAAAAACACAAAAGCGTAAAAACATAAAAACGCAAGAGCACAAAAGCGTAAAAGTGTAAAAACAAAAATTTAGAAAAAGCAAGAACGCTAAAAGGTAAAAACGTAAAAAATGCACAAGTTTAAAAGAGTAAAATTGTAAATACCTAAAAACGTAAAAACGCCAGCTCGTCAAATCGTAAAAACGTAAAAAACAAAAGTTTAAAAACGTAAAAAGGCAAAGCGTTAAAACACTAAAACGTAAAAACCTAAAAACGCAGAAACGCAAAAGCGTAGACACGTAAAAAACGAAAAAGGTACAACGCAAAACCGTCGAATCGTCAAAACGTAAAAGCGTAGAAAGCGCCAAAAAGTAAAGGCGTAAAAACATAAAAACCTAAAGATTTTAATACGTAAAAATGCCAACGCCTCAAAATGCCATAGCGTAAAAACGTTAAAAACTCCAAAACATAAAAGTTTAAACACCTAAACACGTAGAAACTCATGAGCGTTATAGCGTAGCCCATAAAATTTTTAAAAAGTTTAATTGTCAAAAACGTTAAAGCGTCAAAACGCCAAAATGTTATAACGTAAAAAAACTTAAAAGACGCACGTAAAAGCGAAAAAGCGTAAAAACGTAAAAACGTGCCAACGTAGAAACGTGAAAACGTGAAAACGTAAAAACGTAAAAACGTGAAAACGTGGAAACGTAGAAACGTAAACACGTAAACACGTAAAAACGTTAAAACCTTAAACCGTAAAAACGTAAAAACGTAAAAGCGTAAAATCGTAAAAACGTGGATACGTAGAAACGTAAAACGTAGAAACGTTGAGACGTAGAAACCTAAAAACGCAAAAACGCGAAAATGTAAAAACCTATACTCATAGAAACGTAAATATTTAAACACGTAAAATCGTAGAATCGTAAAAACGTAAAAACGTAAAAACGTAAAAACGTAAAAACGTAAAAACGTAAAAACGTAAAAACGTAAAAACGTAAAAACGTAAAAACGTAAAAACGTAAAAACGTAAAAACGTAAAAACGTAAAAACGTAAAAACGTAAAAACGTAAAAACGTAAAAACGTAAAAACGTAAAAACGTAAAAACGTAAAAACGTAAAAACGTAAAAACGTAAAAACGTAAAAACGTGAAAACGTGAAAACGTGAAAATGTAAAATCGTAAAAATGTAAAAACGTATAAACGTATAAACGTATAAACGTATAAACGTAAAAACGTAAAAACCTAAAAAAACTCCAAAGCGTCGAAACGCCAAACCGTAAAAGCGTAGAAAACTTAAAAAGATAAAAACGTACATACGCAAAACACAAGAGCGCTAAAGCATAAAACGTAGAAACATAAAAATTTAAAAACGTTAAAACGCAAAAATGTAAGAGCGGAATAATATAAAAACGTAAAAATTGAAAATGCAAAAATGTAATACCGAAAAGCTATAATCACAAAAATCCTAAAAACGTGAAACGTTCAAACGTAAAGGCAAATTACATGAGAGCGTTGAAGTTTAAAAACGCAAAACGTAGGCGTTAAAACGCAAAACGTTAAGACGTAAAAAAAGAAAAACATTAAAAACGCAAAACCATAATAACGCAAAAACGTCAAAACGTAAACACGTAAACACGTAAAAAAGTAAAAACGTAAAAACGAAAACACGTAAAAACGTAAAAACGTAAAAGCGTAAAAACGTGGAAACGTAGAAACGTAAAAACGTAAAACGTAAAACGTAAAAGCGTAAACACGTAAAAACGTAAAAACCTAAAAACCTAAAACCTAAAAACGTAAAAACGTAAGAGTAAAAACGTAAAAACGTAAAAACGTAAAAAAGTAAACACGTAAAAACGAAACAACGTAAAAACGTTAAAACTTAAAAACGTACAAACGTAAAATCGTAAAAACGTAAAAGCGTAAAACCGTGGAAACGTAGAAACGTAAAAACGTAAAAACGTCAAAACGTATAAACGTTAAAATGTCAAAACGTAAACACGTAAAAACGTATAAACGTAAAAACGTAAAAACGTCAAAACGTAAAAACGTAAACGTAAAAACGTAAAAACGTCAAAACGTAAAAACGAAACAATGTAAAAACGTTAAAACTTAAAAACGTACAAACGTAAAAACGTAAAATCGTAAAAACGTACAAACGTAAAAACGTAAAAACGTAAAATCGTAAAAGCGTACAAACGTAAAAACGTACAAACGTACAAACGTAGAAGCGTAACAACGTAAAAACCTAAAAACGTGGAAACGTAGAAACGTAGAAACGTAGAAACGTAGAAACGTAAAACGTAGAAACGTTGAGACGTAGAAACGTAGAAACATAAAAACGCGAAAACCTATACTCATACAAACGTAAATACTTTAAAATGTAAAAACGTAAAAACGTAAACACGTAAAAACGTATTAACGTAAAAACGTAAAAACGTCAAAGCGTAAAACCTTGAAAACGTAGAAACGTAAAAACGTAAAAACGTAAAAACGTAACAACGTAAAAACGTAAAAACGTAAAAACGTAAAAACGTAAAAACGTCAAAACGTATAAACGTTAAAATGTTAAAACGTAAACACGTAAAAACGTAAACACGTAAAAACGTATGAACGTAAAAACGTAAAAACGTAAAAACGTAAAAACCTCAAAACGTACAAACGTAAAAGTAAAAACGTAAAAACGTAAAAACGTAAAAACGGCAAAACGTAAAAACGCAAAAAAGTAAAAACGTAAAAACGAAACAACGTAAAAACGTTAAAACTTAAAAACGTACAAACGTAAAAACGTAAAAACGTAAAAACGTAAAATCGTAAAAACGTACAAACGTAAAAACGTACAAACGTAAAAACGTAAAAACGTACAAACGTACAAACGTAAAAGCGTAACAACGTAAAAACCTAAAAACGTGGAAACGTGGAAAAATAGAAACGTAGAAACGTAAAACGTAGAAACGTTGAGACGTACAAACGTAGACCTAAAAACGCGAAAACGTAAAAACCTATACTCATACAAACGTAAATACTTAAAAATGTAAAAACGTTGAAACGTTGAAACGTAAAAACGTAAAAACGTAAAAACGTAAAAACGTAAAAACGTAAAAACGTAAAAACGTAAAAACATATAAACGTGAAAACGTCAAAACGTAAACACGTGAAAACGCCAAAACGTTAAAACGTAAAAACGTACAAACGTTAATCCGTACAAACGTAAAAACGTAAAGTCGTAAAAACGTACATAAAAACGTAAAAACGTAAAAACGTCAAAACGTATAAACGTTAAAACGTCAAAACGTATAAACGTTAAAATGTCAAAACTTAAACACGTAAAAACGTATAAACGTAAAAACGTCAAAACGTAAACACGTAAACGTAAAAACGTAAAAACGTCAAAACGTAAAAACGAAACAATGTAAAAACGTTAAAACTTAAAAACGTACAAAAGTAAAAACGTAAAATCGTAAAAACGTACCAACGTAAAAACGTAAAAACGTAAAATCGTAAAAGCGTACAAACGTAAAAACGTACAAACGTACAAACGTAGAAGCGTAACAACGTAAAAACCTAAAAACGTGGAAACGTAGAAACGTAAAACGTAGAAACGTTGAGACGTAGAAACGTAGAAACATAAAAACGCGAAAACCTATACTCATACAAACGTAAATACTTAAAAATGTAAAAACGTAAAAACGTAAACACGTAAAAACGTATTAACGTAAAAACGTAAAAACGTAAAAACGTAAAAGCGTAAAACCGTGAAAACGTAGAAACGTAAAAACGTAAAAACGTAACAACGTAAAAACGTAAAAACGTAAAAACGTCAAAACGTATAAACGTTAAAATGTTAAAACGTAAACACGTAAAAACGTAAACACGTAAAAACGTATGAACGTAAAAACGTAAAAACGTAAAAACCTCAAAACGTACAAACGTAAAAGTAAAAACGTAAAAACGTAAAAACGTAAAAACGTAAAAACGTAAAAACGTAAAAACGTAAAAACGTCAAAACGTCAAAACGTAAAAACGCAAAAAAGTAAAAACGTAAAAACGAAACAACGTAAAAACGTTAAAACTTAAAAACCTACAAACGTAAAAACGTAAAATCGTAAAAACGTACAAACGTAAAAACGTAAAAACGTAAAAAGGTACAAACGTAAAAACGTAAAAACGTACAAACGTACAAACGTAAAAGCGTAACAACGTAAAAACCTAAAAACGTGGAAACGTGGAAAAATAGAAACGTAGAAACGTAAAACGTAGAAACGTTGAGACGTACAAACGTAGACCTAAAAACGCGAAAACGTAAAAACCTATACTCATACAAACGTAAATACTTAAAAATGTAAAAACGTTGAAACGTTGAAACGTAAAAACGTAAAAACGTAAAAACGTAAAAACGTAAAAACGTAAAAACATATAAACGTGAAAACGTCAAAACGTAAACACGTGAAAACGCCAAAACGTTAAAACGTAAAAACTTACAAACGTTAATCCGTACAAACGTAAAAACGTAAAGTCGTAAAAACGTACATAAAAACGTAAAAACGTAAAAACGTCAAAACGTATAAACGTTAAAACGTCAAAACGTATAAACGTTAAAATGTCAAAACTTAAACACGTAAAAACGTATAAACGTAAAAACGTAAAAACGTCAAAACGTAAAAACGTAAACGTAAAAACGTAAAAACGTCAAAACGTAAAAACGAAACAATGTAAAAACGTTAAAACTTAAAAACGTACTAAAGTAAAAACGTAAAATCGTAAAAACGTACCAACGTAAAAACGTAAAAACGTAAAATCGTAAAAGCGTACAAACGTAAAAACGTACAAACGTACAAACGTAGAAGCGTAACAACGTAAAAACCTAAAAACGTGGAAACGTAGAAACATAGAAACGTAGAAACGTAAAACGTAGAAACGTTGAGACGTAGAAACGTAGAAACATAAAAACGCGAAAACCTATACTCATACAAACGTAAATACTTAAAAATGTAAAAACGTAAAAACGTAAACACGTAAAAACGTATTAAGGTAAACGAAAACGTAAAAACGTAAAAACGTAAAAACGTCAAAGCGTAAAACCGTGAAAACGTAGAAACGTAAAAACGTAAAAACGTAACAACGTAAAAACGTAAAAACGTAAAAACGTAAAAACGTCAAAACGTATAAACGTTAAAATGTTAAAACGTAAACACGTAAAAACGTAAACACGTAAAACGTATGAACGTAAAAACGTAAAAACGTAAAACCTCAAAAACGTAACAAACGTAAAACGTAAGTAAAACGTAAAACGTAAAACGTAAAAACGTAAAACGTAAAAAAAACGTAAAACGTAAAACGTCAAAACGTCAAAACGTAAAACGCAAAAAGTAAAAACGTAAAAACGAAACAACGTAAAAACGTTAAAACTTAAAAACGTACAAACGTAAAAACGTAAAAACGTAAAATCGTAAAAACGTAAAAACGTAAAAACGTACAAACGTAAAAACGTAAAAACTTACAAACGTACAAACGTAAAAGCGTAACAACGTAAAAACCTAAAAACGTGGAAACGTGGAAAAATAAAAACGTAGAAACGTAAAACGTAGAAACGTTAAGACGTACAAACGTAGACCTAAAAACGCGAAAACGTAAAAACCTATACTCATACAAACGTAAATACTTAAAAATGTAAAAACGTTGAAACGTTGAAACGTAAAAACGTAAAAACGTAAAAACGTAAAAACATAAAAACGTAAAAACGTAAAAACATATAAACGTGAAAACGTCAAAACGTAAACACGTGAAAACGCCAAAACGTTAAAACGTAAAAACGTACAAACGTTAATCCGTACAAACGTAAAAACGTAAAGTCGTAAAAACGTACATAAAAACGTAAAAACGAAAAAACGTCAAAACGTATAAACGTTAAAATGTCAAAACGTAAACACGTAAAAACGTAAACACGTAAAAAAGTATAAACGTAAAACGTAAAACGTAAAAACGTGAAAACGTGAAAACATGAAACGTAGCACCGTAGCAACGTAGAAACGTTGAAACGTTGAAACGTAAAAAGTAAAATCGTAATAGAGTGAAACGTAAACACGCCAAAACGTAAAATTTTAAAAACGTAAAAGCTTTAAAGTGCATGAGGACGTAAAAATTTCAAAACGTAAGATGTAAAATCGCAGTTACTTAAAATCGACATAGCGTCAAAACATAGAAACGTAAGAACCGTGAGATAAAAGGTACAAACGTGAAAATGTAAAAACGTAGGTAACGTAAAAGCTCAAAATGCAAACGATTAATAACATTCAAACGCAAACGCCAAATGCAAAAACACACAATTACAGAAACTCGAAATACCAAAACTTAAGACTCAAAAATAAAAGCTAATAATATATAAGCGTTAAATATAAAAACGTAAAAAGCATACATACTAAAATGCGAGAAGACACAAACGCAAAATCACAAATACCCTAAAAAAACAAACACACAAAAGTCAAAAACGAAGTACGCAAAAGCGTGAAAACAACTCGAAAACTCCAAAACACAAACGCCAAAATGTAAAAATACAAAAGCCTAAATCCTAACAGTGAAAAACAAAAGCGTAAAAGAACGTAAAAAAGGAAAAAGCCAGAAAACATCACAAAATCCAAAAACGTAAAAATATAAAAACGTTAAACTCAAACTGCAAAAACGAAAATACACTGAAACACAAAAACCAAGAGACAAAATCACAAAACTTCAAAAAACGCCCGCTTTTGGTGCTTAATTTGGTGCTTCCGTTTCAAAAACATTTTTAAAAATCAATTTCAACCTTGAAATTTCTCCAAAGTAGTACAGGTCTCTTGGGAGCTCAGCCCTGGCGCTTGCTGCCTTCCGAACCTATTTTTACAAAATTATTTAAACGAAAAATTGTTTGTTTGGCAATACTTTGATTTATAGTCTGAGGGGTTGCTGTATATTTGTTAACCGGGAACCCAAAACCTAATCTTCCTTCTCGTCCTTATTCTATGCAGGGAATCTCTGAAGCGTTGGTAACCTTAAATTTTATTTGCATTTCGCCGCGTTATTAGAAATATGTAAACAACGGTATGCAACCCGTAGAATAAATTACTCATTTCTTAGTATCGTTAGTTCGTTATTTTAAGGGATGTTAATTCATCGTTCTGATTTAGTTGATAATCGTATTCCGAAAGAGATGATTGCCTTGAGGTGCGGCAATTAGATATACACAGCTGCTAGTCCGGTTGCCTATTCACAGTCGTTTGATAGTATTATTCTTTTTAGTAACTTTTTAATTTGTTTAACAATTTAAGGTATTTAACCGCGAAGAATTATTAGCATATTTTATAACTAGTTCATAATTTATGCTGCTGGCGTCGTACACGAATTTATCAGTTGGTTAGGATACGCGAGCTCTCTTAACCTAGTTGTATCTTAATGAAGAGCCTTGAAGATGTGGCCGCTTTACAACCCTTACCATTGTTATCGAGCCCCGTAGTCTACCACAAGAGCTCCACACAAAATTTTAACTAACACATCTAATTTGACATGGTTTTCATAAACAATTTCGAAGCTGATGCTTTAATTGTGCTAAATTCGATGTTAATTATTGTGCTAATTTGCTCAGTGGCAGCGATTAAATCACTTACAATAAAAAATGATCTATTTATAAGTCAGTACTCAGCCTACACTAATTTATGCTGTACTCCTGGATGTATGTATTACTACACTTCTTCATATCCTTGAAGAATTACTCTGGCATAGCCAGGTGTCTGTAGATGAAGCGGACCGAATTAGTCGACCTGTAAAGGTACAACAAAACGAAGTCATAGGTTGATGATCCGATCGCGGAAAGCTAGACAAGAGAATGGGCATCGAGACACCAGAGGAAGACCTGTAGACCTATCCTATTGGGTCTTCTTATTCCAGCAGCAACCCAAGGTGGGTTCCTCTACAATACTAATCTTGTTAGGCGCCTTACAGGGAAGAATCCTTACAAACGTACTTTGTCAACTAGGTACCATCGCCCTACAAGAGCTCCTGGTACCTTCTGGCAGAAACAGAAATCCTTAGAATACTTTTGCAACACACCACCATCGTCCTACAAGGACGCGTACCTCATCTCTTATGGGCTTCTGATATCTTCTGGCAGAAAAAAGAACCCTTAAAATACTTTTGTAATCCACAACCATCCTCTTGCAAGAACCAGTACATCTTATTCCTTGCGAACTCCTGATACCTTTCAGAAGAAAAAGAACTCCTTGCACCTCCATCGTCCTACAAGAACTAGCACCTTTTAGCGCTTAAGAGCCCCTGTTACCTTCCGTCAAAAAAGAAATCTTTAGGATATTTTTGCAATGCAACACCTCCGCCCTACAAGGACGAGTACTTCATCCCTTTAGAGAATACTTTTGTAATCCACAACCATCCCCTTACACGCTTCGAGCTCCTTTTGGCAGAAAAATACTTTTGCAATTCACCACCATCGCGTTACAGCGACAAGTACATATTATCCCTTACGAGCTCCGGATATCTTTCGGCAGAAAAAGAAATCCTAGAATACTTTTGTACTCTACAGCCATCGACATACAAGAACCAGTACCTCTTAACACTTACGAGCTCCTTATACGTTTCAGCAGAAAATGAAATCCTTACAATGCTTTTGTAATCCACAAACTTCTTCATACAAGAACCAGTGCCTCTTATCCCTTACGAGCTCCTGATACCTTTCAGCAGAAAAACTAATCCTTAGAATACTTTTGCTGTGCACTATCATCGCCCTGCAAGGACGAGTACTTCATCCCTTACGAGCTCTTGATACTTAACGGCAGAAAAGGAAATTCTTAGGAAACCATCCCCCCTACAAGGACGAGTACTTCATACCTTACGAGCTCCTAATACCTTTCGGCAGAAAAAACCTTAGAATACGTTTGTAATGCATCACCATTGTCTTACAAGGGCAGGGCGAGTATCTCATCCCTTATGAGCTTCTGACAAGTAGAAACAGAAATCCTTAGAGAATACTTTTGTTTTCCACAGCCATTTCGTTACAAGAACGAATGCATCTTATCCCTTACGTGCACCTGACAATACTATCGCAATGAGCCACCAACACCCTACGAGATCGAGCACTTTTTAGCCCTTAAGATCTCCTGTTACCTTCTGACAGAAAAGGAATCCTTAGAATACTTTTACAATGCACCACCATCACTCTACAAGGACGAGTACTTCATCCCTTATGAGCTCCTTACACCTTTTGGTAGAAAAAGAAATCTTGAGAGAACTTTTGTAATTTACAACCATTCCGTTACAAGAACGAGTACATCTTAACCATTCTGACCACCTGCTACCTTCTGGTAGAAATAAAAATTCTTGGAATACTCTTGCTATGCACCACCATCGCCCTACAAGAACGAGCACCTCTTAACCCTTATGAGCTCTTGTTACTTTCGGTCAGAAAACATCTTTAGAGTACTTTTGCAATGCACCACCATCGTCCTACAAGAACGAGCACCTACTAACCCTTAAGAGCTCTTGTTACTTTCTGTCAGAAAAAATGTTCTTCGAGTACTTTTGCAATGCACCACGAGTACTTCATCCATTACAAGCTCTTGATACCTTTCGACAGAAAAGGGAATCCTTGGAATACTTTTGCAATGCACCACCATTGCCCTACAAGGACAAGTGCCTCATCCCTTATGAACTCCTAATATCTTTCAGCAATGCTCCACCATCGCCCTACAAGAACAAGCACTTTTCAACTATTAAGAACTTGTGTTACCTTCTGGCAGAAAAAATAAACCTTAGAATACTTTTGCAATGCACCACCTTCACCCTACAAGAACGAGCACCTCCTATCGCTTAAGAGCTTCTGCTACCTTCTGGCATCAAGAAGTATCTTTAGAATACTTTTACAATGCACCACCATCGCCCGATAAGGACGAGTACTTCAACCCTTACGAGCTCTTGATACCTTTCGGCGGAAAAGGAAGTCCTTAGAATACTATTGTAATGCACCACCATTGCCCTACAAGGACGTACCTCATCCCTTACGGGATCCTAATAGTTTTCGGCAAAAAACCTTAGAATACTTTTGTAATGCACCACCATCGCCTTACAAGAACGAGCACCTCTTAACCGTTAAGAACTCCTGTTAGCATTTGGCAAAAAAAATCCTTAGAATACTTATGCAATGCGTCACCATCGTCCTACAAAATCGAGCACCTTATAATCCTTAAGATCTTCTGTTACCTTCTGGCAGAAAAAAATCCTTAGAATACTTTTGCAATGCACCACCATCGCCCTACAAGAACGAGTACCTCATCCTTTATGAGCTCCTTATACCTTCGGGTAGAAAAAGAAATCTTTAAAGTACTTTTGTAATTCACAAACATCCCGTTATACAACGAGTACATCTTATCCTTTGCGAGCTGCTTACGGCAGAAAAAGAATCCTTAGAATACTATTGTAATCCACAACTATCGTCATTCGAGAACCAGGACCTGTTATCCCTTACGAGCTCCTGAAACCTTTCAGAGTAAAAGAAAATCTTAGAATACTTTTTGCAAAGCGCACTTCCTTCGGTCTATAAGGACGACTATGACATCTCTTACGAGTTCCTGATACTTTTCGACAGAAAAAGAAATCTTTAGAATATTTTTGCAATGCACGACCATTGCCCTACAAGAACGAACACCTCTTAACTCTTATGAGCTACTGTTACCGTTTGGCAGAAAGAGAAATTCTCACGATATTTTTGCACCACCATTGCTGTACCTTTTGGCAGAAAAAGAAGTTCTTAGAATACTTTTGTAATCCACAACCATTCTCTTACAAGAACGAGTACATCTTAGCTTTTTCGAGCTCCTGATACCTTTTGGTAGAAAAAGAAATCTTTAGAATACTCTTGCAATGCACCATCACTGCCCTGCAAGGAGGAGCACCTCTTAACCCTAATGAGATCCAGTTACTATGCACCACCATCGCTCTACGAGAACGAGCACCTCTTGACCCTAAAGAACTCCTGTCAACTTCTGGCAGAAAATATCCTTAGAATACTTTTGCAATGCGCCACCATCGCCCTACAAGATCGAACACCTTATAACCCTTAAGAGCTCCTGGTACCTTCTGGCAGAAAAAGAAATACTTAGAATACTTTTGCAATGCACCACCTTTACCCTACAAGAACGAACACCTCTTAACTCTTACGAACTGTGTTACTTTCTGTCAGTAAAAATCTTTAAAATACTTTGGCAATGCACCGCCATCGCCATACAAGGACGAGTACTTCATGAGCTCTTGATACCTTTCGGCAGACGAAACCTTAGAATACTATTGTAATGCACCACCATCGCCCTACAAGAACAAGCACTTCTTAACCCTTAAGAGCTCCTGTTCCTCTCTGACAGAAAACTTATCCTTAGAATATTTTTGCAACGCACCACCATCGTCCTACAAGAACGATCACTTTTTAACCCTTAAGAACTGCTGTTACTTCTAGCAGAAAAAATTCTCAGAATACTTTTGCAATGCGCCACAATCGCCCTACAAGATCGAACACTTCTTAATACTTAAGAGGCAGAAAAAGAAATCCTCAGAGTACTTTTGTAATTCACGACCATCCCGTTACAAAACGAGTCTTTCTTAACCCTTATGAGCTCCTGTTGCCTTCTGGTAGAAATAAAAATTCTTGAAATAGTTTTGCAATGCACCCTCGTCGCTCTACAAGAACGAACACCTCTTAACTCTTATGAACTTTTATTACCTTCTGTCAGAAAGAATCTTTAGAATACTTTTGCAATGCACCACCATCTTCTCATAAGAACAAGCACGTCTTAACCCATAAGAGTTCCTGTTACTTTCTGGCAGAAAAAAATATCCTTAGAATACTTTTGCAATCCACAACCATCCCCTTACAAGAACGTGTACATCTACTCCCTTTCAAGCTCCTGATACCTTTCAGAAAAAAGAAATCTTTAGAATACTTTTACAATGCACCATCATCGCCCTGCAAGAACGAGCACCTCTTAAACCTTAAAAACTCCTGTCACTTCTGGCAAAAAAGCCTTAGAATACTTTTGCAATGCGCCACGATCTCCCTACAAGATCGAGCACCTTTTAACCCTTAAGAACTCCTGTAACCTTCTGGCAGAAAAGGAATTCTTAGAATACCCGTAGCTCCTACGCCAGCTTCTACAACGACTAGCAGTTGCTTTGCCATCCCCAACGTCGAGCAGTAGTTTCTCAGAATCGACTGTGTCACTGTCAGCATTTGCAACTCACCTGTGCTAAAATCCACGTTCACCAGGAGTTTTACGACTTCGTCTACGCGAGCCATCATCTTCTACAACTTTCCCGTCAACCTATAGCTCTTACGCCAGCTTCTACATCGACTAGCAGTTTCTTCGCTATCCTCAACGTCGACAATTAGTTTCTGCGCATCGGCCATGTCACTGTCAGCATTTGCAACTCACCTGTGTTGACATTCACGTTCATCAGGAGCTTTACGACCTCGTCTACGCGAGCAAACATCTTCTACATCAGCTTTGCCGTCAACCTGTAGCTCTTACGCCAGCTTCTACGTCGACGAACAGTTCCTCCGCTATCCTCAACGTCGAACAGTAGTTTCTCCGAATCGACCGTGTCACTGTCAGCATTTACAACTCAACTGTGTTGGCATCCACGTTCACTAAGACCTTTACGACCTCGTCTACGTGTGCCAACATCTTCTAGATCAACTTCAACGCCAACCAGTAGCTCTTACGCCACCTTCTACATCGACTAGCCGTTCCTTTACCATCCTCAACGTCGACCAGTAGTTTCTCCGAATCGACCGTGTCACTGTCAGCATTTACAACTCAACTGTGTTGACATCCACGTTTACCAGGAGCTTTACGACCTCGTCTACGTGTGCCAACATCTTCTACGTCAACTTTAACGCCAACCTATAGCGTCTACGCCAACTTCTACATCGACTAGCAGTTCCTTCGCTATCCTCAACGTTAACCAGTTTCTCAAAATCGACTGTGTCACTGGTCAGTATTTGCAACTCACCTGTGTTGACATTCACATTCACCAGGAGGGTTACGACATTGTCTACGCGAACCAACATCTTCTAGATTAATTTCCACGTCAACCTGTAGCTGCTATGCCAGCCTCTACATCGGCTAGCTATCCTCAACGTCGACCAGTAGTTCTCCGAATCGACCGTGTCACTATCAGCATTTGCAACTCATCTACGTTGACGTGCGAACTTGTAGAATACGCGTGTATCGGAGTGTCTACGCTATCATTTCGGTTTTTATTATATAATTGTTGTCTGTAGCCAGTTAGGTCTTTTAGAATCGGCTGTATAATAGGTCCAACCATTATGGAAAGCTCGTGCGACCGAAGCGGCTAGATTGCACTTAAACTCACAATTGCCAATGGGATTTAACCATTTACAGAGCGCATGCGGCAACCAAAGTGTATAAAATCAACGCATTTCCAAAGAGCTCGATTGAAGACATGTGGCATCTTCAGCTACAAGTTCGGGTTAATATCAGTTGGAGGCTGCTCAGCAATATGCACACCTGTTAGGAGTTTTCCGACATTGACTACGCGAGGCAACATCCTAAACGTCAACATCCACATCAACCTGCAACTCTTACACTAGCCTCTACTTCGGCTAGCAGTTCGTTCGCCCTCCTCAACGTCGATGAATAATCTCTACGTCAACTTGCAGCTTCTTCGTCAGCTGCTACATTAACTAGCAGTTCCTTCGCCATCCTCATTGTCGACTAGTAATTTCTCCGAATCGACTTTATCCCTGTCAGAATTTGCAACTCACCTGTGTTGACATTTACGTTCAGTAGGAGCTTTACGACCTCGTGTACGCGAGCGAACATCTGCATCAACTTCCCCGTCGCCCTGTAGCTCCTACGACAACTTCTACATCGACTAGCAGTTCCTTCGTTATCCTCAACGTTTCTCCGAATTGGCCGTATCACTGTCAGCATTTCCAACTGAACTGTGTTGATATTCACGTTCCCCAGGAGCTTTACGACCTCGTCTACGTGTGCCAACCTCTTCTACATCAACTTCAACGCCAACCTGTAACTCCTTAGCCACCATCTACATCGACTATCAATTTCTTCACCATCCTCAATGTTGACCAGTTTCTCAAAATCGACTGCGTAACTGTCAGCATTTGCAACTCACCTGTGTTGACATCCACGTTTACCAGGAGGTTTACGACCTCGTCTACGCGAGCGAACATCCTCTGCACCAACTTCCCCGTCAACCTGTAGCTTCTACGCCAGCTTCTACATCGACTAGCAGTTCCTACGCTATCCTCAACGTCGACCAGTAATTTCTACGAATCGACCGTGTCACTGTCAGCATACATAATTTATATGCATTGGCGTGCGACCTCGTAGAATACGTTTAGGTATCGGAGTGTCTCCGCTATTATTTCGGTTTTTATTATATGATTTTTGTCTGTAGCCAGGTACGTCTTTTAGAACCGATTGTAGAACAAGTCAAACCATTATGGAGAGCACGCGCGACCGTAAACTCACAATTGCCAATAGGATTTAACCATTTGCATAGCGCCTGCGGCAACCAAAGTGTATAAAACCAACGAATTTCCATAGGGCTCGATTGAAGAAATGTGACGCCTTCTTCAACAAATTTGGGGTAATCTCTGCTAGGCAACATTGACGTTCACCAAGAGCTTTACGACCTCGTCTACGCGGCCAGCATATTTTAGGCCAACTTTCGAGTTAACTTGCAGATCTTACGTCAGCCTCTACATTGGCTAGCAGTTCCTTCGCCTGCGCAACCAAAGTGTATAAAACCAACGCTTTTCGATAGAGCTCGATTGAAGACATGTGGCATCTTCTTCTAATAGTTTGGAGTAATTTCATTTGGAGGCTACTTGGCAACATTCATATCCGCTAGGAGTTTTACGACGTCGTGTACGCGAGTCAACATCTTTTATGTCAACTTCCACGTCAACTGGCAGCTCCCACGCGAGCCTCTACGTTGGCTAGCAGTTCTTTCGCCCTCCTCAACGTCGTTAAGTAACCACCACGTCAACCTGCAGCTCCTATGCCAGCTTCTGCATCGACTAGCAGTTCCTTAACTATCCTCAACGTCGACTCACCTGCGTTGACCTGCCACCTCGTAAAATACGTCCAGGTGTCAGAGTGTCTTCGCTATCATTTCGGCTTTTATTGTATGGATCTGGTCTGTAGTCAGTTAGGTTTTTGAGAATCGGCTGTAGAACAAGTACAACCATTACGTTGAGCACGTTTGCCCGAAGCAACTAGGTTGCAGTTAACCTCGCAATTGCGAATAGGATTTAACGGTTATATAGCGCATACGGCAACCAAAGCGTATACAACCAACGAATTTCCGTAGAGCGCGATTGACGCCATGTGACGCCTTCTTCTACAAATTCGGGATGATCTCTGCTTGGCAATATCCACGTTCACCAAGAGCTTTACGACCTCGACTACGCGAGCCAGCACCTTTTACTTCAACTTCCGCATCTACTTGCAGACCTTACGCCTGATTTTCATCGGCTAGCAGTTCCTTCGCCCTCTTCAACGTCGTGAAGTAACCTCCACCTCAACCTGCAGCTCCTACGCCAGCTTCTACATCGACAAGCAGTTCCTCCGCTATCCTCAACGTTGACAATTAGTTTCTGCGTATCGACCGTGTCACTGTCAGCATCTGCAACTCACCTGCGTTGACCTGCCACTTCGTAGAATACGTCCAGGTGTCGGACTGTCTTCGCTATCATTTCGGTTATTATTATATGACTCTTGCCTGTTGTCAATTGTCTTTGAGAATCGGCTGTAGAACAAGTCCAACCGTTATGATGAGCACGTGCGATAGAAGCAACTAGGTTGCGGTTAACCTCTCAATTGCCAGTGGGATTTAACCATTCCATAACGCCTGCGGCAACCAAAGCGTATAAAATTCCATAAAGCTCGATTGGGGTAGTCTCTGCTCGGAAACATTGACGTTCACCAGGAGCTTTACGACATCGTCTACGCGAGCCAGCATCTTTTACTTTAACTTCCGCGTCTACTTGCAAATCTTACGCCAGCCTCTACATCGGCTAGCACTTTTTTGCCCTCCTTAATGTCGTTGAGTAACCTCCACGTCAACGTACAGCTTTTACGCAAGCTTCTACATCGACAATCAGTTCCTCCGCTATCCGCATCGACTGTGTCACTGTCATCATCTGCTACTCACCTGCGTTGACCCGCCACCTCGAAGAGTAGGCTCAGGTGTTGGAGTGTCTTCGCTATTATTTCGGTTTTTATTGTTTGATTCTTGTCTGTAGCCGGTTAGATTTTTGAGAATCGGCTGTAGAACAAGTACAACCATTATAATGAGCACGTGCGATTGAAGCAACTAGGTTTGTGTTAACCTCACAATTGTCAGTGGGATTTAACCACTGCGTAGCGCCTGCGACAACCAAAGTGTATAAAACCAACGAATTTCCATAGAGCTCAATTGAAGACATGTGACGCCTTCTTCTACAAATTTGGGCATCAATCACGTTCACCAGGAGCTTTACTACCTCGTCTACGCGAGCCAACAGCTCCTACGCCAGCCTCTACATCGACTAACAGTTCCTCCGTTATCCTCAACGTCGGCCAGTAGTTTCTTCGAATCGACCGTATCACTGTCAGCATTTGTAACTCACCTGCGTTGACGTGCGACTTCGTAGAATACGTCCAGGTTTTTAATGTATGATTCTTGTTTTTAGCCAGTTAACTCTTTGAGAATTGATTGTAAGTCAACTCCAACCGTTATGGAGAGCACGTGCGGCCGAAGCAACTAGCTTGCGCTTAACCTCTCAATGCCAATGGGATTTAACCATTTACATAGCGTCTACGGCTACCAACGCGTATAAAACCAACGAATTTCCATGATCTCGATTGAAGACATGTGGCACCTTCATCTACAAGTTTGGGGTAATATCAGTTGGAGGCTGCTCGGCAAGAAGCACACCCGCTAGGAGTTTACGACGTTGACTACGCGAGCCAACATCCTAAACATCAACTTCCACATCAACCTGCAGCTCCGACACTAGCCTCTACTTCGGCTACCAGTTCTTTTGCCCTCCTCAACGTCGATGAATAATCTCTACGTCAACTAGCAGCTCTTTTGCCAGCTTCTACATCAACTAGCAGTTTCTTCGCCATCCTCAACGTCGACTAGTAGTTTCTTCGAATCGATCGTGTCATTGTCAGCATTTGCAACTCTCTGTGTTGATATCCACGTTCACCAGGAGCTATACGACTTTGTCTACGCAAGCCTACATCGTCTACATCAACTTCCACGTCAACCTGTAGCTCCTATGCCAGCTTCTAGAGCGACTAGCAGTTTCTCCGCTATTCTGAACGTCGACCAGTAGTTTCAACGAACCGACCGTGTCACTGTCAGCATATACAAATCACTTGCGTCGACGTGCGACCTCGTAGAATACGTCCAGGTGTCGATTGAAGACATGTGGCTTGGGGTAATATCAATTGGAGGCTGTTCGACAACATCCACGTCGTCTACATGAGCTAGTACCTTTTGCGCAATCTCCACGTCAATCTAATGCTGCTAGATCAGCTTCTACATCGGCAAGCAGCCTCTTCGCTATCCTCAACGTCGATGAGTAGTTTTCTTACATTCGCCATGTCACTGGCCCTGACGTGCGACCGCGTACACTACGTCCGGGTTTCGGAGTGCTTTTACTATCCTTTCAACTTTAAGAATATGTCTCTTGTCTCTACCCAGTTACGCCGTTGACAAGAATGGAACTTTAGACCATTTCCAACCATTATGGAGAGCAAGCGTGGTCGAAGCCCCGTGGGATTGAACGAACTTCCGTAGAGTTCGATTGAAAACCTTCATCTACAAGTTAGGGGTAATCTCAGTTGAAGGCTGCTCGGCAACATTCACGTCGTCTACGCTGGCCAGCATCTCTTACGTCAACCTGCTGCTCTTATTTCATTCTCTACATCGGCTAGTAGTACTTTTGCCCTCATCAAAGTTGATGAATAACCTCCACGTCACCCTGCAGCTCCTACGCCAGCTTTTACATTGGCTAGCAGTTCCTCCGCTATTCTCAACGTCGACCAGTAGTTCCAACGAACCGACCGAGTGACTGTCGGCATATACAATTCATCTGCGTTAACGTGCGACCTTGTAAAATACGTCCAGGTGTCGATTGAAGACATGTGGCACCTTCATGTAAAGCTCGGGGTAATATCACTTGGAGGCTGTTCGACAACATCCACGTAGTCTACATGAGCCAGTACCTTTTGCGCAACTTAAAGCTCCTAGATCATCTTCTACATCGGCAAGCATCCTCTCCAATATCCTCAACGTCGATGAGTAGTTTTCCTACATCCACCATGTCACCGTCGTTGACGTGCAACCGCGTACACTACGTCCAGGTGTTGAAGTGCCTTTACTATCATTTCAACTTTAATAATATGTCTCTTGTCCATAACTAGTTACGCCGTTGACAAGAATAGAACTTTAGATCACTTCCAACCACTATGGAGAGCAAGCGTGGTCGAAGCAAGCAAGTTACTCTCAACCTCAAAAGCCCCACGGGATTGAACGAACTTCCGTAGAGTTCGATTGAAAACCTTCATCTACAAGTTGGGGGTAATCTCAGTTGAAGGCTGCTCGGCAACATTTACGTCGTCTACGCTGGCCAGCATCTCTTACGTCAACCTGCTGCTCTTATGTCAACCTCTACATCGGCTAGTAGTTCTTTTGCCCTCATCAAAGTCGATGAGAAACCTCCACGTCACCCTGCAGCTCCTACGCCAGCTTTTACATTGGCTAGCAGTTCTTCCGCTATCCTCAACGTCGACCAGTAGTTTCAACGAACCGACCGTGTGACTGTCGGCATATACAGTTCATCTGCGTTGACGTGCGACCTTGTAAAACACGTCCAGGTGTCGATTGAAGACATGTGGCACCTTCATGTAAAGCTCGGGTAATATCACTTGGAGGCTGTTCGACAACATCCACGTCGTCTACATGAGCCAGTACCTTTTGCGCAACTTAAAGCTCCTAGATCATCTTCTACATCGGCAAGCATCCTCTCCAATATCCTCAACGTCGATGAGTAGTTTTCCTACATCCACCATGTCACCGTCGTTGACGTGCAACCGCGTACACTACGTCCAGGTGTTGAAGTGCCTTTACTATCATTTCAACTTTAATAATATGTCTCTTGTCCATACTCAGTTACGCCGTTGACAAGAATAGAACTTTAGATCACTTCCAACCACTATGGAGAGCAAGCGTGGTCGAAGCAAGCAAGTTACTCTCAACCTCAAAAGCCCCACGGGATTGAACGAACTTCCGTAGAGTTCGATTGAAAACCTTCATCTACAGAGTTGGGGTAATCTCAGTTGAAGGCTGCTCGGCAACATTTACGTCGTCTACGCTGGCCAGCATCTCTTACGTCAACCTGCTGCTCTTATGTCAACCTCTACATCGGCTAGTAGTTCTTTTGCCCTCATCAAAGTCGATGAGAAACCTCCACGTCACCCTGCAGCTCCTACGCCAGCTTTTACATTGGCTAGCAGTTCTTCCGCTATCCTCAACGTCGACCAGTAGTTTCAACGAACCGACCGTGTGACTGTCAGCATATACAGTTCATCTGCGTTGACGTGCGACCTTCTAAAACACGTCCAGGTGTCGATTGAAGACATGTGGCACCTTCATGTAAGGCTCGGGGTAATATCACTTGGAGGCTGTTCGACAAAATCCACGTCGTCTACATGAGCCACTACCTTTTGCGCAACTTAAAGCTCCTAGATCATCTTCTACATCGGCAAGCAGCCTCTCCACTATCCTCAACGTTGATGAGTAGTTTTCCTACGGCCACCATGTCACCGTCGTTGACGTGCAACCGCGTACACTACGTCCAGGTGTTGAAGTGCCTTTACTATCATTTCAACTTTAATTATATGTCTCTTGTCCCTACTCAGTTACGCCTTTGAGAAAAATGGATTTTAGACTACTTCCAACCATTATGAAGAGCAAGCGTGGTCGAAGCAAGTTAATTATTCTCAACATCACAGGCCTCAAGGGATTTAACCTTTTCTACAGTGCCTGCCGCAATCAAAGCGTATAAAACGAAGGAATTTCAGTAGAGCTCGATTGAAAACCATCTACAGGTTTGGGGTAATCTCAGCTGAAGGCTGTTCGGCAACATTCACGTCGTCTACGCTAGCCCGCAAATTTTACGTCAATCTGCAGCTCCTACGCTAACCTCTACATCGGCTAGCAGTTCCTTTGCCCTCCTCAAAGTCGATGAGGAACCTCCACCTCAGGCTGCAGCTCCTACGCCAGTTTTTACATCGGCGAGCAGTTCCTCCGCTATCCTCAACGTCGAACGTCGAACCCACCGTGTCACTGTCAGCATATATAATTCACCTGCGTTGACGTGCGACCTCGCAGAATACGTCCAGGTGTCGATTGAAGACATGTGGCAGCTTCATCTACAAGTTCGGGGTAATATCAGTTGCAGTCTGTTTGACAATATCCACGTCGTCTTCATAAGCCAGTACCTTTTGTGCAACTTCCACGTAAACCTAAAGCTCCTACGTCAGTTTCTTTATCGGCAAGCAGCTTCTCCGCTATCCTCAACGTTGATGGGTAGTTTTCCTACGGCCACCATGTCTCCGGCGTTGACGTGCGACCGCGTACACTATGTCCAGGTGTCGGAGTGCCTTTACTATCGTTTAAACTTTAATAATATGTGTCTTGTCCCTACCCAGTTACGTTGTTGACAAGAATGGAACTTTCGACCATTCCCAACCATTATGGAGAGCAAGCGTGGTCGAAGCAAGTAAGTTATTTTCAACCTCAAAAGCTCCAAGGGATTGAACGAATTTCTGTAGAGCTTGATTGATAACCTTGGTCCACAAGTTGGGGGTAATCTCAGTTGAAGGCTGCTCGGCAACATTCACGTCGTCTACGCTAGCCTTTTACGTCAACCTACGGCTCCTACGCCAACCTTTACATCGGCAAGCAGTTCTTTCGCCTTCCTCAACGTCGATGAGTAACCTCCGCGTCACCTTGCAGCTCCTACGCCAGCTTCTACATCGGCCAGCAGTTCCTACGCCATCCTCAACGTCTACGTGTAGCATCCCCACAGCAACCGTGTCAGTACTACCAATTCCAAGTCACCTGTATTGAGGTGCAGGCGCGTACACAACTTCTAGGTGTCAGAATGTCTTCACCGACACTTCGACTTTCTATTGTACGATTCTGCGCGCTTGCCTAACGCCGACTCTCCTCATAAGCAAAACAAATTGTGAGCTCATAATTGTTTTGGGCATCTACTGCGTAGCACAAGCATAGACGTTGTATAGTGGAGAGACCAAACAATGTGTGTGCGCCTCAACCTTTTCAATTGCTCAACTTTCCTTCCCTCCCTCGAAATTTTTATGGTAAAACAACTCGATCTCAACAGGTTGTTCAGCCTGGATATTTGTATCTTTAAATAATCTTAACAAATGACGACACCCTTAAAGCTTTGTAATTGGCTTTCTACTCGCTATGTGAAACCCCACAATTTACCTCCTCAAAGCTATCACTCTTCCAAATTTTCCGATACATTCCTGAACCTCTTATAACAAGATTGATCTCTATAAAGCAGTCAAGCAACCAAAATAATAAAATTCAATTTCCAGTTAATTGTAGTTCGTGTAAAGCACGCAAGTGTCCACGAGTTTCGTTGTACATCTCACGTGTACTATCCTCACATACACGTGACAGAAGGGGGTGTTTTGCGCTAGCTTCTAGTTCATTTTGCAAAGGGAAAAGTATCTTTGTATAGTGCGTGGTGTCTCTGTGTTCAGTGTTCAACTGGTGATATTTTATGGATATTTTAAAAATCGCAGGCCCATTATGGCCTCGTGATCCGTATGGTTATATTTGCATGGACGCTGATAATTCGTACGGACTTGGAAGAACTGGTTACTACCACAAAGAGCGTCTGTCCGCCGTTTCGTACGGATCTTATCCATCTTCGTACTATTACGAGACGATGCAAGGTATGCAAAACTCTCCAATTCTTTTGAGTACCTTTTATTTTATGTTTTTCTCATGAGGTTTATTAGAATAATGGGGTTATTTTGTATGAAAAATGTAATATCCTAAGTGGACGTTCTCAGTATTGAAAGGATAAAAATGAAGCACTAATCGTAAATAATGGGTTTAATATAACAAATTTACTTGCGTGATTTACTTCTGAAATGAAAATGTTGTTAGGGAAATGGAGACGGTTATCAGATGGATTGTAACCGTTTAAGTTTATACTTGATACGTTTTTCTCGGTTTGCTATATAAAAAGCTGAAAGTTTCCGTTAGGGAGCACTAATTACAAAAGTCACGCTAGAGAGCCACTCAAGCACTAACAGCTTTTCCCTCGAAAGCGCCGCAAACGATACGTTTGCAAGCGACAGCACTAACCAGAAGAGTATAAGACACTAAGGCACTAAACTAATTAAACAACTGCCATCGTAGGGTTTTGGAATGCACAAACAGAATCTATAATTATAGTTAGAAAGCTTTTAATCGCACGACATCGGATAATACGAATTTCCAAACTTTCAAGAACACAAGAAAATTTAAAAATCTGTGAAAACACAAATTTCCAAAATTGTCATCAGAATATTTTTTAA
Source organism: Platerodrilus igneus (assembly GCA_036346225.1). Taxonomy (NCBI): domain Eukaryota; kingdom Metazoa; phylum Arthropoda; class Insecta; order Coleoptera; family Lycidae; genus Platerodrilus; species Platerodrilus igneus. The sequence continues at coordinate 2,441,384 of JARFIW010000631.1, forward strand.
AAATTCCTGTGCCAAATGCAAATTCTCAAACTATCCATAACATAAACAAATTTTAAAATTGTCTCGGGAAACAAATCGCATCAGAAAATTTTTTAATTCGCGAAAAATATAAATTTCCAAATTTCCAATGTCATCGCGATCTCCTAGAAAACGGAAATTTCCAGTATTCCAATGTAAAAAAATTTTAGACATTTTTTAAACTACAATGTCAACTGAGCATTTTAACTCGTACAATTTTCTAAATTCCAAAATCAGATTATTTTAAAAACTCATGGAAAACACAAATTTCCAAGATTGTCATCGGAAAATTTTAAAAAATTCTATGGAAAGTACAAATTTTCAAAATTTCCCTATCATAAAAAATATTTCAAATTGTCTGGGAAAACAAATTACATCAGAAAATTTTTAAATCGTGAAAAATACAAATTTCCAATTTTCCAACGTCATCACGATCTCCTGAAAAACGCAAATTTCCAGTATTCCAATATACAAAAAATTGTAGACATTTTTCAAATTACAATGTCAACTGAACATTTTAAACACTCCTGCAATTTTCAAAATTCCAAAATAAGACCATTTTAAAAACTCCTGAAAAACAAATTTCCAAAATCGTTATCAAAACATTTTCAAAAATGTTGTGGAAAATATAAATTTTCAAAATTTCCATAACAAAAAAAATATTTCAAATTGTCTGGAAAAACAAACCACACCAGAAAATTTTTAAATCGCGGAAAATACAAATTTTTAAATTTTCAATGTCATCACCACCTCCATAAAAACGCAGATTTCCAGTATTCCTATATAAACAAATTTGTAGAAACTTTTAAAATTACATTGTCAACTACATTTTAAACGTCCTGCAATTTTCAAAATTCCAAAATCAGACATTTTAAAACTCCTGGAAAACACAAATTTTTAAAATCCTCATCAACAAATTTTAAAAAACCCTGTTGAAAATACAAATTTTCAAACTTTCCTTATCATGAAAAAATTTTAAAATTGTCTGGGGAAAACAAATCGCATCAAAAATTTTTTAAATCGCAAAAATACAAATTTCCAATGTCATCACGATCTCCTGAAAACGCAATTTCCAGTATTCCAATTAAAAATTTAGAACACTTTTAAAATTCAATGTCAACTAGCATTTTAAACATTCTGCAATTTTAAAATTCCAAAATCAGAGCATTTTAAAAATCTGGAAAACACAAATTTTAAAATGTCATCAAAAATTTTAAAAATTCTCTGTGAAAATCAAATTTTCAAATTTCCATAACATAAAAATTTTAAAATTGTCTGGAAAACAAATCGCATCAGAAAATTTTTAAATCGCGAAAATTAAAATTCAAATTTCCAATGTCATCACGATCTCCTGAAAAATCTGGAAAATTCAAGTATTCTAATTTTCAAAAATTTTAAAATTTTAAAATACATGCAACTGACATTTTAAAACAAATCTCAGACAAATTTTCAAATTCGCAAAGATACAAATTTTCAAAACGTCTCCAGAAAATCAACAATTTCCAATATTCTCAATTCAAAACAAATTCTTCAAGAAATTTTAAAATAGTACAAATATTTACAAAATTTCCAATGTCATCAAAACATACAAATCTCTGAAAACACAAATTTCAAATTCCATCAGAAAAATTTTAAAACTCTGTGGAAACAAATCATAAAAATTTTAAATTCGCAAATTTTCAAAATTTCAAACAAGATTTTAAAATTCTGGAGAACAACAAATATCAAAAATTTTAATCGAAAATTTCAAATTTCAATCAGATTTCAGAAATACAACATTTCAACGGATCCTTATAAAATCAATAAATTCTAGAAATTAATTGCACAAATTTTAAAACTCAATAGACAATTTTAAAAACTCATGTAAACCACAAATTTCCAAAATCGTCATCAGAAACTATAAAAATTCTGCGGAAAAAACAAATTTTCAAACTTTCCATAACATATAAAATTTTAAGCCTGGTCAAACAAATCATTAGAAAATTTTTTAAATCGCAAAAATTTTCAAAATTCCAGAATCATAGCATTAAAAAAATTCTGGAATACACAAATGTGCAAAACTTTCATCGGAAAATATAAATTTTTAAACTAAAAAATCAAAATTTCAAAATCACAAAGCCAACAGGAACCTTTAAAACGGGGAAAAGTAAATTTCCATAGGAAATTTTTAAGCTTTGACACAAATTTGAAAACTAGAAAAAGCAAAATTAATAAATTTTTAAGACACAGGAAATTCTAAAGAAGAGAGACGCAAATTTTCAAACTTCTAACGTCAACAGGAAAATCTCGAAAACTAGAAAAATACAAAATTTCAGTGTCAACTGCAGACTTTATGTATTGGATATTCAGATTTACAAAATTCCAATGATAACAGAAAAATTTTATAAAGTGGTAAACACAAATTTACAAAATTCCATATAGTAAAAATAGTTTGAAAAGTAAAAAAATAATATTCTAAAATTTCAAAGCCAATAGGAATTTTTAACTCCAGGAAACACAAATTATCAAACTTCCAATGTCAACGGAAAAATTTTGAAAACTAGAGAAACAGAATTCCAAATTTTTAAGTTCAAAAATAAATTTTATAAATTGGGAAACACGAATTTCCAAAATTTCAATGGTAACAGAAAATTTTGAAAAATTAGAAAAACATAGAATCCCGAAATTTCATTGTAACGGGAAATTTTTATAAACTGAGAAACAAATTGACAAAATTGCAGTTTGTGGAAAATTTTCCAAAGTAAAGAAGCAGAAAATTCATAAATTTCGAAGATAACAAGAAATTTTAAAGTCCGATGTTAACCCAAAATTCCAAAATTTCAAAGTCAACGGAAATTTTATAAACTGAAAACGAAAATTTCTAAAATTCCAATGATAGCAGAAAAATTTTGAAAACTAGAAAAACAAAATTCCAGAATTTCTTGGTCAAGGGGAAATTTTAAAAACAGGGAAACACATTTACAAAATTCCAATTTTAATAGACAAAATTTTGAAAACTAGAAACACAAAATTCTAAAATTTCAAAGTCAACAGAAAATTTTACGATCGGTAAGCACAAATTTCCAAAATTTCAAAAGTCAACAGCAAATTTTATGTTTTGGATTACTCTATTTTTCAAGATTCAAATGCCAACTGAGGGTTTGAAAACTAGAAAAAAAAATTTCTTGGTCAACGGGAAATTTTATAAAATGAGTAACACGAATCTAGAAAATTCTAATGTTAAAAAAAATTTTTGAAAACTAGAAAAACACAAAATTCCAAAATTTTAAAACCAACAGGAATATTTAAAAAGGGGGGGAAAAATTCCAAAAGTTCAATGTTAACAGAAAAATTTAGAAAACTGGAAAAATTTCAAGATCAATAGGAAATTTTATAAACAAGGAAACACAAATTCACAAAATTCCAATGATAATAGAAAAATTTTGAAGACCAGAAAGCGCAAATTCCAAAATTTCAAAACCAATAAAAATTTTAGAATGAGGAAAAACAAATCTTCAAACTTCCAATGTCAACAGAAAAATTTCGAAAACTAGAATACAATTCCAAAATTTAAAGGTCAACAGCGACTTTTATAAACTAGAAAATACACATTTCCAAAATTCCAGTGTTAACAGAAAATTTTGAAAACTCGAAATAGTCAGAATTCTAAAACTTCATGGAAAACGGGAAATTTTATAAACTGGGAAAAGCAAATTAAAAAATTCCAATGTTAACAGAAAAATTATAAAAACTATAAACACGCAAAATTCCAAAGTCAACAGGAAATTTTAAAACTGGCTAACAAATTTCCAAAATTCCAATGTGATAGAAAAATTTTGAAAACTAGAAATATAATATTCGAAGATTAACAGGCAAATTTTGGATCGCGAAGGTATAATTAGTGCTAATTAGTGTCGTATCTTGTATGTTTGGTTTCGACATAATCGCGTTCTTGACGTTTTTTTTAACTATACGTTAGTGCTTCGTAGGTGCTAATTGGTGCCGCAGAATTGAACTGTTGCGGTTTTAGGTCGTTTGGTTATTTGAATGTCTGGCGTTTCTCGGTTGTTGCTGTCTATCGGACCGGGAACGTATGAGTTGTGCTAATTAGTGCCGTGCCTTACAATTTTAATTTCAGATGCTAGTTTTGACTTGCTTGTGCGTTTGATCCTTTTTTACCTTACGTTAGTGTTTAATAAGCGCTAATTAGTGCTGCAGAACTCAACTGTTACGGTTTTAGGGTTGTTTAGTTTTTGGGACATCTGATAGTATATGTGCCCTCTCGGATCGCAGAAGTACAATTAGTGTTAATTAGTGTTGCGACTTACAATTTTGACTTCAATTGCTAGTTTTGGCTTGATCGTGTTTTCGACGCCTTTCTACGAAACGTTAACGCTTCTTAAGCACTAATTAGTACCACAAAATTGAACTGTTGCTGTTCACAAGCCAAGCGTTTGCTCGGTTATTGTTCTCTATTGAATTACGAAAGTACAATTAGTGCCAATTAGTGTCGTTTTTACAATTTTGATTTAAATTGTTCGTTTTAACTTAATAGTACGTTTGACGCTATTCTCCTATAAACTAGTGCTTCTTAAGTGCTAATTAGTGCTGCATAATTGAGCTGTTGCGGTTTTGGAGACTTGTTTTTTGGGATCTCTGACGTTTGTTTCGGTTATTGTTTTCTCTTGGACCATGAACGTACAGTTTATGCCAAATTAGTGTTGTATCTTACAATTTTGATTTCAATTGCTGCTTTTGGCTTGATCGGAGTTTGGGGCCTTTTCTCGATAGGTTAGTGCTCTGTAAGTGCTCGTTAGTGGTGCAAAATTGAACTGTTACCGGTTTTAGGTCTGTTAGTTTTTGAATGTCTGACGTTTGCTCGGTTATTCTTCTACTTCCCATCTCGAAAGTACAGTTTGTGCTAATTAGTGCTGTAACTTACAATTTGGTTTTAATTGCTCGCTTTGGCTTGGTTGTGCATTTAACGCTTTTCCACGATACGCGAGAGCTTCGCAAGTGCTAATTAGTGTTGCAGCTTTAGGACCGTTTCGTTTTTGAAATATCTGGCGTTTGCTCGGTTATTGTTCTAGCCCGGACCGCAAAAGCATACTTTGTAGTAATTAGTGCTGTACCTTACAATTTTGATTTCAATTGCTCGTTTTGGTTTGATCGTATTTAGGGCCTTTTCACCATACGCTAGTACTTCGTAAATGCAGATTAGTGCTGCAGAATTGAACTGTTACCTGTTTTTGGTCTGTTGGTTTTAGGATGTCTGGCGTTTGCTCGATTATTGTTTTACCTCGCGTCGCTAATCAGTGCTGTAATTTACAATATTAATTTCAATTGCTCGTTTTGGTTTAATCGCACGTTTGAAGCTTTTCACGATACGCCAATGCTTTGTAGGTGCTAATTAGTGCCGTAGAATTGAACCGTTACGATTTTGGGATGTCTGGCATTTGCTCGAATCGCGAAAGTACCATTTGTGCTAATTAGTACCGTATCTTACCATTTGGCTTCGGTTGTTCGTCTTGACTAGAACGTATGGCTAGCGCTATTCTACTTCACATTAGTGCTTGGTATGCGCTAATTGGTGCTGCAAAATTAAACTGTTGCTTTTTTGGGCCCCTACGGTTTTTGAATGCTTGCTGTTTGTAAGACTCAGATTATGAAAGCACAATTTGTGCTAATTAGTGCTATATCTTACAACTTCTATTTCAATTGTTCGTTTTGGCTTACTCACGTCTTTTAAAAGCATGCGCCAATTAGTGCTGTAGAATGCATTTGCTTGCTTGGTAATTGTTCTCTTTCGCATTTCGAAAGTACAATTTGTGCTAATTAGTGCTATAGCTTACAATTTTGATTTCAATCGCTCGTTTTGGGTTGCTTGTGCGTTTAGCGCATTTCACAATGAATTAGTGCTTCATAAATGCTAATTAGTGCTGCAGAATTTAGCTGTTGCAGTTTTTAAATACTTTGGCTTTATGGAATGTTTGGCGTTTGCTTGGTCGTCGTTCTCTCTCGCATAACAAAAGTACAATTTGTGCTAATTAGTGTTAATCTTACAATTTTGATTTTTGATTACTAATTCTAACTTGAGTGTATGTTTGACGCTTTTTTTGCGTGCTTTGTTAGCGATAATTAGTGCTGCTTAACTGAAATGGTACGGTTTTCGGGTTTTTTGGTTCTTGGGATGTGGCGTTTGCTCGCTTATTACGAAAGTACAATTAGTGCTAGTTAGTGTTGCATCTTACAATTTTGATTTCCATTCGCTCAACTTCGTCGTCTGGTTTTGTGCTTTTTCACGGACTCTAATGCTTCGTAAATGCTAATTAGTGCTGCATAACTGAATAGTTCCGGCTTTCAGATTTTTCGTTCTTGAGATGACTGGCGTTCGTTCGGTAATTAATGTCCATCGGATCGCGAAGGTACAGTTAGTGCTAATTAGTGTTGCATCTTACAATTTTGGTTTCCAATTAATCAATTAACTTGGTCGTATGTTTGATGCTTTTTCACGATACGATAGTGCTTCGTATGTGCTAATTAGTGCTGCGGAATTGAACAGTTGTGGTTTTTGGGTCGTTTGATTTTTTGGAATGCCTGGCGTCGTTTAGCGCCTTTTCAACGTACTTTAGTGCTTTGTACATGCTAATTAGTGTTTCAGCTTTGAGCGGTTATGGTTTTCGCGGCTTTTGGTTTTAGAGGAGCCGGGGGTTTACTCGGTTATTGTTTTCTGTCAGATCGTGATAGTATAGGTTGTGCGTTTGACAATTTTCTACGATATGTTACTACTATATAAGGGCTAATTAGTGCTGTAACATTGAACAGTTGTGGTTTTAGGATCTTCAGTTATTGTTCTCTGTAGTATCGCGAACGCACAATTAATGCCAATTAGTATCATAGCTTACAGTTTTGATTTAAATTGCTCATTTTGGCTTGCTTTAGCGTTCAGCGCCTTTTCAAGGTAGTTTTGTGCTTTGTGCATGCTAATTAGTGTTTCAGAATTTAGCTGTTGCGGATTTTGCGGCTTTTGTTTCTATGGGAGCCGGGGGTTTACTCGGTTGTTGTTCTCTGTCAGACGCAATAGTACAAGTTGTACGTTTGACGATCTTCTACGATACGTTACTACTACCTAAGGACTAATTAGTGCTGCAACACTGATCTGTTGTGGTTTTGGGGTCGTTTGATTTTTTGGAATGTCTGGCGTATCCTGGGTTATTGTCCTCCGTAGGATTGCGAACGCACAATTAGTGCCAATTAGTGTAATATCTTACAATTTTGATTTCAATTGCTCATTTTGACTTGCTCAGGCGTTTAGGGCCCTTTCAACGTACTTTAGTGCTTCGTACATGCTAATTAGTGCTTTAGAATTGAGCGGTTACATTTTTGCGGCTTTTGGTTATTGGGGTGTCCGGGATTTATTCGGTTATTGTTTTCTGTCAGATCGCGAAAGTACAAATTGTGCGTTTGACGATCTTCTACGATACGTTACTACTACATAAGGGCTAATTAGTGCTGTAACATCGAACTGTTGTGGTTTTGGGGTCCTCGGTTATTGTCTCTGTAGGTTTGCGAACGCACAATTAGTGCCAATTAGTGTCATATCTTACAATTTTGATTTCAATTGCTCATTAACGTCTTTTCAAAATACTTTAGCGCTTTATACATACTCATTAGTGCTTCGAATTGAGCGGTTACGATTTTCGCGCGGGTGTCTGGGATTTATTCAGTTATTGTTCTCTGTCAGATCGCGAAAGTACAATTTGTACATTTGACCATTGTCCACGATACGCTAGTACTTCGTATGTGCTAATTAGTGCTGCAGAATTGAACTGTTACGGTTTTGGGCCGTTTTGTCTTAGGAGCGATGCGTTTGCTTGGTTATTGTAATGTCAGATTGAGGAAGTGCTAATTTTTGCTGTGTGAGGTGCTTCTGTGATGCTATTTTACAGTAAGTCGTACGGGTGGTCTAACTACAAACACGTTGTATTTTCATTCATTTTAACACACGCGCCGTAATAAATTGTCAAGAATTTCGTAGAGAAAGCTTGTCGCTGTATTTTGTTATCGCCTACAAAGGTTTAAACGAAACAATTGCTAATAAATACGCGATCATTTAATTAGCATAAAAAATAGCGTTTTATGTCTAGAAATTTTCGTGAACCAATCGCAAAATCGCGAAAGCGAAAGCTTCACCCAATTCGTCACGCCGTCGAAATCTCGATAACCTTGAAGCTCTTAAATTTCGCGCACGAAAGTAAGTAAATCAAACCTCGACCGACGATTCTTGAAAATTGCGAGGATTTATTTCAAACAGAGATAACCCGCGATAACCGACATTTTTTTCAAGGACTCCTCTCGGTCTACGTTCAGTTAAGGATACTGAAATTTAATAAATTGTGTTAGTACGCGATTTTTTTTGTTAGAAGTCACAAACAGGTAACAAACCGACCAACCGGTATTGAATTATTTGCGAAAACGAGAGTGTCCCCCACCAGGAGATAGCTAGTTGGCCCATTCACTTGCCGATTCTCCTCCACGTCCAGTGTTCTTCCGGCTTCGTAGGTACGTTGTGTTTGTTGGTACGAACGATAGTGCTCCTCATATTGCTCGGTCGCTCGGTCGGACGTTGCGGTAGTGCTCATTTCCACAAGTTAGCATGTTATAAACATGAGTTTTGTGGTAATACCACCTGTAAATGAGGCCTCTAAGAGTATGGAATATCAGTTACCACCGCCGCCGCCTCTACCACCTGTTTCGTCCTCGAATTTAATCCCCCATCAGGTTCCCATAGGTGTTATGCAGGGTACGCTTAATCACGTACAGGATGATAATAGGTGGGCTCAATATCAGCACCTTTGGAGGCAGCATGTGTATATTAATGGTACGTATGTACGTTTCCCTATACTTAATTTTAAGTAAATCGACCTTGTTCCAACAAACAAAAAGTGTGAGGACGCACATGTGGCGTTGTTGTCATTGAGAAAGAGCGTGTGAATTTAATGAATTTAGTTGGAGAAGTTGCACATGGGATTTTGTGCTGGAAGTGCACGTGTTTGTACAATAACAATTATCAAAAATGTTTGTTTACTTTAATTAAAAATTGATAAGATTAGAGCTCGTACTTAATTTAAACGATGAGTGGGAACAACAATCTTAAATCGCCATTAAATAAATTTCGAGATAATTATATAGAACGGAACCTTATTAAACTCACAATTAAAACGTTCTTTAACAGCTTTGCTCTTCCCTGTTTTTAATAAATACCCAAGAGGAAACTAAACGCGACACAAACTACGTTTAAAATGCCTTTCGCGCGCGCCCTATGGGCCAAAATTTAAATTACCGAATTTTTACTAACATCATCGCCCGTCATTTTTATGGTACATACGTAAAATGAGAACAGCACAACCCCCTTCAAAGATTTTTACAAGATCAGACGACAGGGGTTGTTCAAAATATTTTTAAGGGGATGAATAAAGGGAGTCTAACCTTTTCTTTTCGCGCGGACAAAACGCTGTGGAATATTATCAAATTATTTTTATTTTGTAACTTTACTACGATTTTAAGGCCCGCCCCGTTGTTGGAATCCTCCCCTACCCCCTACCCTTATCAAATTCTGCAAGGACTGGACATTTTTATGCAATTCAGTTAAGTTCGTCCACGTGACTTTAAGACCGCGCTGTTTGATTGCTTCGAAAAACTTCCCAACCCCCTACCCTTATCAAATCCGCAAGAACCAAGCATTTTAGGGGATATTCAAAATATTTTTAAGGGGATGAATAAAGGGAGTCTAACCTTTTCCTTTCGCGCTGATAAAACGTTCTAGAATGTTATCAGATTATTTTATTTTGTAACTTCACAACGACTTTAAGGTTCGCCGCGTTGTTGGAATGTTTCGAAACCCTCCCCCACCCCTACCCTTATCAAATCATGCAAGGACCCTGTATTTTTATGCAATTTAGTTAAAGGAGTTCATCCACCTGAGTTTAGGACCGCGCTGTTTACGTGCTTCGAAGAACTTCCCAACCCCCTTAACCTTATCAAATCTGCAAGAACCGAACATTTTAGGGCTTCTTCAAAATATTTTTAAGGGGATGAATTAAGAGAGTCTAACCTATTCCTTTCGCGCGGACAAAACGTTGTGGAATGTTATCAAATTATTTTTATTTTGTAACTTCACAACGATTTTAAGGCTCGTGCCATTGTTGGAATGTTTCGGAACCCTCCCCCACACCCTTCCCTTATCAAACTCTGCAAGAACCGAGAATTTTAGGGGTTATTCAAAATATTTTTAAGGGGATGAATAAAGGGAGTCTAACCTTTTCCTATCGCGCGGGCAAAACGTTCTAGAATGTTATCAAATTATTTTTATTTTGTAATTTAACAACGACCTTAGGCTCGCCCCGTTGTTGGAATGTTTCGAAACCCTCCCCCACACCCTACCCATATTAAATCCTGCAAGGTCCCTGCATTTTTATGCAATTTAGTTGAGTTCGTCCCCCTGACTTTAAAACCGTGCTATTTGAGTGCTTCGTAGAACTCCCCAAACCCCCTACCCTTATCAAATCTGCAAGAACCAAGCTTTTTAAGGGTTACTCAAAATATTTTTAAGGGGATGAATAAAGGGAGTCTAACCTTTTCCTTTCGCGCGGACAAAACGTTGTGGAATGTTATCAAATTATTTTTATTTTGTAACTTCACAACGACTTTAAGGCTCGCCCCGTTGTTGTAATATTTTGAAATCCTCCCCCACCCCCTTTTTGGAATGTTTCAAAATCCTCCCCCACGCCTACCCTTATCAAATTCTACAAGGAACGTGCATTTTTATGCAATTTAGTTAAAGGACTTCGTCCACCTGACTAAGAACGCGCTGTTTGAGTGCTTCGAAGACTTTCCCAACCCCCTACCCTTATTAAATCTGCAAGAACCGAGCATTTTAGGGGTCATTCATAATATTTTTAATGGAATGAATAAAGCGAGTCTTTTTTTTCGCGCGGACAAAATGTTCTAGAATGTTATCAAATTATTTTTATTTTGTAACTTCACAACGACTTTAAGGCTCGTCCCGTTGTTGTAATGTTTTGAAATCCTCCCTCACCCCCTACCCTTATCAAATCCTGCAAGGTCCTTGCATTTTTATGCAATTTAGTTAAGTTCGTCCACCTGACTTTAAGACCGCGCTGTTTGAGTGCTTCGAAAAACTCCCCAACCCCCTACCCTTATCAAATCCGCAAGAACCAAGCATTTTAGGGGTTATTCAAAATATTTTTAAGGGGATGGATAAAGGGAGTCTAACCTTTTCTTTTTGCGCAGACAAAACGTTCTAGATTGTTATCAAATTATTGTTATTTTGTTATTTCACAACGACTTTAAGGCTCGGCCCGTTGTTGGATTGTTTCAAAATCCTCCCCCACCCCTACCCTTATCAAATTCTACAAGGAACGTGCATTTTTTTGCAAGTTAGTTAGGAGTTCGTCCACCTGACTAAGACCGCGCTGTTTGAGTGCTTCGAGGACGACCCCAACCCCTACCATTATCAAATCTGCAAGAACCGAGCATTTTATGGGTTATTCAAAATATTTTTAAGGGGTTGGATAAAGGGAGTCTAACCTTTTCTTTTTGCGCGGACAAAACGTTCTAGATTGTTATCAAATTATTGTTATTTTGTTATTTCACAACGACTTTAAGGCTCGCTCCGTTGTTGGAACGTTTCGAAACCCTCCCCCATCCCCTACCTTTACCAAATTCTCTAAGGACCCTGCATTTTTATGCAATTTAATTGAGTTCATCCACCTGACTTTAAGACTACTCAGTTTGAGTGCTTCGAAGAACTCCCCAACCCCCTGCCCTTATTAAATCTGCAAGAACCGGGCATTTTTTATGCAATTTAGCTGGATCAGCCCGTTGATCGCCTCACCATGTACTTGCTTTGTTTGTGTTTTCAAACAGGATCAAGGGAGAGGGACAAACATCGGCATAGGGGGATTGTACAAATTGTTTCTACTTTTAAGGGTAATCACTTAGTTTATTCGTAATAGTGTGCGTGCTATTAAAAAATGGTGGGGAGGGTGAGGCGGCAAGGGTTTAATCAACCAGCGCACGAGCAGCATAAATTAGATATTAGAACAGAAGTGAAAATAGTAAATGTTCCTGAGGTATTTGAAAAATTATAAATTGAAAATTTCGCTGTTTTTAAACTATAGAATTTGAAAATCAGAAACCTTGAATATTTGAAAACTCTCAAATTTGAGAATTTGAAAATTTAAGAACTGGAAAATTCATGCAGCTTTGGAATTAAAATTTTTTAATACTTCTGAAACTCAAATTTTTGAGAACACTAAAAATTCAAAGCTTTTAAGATTTCAAACACTGGAGAATTGGGAGTTTGAAAACTCGACAATTCATGAATTTCTAAGTATAAAAATTAAAAATTTTACAATCCAAATCTGGAAAATTTAAAAATTTAAATCTTTGAAAATTTAGAAAGTCGAAAATTTTAAACTTTGGGGTTTTGAAAATATGGAATTTGCAAATTCAAAAATTTGAGTATTCATGTACCTCCAAATTTGGGAATCTGCAAAACTAAGCAGTTTTAAAATTCAAATAATTTGATGCTCCTGAAATTCAAAGCTTTGAACGCTAAAAATTCAAAAATTTCATGATTTCAAAACTGAAGAACTGGAAGTTGGTAAAACTCGAAAATTCACGAATTTCTAGGTATGAGAATTAAAAATTGTACAATGCAAATCTTTGAAACCTTTAAAATTCGCGGTTTTAAAATTCTAGAAATTGAAAATTGGAAAAATTGAGTATTCAAAAACCTGAGAATTTGAAAATTTAATCCGTTTTAAAATTCAAATATGCTTATGCTTCTGAAATTCAAAGTTTTGAACACTAGAAATTCAGGGATTTCCAGGGGTTCTAAAACCGAAAATTTGTGAGTTTGTAAAACTTCAAATTTCATGACTTTCTAGGTATACGAATAAAAAGTTCCACAATCCAAATCTTTGGTATATTTAAAATTACGTTTGAAAATTAAAGAATAGAAGATTTAGAAAGTCGAAATTGTGAAAAATCACGATTTCCTAAATATAGAATTTGGAAATGCTAGACTTGAATATTTAAAAATTTGCAAATTTAAAAATCTAAAATTTCACAATTGAAAAATGCAAGCAATTTTATGATTTAAACGTTTTGATGCTTCTGAAATTCATGGTATTAAACATTAAAATTCAAAATTTTTAAGGTTCCAAACACTGAAGAATAGGAATTTTGTAAAACTCGACAATTCACGAATTTCTAGGTATAGAAATAAATAATTTTACAATCCAAATCTGGAAAATTTAAATCTTTGAAGATTTAGAAAGTCAAAAATTTTAAAACTCGGGGTTTTAAAAATATGAAATTTAAAAATTCTAAAATTTGAGTATTCATATTCTTCCAAATTTGGAAATCTGCAAAATTAAGCAGTTTTAAAATTTAAATATTTCAATGTTCCTGAAATGCAAAACTTTGAACACTAAAAATTCAAAAATTTCATGATTTTAAAAACTGAAGAACTTGACGTTGGTAAAATTTGAATATTCATGAATTTTCTAGGTATGAGAATTGAAAGTTTCATAATTGAAATCTTGAAAAAGTTTAAAGTTGTGGTTTCAAAAATATAGAACTAAAAATCGAAAATTTGAATTTTCAAAAACCTGCAAATTTTAAAATCTGAAAATTTAAGCCGTTATAAAATTCAAATAGTTTTATACTCCTGAAATTCAAAGTTTTGAACACTAGAAATTCAAAGATTTTCAGGTTTCAAAAACTGAAGCTTTGTGAGTTTGTAAAACTCAAAATTTCACGAATTTCTATGTATGAGAATTAAAAATTTTACAATTCAAATCCTGAAAAATTTTAAAATTTGTGGTTTCAAAAATATAGAACTTGAAAAATTGAAAATTGAGTATTTAAAAACCTGCAAATTTGAGAATCTAGAACTTTAAGCCGTTTTCAAATTCAAATATTCTTATGCTCCTGAAATTCAAAACTTTGAACACTAAAAATTCAAAAATTTTATAATTTCAATAACTGAAGAATTGAGAGTTGGTAAAATTCAAAAATTAATGAATGTTCTTGATATAAGAATTAAAAATTTTACAATTCAATCCTGAAAATTTTTTAAATGTGTGGTTTCGAAAATATAGCACTTGAAAAATCAAAAATTTGAGTATTCAAAAACCTGCAAATTTCAGAATCTGGAACTTTAAGCCGCCTTCAAATTCAAATATTCTTATGCTATGAAATTCAAAGCTTTGAACAATAAAAATTCAAAAATGTTATGATTTCAAAAATTGAAGAACTGGGAGTTGCTAAAATTCGAAAATTAACGAATTTCTTGGTACAAGAATAAAAATTTTACAATTCAAACCTAAAAATTTTTAAAATTTGCGGTTCCAAAAATATAGTACTTGAAAAATCGAAAATTTGAATATTCAGAAATCTGTAAATTTTAGAATCTGAACATTTAAGCCGTTTTAAAATTCAAATAGTTCTGTACTTCTGAAATTCAAAGTTTTGAACACTAAAAATTCAAAGATTTCCAAATTTCGAAACTGAAGAATTGAAAGTTCGAAAACCTCGACAATTCATGAATTTCTAGGTATAAAAATTAATAATTTTACAATCCAAACCTAGAAAAATTGAAAATTTATATCTTTGAAGATTTAGAAAGTCGAAAATTTTAAAATTCGGAGCTTTGGAAATGTGGAATTTGAAAATTCAAAAATTTGGGAATCTGCAAAATTAAGCAGTTGAAATATTTGATGCTTCTGTAATTCAAAGCTTTGAACGCTAAAAATTCAAAAATTTCATGATTTCAATAACTGAAAAACTGGGAGTTTGTAAAATTCGAAAATTCGTGAATTTTCTAGGTACGAGAATTAAAAATTTTACAATTCAAATTTTTGAAAACTTTAAAATTAGCGGTTTTAAAATTATAAAAATTAAAAATTCGAAAATTTGAGTATTCAAAAACCTGAGAATTTAAAATTTTAATCCGTTTCAAAATTCAAATATTCTATTGCTTCTCAAATTCAACGTTTAGAACACTAAAAATTCAAAGATTTCCAGGGTTTCAAAAACTGAAGATTTGGGAGTTTGTAAAATTTGAAATTTCACGACTTGCTAGTATACAAATAAAAAATTTCACAATCCAAATCCTGGTAAATTTAAAATTACATTGGAAAATTAGGGAATAGAAGATTTAGAAAGTCGAAATTTTAAAAATTCTCGATTTCCTAGATATAGAATTTGGAAATGCTAGACTTTGAATATACAAAAATTTGCAAATTAAAAATTTGAAAACTTTAAAATCGAAAAATGCCAGAAAATTTATGATTTAAATGTTTTGATGCTTATTTTAAAAATTTAAAGATTTCGAAAACTGGCGTTTCGATGTTTATGAAACTCAGAAATTCGAGAATTTAAATGAGGAAATTCTTAAATTTGAACGATAATAAATAAATTAAGCGCAAAAATAAAATCTAGAGTTCCACAATGGGAGAATTTAAATCCTGGAAAATTTAGAAATTACTTCTGAAAATTATGGAATTTAAATGTTTGAAAATTCCAGAATTCGAAAATTTTGTGTTTCAAAATTTGTAAATTGGAATATTAGAAACATGGACAACTTGGAACTTTGAAAATTCGATAAATGAAAAAGAATTCGAAAGTTTAATATTTTAAAGTCTAAACAATTAAAAATTCCTAAATTCGAGAATTCAAAAATTTAAAGTTTGAATACTCGAAGACTTGAAAATTTCTAAAGTTGATAATTTTAAAATGCAAAAATTTACAATTAAAATTCAAGAATTTATAAAAAATTTTCAATTAAAACATGAAGAATAATAATTTAAAGCTTTGAAAAATTTGAAAGTTAGAGAAAGGACGCTCGAAAACAATTCCTAGAAAAATTTGAAAATTATCTTTTAAAATTCTAGAATTCGAAAATTTGATAGATCGAACGCCAAAATTTTAAAATTCTTGAATGGAAAGTCAAAGTTTTGATAATTTTAAAATGGAAACATTTAAAATTCAGAATTCGAGAATTAAAAATTTTGAAAACTTAAAATATGAAGAACGATAATTTGAAAAATGCGAAAGTTTAAAAAACAAAGAGTCGAAAACAGTTCTCAGAATTTGAAAATTGGCTTTTAAAACCGGAGAAGTTAAGCGTTCTAAAATTGCAGAATTCAAAAATGCATTTAGAGTTTAAAATTTAAAACCTGGATATTTGAAAAATTATAAAATCGTGAATTTTTAAAATTGTAAAGTCAAAAATTTCATAATTTCCAAATGTAAACATTTAAAATTCAGAATTTGAGAATGAAAATTTTAAAAGTGAAATAGAAACATTAATTTGAAAGTTTGAAAAATCGCTAAGTTTTAAAAAAAATGAACGCTCGAAAACAGTTCGCAAACTAAAGAGTTTAAAAATTCGAGAATCTAAATTCTAGAATTTGAGAATCCGAAAGTTTAAAGAAACGAACTGAAAAACAATTCGCAAGACTGAAAAATTTGTAGATTGCATTTTAAAATCGGAGAATTTAAATTTTTAAAATTCTAGAATTCGAAAATTCAAGAAATCGAAAATTAAGTTTTAAAATTTGATAATCTGAAGATTTTTGAATGTAAAGTTGAGTATTTTATAATTTTAAAATGCAAACATTAAAAATTTAAAATTCATAAAAATTAAAGAACAAATTTGCTAATTTTAAAATGCAAACATTTAAATTTCAGAATTCTAGAATTTAAAATTTGAAAATAAAAGAACGATAATTAGAAAAATTTGAAATTTTAAAAAACGAAAGCTTGAAAACGATTTGCAAACTGAAAAATTTGAGTATTACCTTTTAAAATCAGAGAATTTAAATGTTTCAAATTATGGAATTCGAAAATTCAAAAATTCGAAAATTTAATACTTCAAAATTTTACAATTTTTTGAACAATAAGAAATTTTGAAAAGTGAAGATTCTCAAATGAAAAATTCAAATTTTGATAATTTCCAAATGTAAACATTTAAAATTCAGAATTTGAGCATTTAAAAATTTTAGATTAAAACATGAAGAACGAAAATTTCAAAATTTGAAAAATTCTATAATTTAAAACAGCAACGCTCGAAAGCAATCGCAAACTGAAAGAATTTAAAATTTAGAATTCGAGATTTAAAATATTTAAAAAAATTTGAAAATTTAAAAATTTTGAAAATTTGAAAATTTAAAAATTTTGAAAATTTGAAAATTTAAAAATTTTGAAAATTCGAAATTCTGTAAATAGAAATTTTGCTACTTTGGATTTTCCAAGATTTAATTTTTGAAAATGAAATAGTTTTTGTAAATTTGCAATTGAAAGTCAGTCGCCACCCGCCTTCTGGTTTAATACGGAACATCAGCGCAACTAGGAATATCGCCCACCTGAAGACATCTACGTCCAAAAAGCAGATCGAACCTGCTACAGTGGTATCGTGCTTGGATTGGGTGTCAAGTTGGTTCGTCGACTTTAGGAACCTTCCTCATTCGTTATCGTACACCACCTCACTGCTTTAGTCTAATATTTAAAATGGCGTTCAGTGCTTCCATTCAGTTGAAGATTTGTACATAGCACTCGTGTCTCAAGCCTGACTCATCGCCCGATGGAAAACGGACGTTGTTATTGGGATGATTTTGTGTTTTCCTCCCTTTCTTGCGTTTCGAAAGCTGCACGAAGCAATTTGGCGTATCCATGAACACACAAGTAAGAAATCAAAGCTTTTGTTTTATATAAACTGATGGGCTATTTCGGGGATTTATTCACGTGGCTCGAAAACGATTTCGTCGAGACGTTTATCGCGCTAATTGAGTCGCTTTTTCTCACGTGTTATTTTAGGAAAATGCGACCCCTTTCGTCACGTGTTTTTGTATTTGTTACTGGACGTTGATTTGATGCAATGCGTATTTATACTTCCAACTTTTCTCGCATTTTCATGAAAATCTGAAAATTCGAAATTTACCAGTTTTAAAGGTCTAAGGGTAGAGTTTGAGAATTTTAAATATCAAATTTCAAATGCTAACAATTTTAATACGACAAAACTTCTGAAACCCAGAAACGCCTCATTTAAAGTTCGGGATGTTAAAAATTTAGGAACTTAAAAATCAAAGCTTAAAAACATTAAGAGCTCAAAATTCACAGGTTTTGAATTTCGAATATCAAAAGTTAATGAATTCAGGACGTCAAAGAAACCAAATTTTAAGAATTTAAAAAGCTAAAAAGTTTGAAATTTGAAAACATGAAAGATTTTAATTTTCGAATTTTAAAAACTAATAATTTCAAATCGTCACAATTTGAAATCCCAAAATATCAGAAACTCAAAAATACCAACACTCAAAATTAAAAACAACGCTCAAAATACAAAACCTAAAAACTCAACAACACTAAAGCTCAAAACTTGAAAACCTGAAATCTCGAAACTCAAAAACTTAGAAACTAATGAGACTCAAGAGGTCGAAAACTCGTAAACTCAAAATTTATAACCCAAAACACAAACTTTCAAAACTCAAAATCAAAAACTAAAAGCTCAAAGGCTCAAGATCTCAAATACTCAAAAGTGCAAAACTCTAAAACTCGAAACTTAAAAATTCAAAACTTAAAAACTTAAAACTGAAAAAATCAAAAATTTTAGACGTTCAAGGTTTTAAAAATCCGAAAAGCAGGATTACAAAATTCAAAACTCTAAAATTAAAGCATTAATTACCGAAATTTAAAGTTCGGAGGTTTCAAAATTCAAAAACCAAAACCATTCGAAGAGAACTCGAAAATGGAAAGGTCTTAATCTCGAAAACTAGAAACTCCGAAAATTCTAAAACTCAAGAATTAAAAAATCTTAAAACTTGAAAATTCAGTTCAAAATCTCTAAAATCCAAATTAAAAGATTTAAAAATTCAAATTTCCAAACTTAAAAACACATTTTAAAAAATATAAATACTCAAATATCGCGCTCAAATTCAAAAATGTAAAACAAATCAGCAATTCAAAAATTTAGAAATTATGTATTCAAAAATTCATTAAACGTAAAATTTCACAAACCCCAAAATCCCAAATTCGCATGTTCTGATATTCGTCTTTTAAAAATTCATAAATTCCAAAATTTGATAAATTTGAAAACTCAAAAATTTCAAAAAAAATTTTAATTCAGAATAGAGAATCGAAAAATTCACAAATATAAAATTCGAAAAACTCGAAAGCTGTAAACTGCGAAAACTGAACTAGTTGGAAATTCAAAATTTTTAAAAATAAACAAATGCTAAAACACAAAAATTTAATTCAAAATCGTTGAAATCCAAATAGAAAATGCAATTATTCAAAAATTCAAACCTAGAAGCTAATTCCAAAAATTTCGAAAATCGAAGTTGAGGTTCATAAATTCAAAAATGTAAAATAAAAAATTCAAAAAATTGGTAAAAACTGAAAAGTTCACAAATTCAAAATTTCAAACATTCTTAAAATCCAAAATTGACAAATTCACAAATTCAAAATTTTGCAAATTAAAAAATTCGCTATTTCAAAAATTCCCAAAATCATAAATCCAAAACTCTAAAAATTATAAATTTTAGGATTAAGAAATTCAAAAATTTAAAACAAAATTTCAAGAATTTAAAAATTCAAAACCTAAGAAACTCAATGCTCTTAAAGTTAAGATGTAAATTTTAAATAAAAAATTAACAAAAACGCAAACATTTAAAAATTTGAAAACAAAATTCAGATATTCAATCATTAGAAAAATCCAAAATTCACAAATATTACCATTTCAAAAATTTATAATTCTAAAATTCAAAGTTCAGGATTTCAAATGGTTAAAAATTGAAAAATTCAAAATTGAAGTCAAAAGTTCAAACGTACAAATCTTCAACAATTAAAAAATTAGAGTATTGTAAATTCAAAATCTCAAACTCTAAAATTCAAATATTCAAAATTTCAAAAGTTCTAACTATTTAGAAACTACTCAATTTAATAAAGTTCAAAAATTCAAAGATTCAAGATAAAAAGTTCAATAATTCAGAATTTAATAATTCAAACTTTTAGAAGCTCAAAATTTCAAAAGAACAAAAATTTAAAAATTTGAAAAGAATTCAAAAGGTCAAATATTCAAAACTTCAAAAATTCGAAAACGAAAATTCAAAATTCCAAAATTTAAAAATTCAAAAACAGAGATTCTATACAAAACTTCAACAACTCAAAGTTCAAACGATCTATAATTAAAAAGTTCAATAATGATTTAAATATTCAAATTTCGAAAACTCAAAAATTCAGAAATACGAAAATTCGAATATCATAATTTGACCAATTCGAATTAATTAAAAACTCAGAAATTCGATATAGAAGTTCAAAAAATTAAAGATTCGAAAGCTTTAAAATTTTACTAATTCAAACATTGAAAGTTCAAAGTCTAAAATTTCAAATATACAAAACTTTAAGAATTCCAAAATTTAAAAACTTAACTATTTAGAATTCAAAATTTCTTAACTCAAAAAATCAAAACTCAGAAATTCAAAATTCAAATACTGAGAATTCAGAAATTCAAACTGTATAAAAACTTAAAAATTCGAAATTTCAAAACTTTAATAACTAAACAAATCAAATTTTAAAATTCAAAAATTCACGTTTTTAAAAAATTTTAATTTCTAATGTTTAAATGTTCAAAAATTAAAATACCCAAAATTCAAGAATTCAAAATTTCAAAACTTTCAAATCCATTTCAAAATGTAAAACTTAAACCAAAAATTTATAGAGTAAAAAACAAAAATTTAAGAATGCAAAAATTCTGAGGTTCAATATTCAAAAACTATCCAAAACGTAACAAATTCAGAAAATTCTCTAATTCGGAAATTTATCAATTTGCAAATTTAAAAATTCGCCATATTAAAAATTCAAAAATTGATAGTTCCAAAACTCGAAAACTAGAAAATTAAAAATTCTGAAATTTTAAGAATTAAAAATACAAAATTCAAATATTCAAATGTTCAAAAATTAAGGAATTGAACCCAAAATTTACGAATATAAAAATACAAAATTCAAAAATTTAATTTTTAACTTCCAACTTTTTTCACTTTTTCATGAAAATCTGAAAATTCGAAATCCTAGAGTAGAGTTCATGAATTTTGATTTTTAAATTTCAAGGGCTAATAATTTTAATACGACAAAGATCCTGAAACCCAGAAAGGCCTCATCCAAAGCTCGGAATTTTAAACATTTAGAAACTTAAAAATCAAAGCTTAGAAAATTTCAAACCCCAAAATTCGTAGATTTCAAAATCCTGAAAACTAATAATTTCAAAGCGTCACAATTTCTTAATCCCAAAGGAATCCTAGTTCAATAATTTAGGATTTTAAGATTTTGTAAGTTTAGAAAATCAAATATTCAAATTTCAGAAATTCCAATAGCTCTAATTTTCAAAATTTTAAATTTCTAACTTCAAAACTCAAAAATGCTTACTTCAATCGGGATTTTGGAAACTCAAAACTTTGGAACCAACAAATTCGAAACGTATAAAGTCGTGAATATCCGAAATTTGAACTTTGAATACTCTAAAAAATAGAAAACTAGCGAATTTAAAATTCACAAAAGTTAAATATTTCTCGATCAACTTTAAAAATTCAAAAATTAGATTTCAGAAATCCAAAAATTCTAATGTAGAAGCACAAACATCAGAAACTCAAATGGCAAAAGCTCAATTAATCAACTGTTCAAAAACTCAAACGTTAAAAATTAAGAAGCCCAAAAACTCAAAGATACAAACATTCAAAGTTAAAACGGCGCAAACTTCGAAACTCAAAACCTAGAAACAGAAGGACACTAACGCTCATAACCTGAAAAACTGAAAAAAACTTATTTCCTTAACTCGGAAACTTAAAAAGGATATAAAAATCAGAAAGTCAGGGTTATCAAATTCAAAACTCTAAAATTAAAGTACTAATTACCGAAAGTTTAAAAGAAGTTCAAAATTGAGAGATTGCAAAATTCGGAAAACTAAAAAATTCAAAGATTTTAAGACTCGAAAATTCTAAAACGCGAGACTCGATAATCGAAAGGTCTTAAACTCAAAACTGTACACTTTGAAAATTGAACAATCGAAATCTCTAAAATTCAAATTAAAAATTTGCAAATTGTAATTTCAAAACCTAAATACACATTTCAAAAATTTATAAACTCTAAAATGTAAAAATTTAAAACAAATTCAAAATTCAAAAATTTACAAACTCCAAAATTATATATTTAAAAATTCAAAATTCTTAAATTTTAACACTCCATAATTCACAAATCCGCAAGTTTAAAATTAGCTTTTTCAGAAATTATAAAATCAAAATTCAGAAACGAAAAATCAATAAAATTCAAAAATCGAATAAATTCAAAAATTTAAGTATTCGAAAATTCAAAACATGGAAACTTATTTCAGAAATACAGAAAATCATTTGAAGTTCATAAATTCAAAAATGTAAAAAATTTAATAATTACGAAACAAATGCTGAAAAATATAAAAATTCCAAAACTCGAAATTCCAAACATTCAAAAATCCAAAAATGATCTATACGTAACATCCCACATTTTGCAAATTCAAAACTTCGGAAATTAATAAATCTGAAGGCTCAAGAAATTAAAACTTTAAAATATGAAGATTCCTAAGTTGAAAAATTCTAACATGCAAAAATTCGAATATTTGAAAATTCAAAAATTCATAGCTTTAAAAATTTAAGAATTCAAAAATTCAAAAGGTTAATACTTATTTCTAAAATTTGTAAAACTTAAATCAAAGATTCAAAGGAAAGAAAGAAAACAAAAATTTAAAAATTAGAAAACAAAATTCAAATATTCAATAATTCGGAAAATTCAAAATGCACAAATTCACAAAATGTACTATTTCAAAAATTTATAAACTCAACAATCAAAAATTTTAAAATTCAAATATTCAAACTCAATAATTCAAAATTTCAAAATTTAATAATTTTAAAATTCAAGTACAGAAGTCATATGGTTACAAATTGAAAAATTCAAAAATTGAGAGTATCGCAAATTCACAAATTGAAAACCTAAAAACTGATACCCAAAATTCAGAGATCAAAATCAATCTCGTAATTTCAGAAATATAAACCTTAATCAAAAATGCAAAAAAATAGGAATAAAAACCCAAAATTTAATAAATACGAAAACCCAAAATTCAAATATGTAAAAATTAACAAACACCTAAAATTTAAGAATATGAAAATACAAAATTCAAAAATTCAAATATTCAAAATTTAGAATTTTTAAATTTTGGATCTTTTGATCTTTGAATTGTTGAACCTTTGTATAGATATTTTGAGCGTTTAAATGGTCTGAATTTTTAAATATTTGAATTTTTGAGTTTGTGAATTTTCGTTTTCAAATTTTTGAATATATGAATTTTGAGATATTTGAATTTTTGAAGTTTGTATATTTGAGCATTTGAACTCAAAAATCAAGCTCATAAATTCAAAATGGAAGACATTTACAAGTTACAAAAATTTAAAAAATCGAAAATTTTACAAATCCATAAAATCTCAAAAACTCAAATTCAAAAATTCATAATATTTACGAACTTGAAAATTCCAATATTCAGGATATAGAAAGTCAAAAATATAATAACACGAAACTTTTAATTTTTATAATTCGAAAACGTCAATTCCAAATTTTAAAGACTCATTTTGTAAAGATTTAATAATTCGAAATTAGAATATCCAAAAATTCAGAAATTCGTGAATTCAAAAGGTCATAACTTAGTAAGTCATTTTAAAAATTGTAAACTCAAAAATCAACTTCTTCAATTGATAATGTAAAACTGAAATAAAAAATTCTAAAATGTACAGGAAAAACTGGAAATTTAAAAATTCAGCAGTTTAAATATTCTTAAATTCAAAAAACCAAAAAAATCATAAATTTTTAAAATTTGCTAATACAAAAATTTTTAATTTAAAAACGTTAAATAGCTATGAATTCAAATATTGAATAATTAAAAAATTCGAAAATTCAAGAGTTTAAAAAATTTTATTTTCAAAATTCAAAAACTTAAAAATTCCAAAATTTAGACTTTAAAAACTCAAAAATTTAATACAAATGTTCAAAATTTATACGTTCAAAGATTCAAGATACAAAAGTTCAAAACTCAGGGAGTTAAATAATTCAAAAACTTAATTTCATAAACTGAAAAATTCCAAAAATTAAAAATTTTTAAATTCAAAAATTTAAAAAATTAATTTTAAAAAATCAATAATTCAATCAATTCAAAATTTTAAAATTCAAAAATTCAAAACCTAAAAACTCATTTCAAAAATTCAGAAACTCAAACATCAAGTTCTTAAATTAAAAATGTTAAACTCGCAGCAAAAAATTCTATATTAAGAAACAAAAACTCAATTATTTAAAAATTCACCTGAAATAATATTCTAAAATTGAAAAAGTCCAAAAATTTAGAAAGCCACAAATCGGAAATTCACATTTTTAAATTCAAAAATTTGCCATTTCAACAATTCAGAAATCCCTTAACACGAAAATTTAAAAATTCAAGAATTAAAAAGAATCAAGAATTCAAATTTTTAAATATTTAAATTTTTAATAATTCTATAATCTAAAGTTTCAAAGATTTATATTCAGAAATTGAAACATTTTATATTTAGAAAATTTGCGTTTCCAAGAATTCAAAATTAAAGTTAAAAAATTCTAATACTCATAGGTTGAAAAATTCTAAAATTTTAAACATCAAGTTCAAAAATTTAAATCTTTAAAGCTTCCAAAATTCAATCATTTAAAAGTCCAAAATTTTAAAACCTCAAAATTCTAAAGTTTAAAAGTTCCATAATTCAAAAATTCAATTCTAAGATTTATAAATGCAAAGTTTTAAAAATTCTAAAATTTTAAAATTCTGAAATTCTAAAATTCTAAAACCCTAAAATCTTAAATTCGTAAATCCTAAAATTTTAAAATTTCAAAATTCTAAAATTCTAAAACTATAAAATTCTAAAACTCAAAAATTTTAAATCCTAAAATCCTAAGTTTAAAATTTTTAAATCCCAGAATTCTAAAATTTTAAAAGTCTAAAATCCTAAACTTTAAAATTCTAAAATGCTAAATTGATATAATTCTAAAATTCTAAATTTCTAAAATTCTAAACTTCTAAAATTCTAAATTTCTGAAATCCTAAAATTTTGTAATTCTAAAACTCTAAAATGTTTAAATTCTAAAATTAAAAAATCCTAAACTCTTAAAATCCTAAAATCTTAAATTCGTAAAGTCCTAAAATTTTTTAATTCTAGATTTCTAAAATTCTAAAATTCTATAATTCTAAAATTCTAAATTTCTAAAGCTCTAAAATTTTAAAATTCTCAAATTTTAAAATTCAAAAATTTTAAAATCCTATAACCTTAAAATCACAAAATTTTAAATTTGTAAAATCCTAAAAATTTAAAATTCTAGAATCCTAAAATTTTAAAATTCCAAAATTCTAAAATTCCCAATTCTAAAACCTTAAAAATCCTAAAATTCTCAAATCTTAGTCTTAAAATACTAAAATCTTAAATTCGTAAAATCCTAAAATTTTAATAATCCAGAATTCTAAAATTTTAGAATTCTAAAATTTTAAGATCCTAAAATTTTAAAATTCTAAACTTCCTAAATTCGTAAAATCCTAAAACTTTAATAATCCAGAATTCTAAAATTTTAGAATTCTAAAATTTTAAAATCCTAAAATTTTAAAATTCTAAACTTCCTAAATTCTAAAATTATGAAATTATGAAATTCTAAAATTTTAAAATTCTAAAATCCTAAAATCTTGAAATCCTTAAATCTTAAATTCGTAAAATCCTAAAATTTTAGAAGTCTGAAATTCTAAAATTCTAAAATTTTAAAATTTTAAAAATTCTAAAATTCTCAACTTCTAAAATACCAAATATCTAAATTTCTAAAATTTAAAAATTCTAAAATACTAAAATTAAAAAATTCTAAAATTCTAAAATTTTTAAAATTCTAAAATTCAAAATTTCTAAAATACCAAAATTCTAAATTGCTACAATTCTAAAAAATTTTAAAATCTTAAAATTTAGAATTCTAAAACTCTAAAATTCAAAAATTCTAAAATTCTAAGATTTTTAAATTCTAAAATTCTAAAATTCTAAAATTCTAAAATTCTAAAATTCTAAAATTCTAAAATTCTAAAATTCTAAAATTCTAAAATTCTAAAATTCTAAAATTCTAAAATTCTAAAATTCTAAAATTCTAAAATTCTAAAATTCTACATTTCTAAAATTCTAAAATTCTAAAATTCTAAAATTCTAAAATTCTAAAATTCTAAAATTCTAAAATTCTAAAATTCTAAAATTCTAAAATTCTATAATTCTAAAATTCTAAAATTCTAAAATTCTAAAATTCTAAAATTCTAAAATTCTAAAATTCTAAAATTCTAAAATTCTATAATTCTAAAATTCTCAATTCTAAAATTTTAAAATTTTTGAATATTAAAATTTTAAAATTTTATAATTTAAAAATTCTAAAATCATAAATGTCCTAAAATCTTTAATTCGTAAATCCTAAAATTTTAAAATTCGAAAATGCTAAAATTCAAAAATACTAAAATTCGAAAATTCTATAATTCTTAATTTTTAAACTTCTAAAATACTAAAATTCTAAATTTCTAAATTTTAAAAATTCTAAAATTTTAAAATTCGAATATTCTATATTTTAAATTTCTAAAATTGTAAAATTCTAGAATTTTAAAATTCTAAAATCCTAATTTTCTAAAATCCAAACCCAAAAATCCTAAAATTTTGAAATCCTAAAAGTCTAATATTCCAACATTCTAAAAATCTAAAATTTTAAATTCTAAAATTCTGAAGTGCTGAAATTCTAAACATCTAAAATTCTAAAACCTAAAATTTTAAAATTCTAAAATTCTAAATTGTAAATTTCTAAAATTGTAAAATTGTAGAATTTTGAAATTCTAAAATTCTAATTTTCTAAAATCCCAAAATCCAAAAATCCTAAAATTTTGAAATCCTAAATGTTTAAATCCCAACATTCTAAAATTCTAAAATTTTAAATTCTAAAACTCTGAAGTACTGAAATTCTAAACTTCTAAAATTCGTAAATTCGTAAATTCTAAAATTCTAAAATTTTAAAATTCTAAAATTCTAAAATTCTAAATTCTAAATTCTAAATTCTAAAATTCTAAAATTCTAGAATTTTAAAATTGTGAAATTCATTTCAAATACTTAAATTCAGATATTCAAAAATTCCAAAATATATAAATTCAAAAATTCGAAAATTTAAGAGTGCAAAGTTAAAAATTGAAGAATTTAGAAATACGAAAATTCAAGAATTCATAAATTCAAAATTTAGAAATTTTTTTAAATCCAAAAATTCCAAATTTGGAAGTTCAAAAATATTAGAATTTGACTATTTCAAAATGCAAGTGAATGTTCATTTAGAAATAAAATCTCAATATTTGGCTTTGAAGAAACCAAACCTAAGGTTTCTTAGCTGTACACTAGAAATCCGTTAATTGTCGAATTGAAATTGAAGCACAAGAAAAAAGATCAGAAATTCAGAAATTTAAAAACGGAAGGTTATAGAATGAGATCTTTGTAATTTTGATAATTAAGAAATTTAAGGAAATTCAGACTCAGAACCCAAAGAAACTTTTAACGCCTAAAGATTCGGTGACCTCGATGACCACGTGAACGTATTAATTTAGAAATTCAAATACTGAACAACCTCAAAAATTATACATCTGGGAATTTGGAAATTCGTGTCAAGGTATGAAGGTTTCAAGATTGGAAAACGTTTGAAAAAATTGGTTTCCAGAAATTCGAAAATTTGAAACTTCAAATTTAATGTTCAGATTTAAATTTGAATTTCACAGACGTCGACATTTTAAAAACTCCGGACAAATGTTGCAGCAAAATAAAAATTCGTTGTTTTGTTAAACGCGATCGTTTTCTGTTTTTGCATATCTCCACTTGGCTAACATTGACAAACAATGACAACGTTGCCTTGAATTTCGTCTTTTCACAGAGAATATATAATTAACGATAAATCCGACATTAGATTCTACCAACATAAACATAAACATAAAGATAACGCAAATTTTTCCAAATAAATTACAATTATTACGGAAACAACAACATTTTGGATAAAAATCGCGAAATTAATTCAGTCTTTCGACGATGGGAATCATTTTCTAAATTGCCATTTTATTAAAACATAACATTTCAAGCGTGTCCTACAATGTATGTGTATACATTTCGCATTAAATAACAAGCAACTTATTTAAAAAGTGAAAGACTAACCCGGAAGACCAGAAGATTGCTGCAGCGAAGAGAAAGTTCGCTCCCTCTTCCTCACTCACGTTCTGTTCCTCTCTCTCGCTCGCTCCGTAAATATCGTAACACCATAAACGTTCTTCTTCCACAGGCGTGTCTGTGTGGTTTGTTAAATGTTGAATAAATGAATTCTTTTAAAGAACAGGTTTGATTTTGTCGCATTGTATACATAAACCTACCCAGGTGAGGTGATTCGTTGAATTTCTCCGAATTTTCTACTGGACGTGCTGGCAACAACGAATTGGATTCTTGTACGTCGAAATTTAACCCAGTTTCGGTGATAAACCGTCTTTTATTTTGTACTTTCTGGAAATTTATAAAATAGATTTATTCGGTTTGGGAAATTGGAAAAAAATTGGGCGAATGTGTTAGCTAGTAGATGGTTTTGCCTAAGAAGTGCCTAGACGCCATCTTTTTCCGCAACTTGTGCCTGAAAAATTTCCTTCGCTCATTAAAGAAATCGCGGTGGACCCCTGATTTACTAGGGATTATCCGGGATTTTTCTACTTTTTAATCACAGACTCGCGGACTAAAATTTATCTTAGACTTTTTTGAAAACCATACGATTTTGTGTAAATCCCCTTCTAATTCCTAAGACACTTAGAGGACAGTTGCTGAATCTGCATAACAAAAATTACTATCAATGACATTTCAGATTAAAAATAAGCGCGTGATGAAAAACGGTCAAGAAATTAGCCCTGATTTTATCGGTAAGTTTTGCCTAAGAAGCGTCTAAGCACCGGCTTTTCCGCAACTTATGCCTAAGAAGTTTCCTACGCTCATTAAAGAAATTGCGGTGGACCCCTGATTTACTAGGGATTATCGGGGGATTTTTCTACTTTTTAATCACAGAATCGTGGATTAAAAATAGTTGCTAAAAATTACTTTAGGGTTTTTTGAAAACCATACAATTTTATGTAAATCCCCTTCTAATCCCTAGGACATTTAGAGAACAGTTGCTAAATTTGCAAACAAAAACTATTATCAATGGCATTTCAGATTAAAAATAAGCGTCTGACGGAAAACGGCCAAGAAATTAGCCCTAAATTTATCGGCAAGTTTTGCCTAAGAAGCGTCTAGGCATCAGCTTTTGCGCAACTTATGCCTAAGAAGTTTCCTACGCTAATTAAAGAAATCGCGGTGGACCCCTGATTTACTAAGAACTATCCGGGATTTTTCTACTTGATAATCACAGACTCGCGGACTAAAAATAGTTGCTAAAATTTATCTTAGGATTTTTTTGAAAACCATACGATTTTTTGCAAATCCCCTTCTAATTCCCAACATATTTAGAGCACAGTTGCTAAATTTGCATAACAAAATTATTATCAAAGACATTTCAGATTAAAAATAAGCGTCTAACGATAAACGGCCAAGAAATTAGCCTTATCCGTAAGTTTTGCCTAAGAAGCGTCTAGGCACCAGCTTTTCCGCAACTCATTTTAAGAAATTTTCTACACTCATTAAGGGAATCGCGGTGAACCCCTGATATACTAGGAATTATTCGGGATTTTTCTACTTTTTAATTACAAAATCGTGGATTAAAAATAGTAGCTAAAAATTATCTTAGGCGTTTTTGAAAACCATACGATTTTGTGTAAATCCCCTTCTAATCCCTAAGACATTTAGAGGATAGTTGCTAAATTTGCATAACAAAAATTATTATCAATGGCATTTCAGATTAAAAATAAGCGCCTGACCAAAAACGGCCAAGAAGCTAGCATTAAATTTATTCACAAGTGTTGCCTAAGAAGCGTCTAGGCACCAGCTTTTCCGCAACTCATGC
Source organism: Platerodrilus igneus (assembly GCA_036346225.1). Classification (NCBI taxonomy): domain Eukaryota; kingdom Metazoa; phylum Arthropoda; class Insecta; order Coleoptera; family Lycidae; genus Platerodrilus; species Platerodrilus igneus. The sequence continues at coordinate 2,471,570 of JARFIW010000631.1, forward strand.
CTAAGAAATTTCCTACGTTCCTTAAGGAACCCCTCATATACTAGGAATTATCCGGGATTTTTTCACTTTTTAATCACAAAATCGTGGATTAAAAATGGTTACTAAAAATGATCTTAGGCGTTTTTGAAAACCATACGATTTTGTGTAAATCCTCTTCTAATCCCTAAAACATTTAGAGGATAGTTGGCTAAATTTGCATAACAAAAATTATTATCAATGGCATTTCAGATTAAAAATAAGAGCGTGACGAAAAACGGTCAAGAAATTAGCCCTGAATTTATCAGTAAGGTACCGGCTTTTCCGCAACTTATGCCTAAGAAGTTTCCTACGCTCATTAAAGAAATTGCGGTGGACCCCTGATTTACTAGGGATTATCGGGGGATTTTTCTACTTGTTAATCACAGAATCGTGGATTGAAAATAGTTGCTAAAAATTACTTTAGGGTTTTTTAAAAACCATACAATTTTATGTAAATCCCCTTCTAATCCCTAGGATATTTAGAGAACAGTTGCTAAATTTGCATACAAAAGTTATTATCAATGGCATTTCAGATTGAAAATAAGCGCCTAACGAAAAAAGTCACGAAATTTACCCACAAGTGTTGCCTAAGAAGCGTCTAGGCACCAGCTTTTCCGCAACCCATGCCTAGGAAATTTCCTACGCTCATTAAAGAAATCGCGGTGAATTTCTGATTTACTTCTCCGGAATCTTTCTACTCTTTAATCACAGTCTCGCGGATTAAAAATAGTTGCTAAAAATTATCTTGGTCTATTTTGAAAAATCATACGATTTTGTGTAAATCCTCTTCTAATTCCTAAGATATTTAGAGGACAGTTGCTAAATTTGCATCACAAAAATTATTATCAATAGCATTTCAGATTAAAAATAAGCACCTGTCGAAAAACGGTCACGAAGTTAACCCTAAATTTATCCGTAAGTTTTGCCTAAGAAGCGTCTAGACCCCAGTTTTTCCGCAATTCATGCCTAAAAAATTTCCTACGCTCAATAAAGAAATCGCGGTAGATTCTTGATTTACTAGGGATTATCCGGGACTTTTCTACTTTTTAATCACAGAATCGTGGATTAAAAATGGTTGCTAAAAATTATCATAGGCTTTTTTTGATGACCATACAATTTTGTGTAAATCCTCTTCTAATTAAGACATTTGGAGGACAGTTGCTAAATTTGCATACAAAAATTATTATCAATGGCTTTCAGATTAAAAATAAGCGTCTGACGAAAAAGGGTCCAGAAATTAGCCTTACATTTATTCGCAGATGTTGCCTAAGAAGCGTCTAGGCACCAGCTTTTCCGCAACTCATGCCTAAGAAATTTCCTACACTCATTAAGGGAATCGCGATGAACCCCTGATATACTAGGAATTATCCGGGATTTTTCTACTTTTTAATCACAAAATCGTGGATTAAAAATAGTAGCTAAAAATTATTTTAGGCGTTTTTGAAAACCATACGATTTTGTGTAAATCCCCTTCTAATCCCTAAGACATTTAGAGGATAGTTGGCTAAATTTGCATAACAAAAATTATTATCGATGGCATTTCAGATTAAAAATAAGCGCCTGACCAAAAACGGACACGAAATTTGCCTTAAATCTATCCACAAGTGTTGCCTAAGAAGCGTCTAGGCACCAGCTTTTCCGCAACCCATGCCTAGGAAATTTCCTTCGCTCATTAAAGAAATTGCGGTGGACCCCTGATTTACTAGGGATTATTCGGGATTTTTCTACTTTTTAATCACAGAATCGTGGATTAAAAATAGTTGCTAAAAATTACTTTAGGGTTTTTCGAAAACCATACGATTTTGTGTAAATCCCTTTTTTAATTCCTAAGACATTCAGAAGATAGTTGCTAAATTGGCATACAAAAATTATTCTCATTGGCATTTCAGATTAAAAATAAGCGCCTAACTGGTCGCGAAATTAGCCCTAAATTTATCCGCAAGTGTTGCCTAAGAACCGTCTAGGCATCAGCTTTTCCGCAACTCATTTCTAAGAAATTTCCTACGCTCATTAAAGAAATCGCGGTGGACTCTTGATTTACTAGGGATTATCCGTAATCTTTCTACTTTTTAATCACAGAATCGCGGATTAAAAGTAGTTGCTAAAAATTATCTTAGGCTATTTTGAAAAACCATACGATTTTTTGTAATTCCCCTTCTAACTCCTAAGACATTTACCTAACAAAAATTATTATCAATGGCATTTCGGATTAGAGATAAGCGCCTGACGAAAAACGTTCAAGATATTTATTCTTAAGTTTTGCCTAAGAGGCGTCTAGGCGCCAGCTTTTCCGCAACTTATTCCTAAGAAATTTCCTACGCTCATTAAATAAATCTCAGTGGACCGCTGATTGCCTATGGATTATCCGAGATTTTTCTGCTTTTCGATAGCAAAACTGTTAGTTTGAAACAGTACTAAAGTTTATCGTAGGCTTTTATTGGAAACCATTCGATATTTTGTAAATCCCCTTCGTATTTCTAAGACACTCAGGAGACAGTTGCTGAATTTACAAACCTAAAATTTTTCTAAATGGCATTTGAAGTTAAAAATAAGCTCTTGACGAAAAACGACCAAGAATTATCCTTGCTTTATCCGCAAATTTGACCCAACAAGTGCCTAACCACTAGAAAGTAACCGTAGCTTTTTCGCAATTTGCGCCTAAGAGATTTACCTCGTTTGTTAAAAGAAGCTTAGTGGACTTCCAAGAATTTTCCGTTTTTCTCTGCGGAAGCATAGCTTGAAAAATAGCCGACAGAAGCAGACATAGTAACAACCCTTGGAGGAAAAAAGCTATTTACTACCAGATGGTTAACTTCTAAAACATTTGCCCGCTTTTGTCTAAGAAAAACATTCTCCGCTAACAGTTAGCTAACAACTAAGAAGTAGTGGTAATTTGCGCCTAAGAGATTTGCCTCGTTTGTTAAAGCAATCTTAGTGGATCACCAAGTGTCTTAGTTTTTTAGCCACGAAAGCGTAGCTTGAGAAAATACCTACAGAAGTAGAAAGAACAAGCGACATTCTTACAAACAGCCACATAGAACCACAGCCCAATAAGAGGTCACCTAGTTACCTAGCAAATACAAACAGCCAGCCAACACACAGATCAGCCACGTAGAACCACAGCCCAATAGAAGGTCGTTCATTTACTTTTCCGGCAAATTCAAAAAGCCACCTTACAAAGCAGCCACGTAGAACCACAGCCCACTAAAATCTAGCCTATTTATTCGTTAATCTAACTCATCTTACAAAGCAACCACGCAGAACCACAGTCCTACAAGAGCTCGCCCATTTATTCAACACTCAAACAGTTAGTCACCTTACAGATTAGCTACGTAGAACCACAGCCCAACAAGAGCTCGCTCATTTATCCAGTACTCAAACGGTCAGCCACCTTACAGATCATCCATGTAGAACCGCGCCCTAATAAAAGCTGGTTTATTTATCTAGCGCTCAAACACACACTTTAAAATGCAGTCACATAGAACTATAACTCTACTAGAGCTCGCACATTTATCCTACACTCAAACAACCAACTCCTTACAAACGGCCGCATAGAACCACTGTTCAATACGACCTCACCTACTTATTCAGCTAACTCAAACAGCCAACCATCTTACTGATTAGCCACGTAGAACTACAACCCAATAAGAACTCGCCCATATATCCAGCCAGCCACTTTACAGATCAGCAACGTAGAACCACACCCCAATAAAAGCTCGCCCATTCATACAACACTCAAACAGCCGGTCCCCTTACAAACGTGCACGAGAACCACAGCTACTTGTATTTATTCAACAAATTCAAATAGCAAACCATCTTGTAGATCAACCACGTAAAAGCACAGCCTAATAGGAGTTCGCCCATTTATCCAACATTCAATTAGCCACGTAGAACCTTAACCCAATAAGAGCTCGCTCATTCATCCAGCACTCTAAAGCCAGCCACCTTGCAGACCTGCACGTAGATCCACATGCCAATCTAGCACTCAAACAGCCAACCACCTTACAGATCAGCCACGTAGAACGACAGCTCTACAAGAGCTCGCCCATTTATCTATCACTCAAGCAGCCAGTCACGTAGAACCACAAGAGTTCGCACGTTTATCCAACACTCAAACAACCAGTCTCCTTACAAACGGCCACAAAGAACCGCTGTTCAATTCCACTTCACCTACTTATCCAGCAAACTCAAACAGCCAACCACCTTACAGATCAGCCACGTAGAACCACAGCTCTGCAAGAGCTCGCACATTTATTCATCACTCAAACAGCCACCTTCTTAGAAACAGTCACGTAGAACCATAGATCAAGACCTCACCCTATTTATCCAGCAAACTCAAACAGCCAACCACCTTACACATCAGCTACGTATAACCACAGCCATATAAGGGCTCGAACAGATAACCTTCTTACAAACAGCTACGTAGATTCACAGCTTAATAAGAGCTCGCCTATATATCCAACAAACTCACACAGCCAACCACTTTACAGATCAACTACATAGAACCATAGCCCAATAGGAGCTCGCCCATATTTCCAACAGCCAAACAGCCAGACATCTTACAGATCAGTCGCGTAGAACCACAGCCAAATACGGGTTTGCCCATTTATCTCAAACAAACAACTTTCTTACAAACAACCACGTAAAACCACAGCTCAGTAAGAGCTCGCCTATTTATCCAGGAAACTCAAACAGCCAACCACCTTACAGATCAGTCACCTAGAACCATAGCCCGATAAAAGTTTACTCATTAATGCAACACTTAAACAGCCAGCCGCCTTACGAATCAACCACATAGAACCACCATCCAACCAGAACTCGTCAGTTATCCAGCACTCAAACAACCAGCCACCTTACAGATCAGCCACGAAGAACCATAGCCCAGTGAAGTTTTGCCCATTTATCCAGCAATCTCAATCAGCCGCCTTACACATCAGCCACGTAGAACCACAGCCCAACAAAACTTGCCCGTTTATTAGCACTAAAACAGCCAGCCAGCCTTACAAATCAACCACGTACAACCATAGCTCAATAAAGGCTTGCCCATTTAGCAATCTAACAGCCACTCACCGTACAGATCATCCACGTAGAACCACAACCCAACAATAGTTCACAAGTTATCCAACACTCAAACAGTTAGCCAGCTTCCAGATCAGCCAAATTGGAGCTCGTCCATTTTTCCAGCAAACTAAAACAGCCGCTTTACAAAGCAGCCACGAAGAAACACAACCTATTAAGAGCTCACCCGTCTATTTAGCATTAAATTAGCTACTTTGCAAAGTCGTTTCATAGAACCACAGTCCAATAAGATCGAGCCTATTTATTCGTTGATCTCAGTCATCTGACAAAGTAACCACTTTAAACAGCAGCCACGTAGAGCGACAGACCATTAATAGCTCGCTCATGTATCTAGCACTCAAATCGCCATCTTACAAAGCAGCCACGTAGAACCACAGACCAATAAGAGCTCGACTATTTATCTAGCACTCAAACAGCCAACTACGTTACAGATCAACCACGTAGACCCATAGCCCAATAGGAGCTCGCCCATATTTCCAGCCACCTTACAGATCAGTCGCGTAGAACCACAACCAAATAAGGGCTCGCCTATTTATCCAGCACTCAAATAGGCAACCTTCTTACAAACTGCCATGTAGAACCACAGCCCAATAAGAGCTCACCTATTTATCCAACAAACTCAAACAGTTATCCACCTTACGGATCAGCCATGTAGAACCATAGTCCAATAGGAGCTCGTCCATTTATCTAGCATCAAGCAGCCAGACACCTTACAGATCAGCCTCGTACAACAACAGCCAAATACGGGTTTGCTCATTTATCCAGCACTCAAATAGACAACCTTCCTACAAACAGCCACATAGAACCACAGCCCAATAAGAGCTCGTCTATTTATCCAGTAAACTCAAACAGTCAACCACCATACAGATCAGCCACGTACAATCATAACCCAATAGGAACTCGCTTATTTATCCAGCAACTAGCAGCCAGCCACCTTTCAGATCAGCCGCGTAGAACCACAACCAAATAAGGGCTTGCCTATCTATCCAGCACTCATATAGATAACCCTCTTACAAACAGCCACGTAGAACCACAGCCCAATAATATCTCACCTATTTATCCAACAAACTCAAACAGCCAACCATCTTACAGATTAGCCACGTAGAACCACAACCAAATACGGACTATCCCATTTATCTAGCATCAAGCAGCCAGACACCTTACAGATCAGCTGCGTAGAAACACAACCAAATAATTGCTTACGCATTTATCCAGCACTCAAATAGACAATCTTCCTACAAACAGCCACGTAGAACCAAGGCTCAATAAGAGCTCATCTATTTATCCAGGAAACTCAAACAGCCAACCACCGTACAGATCAGCCATGTAGAACCATAACTCTATAGGAGCTCGCCAATTTATCTAGCATCAAGCAGCCATACACCTTACAGCTCAGCCGCGTAGAACCTCAACCAAATACGGGCTTGCTCATTTATCCAGTACTCAGACAATCTTCCTACAAACAGCCACGTAGAATCAAAGTTCAATAAGAGCTCATCTATTTATTCAGGAAACTCAGACAGCCAACCACCTTACAGATCAGCTACGTAGAACCATAGCCCAATAGGAACTCGCCCATTTATCTAGCATTAAGCAGCCAGACACCTTACAGATCCGCCGCGTAGAACCACAACCAAATAAGGGCTTGCACATTTATCCAGCATTCAAACAGACAACCTTCCTACAAACAGCCACGTAGAACCACAACCCAATAAGAGCTCACCTATTTATCCAGTAAACTCAAACAGTCAACCACCTTACAGATCAGCCACGTACAATCATAACCCAATAGGAACTCGCCCATTTATCCAGCAACTAGCAGCCAGCCACCTTTCAGATCAGCCGCGTAGAACCATAACCAAATAAGGACTCGCCTATCTATCCAGCACTCAAATAGATGACCCTCTTACAAACAGCCACGTAGAACCACAGCTCAATAATATTTCACCTATTTATCCAGCAAACTCAAACATCCAACCACCTTACAGATTAGCCACGTAGAACCATAGCCCAATAGGAGCTCGCCCATTTATCTAGCATCAAGCAGCCAGCCACCTTACAGATCAGCCGCGTAGAACCACAACCAAATACGGGCTTGCTCATTTATCCAGTACTCAGACAACCTTCCTACAAACAGCCACGTAGAGCCAAAATTTAATAAGAGCTCATCTATTTATTCAGGAAACTCAAACAGCCAACCACCTTACAGATCAGCTACGTAGAACCATAGCCCAATTGGAGCTCGCCCATTTATCTAACACCAAGCAGCCAGACACCTTACAGATCCGCCGCGTGGAACCACAACCAAATAAGGGCTTGCTCATTTATCCAGCACTCAAACAGACAACTTTCCTACAAACAGCCACGTAGAATCAAAGTTCAATAAGAGCTCATCTATTTATTCAAGAAACTCAAACAGCCAACCACCTTACAGATCAGCTACGTAGAACCATAGCCCAATAGGAACTCGTCGATATTATCTAGCAAAACAGCCAGACACCTTACAGATCAGTCACGTAGAACCACAACCAAATAAGGGCTTGCACATTTATCCAGCACTCAAACAGACAACCTTCCTACAAACAGCCACGTAGAACCACAACCCAATAAGAGCTCACCTATTTATCAAGCAAACTCAAATAGCCAAACCACCTTACAGATCAGCCACGTAGAACCACATCCCAGTATTAGTTCGCCCATATTTCCACCAGCCAAACAGCCAGCCACCTTACAGATCAGTCGCGTAGAACCATAGCCAAATAAAAGCTCGCCCATTTATCCAGCACTCAAATAGACAAACTTCTTACAAACAGCCACGTTGAACCAAAGCTCAATAAGAGCCCACTTATATATTTAGTAAGCTCAAACAGCCATTCACCCTACAGATCAGCCACGTAGAACCACAGCCCAATAGGAGCTCGTCGATATTTCCAGCAGCCAAACAGCCAGTCACCTTACAGATCAGTCACGTAGAACCGCATCCAAATAAGGGCTTGTCCATTTTTCCAGGACTCAAACAGACAATCTTCATACAAACAGCCACGCAGAACCACAGCCCAATAAGAGCTCACCTATTTATCCAGCAAACTCAAACAGCCAACCACCTTACAGATCAGCCACGTAGAAGCACAGCCCAATAGGAACTTTCCCGTTTATCTAGCATCAAGCAGCCAGCCACCCTACAGATAATACACGTGAAAGCACAGCTCAATAAGAGCTCGCCCATCCAGCAAACTCAAACAGCCAGCCACCTTACAGATCAATCACCTAGACCCATAGCCCATTAAAGGTTTGCTCATTAATGCAGCACTTAAACAGCCAGCCGCCTTTCAGCTCAACCACGTAGAACCTCGACCCAACCAGAGCTCGCCAGTTATCCAACACTCAAACAGTCAGCCATCTTAAAGATCAGCCGCATAGAACCACAACTCAATTAGAGCTCGTTCATTTATCCAGCAAACTCAAATAGCCGCCTTAGAAAGTAGCCAAATAGAAACACTGTCCAATTTTTTTAAAAAAGTCCACACAACCACCTTAAACAGCAACCACGTATAATCACAGACCATTAATAGCTCGCCCATGTATCTAACACTCAAATCGCCATCTCACAAGGCAGCCACGTAGAACCACAGCCCAATAAGAGCTCGCCTATTTATCTAGCACTCAAACAGCCATCTGAATTAGCTGTCACGTAGAACCACAGCTCAATTAGAGTTCGTCCATTTATCCAGCAAACTCAAATAGCCGCTTTAGAAAGCAGCCATGTAGAAACGCTGCCCAATTTTTTTAAAAATCTCAAACAACCACCATAAACAGCAGCCACGTAGAAAACCACAGACCATTAATAGCTCGCCCATGTATCTAGCACTCAAATCGCCATCTTACAAAGCAGCCATGTAAACCACAACCCAGTAAGGGCTCGTCTATTTCTCCATTTAGTTCAGTCACCTTGCAGAGCAGCCACATAGAACCACAGCCCAATAAGAGCTCGCCTATTTATCTAGCACTCAGACAGCCATCTCAATTAGCTGTCACGTAGAACCACAGCCCAATAAGGGTTTGTTCATTTATCCAGCACTCAAGTAACCACCTTACAAACCAGCGACGTAGAACCACAGCCCAATAAGGCTTGTCCATTTATCCAGCACTCAAACAGTCAGCCACCTTACATATTAGCCACATAGAACCACATCCAGCAAACTCAAACAGCTACCTTACAAATCAGCTGCCTAGAAACACAGCTAATTAAGAGCTCACCCATCTGTCTAGCATTCAGCCACCTTACAAAGCAGCCACGTAGAACCGCGGCCCAATTTATCTAGCAAACTCAAACCACCACCTCAAACAGGAACCATGTAGGATCACAGCCCATTATGGGCTCGCTCATTAATCCAGCAAACTCAAACAGCCTCCCAATAAAACGCAATACGTTTTAAAACAAATTCACTTATAATTAAACAACTTTTGGCTAGACGCTAGACAAGGATAAAAACAGGAAAACCCATTTGCAATACCGGTACCACGGACAAGAAGTCTTCAACTATTAAATGAAGATGAAAAAGCAGTTGACCATGAACGAGAGATGCTAATAATATCTTTATACATAGAATACTAGACCACTGGCATCAAGGTGAACTAATCCCAAGTGCGTCCGGACTTTTCGCATACTAAATGTGCGTTTCGCATACATACAGAGTACATCCAACGCGTGCTTTCCAAATGGAACCAATTTAAATAATCAATTTTATATTTTCACGGTCAGAGGTAAAGGCGATCCTATTGTTACTACTCGTATTAACGTTTGCCACACCTAATGGCATTGTAAATCCTCAATAACTAGTTTAAAGAATAGGCGGTGAAGGTCATTTCAACATACATAATTAGGTCTGTGTGTACTGAAGCTAATTTATACATTCATCTGCCGTAAATTCCACAAATAGTAATTCATATAATAGTTTGTTTAATGAAATTGTAAATTGTAGAACGTTCATAATTTAAATAAATGGAGGTTAAAAGGAAAATGGTACGAAGCGGTTTTTCAGTAACTTCCGTTGAAGACGATTGGTATATCCGGGTTTGAGAAGGACCAGAATTGTGTAAATAAGGGCGATGTAGCTGTAATTGAGGTTGTGCTTTAAGGAACCATGTTCTCATCTGAGAGAGCGCCTGATAAATCGAACGGTTGAATTGTTGGTATTTGTTTGTGCGTGGCGGTAATTACATCCGCCATGTATGACAATGGTCCTTTAATGACTGGCATTTCTTAAAACCGGCTGTATTTTGCGAGGGTGAGCTCCTGGTCCGGGTTCCACTCAGACCTCGATTGAATGAATCAGAGAAGTATGATCGCTTGTACGAGCGAAAAATTTCCTTGTTCCCAACTGCATCTGAGCGACCTCGGCGACCGAACCATTGAGAACTAGAACCTTGTCGTGTCCTTGAGAATATTGGAGATAAAAACTGATTTAGAGACAAAATCAAGCTCCTTTGAGGCATTGCGAAAGCTGTGTTTCGTTCGAAACTGTAGACTTAGAGAGAACCAATCATCCTCGAGTGGGAACCTACAGCACATGAGGAAACCACCCGCAGGACAAGACGAGCGCCAATAAATTCACTATCCCCTACCTATGACATCAACACGAGGAGGCGTTATAAAACATTACTATTTATAGAAAAATGACGTAACTGCTATTTGGGGTGAATTGGCGAAGACGACTTTGACCACAAGATTGGTTTTAGGGAACCTTTTTGGGTGCTAAGCTTCTCGCTCTTGTATTCAAAGGCAAAATTGACAGTTAAGACGTAGTAGCTTAAACGCCAGGAGTGCGAAATCGTAGCTTTTGAGTTTAAACTAGTCGTAGTTTGATGGTTCAAGGTACCTGCTCTGTTTTGTTGCTACAAAAGCTTGAAGCTTACCCAACTTGAAGCACGTATCGGTCTGACGGATTCCACGGTGTGGTTCTGTTTTAAAGACTGCTCGCGGTTTTCTAATTGGTTTCTAACGCCTGTGGTTCTGCTCTCAAGTGCATTTCGGTAACTGATTGTTTTTTCTTAAAGAAATTAAATCTCCTTCCCCATCTTTTTGAAAAATTACCAAGGTCCTTAACGAGGTTCCATAATGGTTCGCCAGCACCCATACGCCTTGATTGTTATCTTCGATTAGGCAGTGAGGACTCTCCACGAGCATGGGCTTGTTAACCCTTTCGGTCACGAATTACCCTTCCTTAAAGTCAGTTTTTTGAAAGATCGCAAAGATCCTTAATGAGGTTACCAGGTTGGTTCGCCAGCAAGCATACTGCGCTCGTGGTTCGTAGTCATTATGCGAACTTTAAAGCAGATCAACATGGTTCTACATTCGATTTGCTGCTTTGAGTTTATTTTGACTATCCGTCTTGGGTTCAGTACGTACCACTTGTTTTTAGCACGTGGGCATCACCACGCTCTTTTGAGGTAACTGTCAACAAAGATCCAGTCCTCTTTGTTTGTTGTGATTATCCCTCCTTTGTTCTATTTCTGCGACTAAGTGGGTGCGATTTACCAACCAGGATCGGTACAGACACGTTGGAATCCAACAGCTTGCAGTACTTCTTTGACCGTGACATACAGATCTTCGATCTTTCAAACAAAGGCAAAGTAACTGGACATCAAATTAAGACGTAGTAGTTTTCTCGTCTTGATTAGGAAATCAAACAGGTTTGTGTTTCAAGCTAATCAGCGTTAAGGGTTCCAAGGTCTCTGTTACTGTTGCAGACGCCAGAAATGAACGTGTATAAAACAGACTTGAATATTCTAACGGTCTGGCCAGTTCCATGAGCGAGGTACCTGACGTGTGATTCTTTTTTAAAGACTTCTCACGTTTTCCTACGGCAGACAATGGTCCTACCACCTGGGTGATGGTTCTGTACGACGACTGCCGTTTACATACCACGTTCGTAGCTCTTTAAAGCGGATCAACAAGGTTCTAGTGCAGATTTGGCGCTTCACATTTATTCAGACTATCCCTCTTGGTTTTTTTTGGTAGGAACCATTTCTGTTTTCGGCACATCGTAATAACCATGCTAATTTGATCAAAAATTCAGCTCGATTTCATTTGTGGCTTTAAATTTATTCCTTTCTTTGTTCTATTTCTACGACTGAAAGGATGCAGTCTACAAACCATGTGATCCACAGGCTGCTAGTGGAACCCAAGAGCTTGCAGTACCTCTTTGACCAGGACATACAGATCTTTGCCCTTTCAGACAAAGGCAAAGGAGCTGGACATATCAAGTTAAGACGTAGTGCTTTTCTCGTGTTGATTAAGAAAGCAAACAGGTTTGTGTTTTAAGCTAGCTAGCGTTAAGGGTTCTAAGGTCTCTCCTACTGTTGCAGACGCTAGAAGTGACCTTGTTTAAAACAGACTTGAATATTCTATCGGTCTGACCAGTTCCATGAGCGAGGTACCTGATGTGTGGTACTGTTTTAAAGACCTCTCACGTTCTCCTACGGCAGACATTGGTTCTCTATCACCTGGCGTGTGGTTCTGTGCGACGACTGTCGTTAACATGCCACGTTCGCAGCCCATTCACAGTGCGAACAACAAGGTTCTAGTGCAGATTTGGCGCTTCACATTTATTCAGACTATCCCTTTTGTTTTTTTTGGTAGGAACCATTTCTGTTTTCGGCACATCGTAATAACCATGCTAATTTGATCAAAAATCCAGCTGGATTTCATTTGTGGCTTCAAATTTATTCCTTTCTTTGTTCTATTTGTACGGCTAAAAGGATGCAGTCTACAAACCAGGTGATTCACAGGCTGCTAGTGGAACCCAAGAGCTTGCAGTACCTTTTTGACCAGGACATACAGATCTTCGCCCTTTCAGACAAAGGCAAAGGAGCTGAACATATCAAGTTAAGACTTAGGAGCTTTCTCGTCTTGATTAGGAAATTATAAATTGGTCAGTGATAAGGGTTCCAAGGTCTCTCCTACTGTTGCAGACGCTAGAAATCACCATGTTTAAAACAGACTTGACCATTTTAACGGTCTGTCCACTTTCAAGGGCCTTTCATTCGAGCGAGGTACCTGACGTGTGGTACTGTTTTAAAGACTTCTTACGTCTCCAATGGTTCTCTGTCACCTGGCTTGTGGTTCTGTGCGACGACTGCCGTTAACATACCACGTTCGTAGCTCATTCACTGTGCTAACATTAAAGCAGATTTGGCGCTTCACATTTATTCAGACTATCCCTCTTGGATTCTTTTTTATAGGAACCATTTCTGTTTTCGGCACATCGTAGTGACCATGCTAATTTGATCAAAAATCCAGCTCGAATGTGCTTGGACGCAGATGAGGTTCTGTCCATTGCGTGAGGCAGACTTAGCTTAAAATACGTATCGACAATTTTAGCTATTTGTAATCTGTGTGCCCATTCCAAGGAGCTTGTGTTTATTTGAGGTACCAGTCTTGTGGTTCTGTTCTCTTAAAGTGGGCGACAGTTTTCAGACGCATGTCCTGTGGTTCTATTTTGAAGACTGTCATCAACATGCGGCGCTCGTTGCTCCTGGTCACTGTAGAGTTAAGGCTGTTCAACAAGGTTCTAGTATTGATTTGCCGCTACAACTTTATTTTGACGAGCTCTCTTGGTTTCTTTTCGGAACGTGGATATTACCATGCGACCTTGAAGGGCGTATCAACAAAGAACTAGTTCCTTATGGTTTGTGGCTTCCAGTTTATCGTAATTATCCCTCCTTTGATCTATTGCTGCGACTCAGAGAATGTGATTTGCCAACCATAGACGGCATAGGCACGTTAGAACCCAACCGGCTGACTAAGGCGTAGGGATCTTTGCGTTTTCAGACAAAGACAAAGTTGCTGAAGATGTCGAGTAGCTTCTATGTAGCTAAACAATAATTTCCTGTTGCTGTTGTTCAAACGAGGCCTCCAAGAGCGAAAGTACGTGGCCGCAGAAAAGGTTCTGTCCATTGCGTGAGCAGACCTGGCTTAAAATACGCACTGGCAATTTTAGCTATTTGTAATCGTTGTGCCAATTCCATGGAGTTTGTGTTTATTTGAGGTACCAGTCCTATGGTTCTGTTCTCCTACAGTGGGCGACATGTGGCGCTCGTGACTTCTTGTCACTGTGAAATTATAGCGGATCAACAAGGTTCTAGCACAGATTTGCCGCCTCAAAATTATTGTGAAGGTCCTTTTTGGGTTCTTTTCAGCACGTGTATATCACCATGCGACCTTGAATGGTGTATCAACACAGATCCAGCTAATTGTCGCTTAAGGCTTTGAGTTTATCATGAGTGCCCCTCTTTTTTTTCTACTTCTGGGGCTAAGATGTGATTTACCTTTCAGTAACGGCAAGGGCACGTTGGAACCCAATAGGTTGAATAGGCTAAAGTGATCTTTCCGTTCTGAGACAAGGACAAAGTTGATAAAGATGTCGAGTAACTTCTACGTAGCTAAACAATAATTTTCTGTTGCTGTGGGTTCCAACGAGGGTTCCAAAGTCTGGGAACAAAGATCCCGCTAATTTTCGCTTATGGCTTCGAGTTTATCATGATAGTCCCTCCTTTGTTCTACTTCTGCGGCTAAGAAGATGTGATTTACCTTCCAGGAACGGCAACGGTACGTAGGAACCCAACAGGCTGAGTAGGCTATAGTGATCTTTCCGTTCTGAGATGAGGACAAAGTTAATAAAGATGTCGAGTAGCTTCTACGTAACTATACAATAATTTCCTGTTGCCGTGGGTTCAGACGAGGGTTCGAAAGTCGCGCAATGGACAGGGATGAGATTCTGTCCATTGCGCGAAGCAGACCTAGCTTATAATACGTATCGGCAATTTTAGCTGTTTGTAATATTTGTGCCAATTCCATGAAGCTTATGTATATTTGAGGTACCTACTAGTTTTGTGGTTCTGTTCTCCTGCAGTGGGCGACAGTTTACATGCGCATGTCCTGTGATTCTATTATGAAGACTGTCCCTTTTGGGTTCTTCTCGACACGTGTATATCACTATGCGACGTTGAAGGCTGTATGAACAAAGATGCTGCTAATTTTGGTTTAAGACTTCGAGTTTATCATAATTGTCCCTCATTTGTTCTATTTCTGCGGCTAAGAGAAAGTGATTTACCTTTCAGGAACGGCAAAGGCACGTTGGAACCCAACAGGCTGACTAGGCTAAAGTGATCTTTACGTTCTGAGACAAGGACAAAGTTGATAAAGATGACGAGTAGCTTCTACGTAGCTAAACAATAATTTCCTGTTGCTGTGGGTTCAGACGAGGGTTCCAAAGTCGAAAGTACCTAACCTGTCCATTTCGCGAAGCAGACCTAGCTTAAAATACCCACTGGCAATTTTAGCTATTTGTAATCTTTGTGGCAATTCCACGAGGCTTGTGTTTATCAGAGGTACCAGTGCTGTGGTTCTGTTCTCCTACAGTGGACGACAATTTTCATTCGCATGACGTGTAGTTCTATTTTGAAGACTGTCATCAACATGTTTCACTCGTGACTCCTGGTCACTGTGAAGTTATAGCGGATCAACAAGGTTCTAGTACCGATTTGCCGCTTCAAAATTATTCTGACTGTCCGTTTTGAATTCTTTTCGGCACGTGTATACCACCATTCGACCTTGAAGAGTGTATCAATAAAGATCTAGCTAATTTTCGCTTATCATGATTGTCCCTCCTTTGTTCAGCTTCTGCGGCTAAGAGGATGTGATTTGCCTTTCTAGAACGGCAAGGACACGTTGGAACCCAACAGGCTGACTAGGCTATAGTGATCTTTCCGTTCTGAGATAAGGACAAAGTTAATAAAGATGTCGCGTAGTTTGTACGTAGCTAAAACCATAATTTTCTATTACTCTGGGTTCAATCGAGGGTTCCAAGATCGAAAGTACCCGGCCGCAGATGAGGTTGTCCATTCCGTGAAGCTTAAAACACGCAGGACAATTTTAGCTATTTAGAATCTTTGTGAATTGTTTGTTTGAGATTCTGTTCTCTTCAACGGATGGCAGTGTTCAGACGCCGCTCGTGGTTCGTGGTCACTGTGAAGTTATAGCGGAACAACAAGGTTCTAGTACGGATTTGCCGCTTCAAATTTATTTTGATGGTCGCTTCTGGTTTCTTTTCGGCACGTGGATATCACCATGCGACCTTGAAGTGCGTATCAACAAAGATCCAGTTCTTTTTTGTTTGTGGCTTCCATTTTATCGTAATTATCTCTTCTTTGTTCTATTGCTGCGACTCAGAGAATGTGATTTGCCAACCATAAACGGCACAGGCGTGTTGGAACCCAACAAGCTGCCTAGGGCATAGGGATCTTCGCCTTTTCAGACAAAGACAAAATTGCTGAAGATGTCAAGTAGATTCTACGTAGCTAAGCAATAATTTCCTGTTGCTGTTGTTCAAACGAAGCTTCCAAGGTCGAAAGTATGTGGCCGCAGATAAGGTTCTTTCCATTGCGTGAGCAGACCTGGCTTAAAATACGCACTGGCAATTTTAGCTATTTGTAATCTTTGTGCCAATTCCATAGAGCTTGTGTTTATTTGAGGTACCAGTGCTGTGGTTCTGTTCTCCTACAGTGGGTGACATGTGACGCTCGTGACTCCTGGTCACTGTGAAGTTATAGCAGATCAACATGGTTCTAGTACCGATTTTTCGCTTCAAAATTATTCTGACAATTCCTTTTGGGTTCTATTTGGCACGTGTGTGTCACCATACGTCCTTGAAGAGTGTTTCAACAAAGATACGGCTAATTTTCGCTTATGGCTTCGAGTTTAGCATGATTGTCCTTTCTTTGTTCTACTTCTGGGGCTAAGAGGATGTGATTTACTTTTCAGGAACGGCAAAGGCACGTTGGAATCCAAGAGGCTGACTAGGCTATAGCGATGTTTCCGTTCTGAGACAAGGACAAAGTTGATAAAGATGTCGAGTAGCTTATACGTAGCTAAACAATAAAATCCTGTTGCTGTGGGTTCAGACGAGGGTTCCAAAGTCGAAAGTGCCTAACTCCAGATGAGATTATGTCCATTGCGCGGAGCAAATTTAGCTTAAAGCATCGGCAATTTTAGCAATTTGTAATCTTTGTGTCAATTCCATGAAGCTTGTGTTGATCGTAGGTACCAGTCCTGTGATTCCGTTTTTTTACAGTGGGCGACAGTGGGCGGTATGTGATGCTAGTGACGCCTGGTCACTGTGAAGTTATAGCGGATCAACAAGGTTTTAGTATTGATTTGCCGCATCAAAATTATTCTGACGACCCTTTTGGGTTTTTTCGGCACGTGTATTTTAATTCCATGGAGGATGTGAAGTTATAGCGGATCAACAAGGTTCTAGTACCGATTTACCGCTTCAAATTTATTTTCACGGTCGCTTTTGGTTTCTTTTCGGCACGTGGATATCACCATGCGATCTTTAAGGGCGTATCAACAAAGATCCAGTGCCTTTTCGCGTGTGGTCTCCAGTTTATGGTAATTATCCCACCTTTGTTCTATTGCTGCGACTCAAAGAATGTGTTTTGCCAACCATGAACGGCACAGGTACGTTGGAACCCAACAGGCTGACTAGGACGTAGGGATCTTCACCTTTTCAGACAAAGACAAAATTGCTGAATATGTCAAGTATATTACGCGTAGCTAAGCAATAATTTCCTGTTGTTCAGACGGGGTTTCCAAAGTCGGCAGTACGTGGCCGCAGATAAGGTTCTGTCCATTGCGTGAGCAGACCTGGCTTAAAATATGCACTGGCAATTATAGCTATTTGTATTCTTTGTGCCAATTTCATAGAGCTTGTGTTTATTTGAGGTACCAGTCCTGTGGTTCCGTTCTCCACAGTGGGTGAGTGGGCGACATGTGACACTCGTGACTCCTGGACACTGTGAAGTTATAGCGGATCAACAAGGTTCTAGTACCGATTTGCCGTTTCAAAATAATTCTGACGGTTCCTTTTGGGTTCTTTTCGCCACGTGTATATCACCATGCGACCTTGAAGGCTGTATCAACAAAGATTCATCTAATTTTCGCTTATGGCTTCGAGTTTATCATGAAGATGTGATTTGCCTTTCAGGAACCGCAATGGCACGTTGGAACCCAACATGCTAACTGGGCCAAAGTAATTTTTCCTTCCTGAGACAAGGACAATGTTGATAAAGATTTCGAGTAGCTTCTACGTAGCTAATCATTAATTTCCTGTTGCTGTGGGTTCAGACGAAGGTTCCGAAGTCGACAGTACCTAACCTGTCCATTGCGCGAAGCAGACCTTGCTTAAAATATGCATCGGCAATTTTAGCGATTTGCAATCTTTGTGCCAATTCCATGGAGGTTGTGTTTATTTGAGGTACCAGTCCTGTGGTTCTGTTTTTCTACAGTGGGCGTCAGTTTTCAAACGCCTGATTCTATTTTGAAGGCTGTCATCAACATGTGACGCTCGTGACTCCTGGACACTGTTAACTGATAGCAGATCAACAAGGTTCTAGTACCGATTTGCCACTTTAAAATTATTCTGACGGTCCCTCTTGGGTTCTTTTAGGCGCGTGTATATCACCATGCGACCTTGAAGGCCGTATCAAAAAAGATCCAGCTAATTTTCACTTATGGCTTCGAGTTTTTCATGATTGTCCCTGTTTTTTTCTACTTCTGCGGTTAAGAAGGTGTGATTTATCTTTTAGGAACGGCAAAGGCACGTTGGAACCCAACATGCTGACTAGGCTATAGTGATCTTTCGGTTCTGAGATGAGGACAAAGGTAAAAAAGATGTCGAGTAGCTTCTACGTAACTATACAATAATTTCCTGTTGCTGTGGGTTCAGACGAGGGTTCCAAAGTCGAAAGTCGCGCAATGGACAGAATCTTATCTAGCTTATAATACGTAGCGGCAATTTTAGCTATTTGTAATATTTGTGCCAATTCCATGAAGTTTGTTGTATTTAAGGTACCAGTCCTGTGGTTCTGTTTTTTTGCAGTGGGCGACAGTTTACATGCGCATGTCCTGTGATTCTATTATGAAGGCTGTCCCTTTTGGGTTCTTCTCGACACGTGTACATCATCATGCGACCTTGAAGACTGTATCAACAAAGATTCTGTTAATTTTCGCTAATGGCTTTGAGTTTATCATGATTGTCCCTCTTTTGTTCTACTTCTACGGCTAAGAGGATGTGATTTACCTTTCAGGAACGGCAAGGCCACGTTGGAACCCAACAGTCTGACTAGGCTAAAATGATTTTTACGTTCTGAGACAAGGATAAAGTTGATAAAGATGTCAAGTAGTTTCTACGTAGCTAAACAATAAGTTCCTGTTGCTGTGGGTTCCAACGAGGATTCCAAAGTCGAAAGTGCCTCACCCCAGATGAGATTCTGTCCATTGTGCGAAGCAGACCTAGCTTAAAGCATCGGCAATTTTAGCAATTTGTAATCTTTGTGTCAATTCCATGAAGCTTGTGTTTATCTGAGGTACCAGTCTGTGGTTCTGGTCTCCTACAGTGGGCGTCAGTTTTCAAACGCCTGACTTGTGATTCTATTTTGAAAACTGTCATTAACATGTGACGTTTTTTACTCCTGGTCACTGTAAAGTTATAGCTGAACCACAGGGTTCTAGTAGCGATTGGGGTTTTTCTTTGATTCAAGCCAAGCCATTTTTGTTTTCGGCCCGTGGTCGTCGCTATACGACCTTAGAGCGTGCATCCACAAAGATTTCTGTGGTCCCAGTGTATCCCTCTGAGATTTCGCCGCCAGAACCACTGAGTGTATCGTCATGCTTTAGTTGACCGCGACGCTATTGTGAGAAGCGCCTTTGGGTTCTAAGACGCAACACCTAAGCAGCAGGCGTTGCCAAATTTGTAAACGAACTCTAAGCAGTGGAGAAAAATGGCAGACGTTCTAGGTTATCTTCTCGCCTCTTAAGCAAACATTTAACATTCATTTTGCAAATTTTCTCCAAAGGTCGCGGCATTTAACAGCGCGCATTCCACGCAACTAACCGCAACTTCGTTAATATTAAACCAACAAAAGAGAAAGTAAATCCGCGAAATATAATAAATTAATATCGGTTATCTTTTCTGATCCATTGACAGACAGACAATCGATTGCACAATAACTTTTTAACTTTCGATTTTGTTTAAGTGCGTGATTTTTGTAATTCTTGTGCGAAATTTCTTAGCTGGTTCTTTCTATACGGTTTGTGGTTTCGTTACAATAATTTTCGCTGTATGTATGACGTCGTGGGTCTGGTTGAGTGAAACAGATATCGAGTGAAAGTTGCCAAAAGAATAAAAAACCATTATGGAATATTATTATTACATGCGGGTATAATGAATTTTTTAAAGGACGGACGCGTTTTATGCTAATAGCCACGAGATTATAGCTTTACTTTGTAGTTAGTTCTCTCTACAGTTGATAGAAACAACCAATCAGGTCACGATGTAGCAAAGAACGTTAAATTTAATACGTTTTTTCGATTCGTCACTACGGCAAAAGTGGTGTGGCTATGAATTTCATAGATGCGATGCTTTTTTCTACCCCGAAAATGGTGTGATAAGTTTCTCAAGCATCTAGACCTAAAGTGAAAGTTGTGTGATTCTGAACCCTTTAAATTAAAATTCATTGTTTGACGAAAGTGGTGTGATTATGAATATCTTAGATTCGATGTTTTTCTGCGCCGGAAGTAATGTGACTATGAGTTTCTGAAGCTTAGGGGCTTGGAGCGAAGGTGGTGTGATTCTGAACCCTTTAAATTAATATTCATTCTTTGACGAAAGCGGTGTGATTGTAAATTTCTTAACGTCGATTTTTTCTATTACGAAAGTAGTTTGATTATGAGTTTCCTAAACGCAACATTTTCCTGCGATGTAAAACGAGTGATTAGGATTCCTTAAACGGAGCTTTTTCCTGCGATCTAAGACGAGCGATTATGGTTGCTTAAACGGAGCTTTTTCTGTGACATAACTGAGTGATTATGAAATTTTTAGACTGGGCATTTTTCTGTGGCGGTAGTTTCTTAAATTTGTCCTATTTCTGTGACGAAAGCGAGTGATTACGAGCTTTTAAACTCACAATTTTCTGCGACACGAAAGTCTAGTGATTATAAAATTCTTAAACACGGAATTTTTCTGGGACGATAGTTTCTTAGAATTGCCCTTTTCTGTGACGAAACTGTTTTATTATGAGCTTTTAAACTGCGCTTTTTCTATGACGAAAGGAGAGATTATGAGCTTGTTTAACTCACGGGCTCATGCGACGAAAGCCCTGTGATTATGAAATTCTTAAACTAAGCTTTTTCTGTGACGACAGTTTCTTAAATTTGTTCTATTTCTGTGACGAAAGCGAGTGATTACGAGCTTTTAAACTCACAATTTTCTGCGACACGAAAGTCTAGTGATTATAAAATTCTTAAACACGGAATTTTTCTGGGACGATAGTTTCTTAGAATTGCCCTTTTCTGTGACGAAACTGTTTTATTATGAGCTTTTTAAACTGCGCTTTTTTCTATGACGAAAGGGAGAGATTATGAGCTTGTTTAACTCACGGGCTCATGCGACGAAAGCCCTGTGATTATGAAATTCTTAAACTAAGCTTTTTTCTGTGACGACAGTTTCTTAAATTTGTTCTATTTCTGTGACGAAAGCGAGTGATTACGAGCTTTTAAACTCACAATTTTCTGCGACACGAAAGTCTAGTGATTATAGAATTCTTAAACACGGAATTTTTCTGGGACGATAGTTTCTTAGAATTGCCCTTTTTCTGTGACGAAACTGTTTTATTATGAGCTTTTAAACTGCGCTTTTTCTATGACGAAAGGAGAGATTATGAGCTTGTTTAACTCACGGGCTCATGCGACGAAAGCCCTGTGATTATGAAATTCTTAAACTAAGCTTTTTCTGTGACGACAGTTTCTTAAATTTGTTCTATTTCTGTGACGAAAGCGAGTGATTACGAGCTTTTAAACTCACAATTTTCTGCGACACGAAAGTCTAGTGATTATAAAATTCTTAAACACGGAATTTTTCTGGGACGATAGTTTCTTAGAATTGCCCTTTTTCTGTGACGAAACTGTTTTATTATGAGCTTTTAAACTGCGCTTTTTCTATGACGAAAGGGAGAGATTATGAGCTTGTTTAACTCACGGGCTCATGCGACGAAAGCCCTGTGATTATGAAATTCTTAAACTAAGCTTTTTCTGTGACGACAGTTTCTTAAATTTGTTCTATTTCTGTGACGAAAGCGAGTGATTACGAGCTTTTAAACTCACAATTTTCTGCGACACGAAAGTCTAGTGATTATAGAATTCTTAAACACGGAATTTTTCTGGGACGATAGTTTCTTAGAATTGCCCTTTTCTGTGACGAAACTGTTTTATTATGAGCTTTTAAACTGCGCTTTTTCTATGACGAAAGGGAGAGATTATGAGCTTGTTTAACTCACGGGCTCATGCGACGAAAGCCCTGTGATTATGAAATTCTTAAACTAAGCTTTTTCTGTGACGACAGTTTCTTAAATTTGTTCTATTTCTGTGACGAAAGCGAGTGATTACGAGCTTTTAAACTCACAATTTTCTGCGACACGAAAGTCTAGTGATTATAAAATTCTTAAACACGGAATTTTCTGGGACGATAGTTTCTTAGAATTGCCCTTTTCTGTGACGAAACTGTTTTATTATGAGCTTTTAAACTGCGCTTTTTCTATGACGAAAGGAGAGATTCTGAGCTTGTTTAACTCACGGGCTCATGCGACGAAAGCCCTGTGATTATGAAATTCTTAAACTAAGCTTTTTCTGTGACGACAGTTTCTTAAATTTGTTCTATTTCTGTGACGAAAGCGAGTGATTACGAGCTTTTAAACTCACAATTTTCTGCGACACGAAAGTCTAGTGATTATAGAATTCTTAAACACGGAATTTTTCTGGGACGATAGTTTCTTAGAATTGCCCTTTTCTGTGACGAAACTGTTTTATTATGAGCTTTTTAAACTGCGCTTTTTCTGTGACGAAAGTGAGAGATTCTGAGCTTGTTTAACTCACGGGCTCATGCGACGAATGCCCTGTGATTATGAAATTCTTAAACTAAGCTTTTTCTGTGACGACAGTTTCTTAAATTTGTTCTATTTCTGTGACGAAAGCGAGTGATTACGAGCTTTTAAACTCACAATTTTCTGCGACACGAAAGTCTAGTGATTATAAAATTCTTAAACACGGAATTTTTCTGGGACGATAGTTTCTTAGAATTGCCCTTTTCTGTGACGAAACTGTTTTATTATGAGCTTTTAAACTGCGCTTTTTCTATGACGAAAGGAGAGATTATGAGCTTGTTTAACTCACGGGCTCATGCGACGAAAGCCCTGTGATTATGAAATTCTTAAACTAAGCTTTTTCTGTGACGACAGTTTCTTAAATTTGTTCTATTTCTGTGACGAAAGCGAGTGATTACGAGCTTTTAAACTCACAATTTTCTGCGACACGAAAGTCTAGTGATTATAAAATTCTTAAACACGGAATTTTTCTGGGACGATAGTTTCTTAGAATTGCCCTTTTTCTGTGACGAAACTGTTTTATTATGAGCTTTTAAACTGCGCTTTTTCTATGACGAAAGGAGAGATTCTGAGCTTGTTTAACTCACGGGCTCATGCGACGAAAGCCCTGTGATTATGAAATTCTTAAACTAAGCTTTTTCTGTGACGACAGTTTCTTAAATTTGTTCTATTTCTGTGACGAAAGCGAGTGATTACGAGCTTTTAAACTCACAATTTTCTGCGACACGAAAGTCTAGTGATTATAGAATTCTTAAACACGGAATTTTTCTGGGACGATAGTTTCTTAGAATTGCCCTTTTCTGTGACGAAACTGTTTTATTATGAGCTTTTAAACTGCGCTTTTTCTGTGACGAAAGTGAGAGATTCTGAGCTTGTTTAACTCACGGGCTCATGCGACGAATGCCCTGTGATTATGAAATTCTTAAACTAAGCTTTTTTCTGTGACGACAGTTTCTTAAATTTGTTCTATTTCTGTGACGAAAGCGAGTGATTACGAGCTTTTAAACTCACAATTTTCTGCGACACGAAAGTCTAGTGATTATAAAATTCTTAAACACGGAATTTTTCTGGGACGATAGTTTCTTAGAATTGCCCTTTTTCTGTGACGAAACTGTTTTATTATGAGCTTTTTAAACTGCGCTTTTTTCTATGACGAAAGGGAGAGATTATGAGCTTGTTTAACTCACGGGCTCATGCGACGAAAGCCCTGTGATTATGAAATTCTTAAACTAAGCTTTTTTCTGTGACGACAGTTTCTTAAATTTGTTCTATTTCTGTGACGAAAGCGAGTGATTACGAGCTTTTAAACTCACAATTTTCTGCGACACGAAAGTCTAGTGATTATAGAATTCTTAAACACGGAATTTTTCTGGGACGATAGTTTCTTAGAATTGCCCTTTTTCTGTGACGAAACTGTTTTATTATGAGCTTTTTAAACTGCGCTTTTTTCTATGACGAAAGGGAGAGATTATGAGCTTGTTTAACTCACGGGCTCATGCGACGAAAGCCCTGTGATTATGAAATTCTTAAACTAAGCTTTTTTCTGTGACGACAGTTTCTTAAATTTGTTCTATTTCTGTGACGAAAGCGAGTGATTACGAGCTTTTAAACTCACAATTTTCTGCGACACGAAAGTCTAGTGATTATAAAATTCTTAAACACGGAATTTTCTGGGACGATAGTTTCTTAGAATTGCCCTTTTTCTGTGACGAAACTGTTTTATTATGAGCTTTTAAACTGCGCTTTTTCTATGACGAAAGGAGAGATTCTGAGCTTGTTTAACTCACGGGCTCATGCGACGAAAGCCCTGTGATTATGAAATTCTTAAACTAAGCTTTTTTCTGTGACGACAGTTTCTTAAATTTGTTCTATTTCTGTGACGAAAGCGAGTGATTACGAGCTTTTAAACTCACAATTTTCTGCGACACGAAAGTCTAGTGATTATAGAATTCTTAAACACGGAATTTTTCTGGGACGATAGTTTCTTAGAATTGCCCTTTTTCTGTGACGAAACTGTTTTATTATGAGCTTTTTAAACTGCGCTTTTTTCTGTGACGAAAGTGAGAGATTCTGAGCTTGTTTAACTCACGGGCTCATGCGACGAATGCCCTGTGATTATGAAATTCTTAAACTAAGCTTTTTTCTGTGACGACAGTTTCTTAAATTTGTTCTATTTCTGTGACGAAAGCGAGTGATTACGAGCTTTTAAACTCACAATTTTCTGCGACACGAAAGTCTAGTGATTATAAAATTCTTAAACACGGAATTTTTCTGGGACGATAGTTTCTTAGAATTGCCCTTTTCTGTGACGAAACTGTTTTATTATGAGCTTTTAAACTGCGCTTTTTCTGTGACGAAAGTGAGAGATTCTGAGCTTGTTTAACTCACGGGCTCATGCGACGAATGCCCTGTGATTATGAAATTCTTAAACTAAGCTTTTTCTGTGACGACAGTTTCTTAAATTTGTTCTATTTCTGTGACGAAAGCGAGTGATTACGAGCTTTTAAACTCACAATTTTCTGCGACACGAAAGTCTAGTGATTATAGAATTCTTAAACACGGAATTTTTCTGGGACGATAGTTTCTTAGAATTGCCCTTTTTCTGTGACGAAACTGTTTTATTATGAGCTTTTTAAACTGCGCTTTTTTCTATGACGAAAGGGAGAGATTATGAGCTTGTTTAACTCACGGGCTCATGCGACGAAAGCCCTGTGATTATGAAATTCTTAAACTAAGCTTTTTTCTGTGACGACAGTTTCTTAAATTTGTTCTATTTCTGTGACGAAAGCGAGTGATTACGAGCTTTTAAACTCACAATTTTCTGCGACACGAAAGTCTAGTGATTATAAAATTCTTAAACACGGAATTTTTCTGGGACGATAGTTTCTTAGAATTGCCCTCTTTCTGTGACGAAACTGTTTTATTATGAGCTTTTTAAACTGCGCTTTTTTCTATGACGAAAGGGAGAAATTATGAGCTTGTTTAACTCACGGGCTCATGCGACGAAAGCCCTGTGATTATGAAATTCTTAAACTAAGCTTTTTTCTGTGACGACAGTTTCTTAAATTTGTTCTATTTCTGTGACGAAAGCGAGTGATTACGAGCTTTTAAACTCACAATTTTCTGCGACACGAAAGTCTAGTGATTATAGAATTCTAAAACACGGAATTTTTCTGGGACGATAGTTTCTTAGAATTGCCCTTTTTCTGTGACGAAACTGTTTTATTATGAGCTTTTTAAACTGCGCTTTTTTCTATGACGAAAGGGAGAGATTATGAGCTTGTTTAACTCACGGGCTCATGCGACGAAAGCCCTGTGATTATGAAATTCTTAAACTAAGCTTTTTCTGTGACGACAGTTTCTTAAATTTGTTCTATTTCTGTGACGAAAGCGAGTGATTACGAGCTTTTAAACTCACAATTTTCTGCGACACGAAAGTCTAGTGATTATAAAATTCTTAAACACGGAATTTTTCTGGGACGATAGTTTCTTAGAATTGCCCTCTTTCTGTGACGAAACTGTTTTATTATGAGCTTTTTAAACTGCGCTTTTTTCTATGACGAAAGGGAGAGATTATGAGCTTGTTTAACTCACGGGCTCATGCGACGAAAGCCCTGTGATTATGAAATTCTTAAACTAAGCTTTTTTCTGTGACGACAGTTTCTTAAATTTGTTCTATTTCTGTGACGAAAGCGAGTGATTACGAGCTTTTAAACTCACAATTTTCTGCGACACGAAAGTCTAGTGATTATAGAATTCTTAAACACGGAATTTTTCTGGGACGATAGTTTCTTAGAATTGCCCTTTTTCTGTGACGAAACTGTTTTATTATGAGCTTTTTAAACTGCGCTTTTTTCTATGACGAAAGGGAGAGATTATGAGCTTGTTTAACTCACGGGCTCATGCGACGAAAGCCCTGTGATTATGAAATTCTTAAACTAAGCTTTTTCTGTGACGACAGTTTCTTAAATTTGTTCTATTTCTGTGACGAAAGCGAGTGATTACGAGCTTTTAAACTCACAATTTTCTGCGACACGAAAGTCTAGTGATTATAAAATTCTTAAACACGGAATTTTTCTGGGACGATAGTTTCTTAGAATTGCCCTTTTTCTGTGACGAAACTGTTTTATTATGAGCTTTTAAACTGCGCTTTTTCTATGACGAAAGGAGAGATTATGAGCTTGTTTAACTCACGGGCTCATGCGACGAAAGCCCTGTGATTATGAAATTCTTAAACTAAGCTTTTTCTGTGACGACAGTTTCTTAAATTTGTTCTATTTCTGTGACGAAAGCGAGTGATTACGAGCTTTTAAACTCACAATTTTCTGCGACACGAAAGTCTAGTGATTATAAAATTCTTAAACACGGAATTTTTCTGGGACGATAGTTTCTTAGAATTGCCCTCTTTCTGTGACGAAACTGTTTTATTATGAGCTTTTAAACTGCGCTTTTTCTATGACGAAAGGAGAGATTATGAGCTTGTTTAACTCACGGGCTCATGCGACGAAAGCCCTGTGATTATGAAATTCTTAAACTAAGCTTTTTCTGTGACGACAGTTTCTTA
Organism: Platerodrilus igneus; assembly: GCA_036346225.1. Lineage (NCBI taxonomy): Eukaryota > Metazoa > Arthropoda > Insecta > Coleoptera > Lycidae > Platerodrilus > Platerodrilus igneus. The sequence continues at coordinate 2,499,231 of JARFIW010000631.1, forward strand.
AATTTGTTCTATTTCTGTGACGAAAGCGAGTGATTACGAGCTTTTAAACTCACAATTTTCTGCGACACGAAAGTCTAGTGATTATAGAATTCTTAAACACGGAATTTTTCTGGGACGATAGTTTCTTAGAATTGCCCTTTTCTGTGACGAAACTGTTTTATTATGAGCTTTTTAAACTGCGCTTTTTCTATGACGAAAGGAGAGATTATGAGCTTGTTTAACTCACGGGCTCATGCGACGAAAGCCCTGTGATTATGAAATTCTTAAACTAAGCTTTTTCTGTGACGACAGTTTCTTAAATTTGTTCTATTTCTGTGACGAAAGCGAGTGATTACGAGCTTTTAAACTCACAATTTTCTGCGACACGAAAGTCTAGTGATTATAAAATTCTTAAACACGGAATTTTTCTGGGACGATAGTTTCTTAGAATTGCCCTTTTCTGTGACGAAACTGTTTTATTATGAGCTTTTAAACTGCGCTTTTTCTATGACGAAAGGGAGAGATTATGAGCTTGTTTAACTCACGGGCTCATGCGACGAAAGCCCTGTGATTATGAAATTCTTAAACTAAGCTTTTTTCTGTGACGACAGTTTCTTAAATTTGTTCTATTTCTGTGACGAAAGCGAGTGATTACGAGCTTTTAAACTCACAATTTTCTGCGACACGAAAGTCTAGTGATTATAAAATTCTTAAACACGGAATTTTTCTGGGACGATAGTTTCTTAGAATTGCCCTTTTTCTGTGACGAAACTGTTTTATTATGAGCTTTTTAAACTGCGCTTTTTTCTGTGACGAAAGTGAGAGATTCTGAGCTTGTTTAACTCACGGGCTCATGCGACGAATGCCCTGTGATTATGAAATTCTTAAACTGATCTTTTTTCTGTGACGATAGTTTCTCAAATTTGTTATTTTTCGGTGACAAAAGCGAGTGATTATGAGCTTTTTAAACTCACGATTTTCCGCGACGAATGCATTGTGATTATAAAATTCTTGAACACAGCATTTTTCGGTGACGAAAGATTCTTAGATTTGTTATTTTTTTGCGACAAAACTGTTTTTATTATGAGCTTCTTAAACGTGGCTTTTTTCTGTGACAAAGTGAGAGATTATGAGCTTCTTTAACTCACGAGCTCATGCGACTAAAGCCCTGTGATTATGAAATTCTTAAACTGAGCTTTTTTCTGTGACAATGGCTTCCTAAATTTCTTACTCTTCTGTGACGAAAGCGAGTGTTTATGAGCTTTTTTCGCGACGAAAGTTTAGTGATTATAAAATTCTTAAACACGGATTTCTTCTAGGACGAAGGTTTCTTAGAATCGCCATTTTTCTGTGACGAAACTGTTTTTGTTATAAGCTTTTTAAACTGAGCTTTTTTCTGTGACGAAAGTGAGAGATTATGAGCTTCCTTAACTCACGAGCTCATTCGTAAAAGCTCTGTGATTATGAGAGCTTATTAAATTCTGCTTTTTGTGCATCAAAAGTGTGATTATGAACCTCTTAAACCCACGATTTTTTGCAACGAAAGTCCCAGGATTGTGAGCTTTTCTAAACTCAACTTTTAATTTGACAAAGGTTTTTTTAAATTTACCAGTTTTTTGTAAAGTAAGTGGTTGCGATTATGGACTTCTTAAACTCAGCTTCTTTTGTAACGAAAATGCTGTTATGAGCTTTGACTCACATTTCTTTTGACGAAAATCTTGTGACTATGAGCTTTTTAAACTCTGCTTTTTGTGCAACGAAAGTGTGATTATGAGCCTCTTAAGCCCGTGATTTTTTGCGACGAAAGTCCTGGGACTGTGAGCTTTTTTTAATTTAACTTTCTTCTTTGACGAATTTTTTTAAATTTACGATTTTTTGTAAAGAAAGTGGTTGCGATTTTGAGCTTCTTAAACTCAGCTTTTTCTGTAACGAAAGTGTGGTTATGAGCTTTAACTCACATTTCTTGTGACAAAAATCTTGTGACTACGAGTTTTTAAATTCTGCTTTTTGTGCAACGAAAGTGTGATTAGAAGCCTAAGTCCACAATTTTTTGCGACGATAGTCCTGTGATTATGAACATCTACGACCCAGCTTTTTCTGTAACTAACGTGTGATTATGAGCTCCCTAAACTAACAATTTTTTACGACGAAAATCCTGTAATTATGAACTTTTTAACTCTGTTTTTCTGTAACGAAAACGTGATTATGAGCTTTTTAGGCCCACAATTTTTGAGACGAAAGTTAGGTTGGACTTCTTTTTCTGTAGCGAAAGTGTGATTATGAGCTTTTACACCCGCAGTTTTGCGGTGAAAATCTTTTAATTATAAGCTTTTTGAATTATCACTTTTTCTGAAACGAAGGTGTGATTCTGAGCTTTTTACACCCACCGTTTTTGCAACGAAGGTCCTGCAATTATGGGCTTTTTTGCTTTTTGGTAAAGAGGTTCTTAGACCCACAGATTTTGTGACGAAAGTCCTGTGAGTATGAGCTTTTTAAACTCTGCTTTTTGCTGAAACGAAAGTATGATTATGGGATTCGTAGACCCACAGCTTTTGAGACGAAAGTCTTGCAATTATGAGCTTTTTAAACTCTGCTTTTGTGTAATAAAAGTGTGATTATGAGCTTTTTAGAACAGCATTTTTTGCGACGAAAGCTCTGCGATTATGCGCTATTTAACTTTGCGTTTCTGTAACAAAAGTGTTGTAATGAGCTTTTTAGGCACACAGTTTTTGCGAAGAATGTTTTTTAATCATGAGCTTTTTGAACCATTGTTATTTCTTAAACGAAGGTGTGATTATGAGCTTTTTACACCCACTATTTTTGCAACGAAGGTCCTGCGATTATGGGCTTTTTGCTTTTTTGTAACGAGCTTCTTAGACCTACAGCTTTTGTGACGAAAATCTTGTGATTTTGAACTTTTTAAGGCACACAGTTTTTGCGAAGAAAGTCCTTTAATTATGAGCTTTTTACACCCACAGTTTTGCAACGAAGGTCCTGCGATTATGAGCTTTTTTGCTTTTTTGTAACGAGCCTCTTAGACCCACAGCTTTTGCGACGAAAGTCCTGTGATTCTGAGCTTTTTAAGGCACACAGTTTTTGCGAAGAAAGTCCTTTAAGTATGAGCTTTTTACACCCACAGTTTTCGCAACGAAGGTCCTGCGATTATGGGCTTTTTGCTTTTTTGTAACGAGCTTCTTAGACCCACAGCTTTTGTGACGAAAATCCTGTGATTTTGAGCTTTTAAACTCTGCTTTTTGCTGAAACGAAAGTATGATTATGGGCTTCGTATACCCACAGCTTTTGAGACGAAAGTCTTGCAATCATGAGTTTCTTAAGCTCTGCTCTTGTGTAATGAAAGTGTGTTTGAGCTTTTTAGAACAACAATTTTTGTGACGAAAGCCCTTCTATTATGCGCTAATTAACTTTGTTTTTCTGTAACAAAATTGTTATTTTGAGTTTTTTAGGCACACAGTTTTTGCGAAGAAAGTCCTTTTTAAACAATCATTTTTTCTGAAACGAAGGTGTAATTATGAGCTTTTACACCCACAGTTTTTGCAACGAAGGTCCTGCGATTATGGGTTTTTTTCCTTTTTTGTAACGAACTTCTTAGACCCACCGCTTTTGTGACAAAAGTCCTGTGATTATGAGCTTTCTAATTCTGCGTTTTGCTGAAACGAAAGTATGATTATGGGTTTCGTAGACCCATAGATTTTGAGACGAAAGTCTTACAGTTGAGCTTCTTAAGCCCTGCTTTTGTGTGATAAAAGTGTGATTATGAGCTTTTTAGAACAATAGTTTTCGCGACGAAAGCTGTTTTTATTTTGCGTTTCTGTAACAAAAGTGTGATTATGAGTTTTTAGGCACAGTTTTTGCGAAGAAAGTCTTTTAAATATGAGCTTTTTGAACCATCACCGTTTCTGAAAAGAAGGTGTGATTATGAGCTTTTTACACACACTGTTTTTTCAACCAAGGTCCTGCAATTATGGGCCTTTTGCTTTTTGGTAACGAGCTTCTTAGATCCACAGCTTTTGTGACTAAAGTCCTGTGATTATGAGCTTCTTAAACTGTGCTTTTTGCTGAAACGAAAGTATGATTATGGGCTTCGTAAACCCACAGCTTTTGAGACGTAAGTCTTGCAATTATGAGCTTTTTAAACTCTGCTCTTGTGTAATAAAAGTGTGATTATGAGCTTTTTAGAACAATAGTTTTTGTGACGAAAGCTCTGCGATTATGCGCTATTTAACTTTGCGTTTCTGTAACAAAAGTGTTGTTATGAGCTTTTTAGGCACACAGTTTTTGCGAAGAATGTCCTTTAATTATGAGCTTTTTGAACCGTCGTTTTTCCTGAAACGAAGGTGTGATTATGAGCTTTTTACACCCACAGTTTTCGCAAAGAGGGTCCTGCGAATGTGGACTTCTTTTGCTTTTTTGTAACGAGCTTCTTAGACCCATAGCTTTTGTGACGAAACTCCTGTGATTCTGAGCTTGTTAAGGCACACAGTTTTTGCGAAGAAAGTCCTTTAATTATGAGCTTTTTACACCCACAGTTTTTGCAACGCAGGTCCTGCGATTATGGGCTTTTTTGCTTTTTTGTAACGAGCTTCTTAGACCCACAGCTTTTGCGACGAAAGTCCTGTGATTCTGAGCTTGTTAAGGCACACAGTTTTTGCGAAGAAAGTCCTTTAAGTATGAGCTTTTTACACCCACAGTTTTCGCAACGAAGGTCCTGCGATTATGGGCTTTTTGATTTTTTGTAACGAGCTTCTTAGACCCACAGCTTTTGTGACGAAAATCCTGTGATTTTGAGCTTTTAAACTCTGCTTTTTGCTGAAACGAAAGTATGATTATGGGCTTCGTATACCCACAGCTTTTGAGACGAAAGTCTTGCAATTATGAGCTTTTTAAACTCTGCTTTTGTGTAATAAAAGTGTGATTATGAGCTTTATAGAACAACATTTTTTGCGACGAAATCCCTGCGATTATGCGCTATTTAACTTTGCGTTTCTGTAACAAAAGTGTTGTTATGAGCTTTTTAGGCACACAGTTTTAGCGAAGAATGTCCTTTAATTATGAACTTTTTGAACCATCGTTTTTTCTTAAACGAAGGTGTGATTATGAGCTTTTTACACCTACAGTTTTCGCAACGAAGGTCCTGCGATTATAGGCTTTTTGCTTTTTTGTAACGAGTTTCTTAGACCCACAGCTTTTGTGACGAAAGTCCTGTGATTCTGAGCTTTTTAAGGCACACAGTTTTTGGGAAGAGAGTACTTTAAGTATGAACTTTTTACACTCACAGTTTTTGCAACGAGGGTCCTGCGATTATGGGCTTTTTTTGCTTTTTTGTAATGAGCTTCTGAGACCCACAGCTTTTGTGACGAAAGTCCTGTGACTCTGAGCTTTTTAAGGCACACAGTTTTTGCGAAGAAAGTCCTTTAATTATGAGCTTTTTACACCCACAGTTTTTGCAACGAAGGTCCTGCGATTATGGGCTTTTTCATTTTTTGTAACGAACTTCTTAGACCCACAGCTTTTGTGACGAAAGTCCTGTGATTCTGAGCTTTTCAAGGCACACAGTTTTTGGGAAGAGAGTACTTTAAGTATGAACTTTTTACACTCACAGTTTTTGCAACGAGGGTCCTGCGATTATGGGCTTTTTTTGCTTTTTTGTAATGAGCTTCTGAGACCCACAGCTTTTGTGACGAAAGTCCTGTGATTCTGAGCTTTTTAAGGCACACAGTTTTTGGGAAGAGAGTACTTTAAGTATGAACTTTTACACTCACAGTTTTGCAACGAGGGTCCTGCGATTATGGGCTTTTTGCTTTTTGTAATGAGCTTCTGAGACCCACAGCTTTTGTGACGAAAGTCCTGTGATTCTGAGCTTTTTAAGGCACACAGTTTTTGGGAAGAGAGTACTTTAAGTATGAACTTTTACACTCACAGTTTTGCAACGAGGGTCCTGCGATTATGGGCTTTTGCTTTTTGTAATGAGCTTCTGAGACCCACAGCTTTTGTGACGAAAGTCCTGTGATTCTGAGCTTTTTAAGGCACACAGTTTTTGGGAAGAGAGTACTTTAAGTATGAACTTTTTACACTCACAGTTTTTGCAACGAGGGTCCTGCGATTATGGGCTTTTTTTGCTTTTTTGTAATGAGCTTCTGAGACCCACAGCTTTTGTGACGAAAGTCCTGTGACTCTGAGCTTTTTAAGGCACACAGTTTTTGCGAAGAAAGTCCTTTAATTATGAGCTTTTTACACCCACAGTTTTTGCAACGAAGGTCCTGCGATTATGGGCTTTTTCATTTTTTGTAACGAACTTCTTAGACCCACAGCTTTTGTGACGAAAGTCCTGTGATTCTGAGCTTTTCAAGGCACACAGTTTTTGGGAAGAGAGTACTTTAAGTATGAACTTTTTACACCCACAGTTTTTGCAACGAAGGTCCTGCGATCATGGGCTTTTTGCTTATTTGTAACGAGCTTCTTAGACCCACAGCTTTTGTGACGAAAGTCCTGTCATTCTGAGCTTTTTAAGGCACACAGTTTTTGCGAAGAAAGTCCTTTAATAATGAGCTTTTTACACCCACAGTTTTCGCAACGAAGGTCCTGCAAATGTGGGCTTTTTTTGCTTTTTTTAACGAGCTTCTTAGACCCACAGCTTTTGTGACGAATGTCCTGTGAGTATGAGCTTTTTAAACTCTGCTTTTTGCTGAAATGAAAGTATGATTATGGGCTTCGTAGACCCACAGCTTGTGAGACGAAAGTCTTGCAATTATGAGCTTTTTCTTTGTGTAATAAAAGTGTGATTATGAGCTTTTTAGAACAGCATTTTTTGCGACGAAGCCCTGCGATTATGCGCTATTTAACTTTGTGTTTCTGTAACAAAAGTGTTGTTATGAGCTTTTTAGGCACACAGTTTTTGCGAAGAATGTCCTTTAATTATGAACTTTTTGAACCATCGTTTTTCTTAAACGAAGGTGTGATTATGAGTTTTTTACACGTACAGTTTTCGCAACGAAGGTCCTGCGATTATGGGCTTTTTGCTTTTTTGTAACGAGCTCTTAGACCAACAGCTTTTGTGACGAAAGTTCTGTGATTCTGAGCTTTTTAAAGCACACAGTTTTGCGAAGAAAGTCCTTTAATTATGAGCTTTTTACACACACAGTTTTTGCAACGAATTTCCTGCGATTATGGGCTTTTTTGCTTTTTGTAACGAGCTTCTTAGACCCACAGCTTTTGTGACGAAAGTCCTGTGATTCTGAGCTTTTCAAGGCACACAGTTTTTGCGAAGAAAGTCCTTTAATTATGAGCTTTTTACACCCACAGTTTTTCCAGCGAAGGTCCTGCGATTATGGGCTTTTTTGCTTTTTGTAACGAGCTTAGACCCACAGCTTTTGTGACGAAAGTCCTGTGATTATGGACTCCTTAATTCTGTTTGTCCTGTAACAAAAGTGTCATTGTGAAACCATAGAGCTTTCATATAGCAACCATAATGGCTCCATCTCTCCCGTTCTGCACCAAATGAGAGTGGAACACGCAATCACACACCTGGACATGTTGCGTAAACTTTTATGGTCTGGAGTTCTTGGAAATATGGGTAACTTAACGGAATTGTTACCATTTTAGGGAAAATTTGGCTAGTCGCAGCGGGTGTCGATTCTGAACGACTTCGTACAGGTAAATAAAAACGCTCACTTGTTATTACCTGGTACAATTTGTAACATTGTGTCATAATCTCACGGTCTCACTTTCATTACAATTAATACGGTGGCATAGAAATTCATAGACGTCCTACTGAACCAGTCTTAAGTGAAAATGAAAGTAACTTGCAGCAACAACGTCGTGTGTAATGAGTATTTTATACCACTAATGTTAAAACAAAGCAAGAATGTATACGAACACTTTCACCCAATTCTGCGTGCGCACGTCTTGTTTTTTAATAATTAAGGTGAATTAATTAACTTGACGTGTAGTAATTTGTTGTTTATGGCTCGCACGTGGTAGAAAACACCACATGGTTACTAATGAAAATTAATTTTTGATGGTCTAACGCGATGGCCTGCATCACCACCACACTTTTGGACCCAAAAATGGCCTGCATTACCGTCAGACTTGCGTAAGATCGTCCATTGCAGGAACCTCCAGACTTTTAAGCTTCGTTGCGATGGCCTGCTATTCGACTCCAGAATCGGAAAATAATCCATTTCTGCTAGGTTTTCAGGTCAAACTTATAGAATCGTAAAATGGTCCACTGCAGGTACCAGCAACATCTCCAGACCTTCAGCTCGTAAAATTCTCCATCACTTTCTGACTATCAAAATCGTAAAGTAATCGATTGCGATGGTCATTGTCATGAAATCATCCATTACAGGGTCCAGTACCGCCACCACATCTTAAACTCGTAAAATGGTCCGTTGCCTTGTGCAACATCGCCCTTCAGACTTTAATAATCGTAAAATGGTCTACTTTTGGAATCAGCATCGCCTTCGAAATTTTGGAATCGTAGTGATCCGTTGCTGCGGCCAGAATCGCTCAAAGCACTCCATGGTAGTGGCCGCCATTACCTCCAGATCTTCTAAAAACGTAAAATGGTCTGGTGCGGTGTCAAGATCATCCCTAGGCTCTTAAAATCGCAAAATGCTCTAGTTTTGGAACCTTTGTATCACTTCTAGACTTCCGGAATTATAAAATAGTTCGTTGCGGTGGCCAAAATTCCTCAAAATAGCCCATGGTAGTGGCCAGGCTTTTGGAATCGTTACGAGAGCCATCATCACATCAAGACTGGCAAAATGATTTGTTGTGGTGCCCAGAATCGTTCAAAATATTCCATGACAGTGGCCAGCACTACATCCAGGTTTTTAGAGTCGTAAAAGCTTTCTGCGAGAGTCATCATATCAAGATTTATGACCTCGTAAGATGATTCGTTGCGGTGCCCAGAATCATACAGAATAGTCCGTCGCAGTGGTCAGCATCGCTTACAGGCTTTCAAACCCGTACAAAGGTCCAGCATAATCCCCAGGCTTTGAAAATCGTAAAATGGTCCACCTCGGAGGCCAGCATCACCTCCGGGCTTTCGAAATCTTAAAATAATCCGTTGTAGTGACCACCGTAGCCCGAAATAGTCCGTGCTGGTGGTCACCATCTCCCATAAAAAGGTTTATTCCGGTGTTCACATCACAACCAAACTTTGGGGACCAGCGTCTCCTCCAAACTTTCGAAATCGTAAAATAGTCCGTTTAGTTGGACAGAACCGCTCAAAATAATCCATAACAGTGGTCGGTGTCATACCTAAAATGGTCCATTGCAGTGTCCAGCAACATCCAATGACTTTAAATCCGTAAAAAATCCAATTCGCGAACCAACATCGTCTCCAGACTTTCGTAATCGTGAAAGAGTCCGTTGCTGTGGCCAAAATTGCTCAAAATAATCTATGGCAGGGGTCGCCCTCGCACTAAAATGGTCCATTTTGGTGTCCACCATAATCTCTACATTCCATCGTAAAATGATCTACGCCGATGGCTAATATTGCCTCCAAGCGTTTGAAATAGTCCATAGCAGTCGTCGACATCTCCAGGCTGTTCCGTGGCTTAGTTGGCATGCGTGTGACTACTAAGCCCAAGGTTCCGGGTTCGATCTCCGACATGGTCCGCTTGAAAAATGTTAGACAAGAATTTTTCTCAAAAATACGCCCTCGTTTGAATGAGAGGTAAAATGCAGGCCCTGTGTGCATGCTGTCACGTACATTAAAGATCGCTACCTTGCTTGAAACAGCAAGGGTTTGGCAAAATTCAAAATTTTCCAGGTAAAAAAACTCGTTTCTTGGCCAATGTAGTCTTTGGGGCTGAGCATTGAAAAATCAAATGCAGTGTCGACATCTTCAATAAAATAATTCATTGCTGTGTTCAGCATCATTTCTAGACTTTGAAAATCACACAATGGGCCACTTTGAGGGGCCAGCATCACCTCCATACTTTAGGAATCATAATATAGTCTATTACAATGGTCAGAATCGCTCAAAAAAGCCCATAACAGTTGTCGGTCTCATCCGTAAAATGGTCTACTGCGGATTTTGAGCTTTATCTCCAAACTTTGAAATTTTTTAAAAGGGTCCACTTTGGGGGCCAGCATCGCCTTCAGACTTTCGTAATCGTAAAATAGTCCGCTGAAGTTACCAGAAACGCTCGGGATAATCTATAATAGTAGTCGTCATTGCACATAAAATGGTCCATTGCAGTGTCCAAAGTCATCTGCAGGTTTTAAAAACGGAAAAATGGGTTACTTCGGGGCCAACATCAACTCCAGACTTTCGGCAAAATAGTCCGTTGCAGTGGCCAGAATCGCTCAAAATAGCTCATGACTGTGGTCGGTGTCCAGCATCATCGCCAGACTTTGAAAAGTCGTGAAATGGTCTACTTAAAAGGTCACTTTAGATTTTCGGAATCGTAAAATAGTCCGTTGCAGTGACCAAAATCGCTCGAAATAGTCAATGGCAGTGGCCGGTATGGTCCATTGCAGCGACCAGCATCATTCCTAAACTTAAAAAATCGTTTAGTGATTTACTTCTGGACCGAATATCTCCTAGACTTTCGGAATCGTATTGAAATAACCAGAATCGTTCTAAATAGTTCATGGAATTGGTCGGTATTACCCGTAAAACGGTCCGTTATTGTGTCCAATGTCATCCCCCTAAACTTCCAAAATCATGAAATGGTCTACCTCAAGGACCAACAATGCCTGCAGACTTTTGGAATCGTACAATGGTCCATTGCAGTGTCTAGTATCACGCCCAAACTTTCAGAACCGTTGTGGTGGCTCGTCCTTCTGACCCAGACCATAGAAACTTGCTTATATCCAAAGGTGAACTATTTACTGAAGAGGTACAACTGGACGTTTGACTATCGAAAGTATGGCTTCTGGAGCCTGGTAAATTTTGAAAGAGATACAGAAACTTCTCCAATTTTACCAGGTTTTGCAAAGCTGATTCTTACGATGGATTAATAATTATTGGCCGATGTGTAGATTTTTGATTGGCATTGACCTTGTAAACCTGTCTTAACCAGGTGACTACTAGAAAAAGTTAACAATCTAAATTTATACAGGCAATTTTATATTCGCGGACACAAATCTACTGTTTTGACAGGCAAAGATGACGTCATCGTTGTCAACTTTGACTGTGGAGATCTAGTAAAATCGGCGAAGAAGAAACACTCGCGAAATTAGCAATTTTTGGAAATATTGATAAAAATAAAACGATACCGGCATTGGATTTTGGGCAGTTCTGGCCCTTGAGACCTGGTAAACTTGAAATCGGCGAAAATATTTTATGAAAAAAAGAAGTTGAACTTAAAAAGGTAGTCTTTTTTGTCATATTTCTGATTTTCTATGACTTAGTTTTACGGTCGATGAAAGTTTTTGGCCGATCGGACTTGACCAAGTGCGTAATAGTACAAACCTGGTAAGATTGGTTGAGGTTAGAAGATAATTATCTTTGATTATATACAGACGCCAGCGCTATTCTGTTTTAGCAAAGATAAAGGTAAGATTGTCTTAAACAGCTCTAGCCCGAAGAACCTGGTAAATCGGCAAAACTTTCATAAAGGTCTGTTCCACGAACACCCGCAGAAATTAATAATTTCGGGACGAATTGACATGCGATTTATCAACAACACTGGACCAGAATTTTTAGCCATCCTGGCAGTTGGAGCCTGGTTGACTTCGTTGAGGTTAAAATCGGCTATTTAAGAAAGTTGAAATCTTTTATCGGTTATATTTTTTGAAATGCCAGAAACTAAGACTTTTCTTCAATTTCACCTTCTTTTCATAACATAATTTTTCCAATCTCAACTCTACGAAGTATACCGGGTTCCGAAGATCAGAATTGCCTAAAATTCAGGGCTGAAATTATAATATTATTATCAGTTCTTCCCAAAATTGCGAATTCCGTGAATGTTCATAAAATATATGCTTTAATTAATTTCTTCTTCGCCGATTTTACCAGGTCACATGAGTCAAAATTGATGACGATAACCTTACCATTGTCTGTTTTGGTCAAACATTAAGAATTATGGAAAGAATTGACAAGAATAATCTGGATTTTCGGCAATTTTGGTTCTTGGGACCTGGTAAATTTGGTAGAAGTTTAGATCGTTGAAAAAAAGAGGGGGCCTTTTTCTGTCATACTTTTTAATTTCCAAGACGTATATCTTCTTACGCTCGATGAAAAGTTTTGGCCGATCGGATTTTTTCTAGCATCGACCAAGTGTCTAATTGTGCAAACCTGGTAAGATTGGTAGAAGTTAGGAAATAATTATCTTTAATTTTATACAGACGCGGGCGCTATTCTGTTTTGACAACGATCAAAGCAACATCATCGTTAGCAACTCTAACCCCAGAAACCTGGTAAAATCGGCAGATCAATTAAAGGAAGCCCTATTCTATGAACACCAGCGGAAACTAAAAGTTTTGGGTCGAATTGACATAAATCATACGATTTTCGGCAATTTTGAGTCAAGATATTCAGTCATGCTGGTCATTGAACCATAGTAGACTTGGCAACTTAAAAAGTTAAAACTTTTGTGACGCTCGAAGAAGGTAAGATCATCTTTAACACCTCTAGCCCCGGGAATCTGGTAAAATCGGCAAACATTTCTCTAGCCCCTGGAACCTGGTAAAATCGGCAAACATTTCGGAATAAGCTCTATTTTATAAACACTGGCGGAAATTGGAACTTTCGTGACAAATTGGCATAATCAGACGATCCTCGCCGATTCTGGACCAGGATGTTCAGTCATCCTGGACGTTGAAGCCTACTAGACATGGTTGAGGTCGCAATTGGCAACTTATAAGGTTAAAACCTTTGTATGTGTCATATTTTTTGAAGTGCCAAAACGTAAATGATCAACAAATTTTTGGCTTTTTGATTAACATTGACCACGTGCCTAAGAAACCTTGTGAAGTTGACGTACATTTACGTAGGCGACTTCTTCTACAAGAAGTAGTGGATGATCTTCGATTTTATAGTGTTTCATGTTTACACGCAAAAACACCTATGACTTTTCTAAGAAGACGGAAGTTAATAATATTGGGAAGAACAACTAACGATAGTAAGAGCCTGACTCTGAATTCTTAGCAGTTGTAGTCCTTGGAACCTGGTAAATTTGGTAAAAGTTGAGATCGGCGAAAAAGACTTTTATAAGGAGACAGAAATTAATAATTTTGGGAAGAACGGCTAAAGACAATAAGACACTGTTCCTGAATTCTCAACAACTGTGGTCGTTGGGACCTGGTAAATTTGGTAGAAATCGAGATCGGCAAAAAGGGGAACTCGAAAAAGATAAAGTCTTTTTCTGTCATATTTTATGAGATTCCAAGATGTAGATCTTCCTTTGGTCTATGAAAATATTTCGACAATCCGATTTTCTTTAGGATCGACCAAGTGCAAACCTGGTAAGATTGCTTGAAGTTAGGAGGTAACTCTTTTCGATTTCATAGAGGCGCCAGCGCTATTCTGTTTTAAAAAAGATCAAGGTAAGATCACCTTTAACCTGTTAAAATTGGCAAATTTTTTAGAAGAAGCTCTATCTTATGGATGCTTACGGAAATTAGTAATTTCGGGACGAATTGACATAAATCTTACGATCTTTAGCAACTCTGGACCAGGATTTTCCGTCATCCGGGATGTTGGAGACCTGGTAGACTCGGCAACTTAGAAAAGTTAAAATTTTTGTGTCTGGCATGTTTTATGAAATGCCAAACGTAAACGACGGATAATTTTTTGCCGATGTGTGGATTTTTGGTATGTCCATTTCAGCATCCCTGATAGAGGTGGTGTAGGTTTAGCCAGGTGACTTCTTCTAGAAATGATCTTCGAATTTATGCAGTTTCATGTCTAGAGGCAAAAAAAAAGTTTAGACCTCTATTAGCGCGTGAAAATATATTTTAGGGAGAACGGCTGAAAATAATTAAACCCTGACTCGATATTTTCGGCTATTATGTTCCTTGGGACCTATTCGACTTGGTGGAACTTCAGAACGGGAAAAATATTTGATGAAAATGGGGGTGTTTGACTTAAAAGACGCACCTGTTCCTGTTTTTGTCCCTGCCCTTAGGCCGATAAATAATTTTTGGCCGATGTGCGAATCTTTGATTAGTAACGACATACGTCGACTTCCTGTTCTTCAGCGGCGCTATCTGTTGTTCTGTTACGTAGGCGGTTTCGTGGTGTAGTTGGTATGCGAGTGACTACTATGTCCAAGGTTCCAGGTTCGAATCCCGGCACGACCCACTTGAAAAATGTTAAGCATGTATTTATCACAGCTCTCGTTCAGATGAGACGTAAAATGAAGGTCCCCTGTGTGAGTTTTATAAAGCACGTTATAGATCTTCACCTTGCTCAGAACAACAAGGATTCGGCAGAATTTAAAATTTCCAGGTCAAAAAGAAACTCGCTTCCTAGCCAATATAGTACCTTCGGGTGGAGTATTGGAAAATCAAATATAATGGTCTGTTACCTCATTTAATTCAAATTAACTTTGTCAACTCGGTTCCTCCAATTTTTTTCCTTTCCATTTTAGCAAACCTGGTAAAGTTGGTGTAGGTTTAACGAGGTGACTTCTGGAAGGTGATGATCTTCGATTTTAATGTCTACAGGGAAAAATTTTTTAGACTTTTATTAGCGTATGGAAATTTATTTTGGGAAGAACGGCTAAATTAATAAGACCCTGGCCCTGAATTTTCTGCGATTGTGGTCCTTGGAACCTGGTACACTTGGTGGAGGTTGAGATCGGCGAAAATATTTTATAACAAAAAAGGAACTTGTAAAAGATAGTCTTTGTCTAGCACATTTTTGTAAATTCCAAGGCGTTGATCTTACGGTCGATGACAATTTTTGGCCAATCTGATTTTTTCCAGCATCGATCGAGTTTAATTATGCAAACCTGGTAAGATTGGTTGAGGTTATGAGGATTTATTTTTAATTTTATACAACCGCAAGCGCTGTTCGACTTTAACAAAGATAGGTAAGATCACCTTTAGCAACTCTAGCCCCAAGGACCTGGTAAAATCGGCAAAAGTTTCATAAAAATCTTTTCTACGACATTCGCTGAAATTAACAATTTCGGGATGAATTGACATACGATTTTTAGCAACTCTGGAGCTGGTTTTTTAGCCATCCTGTCCGTTAGAACCTGGTAGATTTGGCTGAGGTTGCAATCAACACTTTAAAGAAGTTAAAACTATTGTATCTGTCATATTTTTTGAAATGCCAAAAAATATAACAGGGGCTAAGGCTTTAACTTCTTCAACTTTACTTTCCCTTTTTTTCTTAACATATTTTTGCCGATCTCAATCTCTACGATGTCTACCAGGTAGCGAAGACCAGAGTCGCGTAAAATCCAGGGCTGAAATTGTATTATTTTTATCAGTTCCTCCCAAAATTTTTAATTCCGCGAATGTTTATAAAATAGGTGCTTTAGTTAGTTTCTTCTTTGCCGATTTTACCAGGTCACATGAGTCAAAATTGATGACGATGATCTTACCTTTGTCTGTTTTGGTCAAACAGCAAGAGAATTATGGGAAGAGTTGACAAAGACAAAGTGATGCCGTTCTTGGATTTTCGGCAATTTTGGTTCTTGGGACCTGGTAAATTAGGTAGAAGTTGAGAAGATCGGTGAAAATACTTTATGGAAAATGGGAAGTTAAAGTATTTATCTACAAAACTAAATCTTACGGCCGATGAATACGTTTTTGTCAACCAAATTTTTAATAGCATCGACCAAGTGTCAAAATGTGCAAACCTGGTAAGATTGGTTGAGGTTCGGAGGTTTATGATTTTATACAGACGCGAGCGCTATTCTGTTTTGAGAAAGATAAAGGTAAGGTCATCTTTAACAACTCTAACCCGAGAACCTTGTGAAATCGGCAAATCTTTCAAAAAAAGCTCTATTCTATGAACATCTGCAGAAGTTAACGATTTCGGGCTGAATTTACTAAAACATACGATCTTCAGCAACTCTGAACCAGGAGCCTGGTAGACTTGACTGAAGTTGCGATCAACAACATAAAATATTTAAAACTTTTGTGTTTGTTATACTTTTTGAAATGCAAAAACGTAAGCGACGGATAATTTTTTGGCCGATGCGTGGGCTTTTGATGTACCCATTTCAAAAAACCTGGTAGAGGTTGTGCAAGTCTAACCAGTGTACTTCTTCTAGAAGATGGTTTTTGATTTCATGCAGTGTTTCGTGTCTACGGGCAAGAAAAACTTTTATAAGAGCGCGGAAATTTATTTTCGGGAGAACGGCTGAAAATAATAAGACCACGGCTCTGTATTTTCGGCAATTGTGGTAGTAGAGGTTGCGATCGGCGAAAATTTTATAACAGAAAAGGAATGTGAAATTGTAACAAGTCTTCCTGTCACATGTTTGTTTTAATTTCAAGACGTAGATCTTCTTTCGTGCGATAAAAATTTTTGGCCGATCGGTTTTTTAGTAACATCGCCCTAGTGTCTAATTATGCAAACCTGCTAAGATTGGTTGATTTAGGAAGTAATTACCTTCGTTTTATACAGGCGTAAACGCTTCTTTTATGACAAAGATCAAGGTAAGATCATCTTTGACAACTCCCTTCCCTAGGATCCTGGTAATGTTGACAAATCTTTCAGAAGAAGCTCTATTCTATAAACGCCCGCGGAAGTTAACAATTTTTGGCAACTGGAATCAGGATTTTGGGCCATCGTGGCCCTTGGAGCGTAGACTATGTTGCGGTTACTATTGACAACTTAAAAACAGATCGAAGTAAGATCATCTTTAACAACTCTAGCCCTGGGAACCTGGTAAAATTGGCAAATATTTCGGAATAAGCTCTATTCTATGAGCACTCGCAGAAATTGACAAATTCGTGACAAATTGGCAGAATCAGACGATCCTCGCTGATTCTGAACCAGGATGTTCAACCATCCTGGCGGTTGGAACTTAGTAGACGTGGTTGAAATTGCGATTGGCAACTTTAAACCTTTGTATGTGTCATATTTGTTGATGTGCCAAAAAGTAAATGATCAAGAATTTTTAGGCCGATGTGTGGATTTTTGGTTAACATCGACCGCGTGTCTGTTTCAAGAAGCCTTGTAAAGTTGGTGTAGGTTCACCTGAGCGATTTCTTCTAGAAGAAGTTGCTGATCTTCGATTTTATGCAGTGTTTCATATCTACACGGAAAAAATCTAAGACTTTTATAAGGCGAACGAAAATGAATAAGTTTGGGAAGAATGGCTAAAAATTGTAAAACCCTAGCACTGAATCCTCAGCAATTGTGGTTCTTGGGAACTGGTAGACTTGGTTGAGATCGTCGAAAAAACGGGGAACTTGAAAACGATAGTCTTTTTTTGTCATATTTTTGAGATTCTAAAATTAGATCTTACCATCGATAAAAATCTTTGGCCGATCTAATTTTTAGTAGTATCGACCTAGAATCTAATTGCGCAGACCAGTTTAGATTGGTTGAGCTTCGAGGTAATTATCTTCGATTTTATACAATCGCCAGCGCTATTCTGTTTTGAAAAAGATCAAGCTAAGATCAACTTTCACAACACCAGCCCCCAGGAACCTGGTAAAATCGGTAAATCTTTCAAATGAAGCCCTATTCTATGTACATCCGCAGAAAATAACAATTTCGGGACGAATTTACATAAATCATGCGATCTTCAGCAACTTTGGACCAGGATTTTTACCCATCGTGGCCGTTGGAGCTGGTAGGCGTGGCTTAAGTTGCGATCGACAATTTATAAAACTTAAAACTTTTGTGTCTGGACCAGGAGCCTGGTAGACTAGACTGAGGTTGTGATCGACAACTTAAAATAGTTAAAACTTTTGTGTTTGTCATACTTTTAAAATGCCAAAACGTAGACGACGGACAATTTTTTGGCCTATATGTGAATTTTGGTGTGTCGTTTCAACAAATCTGGTAGAGGTGGTGAAAGTTTAACCAGGTGATTTCTTCCAAAAGATGATCTTCGATTTTACGCATATTCATTTTGGGATGAACGGCTAAAAAATAAAAAGACTCCGGCTCTGAATTTTCCAGTATTGTGGTCCTTGGAAACTGGTATACTTGGTATAGGTTGAGATCGTCAAAAATTATTATAACAAAAAGAAAAGTTAAACTTGTAGATTATAAAGTCTTTGTCTATCATATTTTTTGAGATTCCACGACGTAGATCTTCTTACGGTTAGTGAAAATTTTTGGCCGATCGGATATTTAGTAGCAAGTGCTAATTAGGCAAATCTGGTAAAATTGGTAGAGGCTAGGAGGTAATTATCATCGACTTTATACAGACACGAGCGTTATTTTGTTTTGACAAAGATCAAGGTAAGATTATTTTAAACAACTCTACCGCCGAGAACCTGGTAAAACCGGCAAATCTTTCAAAAGAAGCTCTGGTCTATGAACATCGGATAATTTTTTGGCCGATATGTAAATTTCGGTGTGGCCGTTTTAACAAATATGGTAGAGGTGGTAAAGGTTCAGCCACGTGGCTTCTTCTAGAAGGTGATCTTTGATTTTACGTAGTTTCATTTTGGGAAGAACGACTTAAAAATAAAAAGACCCTGGCCCTAAATTTTCGACAATTGTGGTTCTTGGGACCTAGTATACTTGGTAGAGCTTGAGATCGTCAAAAATATTTTATAACTAAAAGGAAAGTTGAACTTGTAGAAGATAAAGTCTTTGTCTATCATATTTTTTGAGATTCCACGACGTATATCTTCTTTCGGTTGATGAAAATTTTTGGCCGATCGGATATTTAGTAGCATCTACCAAGTGCTAATTGGCAAATCTGGTAAAATTGGTAGACGCTAGGACTTTATACAGACACAAGCGTTATTTTGTTTTGACAAAGATCAAGGTAAGTTTATCTTAAACAACTCTATCTCTGAAAACCTGGTAAAACTGGCAAATCTTTTAGAAGAAGCTCTAGTCTGTGAACACCCTTGGAAATTGACAATTTCTTGACAAATTGACATAATCATACGATTTTGACCAACTCTGGAAAAGAATGTCCAGCCGTCCTGGCTGTTGGAGCCTAGTAGACTTGGTTGAGGTTTCGATCGACAACTTAAAATAGTTAAAACTTTTGTGTTTGTCATATTTTTAAAATGCCAAAACGTAGACGACGGACAATTTTTTGGCCGATATGTGAATCTTGGTGTGTCCGTTTCAACAAATCTGGTAAAGGTGGTAAAAGTTCAACCACGTAACTTCTTCTAGAAGGTGATCTTCGATTTTACGCAGTTTCATTTTGGGAAGAACGGCTTCAAAATAAAGACCCGGACCCTGAATTTTCGGCAATTGTGGTCCTTGGGACCTGGTATACTTCGTAGAGGTTGAGATCGTCAAAAATATTTTATAACAAAAAGGAAAGTTGAACTTGTAGAAGATAAAGTCTTTGTCTATCATATGTTTTGAGATTCCACTACGTACATCTTCTTTCGGTTGATGAAAATCTTTGGCCGATCGGATATTTAGTAGCATCTACCAAGTGCTAATTGTGCAAATCTGGTAAGATTGGTAGAGGCTAGGAGGTATTATCATCGACTTTATAAAACACGAACGCTATTTTGCTTTGACAAACATCAAGGTAAGATTATTTTAAACAACTCTACCTTCGAGAACCTGGTAAAACCGGCAAATCTTTCAGAAGAAGCTCTAGTCTAAGAACACCCGCGTAAATTAACAATTTCGTTACAAATTGACAGAATCCTACGATTTTGACCAACTCTCGAACAGAATGTTCAGCCATCCTGGCCGTTGGATTCTAGTAGACTTGGTTGAGATTGCGAACAGTATATGAACGCCCGCGGAAATGTTCAATTTCGTGACAAATTGACAAAATCATACAATTTTGACCAACTCTGGAACAGAATGTTCAGCCATCCTGACCGTTGGCTTCTAGTAGACTTGGTTGAGGTTGCGATCGGCAACTTGAATAAATTAAAACTTTTGTATGTGTCGCATTTTTTGAGGTGCCAAAACGTAAATGATCACGAATTTATTGGCTGATTTGAGGATTTTTGGTTAAAATCGACCACGTGTCTGTTTCAGGAAACCTTGTAAAGTTGGTGTAGATTTGCCTAGACGACTTCTTCTAGAAGAAGTTGCTGATCTTCTACAAGTAGTAGTTGATGATCTTCGATTTTATGCAATGTTTCATATCTACACGCAAAAACATCAAAGACTTTTATAAGCAGACGGAAATTAATAATATTGGGAAGAACGGCGAAAGATAATAAGAACCTGGCCCTGAATTCTTAGCAATTGTAGTTTTTGGGACCTGGTAAATTTGGTAAAAGTTGAGATCGGCGAAAAAAAGGGGAACTCGATAGAAAGGCTTTTTCTGTCATATTTTTGAGATTCCAAGATGTAGATCTTCCTACGGTCTATGAAAATATTTCGCCAATCCGATTTTCTTTACCAGTGTTTCATGTATACACATAAAAAATCTAAGAACGGCTAGAAATAGTACGATTCCTGCCCCAGATTTTCGGCAATCGGGTCTCTGAGACCTAGTGAATTTTGTAGAGGTTGAGATCGGCGAACCAAATGGAAGTTAAACTTGAAAGAGACAAAGTTTTTTCTATCATAGTTTTGGAAATTCCAAGACATAGATTTTACCCTCGATGAAAATCTTTGGCCGATCTGATTTTTAGTAGCATCGGCCTAGCGTCTAATTGGGCAAACCTGGTAAGATTGGTTGAGGTTAGGAGGTAAATATCTTCGATTTTATACAAACGCGAGCGCTATTCTATTTTGACAAAGATCAAGGTAAGATCATCCCTAACAACTCCTAGTCCTAGGAACCTGGTAAAATCGGCAAATCTTACTGAGGAAGCTCTTTTCTATAAACACCCGCAGAAATTAACAATTTCGTGACGAACTGATATACACCATGAGATTGTCCGCAACCCTGGCCCATTTTAGCCATCCTGGTTAGGTTAGATCCAGTAGATCTGGCCGAAGTAGAGATCTGCAATTTACAAAAGTTAAAACTTTTGTCTGTCATATTTTTTGAGATTCCAAGATGTAGATCTCCCTACGATCTATCAAAATATTTCGCCAATCCGATTTTCTTTAGCAGTGTTTCATGTATACACGTAAAAAATCTAAGAACGGCTAGAAATAGTACGATCCCTGCCCTAGATTTTCGGCAAATCTGGTCTCTGAGACCTAGTGAATTTTGTAGAGGTTGAGATCGGCGAACCAAATGGAAGTTAAACTTGAAAGAGACAAAGTTTTTTCTATCATATTTTTGGAAATTCCAAGACATAGATTTTACCCTCGATGAAAATCTTTGGCCGATCTGATTTTTAGTAGCATCGGCCTAGTGTGTAACTGGGCAAACCTGGTAGGATTGGTTGAGGTTAGGAGCTAAGTATCTTCGATTTTATACAAACGCGAGCGCTATTCTATTTTGACAAAGATCAAGGTAAGATCATTTCTAACAACTCCTAGTCCTAGGAACCTGGTAAAATCGACAAAACTTTAGGGCAAGCCCTTTTCTATAAACACCCGCAGAAATTAACAATTTCGTGACGAGCTGACATAAACCATGAAATTTTCAGCAACTTTGGCCGATTTTAGCCATCTTGGTTAGGTTGGACCCAGTAGATCTGGCTGAGGTTGCGATCGGCAACTTTTGTCTGTCATATTTTTTGAAATGCTAAAACGTAGATAACTTTTTGACCGACGGGTAGATTTTTGGTGTGTCTATTTCAACAAACCTGGTAAAGTTGGTGTAGGTTTAACCAGGTAACTTCTTCTAGATGATGATCTTCGTTTGTATATTTCGTTTCATGTCTACAGGCAAAAAAACGCGTGGAAATTGCGGTTAAAAATAATAAGACTCTGCCCTTTGTCCTTGGAACCGGGTAACTGCGGTGCAAATTAAGATCGAGAAGAAATGAAAAGGGGAAGTTGAATTTATGATGCACATCTGTCTCTGACCCTCACGCGTAGGTCGGTGATTAATTTTTGGCTGGCGTGTGAATCGTAGTAACGACACACGTCGACTTCCTGTCTTCAGCGTCACCATCTGTTGGTCTATTACGTCATTGAGCTTCGTCAACTCGTCCCTCCTAATTTTTTCCTTACTGTAGTCGCCCTGTAATTCCATAAATCACGCCTACAGTAAGACAAATTTCCCCAATTGCTCACTTTCAATTAACCAACATTAGCAGCATAACTAAAACAAATTTTTGTCTTTAATATAATTTCGCCATATCGTGGCCTAGTTTTTTCCACATCAACCAGTGAAAGTGATCGTACGCCGGTGTAAAAAGCGCCTATCATCCCTATATCAATTAATTTCCTGGTTAATTAATTCGTTGATTGTCAGCGAGGAAGTAAATTAATGTTAACGTTTAAGTGGGCGATTACTAAAGAAAGTAGGACTGTGCCAGAACAAGTCTTCAGGCAGTGGATTTTACAGCGCGTGTTGCTTTAAAGAAAGTGAAAATGTATTTCCTGGTTGGCTGGTTGCGATTGCGCAAGCGCTTACTTATCTTAGTGTTTGAGTAAAATTATAACCTTGTCAAATTGACGTTTCCAAGGCTTTTCGTTTGTGTTTTGTTCAATTAACGAGCGGAAACGACAAAGTAGAAGTATCCGTTGTTGTCTGATGTTTAATATTTTGAGCGGATGGTTTCAAGCGTGTAAATCTGCGATTATAAATTGTAAAAATAAGGATTTGCAAGGTTTTGCGACGCGTTTATTCAAATTGTTTTATCTTAATTACATTTTTTTGAGTAAGTGTGGGAATTGTGGTACGAATAGGTTATGTTCGACTTTTAAAGGACGCGCTCTTGAGTCTTCAAAGGGTCATGGAATAGGAAAAATTAAAGATAGAAAACAAATAGATAAGGAAAATAAAAAGGAACTGAAAGTATCAAGATGAAAATAAAAATAAAAAAAAAATAATAAAGATAAACAGTCGAGTTAGAAAAAAATGTAAAATCAGAAAGAATCAGACAAAAAATTAAAAAGAAAAGAATGTAAGTAACAGAAAAATTCAGCTTAGAAATAAAAATCTTAAAATATAGTTTTCTTTGGGTTTTGCTTTTTTGTAATTGCATTTCTATCTTTACCTCTATAGTTCAGCTTTTTAATTTGTTTCTGTGTTTTACTCTTGTTTTGTTTTTATTTTTCTTTGTTTTCTTTATATTTTCTTCTATATGTCGTATTACGTTTCAGTTCAACCTTTTAATTTGTTTCTGTGTTTTATTCTTGTTTTTATTTTTATATTTCTTCGTTTTCTTTTTTATTTTCTTCTATATGTAGTATTATGTTTCATTTATTTCAGTTTATTTTGATTTAAACGTCGTATTTTAATCTGTTTCGTTATTAGTTTTATTTAAATTTGTAGTTCTATTTCGTCTTCTATTTTGTCTATGTCGTTACACTTCATCCTTTTTACATTGTTTCTTTTTGTCGAAAACTAATTTTTCCGCTTTATATTTGTTAGTTCCTTAGGTTGTGTTTGATTTTTCGATTTTAAGTTTCAGTTATTTGTTGTTTTTTGTTTCTTTATTGTATTCTGCTCTATATGCGCATGCGCTATCTATAGTATTTCACTTATTTTAGTTTATTTTCAGTTACATTTTTTAATTTTATTTAAGTTATTTTTAGTTATTTTACAACGCTCGTCGTCATTTTGCGTTCGAGTTGAATTTTTAGTTTTATTTCAAATATTTTCATCTTTTCTTAAGTTCTATTAGCAATATTTTTTGGTTTCTGCACTGATTGCACTTAGTTTTGTTATTTTTACATTGTTTTTTTTATTTCAAAATTAGTTTTTCCATTTTATATTTGTTTTTTCCTTAGGGTTTTTGTTGCTTTTCAATTTTAAGTTTTAGTTATTTGTGGTTATTTATTTTCTTCTAAGTTTTTCGTGTAGAAAGCAAAAATATTTCGTTTTTTATTTTATTCTGCGTTGTGTGCGCTATTTATTATATTTCACTTGTTTTAGGTTATTTTGAATGGGTTTGGCTCAGGTTATTTTTAGTTATTTTTTAATTCACATCGTCATTTTGTATTTGAGTTAATTTTTTTGTTTTATTTCAAGTATTTTTACTTTTATCTTTTTTTCTTTTAGTTTTGATCGCCTTATTTTTTTGTTTCTGCTTTTGTGATTGCATTTAGCTTTATCATTTCTTCCTTTTGTTTTACTTCAAGAACTAATTTTCCATTCTATATTTTTGTTAGTTCTTTTAGCTTTTATTTGTTTGTCAAATTTGCGTTCTAGTTTTTTGTAGTTATTTATTTTCTTCCGCGTTTTCCCTTACTTATTCAAATTTTCTTGAAGAAAATCAATAATATTTTCTTTATTTATTTTAATCTGTTTATTTTTCACTTATTTTGTAAATTGTAAGTTTATTTAAGTTATTTTTAGTTTCATTTTGGTTCCTAAACGTCATTTTGGGTTTGTTTTATTTCAAATATTTTTACTTTTATCTTCATTTTCATCTTTTCTTCTAGTTTTATAGCATTATTTTTGGTTTCTGAATTATTTTTTGTTTTTGTGGTTACATTTAGTTTTGTCATTTTTACATTGTATTTTGATTCAAAAACGAGTGTGCATTTTATATTTGTTAGTTTATTTAGTTTTTGTTTTTCAATTTTAAGTTTTAGTTATTTGGGGTTATTTATTTTCTTGTGAATTTTCCTTATTTTGTTAAACCAGAACTAGGTTTCCTTAATTTTTTAGCTTTATTTAGTTTATTTTTAGTTATTTTTTAATTTGTATTGTTATTTTGCATTTGTTATATATTTTTTATTTCATTTCGAATATTTTTTCTTTTGTCTCTGTTTTGTTCTTTTATTTTTTAAAGTATTACGCTTTCTTTCGGTACCTCTTTGTTTTTATGTGGTTATATTTAGCTTCATCTCCTCGAGATTGTTTTTTATTTATAAAATTACTTTTTTATTTTATATTTGTTAGTACTTTTGGGTTTTTGGTTTAAAATTTTAGTTATTTGTGGTTTTGGTTTTTTGAAAATGAATAACGACAAATAACTAAAACAAATTAAAATGCAATCACAAAGTCAAAACTAATGCTATTAAAAATAATTCTAGCTTGTGACATTAGCGGAACACTTCTCGCGTCAGCGAGTTGACTTTTGAATTACTAGCTTCAAAAGGCTGTTTGGTCCTATGAATGCTACGCTTCGTCTTTAACGGTAGCGGAATCTCCTTCTAGCAAAGCTCAACTGTAGTCAGTTGTGCACAGCCCAGTTGCTCTGACAGCCTTCCACTTTATAAATACTCCAGAAATTTATGTAATGATTTTAGCGGAACAGTTCTTGCGCCAGCGTCTATACTTTTCAACTGTTCCGTTTTAAACTGTTCGGTCCAGTGAACTCTACGTTTGCCCGACTTAGACGGTGGCGAAATCTCCTGCTAGCAAAGCTCAGCTACAGCCAGTTTTGCACAGCCCAATTAGTCTCACAGAGGAAATTTTGCTAGAGAGTTTCGCGGAACAGTTCTTGCGCCAGCGTCTAGACTTCTAGAAACCTCCTGCTAGCAATACTCAGCTACAAGCAGTTTCGAACAGCCCAGTTACTCTCACAGTCTTTCCAATTTTTTTAAACACTACGGAAATTTCGCTAGAGAGTTTCGCGGAACAGTTCTTGCGCCAGTGTCTAGACTTCTAGAAATCTCCTGCTAGCAAAACTCCGCTACAACCAGTTTTGAACAGCCCAGCTACTCTCACAGTCTTTCCAAGTTATAAATACTCCGGAAATTTATCTAATGATTTTAGCGGAACAGTTCTTGCGCCAGCGTCTATACTTTTCAACTGTTCCGTTTTAAACTGTTCGGTCCGGTGAACTCTACGTTTGCCCGACTTAGACGGTGGCGAAATCTCCTGCTAGCAAAGCTCAGCTACAGCCAGTTTTGCACAGCCCAATTATTCTCACAGAGGAAATTTTGCTAGAGAGTTTCGCGGAACAGTTCTTGCGCCAGCGTCTAGACTTCTAGAAACCTCCTGCTAGCAATACTCAGCTACAAGCAGTTTCGAACAGCCCAGTTACTCTCACAGTCTTTCCAATTTTTTTAAACACTACGGAAATTTCGCTAGAGAGTTTCGCGGAACAGTTCTTGCGCCAGCGTCTAGACTTCTAGAAATCTCCTGCTAGCAAAACTCCGCTACAACCAGTTTTGAACAGCCCAGCTACTCTCACAGTCTTTCCAAGTTATAAATACTCCGGAAATTTATCTAATGATTTTAGCGGAACAGTTCTTGCGCCAGCGTCTATACTTTTCAACTGTTCCGTTTTAAACTGTTCGGTCCAGTGAACTCTACGTTTGCCTGACTTAGACGGTGGCGAAATCTCCTGCTAGCAAAGCTCAGCTACAGCCAGTTTTGCACAGCCCAATTATTCTCACACTGAGGAAATTTTGCTAGAGAGTTTCGCGGAACAGTTCTTGCGCCAGCGGTTAGACTTCTAGCAACCTCCTGCTAGCAATACTCAGCTACAAGCAGTTTCGAACAGCCCAGTTACTCTCACAGTCTATCCAATTTATAAACACGGCGAAAATTTCGCTAGAGAGTTTCGCGGAACAGTTCTTGCGCCAGCGTCTAGACTTCTAGAAATCTCCTGCTAGCAAAACTCCGCTACAACCATTTTTGAATAGCCCAGTTACTCTCACAGTCTTATCAATTTATAAACACTGCGGAAATTTCGCTAGAGAGTTTCGCGGAACAGTTCTTGCGTCAGCGTCTAGACTTTTCAATAATCTTCCAAAAACTGTTCCGTTTTTAACTGTTCGGTTCTGTGGATGCAACGTGTGGCTGAATTTGGTGGTGGCGGTATCTCCGCTTACAGCTAGCTGCGCACATCCCAGTCATTTTCAGTTCAACTTATAAACAGTCCGGAAATTAGTTAATGACTTTGGCAAAACAGTTGTTACGCTAAGAAGTAGATATCTGAATTCTTAGCTTCCAAAAACTGTTCCGGTGTAAACTATTCGGTCCTGTGGAGGTTACGTTTGGCTGAATTTTACTGTGGCGGAATCTCCTGCTAGAAAAGTTCAGCTACAGCCAGTTGTGTACAGCCCAGTCGCTCTTAAAGTCCTTCTTGCGTCAGCGTCTAGACTTTTGAATTATTAGCTTCCAAAAACTGTTCTGTCCTGTGGACGCCACGTGTGACTGAAATTGACGGTGGCGGTATCTCAGCTCAACTACCGCCAGTTATGTACTGCCCAGTCGCTCTTACAGTCCTTCCAATTTATAGACACTGCGAAAATTTGAAACCTTAGCGAAACAGTTCTTGCGTCAGAGTCTAGATTTTTGAATTATTAACTTCCAAAAACTGTTCCGCTATAAACTATTCGGTCTTGTTGACCCTACGTTTGGCTGAATTTGACGGTGGCCAAATCTCCTGCCAAAAAGCTCAGCTACAGTCATTTGTGTACAGCCCAGTCGCTCTTACAGTCTTCCAATTTATAAACACTGCGGAAATTTAGATAGAGACTTTGGCGGAGCAGTACTTGCGTCGGCGTCTACACTTTTGAATTCTTAACTTCCAGAAACTGTTCCGTTTTAAACTGTTCGGATCTGTGGACGCTACGTGTGGCTGAATTTGACGGTGGCGAAATCTTCTGCTAGCAAAGCTTAGCACCAGCCAGTTGTGCAGCCAGGTCCCTCTTAGTCCTTCCAATCTATAAAGACTTGCGGAAATTTAGTTAGTTTGGCGGAACAGTTCTTGCGTCAGCGTCTAGACTTTTCAATTATTAACTTCCAAAAACTGTTCGGTCCAGTACGTCTGGCTAACTTTGACGGTAGCGGAATTTCCAGCTAGCAAAACTCAGCTACAGCCAGTTTTGCACAATCCAGTCTCTCTCACATTTTTTCCAATTTATATATCCTGCGGAGATTTAGCTAAAGAGTTTGGCGGAACAGTTCTTGCGCTTGTTCTGCTAACAAACCTCGCCTACAGCTATCTGTGCACATCCCAGTCGTTTTTACAGTCCGTTCAACTTATAAACAGTCCGGAAATTTAGTTAGTTATTACACGTACAAGTAGACTTTTGAATTATTATCTTCTAAAAACTGTTCCGCTATAAACTATTCGACCCTGAGAACGATAATTTTGGCTGAATTTGGCGGTGGCGGAATCTCCTGCTAGAGAAGCTCAGCTACAGCCAGTTGTGCACAGCCCAGTCGCTCTTAAAAGCTTCCACTTTATAAATGCTAAGGAAATTTAGTTAATGATTTTAGCGAAACAGTTCTTGCGCCAGTGTCTACACTTTTCAATTATTAACTACCAAAACTGTTCCGTTTTAAACTATTCGGTCCAGTGGACTATATGCTTGGCTGACTAGCAAAACTCCGCTACAGCCAGTTTTGCACTACCCAGTCTCTCTCACAGTCTGTTCAATTCATAAACACTGGAAATTTAGGTAGAGACTTTGGCGGAACAGTTCTTGCGTCAACGTCTGGACTATTCCAAAAGCTGTTCCGCTAACTGTTCAGTAAAACTC
This sequence comes from Platerodrilus igneus, assembly GCA_036346225.1. Classification (NCBI taxonomy): domain Eukaryota; kingdom Metazoa; phylum Arthropoda; class Insecta; order Coleoptera; family Lycidae; genus Platerodrilus; species Platerodrilus igneus. Next base: position 2,527,729 of record JARFIW010000631.1, read on the forward strand.
TGCTACAGCCAATTTTGCACAGCCCAGTCTCTCTCACAGTCTTTCCAATTTATAAACACTGCGGAAATATAGCTAGAGAGTTAGGCAGAGCTGTTCTAGTGCTAGCGTCTTGACTTTCGAATAAACGTCCAAAAACTGTTCCGTTTTTAACTGGTCGGTTCTGTGGACGCTATGTTTGACTGAATTTGACAGTGGTGGAATCTCTTGCTAGCAAAGCTCAGCTACACCGCTGTGCAGAGGTTAGTCGCTCTTTCAGACCATTCAGTTTATAAACACCCCGTAAATGTCGCTAATGACTGGCAGAACAATTCTTACGCTAGCGTTTGGACTTTGAAGTATTAGCTCCCAAAAACGCTTCCGCTTCAAACTGTTAGGACCTATGAACGCTACGTTTGGCTGACTTTGATAGTAGCACAATTCGCTGCCAGCAGAGCTAAACTACATACAGCTCCACAGCTCAGTCGCTCTTATAGTCCTTCCTACTTACATACCTTCGGAAATTTGGCTAGTGATTTTGGCAACACAGTTTTTACGCCAACCCCTAGACCTCTGAATAATTAGCTTCTAGCAACTGTTCCGCTTTAAACTGCTCAGTCCTAGGAACAGTACGTTTGGCTGACTTTGATAATAGCGGAATCCCCTATTAGCAAAAGCTCAGCTACAGACCGCTGGGTACAGCTTAGTTGCATCTTTGGTCTCTCCAGTTTATAAACACTTCAGAAAATTACCAACTGACTTTGGCGGAACAGTTCTTGCACCAAAAACTGGACTTTTGAATTAGTTTCCAAAAACTGTTCCTCTTTAATATGAACGTTACGTTTGCATGACTTTGCTAGTAGTGGAACTCCCTGTTAGCAAAGCTCAGCCACAACCAGCTGTGCACAGCTCAGTCGTTCTTATCTTCTGCAATTCAGCTAACAACTTAGACGGAACAGTTTTTGCGCTGTCGTCTAGATTTTTGAATTAACTTCCAAAAACTGTTCCGTATAAACTATTCGGCCCCATGAAGGCTACCTTTTGCTGACTTTGGGGGTGACAAAATCTCCTGCTAGTAAAACTCGACTGTAGCTAGCTGTGTGCAGCCCAATTTCTCCTACAGTCCCTCCAGCTTATAAACACTCCGAAGATTTACCTAATGACTTTGGCAGAACAGTTTTTACGCCAGAGATTAGATTTTTGAATTATTAGCTTCCAAAAACAAGTCCTCTTTAAACTGTTCGTTCATATCAACGAACCTTTGACTAACTTTGAGGGTGACGGAATTTCCTGCTAGCAAAACTTAAGTACAGCGAGCTGTGCATAACCAATTTTTTTGCTGATAACCAATTTTGACCGTTTCATTGTTCAAAAACATCCGAGGGTGTTCTGTACAAGCTTGAGCTTGGAGGAGACGGGTAATTGAGGCTCAACGAGCTGTCAGTTGCTTTTCTTCTACACTAAAATAAGTCGCGCGATAGAAAGTTTCGGCCGATAATATGACAACTTACCGAGAAACACTAATTTTGACCATTTTGCTGTTCGAAATTGTCTTTGGGTGTTCTGAAAGATCTTGGGCTTTGAAAATAAGAAGTTGGGTTCCTAATACGCGTCCGTGCTCAACGAGCTGTTTCTTATTCGGCACTATAGGAAATTTGGGCCAACAACCTGCCGTCTTGTCCAAAAACTCGAATTGCGACCGCTTTCTTTTTCGAAAGCCTTTTGGAGTTTTCTGTAGGAGCTTCGACTTGAAAATGGGGAATTGAGTTGCTAATACGCGTCCATGCTCCATAAGCTGGTAGTTCTTTTTTTCTTGTACTTTGATATGGACTAGCGTAGGAAATTTCGGGCAAGAACCGCCTGCCTTGCCCATAATCCTGAATTTTGGCCGTTATTTCGGCTGAGTTTTCTGATTCGGAAGCCCTTAGGAAGGTGTTTTGTAGGAGCTTGGGTTTGAAAATTGAATTGCTAATACACATACATGCTCAAGGACCTGTCAATTTTTTTGCTGTACTACAAGATGGCGTAGCGTAGGAAATTTCAGCCAACAACCTGCCACCTCTCCCATAAACCCGAATTTTGGCCGTTCCCCTGTTCGGAACTTTTGAAGAGAAGTCTATAAAAGATTGGGGTTGAAAATAGGAAATTGAGTTGTCAACACGGGTACGTACTCAACGAGCTTTCAATTCTTTCTTTTCGTGTAGCATGAGAGGCATAGCATTAAAAATGTCAGTCAACAACCTGTCGCCATGGCCATAAACCGAATTTTGACCGTTTTCTTGTTCGAAAGCCTCTTGTAGAGTATTCTAAAGGAGCGTGGACTTAAAAACAGGAAATTGAGTTACTAATACGTGCACGTGCTGAACGAGCTGTCAGTTCTTTCTCTTTCTGTACTATAAGTAGGCGTAGCGTAGAAAATTTCGGTCAACAACCTTTCGCTTTGGTCATGAAGCAGAATTTTGAACGTTTTCATGTTCGGAAGCCTTTTGGAGAACATTCTGTATGAGCTTGAGCTTGAAAGTAGTAGATCGAATTGCCAATTTGCCTACTTGCTTAACGAGCTGCAGTATAAGATTGTTTATCGTACGAAATTTCGGTCAAACCTGCCGTCTTGGCCGCAAACCCGAGCTTCGGCCATTATCATGTTCGGAAGCTTCTTGGAGAGTGTTTTGTACGAGCTTGAACTAGAAAATAAAAGCTAGAGTTGCTAATACGCGTACGTACTCAACGAGCTGCACTATAAGATAGTGTAGCGTATGAAACTACGGTTACAACCTGTCGCTTTAGTCACAAACCCGAATTTCCGCCATTTTCCTGTTCGGAAGCTTCTTGGAGAGTGTTCTGTACGAGCTTGAGCTAGAAAATATGTGACGGAGTTGCTAATACGCGTACATGCTCAACGAGCTGCCCTATAAGATGGTGTAGCGTATGAAATTTCGGTCACAATCTACCGCCATGGCTACAAATCCGAATTTTGGCCAGTTTCCTGTTCGGAAGCTTCTTGGAGAGTATTCTGTACGATTTTGAGCTTTTAAATAGGAAGTTGAGTTGCTCATACGCGAAGGTGCTCAATGAGCTGCACCATAAGATGATGTTAGAGTATGAAACTTTAGTCACAACCTGCCATTTTGGCTGCAAACCAGAATTTCGGCCATTTTCTTTTCGGAAGCTTCTTGGAGAGTGTTCTGTACGAGCTTAAGCTAGAAAATAGTAGATTGAGTTACTAATACGCGTACATGCTCAACGAGCTTACTATAAGATGGTGTAGCGTTTGAAATTTTGGTCACAATCCGCCGCTTTGGCCACAAACTCGAATTTAGGCAATTTTCCTGTTCGAAAGCTTCTTTGAGAGTGTTCTGTACGAGCTTGAGCTAGAAAATAGGAGATTGATTTACTAACACGCGTACGTGCTTAACGAACTGCACTATAAGATGGTGTCGTGTATGAAATTTCGGTCACAACCTACCGCCTTGGCCACAAACCCGAATTTCGGTCATTTTCCTGTTCGGAATCTTCTTGGAGTGTTCTCAACGAGCTTGAAAATAGAAAATTGAGTTGCTAATACGTGTACGTGCTCAACGAACTGCACTATAAGATGGTGTAGCGTATGAAATTTCGGTCACAACATGCCACCTTCGCCACAAACTCGAATTTCGTCCATTTTCCTGTTCGGAAGCTTCTTGGAACATGTTCTGTACGAGCTTAAACTAGAAATTAGGAGATTGAGTTGCTAAAACGCGTACATACTCAACGAGCTGCAGTATAAATTGGCGTTGCGAATGAAATTTCAGTCACAACCTGCCGCCTTGGCCACAAACCCAAATTTCCGCCATTTTCCTGTTCGGTAACTTTTTGGAGAGTGTTTTGTACGAGCTTGGACTTGGAAATAGGAGATTGAGTTGCTAATACGCATACGTGCTCAACGAGATGCAAATAAGATGGTGTAGCGTATGAAATTTCGGTCACAACGGGCTGCTCTGACCACAAACTGCAATTTTGGTCGTTTTCTTATTCGGAAGCTCCGTAAAGAGTGTTCTGTACGAGCTATAGCTAAAAAATAAAAGATGGAATTGCTGATACGCGCAAGTGCTGAACGAGCTGCACTATAAGATTGTGTATCGTTTGAAATTTCGGTCACAAACTGCCGCTTTGGCAATTATTCCGAATTTCGGCCGTTTTCCGGTTCGGAAGCTTCTTGGAGAGCGTTCTGTACGAGCTTGAGCTACAAAATAGGGGATTGAGTTGCCAATATGCGCACGTGCCCACCCAGCTGCACTATAAGATTCTGTGGCGTATGAAATTTCGGTCACAAACTGCCACTTTGGCAATTAACCCGAATTTCGGCCGTTTTTGTGTTCGGAAGTTTTTTGGAGAGTTTCTGCAAGAGCTTGGTTTTGAAGATAGAAATTGAGTTGCCAATACGTATACGTGCTCAACCAGCTGTTAGTTCTTTCTTTTCCTGTACTATAAAATGGCTTAGCGTTGGAAATTTCGAACAACTCGTCGCCTTCGACATAACTCGCGTTTTGACCGTCTTTCTGTTCGGGAGCCTATTAGGGTGTTCTGTAGAAGCTAGATCTTGAAAATAGGTGATTGAGTCGCTCATACGCATACGTGCTCAATGCGCTGTCAGTTCTTTCTTTTCCTGTACTATAAAATGGCTTAGCGCTGGAAATTTCGGACAACTTGTCGCCTTCGACATAACTCGCGTTTTGACCGTCTTTCTGTTCGGGAGCCTGTTACGGTGTTCTGTAGGAGCTAAAGCTTGAAATAAGTGATTGAGTCGCTCAAATGCGCTGTCAGTTCTTTCTTTTCCTGTACTATAAATTGGCTTAGCGTTGGAAATTTCGGACAACAAGCCGGCGCATTGGACATAAACTCGAATTTCGACCGTCTTTCTGTTCGGGAGCCTCTTAGGGTGTTCTGTAGGAGCTAGAGCTTGAAAATAGGTGATTGAGTCGCTCATAAGCATACGTGCTCAATGCGCTGTCAGTTCTTTCTTTTCCTGTACTATAAAATGGATTAGCGTTGGAAATTTCGAAAACAACTCGTCGCCTTCGACATAACTCGCGTTTTGACCGTCTTTCTGTTCGGGAGCCTTTTAGGGTGTTCTGTAGGAGCTAGAGCTTGACAATAGGAAATTGAGTTGTCAGTACGCTCAACGGGCTTTCAATTCTTCTTTTTCGTGTAATATAAGATGGCGTCGCGTAGAAAATTTTGGCCAACAACCTGCCGCCTTCCCATAAACCATCATTTTGACTGTTTTGCTGTAGGAAAACGTCGTGGAAAGTGTTTTGTAAGATGGCGCTTTCAACATGGCTTTGATTTTAGTTACATCGATTCAAGGCCAACTTATATTCATAAAACCCAGTACCATAACCTAACAAACTCGACAAATTTAACGTCTGTGTTACCTTCAGCTTCACACACATTATTATTACGACATAATGCGATGTCATTGTAAAATTTCATACAAGGTCGCTTCTAATAATTAAATCTAATGTACGTTTTTCTCTTTACAATCGAACATACGCCCAGTTGCACCTACTGCATGTTGTCCGTAACAATGTGTACCAACTCAAATTTAAATAATGAGGAAGAGATTCGTGGTTGTTGCTGTTGCTAGGGGCGATCTAGTTGTCAGACTGGTTCTACAAAGAATTCGATTCCTACTTCAAACATAGGTTAGAATTAGAAATTGCAACGGCGGGCGCCGCCGGCGGTCGAAATGCCATTTTGGAACGTACCTGTCCCGGTCGTTTTTCCTAAATTGTATAAAACGAAGATTAAGACGGCGTCGCTTCGTCCAAGTTCTATTAGAACAAACTCCTAGCTTAAATAAATTAAATACACGCTCAGATGGTGGTAGGCCTTGAAACATCATCGCGGTCTATAATTAAACCAATGCGATTCGCGTACACGAGCTTGATCCGGAAATGTAGTTTTATTCGTTTTCTCATAAATTTAAGAACGAGTTTTATAGGTTATTTTATTTTTATTGTTTTGTTTTATGTTTGGAACGTTAAAGGTTTCGATTGGTTACGCGAGTTTTTGTGTGATGGCAATTATTGAGAAGTGTAGATGTGGTTGCGTAACCTTCAGGGGAAATGCATGTTTTACGAGAGTTTATGGGATTTTAGCACTCAAATGCCCATGAACTAATCACAGATAAATCTTAGTTCTGAATTCAAAACGTTCCAAAGATCACTCACTATTGATGGCCTAAAAACAAGAGACCTGCTCTTTCCATACTATTAGCACTGAGCACTGAGTTACAAATTCTAGTTAGGAATCAAACTCAAGGTCGTGAATTTGAAATTCTAGTTTGTAAATTACGAATTCTAGTATGGGAATTTAATTCTAGGCTGTGGATCATAAATCCTAGTCTGCGAGGTTCAATTTTTAATTTGAAAACAAGTTCTAGTTTGTGAATTCAAAATTCTAGTTGAGATTTAGATTGTGAATGATCAATTCTAGTCATTAAGTTATATTTTCTAGTTTGGGAATTCCAGTTTCTGAGTTGGAAATTCTAGTTTGGAATTAAATTCGCGGTCATGGATTTCAAATTCTAGTTTGTGAATTACGAATTCTAGTTTGGGAATTTAATTCTAGGCTGTGGATCATAAATCCTAGTCTGAGAAGTACAATTTTTAGTTTGAAAATCAAGTTCTAGTTTGTGAATTAAAAATTCTAGTTGAGATTTAAATTCTAGGTTGTGGATTATCAATTCTAGTCATTAAGTTATATTTTCTAGTTTGGGAATTCCAGTTTTTGAGTTGTAAATTCGAGTTCAGAATCAAATTCATGTTCGTAAATTTTAAATTCTAGTTTGTGAATTACGAATTCTAGTTTGTGAATTTAATTCTAGGTTGTGGATCATAATTCGCAGTCTGTGAGCTATAGTTTTTAGTTTTAAAATCAAGTTCTAGTTTGTGAATTCAAAATCCTAGTTGAGATTTAAATTCTGGTTGTGGATTACAAATTCTAGTCATTAAGTTATAAGTTCTAATTTGAGAATTCCAGTTTCTGAGTTGGAAATTTTAGTTTGGAATGAAATCAAAGTCGTGGATTTCAAATTTTAGTTTGTGAATTTAATTCTAGGTTGTCGATCATAAATCCTAGTTAGCAAGTTACAATTTTTAGTGTGAAAATCAAGTTCTAGTTTGTGAATTAAAAATTCTAGTTGAAATTTAAATTCTGTTTGTGGATTATAAATTCTAGTCATTAAGTTATAAGTTCTAGTTAGGAAATTCCAGTTTCTGAGTTGGAAATTCTAGTTTGGAATCAAATTCAAGGTTACAGATTTCAAATTCTAGTTTGCGAATTCCAAATTTTAGTTGTATGTCGTGGATTATAAATTCTAGTCCCTAACTTATAGTTTCTAGTTTGGGAATGAAATTCCAGTTTCTGAGTTACAAATTATAGTTTGATATCAAATTCAAGGTCGTGGATTTCAAAGTTTGGGAATTTAATTCTAGATTGTGGATCATAAATCCTAGTCTGTGAGTTACAATTTTTAATTTTAAAATCAAATTCTAGTTTGTGAATTAAAAATTCTAGTTGTGATTTAAATTCTAGGTTGTGGATTATAAATTCTAGTTTCTAAATTATAATATCTAGTTTGGGAATCAAAATTCAGTTACCGATTTAGTAATTCGGAATCAAATTCAAGTTCGTGGATTTTATATTCTAGTTTGTGAATTACGAATTCTAGTTTGGGAATTTAATTCTAGGCTGTAGATCATAAATCCTAGTCTGCGAGGTACAATTTTTATTTTGAAAATCAAGTTCTAGTTTGTGAATTAAAAATTCTAGTTGAGATTTAAATTCTAGGCTGTGGATTATCAATTCTAGTCATTAAGTTATATTTTCTAGTTTGGGAATTCCAGTTTCTAAGTTGTAAATTCTAGTTTGGAATCAAATTCGCGGTCATGGATTTCAAATTCTAGTTTGTGAATTACGAATTCTAGTTTGGGAATTTAATTCTAGGCTGTGGATCATAAATCCTAGTCTGAGAAGTACAATTTTTAGTTTGAAAATCAAGTTCTAGTTTGTGAATTCAAAATTCTAGTTGAGATTTAAATTCTAGGCTGTGGATTATCAATTCTAGTCATTAAGTTATATTTTCTAGTTTGGGAATTCCAGTTTCTGAGTTGTAAATTCTAGTTTGGAATCAAATTCGCGGTCATGGATTTCAAATTCTAGTTTGTGAATTACGAATTCTAGTTTGGGAATTTAATTCTAGGCTGTGGATCATAAATCCTAGTCTGAGAAGTACAATTTTAGTTTGAAAATCGAGTTCTAGTTTGTGAATTCAAAATTCTAGTTGAGATTTAAATTCTAGGTTGTGGATTATCAATTCTAGTCATTAAGTTATAATTTCTAGTTTGGGAATTTCAGTTTATGAGTTGTAAATTCTAGTTTGGAATCAAATTCAAGGTCATAGATTTCAAATTCTAGTTTGTGAATTACGAATTCTAGTTTGGGAATTTAATTCTAGGCTGTGGATCATAAATCCTAGTCTGAGAAGTACAATTTTTAGTTTGAAAATCGAGTTCTAGTTTGTGAATTCAAAATTCTAGTTGAGATTTAAATTCTAGGTTGTGGATTATCAATTCTAGTCATTAAGTTATAATTTCTAGTTTGGGAATTTCAGTTTATGAGTTGTAAATTCTAGTTTGGAATCAAATTCAAGGTCATAGATTTCAAATTCTAGTTTGTGAATTACGAATTCTAGTTTGGGAATTTAATTCTAGGCTGTAGGTCATAGATCCTAGTCTGAAAGGTACAATTTTAATTTGAAAATCAAGTTCTAGTTTGTGAATTAAAAATTCTAGTTGAGATTTAAATTCTAGGCTGTGGATTATCAATTCTAGTCATTAAGTTATATTTTCTAGTTTGGGAATTCCAGTTTCTGAGTTGTAAATTCTAGTTTGGAATCAAATTGGGTCATGGATTTCAAATTCTAGTTTGTGAATTACGAATTCTAGTTTGGGAATTTAATTCTAGGCTGTGGATCATAAATCCTAGTCTGAGAAGTACAATTTTAGTTTGAAAATCAAGTTCTAGTTTGTGAATTCAAAATTCTAGTTGAGATTTAAATTCTAGGCTGTGGATTATCAATTCTAGTCATTAAGTTATATTTTCTAGTTTGGGAATTCCAGTTTCTGAGTTGTAAATTCTAGTTTGGAATCAAATTCGCGGTCATGGATTTCAAATTCTAGTTTGTGAATTACGAATTCTAGTTTGGGAATTTAATTCTAGGCTGTGGATCATAAATCCTAGTCTGAGAAGTACAATTTTTAGTTTGAAAATCGAGTTCTAGTTTGTGAATTCAAAATTCTAGTTGAGATTTAAATTCTAGGTTGTGGATTATCAATTCTAGTCATTAAGTTATAATTTCTAGTTTGGGAATTTCAGTTTATGAGTTGTAAATTCTAGTTTGGAATCAAATTCAAGGTCATAGATTTCAAATTCTAGTTTGTGAATTACGAATTCTAGTTTGGGAATTTAATTCTAGGCTGTGGATCATAAATCCTAGTCTGAGAAGTACAATTTTTAGTTTGAAAATCGAGTTCTAGTTTGTGAATTCAAAATTCTAGTTGAGATTTAAATTCTAGGTTGTGGATTATCAATTCTAGTCATTAAGTTATAATTTCTAGTTTGGGAATTTCAGTTTATGAGTTGTAAATTCTAGTTTGGAATCAAATTCAAGGTCATAGATTTCAAATTCTAGTTTGTGAATTACGAATTCTAGTTTGGGAATTTAATTCTAGGCTGTAGGTCATAGATCCTAGTCTGAAAGGTACAATTTTTAATTTGAAAATCAAGTTCTAGTTTGTGAATTAAAAATTCTAGTTGAGATTTAAATTCTAGGCTGTGGATTATCAATTCTAGTCATTAAGTTATATTTTCTAGTTTGGGAATTCCAGTTTCTGAGTTGTAAATTCTAGTTTGGAATCAAATTCGCGGTCATGGATTTCAAATTCTAGTTTGTGAATTACGAATTCTAGTTTGGGAATTTAATTCTAGGCTGTGGATCATAAATCCTAGTCTGAGAAGTACAATTTTTAGTTTGAAAATCGAGTTCTAGTTTGTGAATTCAAAATTCTAGTTGAGATTTAAATTCTAGGTTGTGGATTATCAATTCTAGTCATTAAGTTATAATTTCTAGTTTGGGAATTTCAGTTTATGAGTTGTAAATTCTAGTTTGGAATCAAATTCAAGGTCATAGATTTCAAATTCTAGTTTGTGAATTACGAATTCTAGTTTGGGAATTTAATTCTAGGCTGTAGGTCATAGATCCTAGTCTGAAAGGTACAATTTTTAATTTGAAAATCAAGTTCTAGTTTGTGAATTCAAAATTCTAGTTGTGATTTAAATTCTAGATTGTGAATTATCAATTCTAGTCATTTAGTTATAATTTCTAGTTTGGGAATTCCAGTTTCTCAGTTGTAAATTCTAGTTTGGAATCAAATTCAAGGTGGTGGATTTCGAATTCTAGTTTGTGAATTACGAATTCTAGTTTGAGAATTTAATTCTAGGTTGTCGATCATAAATACTAGTTTGCGGGTTACAATTTTTAGTTTCAAAATCAAGTTTTAATTTGTGAATTAAAAATTCTAGTTGAGATTTAAATTCTACGTTGTGGATTATAAATTCTAGTCTCTAAGTTATAATATCTAGTTTGGGAATCAAATTCCAGTTACTGAGTTAGGGATTCAAGTTCAGAATCAAATTTACGTTCGTGGATTTTAAATTCTAGTTAGTGAATTACGAATTTTAGTTTGGGAATTTAATTCTAGTTTGTGGATCATAAATCATAGTCTGTGAGTTACAATTTCTAGTTTTAAAATCAAATTCTAGTTTGTAAATTAAAAATTCTAGTTGCGATTTAAATTCTAGGCTGTGGATTATAAATTCTAGTCCCTAAGTTATAATATCTAGTTTGGGAATAAAATTCGAGTTATCGTGTTACAAATTCGAGTTCGTAATCAAATTCAAGTTTGTGGATTTTAGTTTCTAGTTTGTGAATTACGAATTCTAGTTGGGGAATTTAAATCTAGGTTGTCGATCATAAGTCCTAGTTTGCGAGTTACAATTTTTAGTTTGAAAATCAAGTTCTAGTTTGTGATTTAAAAATCCTAGTTGAGATTTAAATTCTGGTTGTGGATTACAAATTCTAGTCATTAAGTTATAAGTTCTAATTTGAGAATTCCAGTTTCTGAGTTGGAAATTCTAGTTTGAAATCAAATCAAAGTCGTGGATTTCAAATTTTAGTTTGTAAATTTAATTCTAGGTTGTCGATCATAAATCCTAGTTAGCAAGTTACAATTTTTAATGTGAAAATCAAGTTCTAGTTTGTGAATTAAAAATTCTAGTTGAAATTTAAATTCTGTTTGTGGATTATAATTTCTAGTCATTAAGTTATAAGTACTAGTTTGGAAATTCCAGTTTCTGAGTTGGAAATTCTAGTTTGGAATCAAATTCATGGTTACAGATTTCAAATTCTAGTTTGCGAATTCCAAATTTTAGTTGTATGTTGTGGATTATAAATTCTAGTCCCTAACTTATAGTTTCTAGTTTGGGAATGAAATTCCAGTTTCTGAGTTACAAATTATAGTTTGATATCAAATTCAAGGTCGTGGATTTCAAAGTTTGGGAATTTAATTCTAGATTGTGGATCATAAATCCTAGTCTGTGAGTTACAATTTTAATTTTAAAATCAAATTCTAGTTTGTGAATTAAAATTCTAGTTGTGATTTAAATTCTAGGTTGTGGATTATAAATTCTAGTTTCTAAATTATAATATCTAGTTTGGGAATCAAAATTCAGTTACCGATTTAGTAATTCGGAATCAAATTCAAGTTCGTGGATTTTATATTCTAGTTTGTGAATTACGAATTCTAGTTTGGGAATTTAATTCTAGGCTGTGGATCATAAATACTAGTCTGCGAGGTACAATTTTTAGTTTGAAAAATCAAGTTCTAGTTTGTGAATTAAAAATTCTAGTTGAGATTTAAATTCTAGGCTGTGGATTATCAATTCTAGTCATTAAGTTATATTTTCTAGTTTGGGAATTCCAGTTTTTGAGTTGTAAATTCTAGTTTGGTATCAAATTCGCGGTCATGGATTTCAAATTCTAGTTTGTGAATTACGAATTCTAGTTTGGGAATTTAATTCTAGGCTGTGGATTATAAATCCTAGTCTGAGAAGTACAATTTTTAATTTGAAAATCAAGTTCTAGTTTGTGAATTTAAAATTCTAGTTGAGATTTAAATTCTAGGCTGTGGATTATCAATTCTAATCATTAAATTATATTTTCTAGTTTGGGAATTCCAGTTTCTGTGTTGCAAATTCTAGCTTGGAATCAAATTGAAGGTCATAGATTTCAAATTCTAGTTTGCGAATTAAAAATTTTAGTTGTATGTTGTGGATTATAAATTCTAGTTCCTAACTTATAGTTTCTAGTATTGGAATCAAATTCCAGTTTCTGAGTTACAAATTCGAGTTCGGAATCAAATTCAAGTTCGTGGATTTTAGTTTCTAGTTTGTGAATTACGAATTCTAGTTTGGGAATTTAAATCTAGGTTGTCGATCATAAATCCTAGTTTGCGAGTTACAATTTTTAGTTTGAAAATCAAGTTCTAGTTTGTGAATTAAAAATCCAAGTTGAGATTTAAATTCTGGTTGTGGATTACAAATTCTAGTCATTAAGTTATAATTTCTAGTTTGGGAATTCCAGTTTCTGAGTTGGAAATTCTAGTTTGGAATCAAATTCAAGGTCATGGATTTCAAATTCTAGTTTGTGAATTACGAACTCGAGTTTGGGAATTTAATTCTAGGCTGTGGATCATAAATTCTAGTCTGAGAAGTACAATTTTTAATTTGAAAATCAAGTTCTAGTTTGTGAATTAAAAATTCTAGTTGAGATTTAAATACTAAGCTGTGGATTATCAATTCTAGTCATTAGGTTATATTTTCTAGTCTGGGAATTCCAGTTTATGAGTTGTAAATTCTAGTTTGGAATCAATTTCAAGGTCATGGATTATAAATTCTAGTTTGTGAATTACGAATTCCAGTTTGGGAATTTAATTCTAGGCTGTGGAATATAAATCCTAGTCTGAGAAGTACAATTTTTAATTTGAAAATCAAGTTCTAGTTTGTGAATTAAAAATTCTAGTTGAGATTTAAATTCTAGGCTGTGGATTATCAATTCTAGTCATTAAATTATATTTTCTAGTTTGGGAATTCCAGTTTATGAGTTGTAAATTCTAGTTTGGAATCAATTTCAAGGTCATGGATGATAAATTCTAGTTTGTGAATTACGAATTCCAGTTTGGGAATTTAATTCTAGGCTGTGGATCATAAATCATAGTCTGAGAAGTACAATTTTTAATTTGAAAATCAAGTTCTAGTTTGTGAATTAAAAATTCTAGTTGAGATTTAAATTCTAGGCTGTGGATTATCAATTCTAGTCATTAAATTATATTTTCTAGTTTGGGAATTCCAGTTTATGAGTTGTAAATTCTAGTTTGGAATCAATTTCAAGGTCATGGATTATAAATTCTAGTTTGTGAATTACGAATTCCAGTTTGGGAATTTAATTCTAGGCTGTGGAATATAAATCCTAGTCTGAGAAGTACAATTTTAATTTGAAAATCAAGTTCTAGTTTGTGAATTAAAAATTCTAGTTGAGATTTAAATTCTAGGTTGTGGATTATCAATTCTAGTCATTAAGTTATATTTTCTAGTTTGGGAATTCCAGTTTTTGAGTTGTAAATTCGAGTTCAGAATCAAATTCAAGGTCATGGATGATAAATTCTAGTTTGTGAATTACGAATTCCAGTTTGGGAATTTAATTCTAGGCTGTGGATCATAAATCATAGTCTGAGAAGTACAATTTTTAATTTGAAAATCAAGTTCTAGTTTGTGATTTAAAAATTCTAGTTGAGATTTAAATTCTAGGTTGTGGATTACAATTCTAGTCATTAAGTTATATTTTCTAGTTTGGGAATTCCAGTTTTTGAGTTGTAAATTCGAGTTCAGAATCCAATTCGTGTTCGTAGATTTTAAGTTCTAGTTTGTGAATTACACATTTTAATTTATGAGTTACAAATTCTAATTTGGAAATCAAACCTTATTGTGAATCATAAATTCTTGTTTGTGAGTTGTATCCTTAAGTTGTATGTCGATAAGAAACTTGTTTCCGTATTAAGTTGGTTTTGGAATTTTGAATTTACCATTCAAAGCTGAGCTCGATAACTCTTAGGGCAGAAACTAACCTAAGTAATTCCTAAGGTAGAACCTGTAGTTCCTCAACTAGAATTTAGCATTCAAAGCTAAGGCAGGAACTGTAATGCCCAGTGTAGGAGTTGAAATTCATAAATTAACCTCAGTAATTTCTAGGGTACGAACTGTAATTCCCAAACTAGAATTTGGGACTCACAAACAAACCTCAGTAATTCCAGACTTCTAGGGCAGAAACTAGAATTTGAGTTAAACTAACCTCAGCAATTCCTGAGGTAGAACCTGTAGTTCCTCAACTAGAATTTAGCATTCCAAGCTAAGGCAGGAACTGTAATTCCCAGTGTAAGAGTTGGAATTCATAAGTTACCCTCAGTAATTCCTAGGGTACGAACTGTAATTCCTAAATTAGAATTTGGGAATCACAAACTAACCTCAGTAATTCCCGATTTCTAGGGCAGAAACTAGAATTTGAGCTAAACTAACCTCAGCAATTACTAAGGTGGAACATGTAGTTCCTCAACTAGAATTTAGCATTCAACTCTAAGGCAGGAACTGTAATTCTCAGTGTAGGAGTTGAAATTCATAAGTTAACTTCAATAATTCCTAGGGTACGAACTGTGATTCCTAAACTAGAATGTGGGAATCACAAACTAACCTTAGTAATTCCCAACTTCTAGGGCAGAAACTAGAATTTGAGTTAAACTAACCTCAGTAATTACTAAGGTAGAACATGTAGTTTCTCAACTAGAATTTAGCATTCAAAGCTAAGGCGGGAACTGTAATGCCCAGCGTACGAGTTGAAATTCATAAGTTAACCTCAGTAATTCCTAGGGTACTAACTGTGATTCCTAAACTAGAATTTTGGGATCACAAGCTAACCTCAGTAATTCCCGACTCCTAGGGCAGAAACTAGAATTTGAGCTAAACGAACCTCAGCAATTACTAAGGTGCAACATGTAGTTCCTCAACTAGAATTTAGCATTCAACTCTAAGGCAGGAACTGTAATTCCCAGTGTAGGAGTTGAAATTCATAAGTTAACTTCAGTAATTCCTAGGGTACGAACTGTGATTCCTAAACTAGAATGTGGGAATCACAAACTAACCTCAGTAATTCCCAACTTCTAGGGCAGAAACTAGAATTTGAGCTAAACGAACCTCAGCAATTACTAAGGTGGAACATGTAGTTCCTCAACTAGAATTTAGCATTTAACGCTAAGGCAGAAACTGTAATTCCCAGTGTAGGAGTCGAAATTCGTAAGTTAACCTCAGCAATTCCTAGGGTGCGAACTGTAATTCCTAAACTAGAATTTTGGAATCACAAATCAACCTCAGTAATTCCCGAAGAAGAAGCTGTAATTCCTAAACCATAGAGATCCACAGGATTAACCTGGATAATTCGTAAAGTAGATACTAATCCGGAATCAAAATTTGAAATTCGCAAGCTATCCTCTGGATTTGGGGTAAATTTGAATGCAAATTTTAGTGAATTTCAAATTACACCTTTTTTGGTTAATTGAAAACTTTTATAGGTTACAGTTTTGATGTCCTCCAGTTCAGAACAAGCCCAAATATTTAAAAAGAAACTTGTTGCTTGTAATTTTCAATTATTAAATCAATCTTAAAGACACTAAATTCCCCTAAAAATACACGTCATAGTCGCTATAATCTAAGAAGAACGTTTATAGAAACAAATGAATCGAATCAAATTAATAATTTTATAAAACAAGAACCACTTTACGACTTGGTTACGAAATCCGGAAGAACTTCGAGTGTTAAACCCAACGGTAATCTTTTGCGTGGCCTGTTGTTAAATTGAGGTCACTTCCAGTCAAACAATGCTTTCTTCTTGTGAAAGTGAGAGTTGTTTCGTCTGTTTCGTGCGAACCGATTGCTCGATAAAAAAAGAAGGAAGGATTTAAGATGGGAAAGGTTTAACTGGTGACGTTAATTAAGGCAAAAACTGCGTTATTTAATATTAAATATTTTTGTAATGTTTCTACATTGCTGCCTTTGGCTTTAAATAAACCAATCGCTTACTTTTTGTCCGCGTAATCGCATTCTTGAGGAAATTAATTTTTTATATGGTACGGAACCACACACTGGTCCAAACAACCTGTAGGCGGGTTTGCTGGGTTTAGGGAAAGCGCTAATTGACTCTCAAACTAGAAATTGTAACTCACAGGCTTAAATTTATGATTCACGTACTAGAATTTAATTCCCAAACTAGAATTTGTAATTTACAAACTAGAATTTGATTTGCAAACTAAAAATTGATTCCCAAACTAGAAGTTGTAACTCACAGACTAGAATTTATGATCCACGTACTAGAATTTAATTCCTAAACTAGAATTTGTAATTCACAAACTAGAATTTGATTCTCAAACTAGCATTTGTAACTAAAAATGTAGAATTTGTAATTGTTGAATTATAGTTTGAGATCTTTGGTTTTGGATTTGATTACAAAACTAGAATTTGTAATTCAGAAACTAGAATTTGTCATCCACAGCCTTGACTTTGATTACAAACTTGTAACTTTCAACTATTATTTGTAATTCACAAACTAGATTTTGTGATCAAGAACCTAGAATTCGTAATTCACAAACTAGAATTTGTAGATCCGCAGCCTTGAATTTAAATTCTAGAATATGTAACTTCCAACTAGAAGTGTAATTACAACACTAGAATTACTGAAACAAATATTAAAATTTAATTTCTAAGCTAAAATTGGTAAATCACAATCTAAAATTCGACTTTCAAATTAAAATTTGTAGTCTACAAACTAGAATTTGAGATACACAGCCTTGAATTTAATTTCAAATTAGAATTTGTAACTCACAGATACACAACCTAGAATTTAATTCCAAAACTAGAACTTGTGATCAAGAGCCTAGAATTTCAACGCCAACTTACAATTTGACTCCCAAACTAGAATTCGACATCCACAGGCTTGGATTTGATTACAAACTAGAATTTGTAACTCACGCACTAGAATTTGACTCCCAAACTAGAAACCGTAAGTCACAGACTAGACTTTTTGATCAACAACTTAGAATTAAATCTCAAACTTGAATTTAATTTAATTTTAAATTAGAATTTATAACTCACAGACTAGAATTTATGATCCACAATCTAGAATTTATGATCCACAACCTAGAATTTAATCCCCAAACTGGAATTTGTAATTCACAAACTAGAATTTGTGATCAGGAACCTTGAATTCGTAATTCGCAAACTACAATTTGTAGACCCGCAGCCTTGAATTTAAATTCTAAATTAGAATTTGTAACATCCAACTAGAATTGTAATTACCACACTAGAATTACTGAATCAAAAATTAAAATTTAATTCCTAAGCTAAAATTAGTAAATCACAAACTAGAATTCGACTTCCAAATTAAAATTTGTAGTTTACAAACTACAATTTGAGATACACAGCCTTGAATTTAATTTCAAATTAGAATTTGTAACTCACAGATACACAACCTAGAATTTAATTCCCAAACTAGAACTTGTGATCAAGATCCTACAATTTCAGCGCCAACCAATTTGACTCCCAAACTAGATTTCGAGATCCACAGACTTGGATTTGATTACAAACTAGAATTTGTAACTCACAAACTAAAATTTGACTTCAAACTATAAATTGTAAATCACAGACTAGACTTTTTTATCCACAACTTAGAATTAAATCCCAAACTGGAATTTGTAATTCACCAACTAGAATTTGTGATACACAAACTAGAATTTGGTATCTACAAGGTAGATTTGGATTCTCAAACTAGAATTTATAACTTATAAATAAGAAATTTAACTCCCAAACTAGAATTTGTAATTCACAAACTAGATTTGTGATTCACGGGTTTAAATTTGATTCCAAACCAAAATTTGTAACTTACAAACTAGAAATTGAAATTCAAAACTTAGAACTTAATTCCCAAACTAAAATTAGTAAATCACAAACTAGATCAGGTCTAAAACTTGTAGTTCACAAACTAGAATTTGTGATCCACTGCCTTGAATTTGATTTCAAATTAGAATTTGTAACTCATAGACTAGAATTTATGATCCACAACCTAGAATTTAATTCCCAAACTAGAATTTGCAATTCACAAACTAGATTTGTGATTCACAGCTTTAAATTTGATTCCAAACCAAAATTTGTAACTTACAAACTAGAAATTGTGATTCAAAACTTACAATTTAATTCCAAAATAGAATTAGTAAGTCACAAACTAGAAATCATAATTCACGTCTAAAACTTGTAGTTCAAAAACTAGAAATTGTAACTCACAGACTAGACTCTTTGATCCATAACTTAGAATTAAATTCCCAAACTAGAATTTGTAATTCACCAACTAGAATTTGTGATACACAAACTAGAATTTGGCATCTACAAGGCGGATTTTGATTCTCAAACTAGAATTTATAACTTACAGATAAGAAATTTAACTCCCAAACTAGAATTTGTAATTCACAAACTAGAATTTGTGATCAAAAACCTAGAATTCGTAATTTACAAACTACAGTTTGTAAATCCGCAGCCTTGGATTTAGATTTTAAATTAGAATTTGTAACTTCCCACTAGAATTGTAACTACCACACTAGAATTACTGAATCAAAAATTAAAATTTAATTCCTAAGTTAAAATCAGTAAATCACGAACTAAAATTCAACTTCCAAATTAAAATTTGTAGTTTACAGACTAGAATTTGAGATACGTAGCTTTTTTTTGCTTTCAAATTAGAATTTGTAACTCGCGGACTAGAATTTATGATCCACATCCTAGAATTTAATTTCCAAACTAGAATTTGTGATCAAAAACCTAGAATTCATAATTCACAAGCTAGAATTTGTAGATCCGCAGCCTTGAATTTAAATTCTAAACTAGAAACTGTAACTTCTAACTATAACTTGTGATTCACGCACTAGAATTACCGAATCAAAAATTAAAATTTAATTCCTTATCTAAAATCAGTAAATCTCAAACTAGAATTCAATGTCCAAATTAAATTTGTAGTTTACAGACTAGAATTTGAGATACGTAGCGTTAAATTTGATTTCAAATTAGAATTTGTAACTCGCAAGCTAGAACTTATTATCCACAACCTAGAATTTAGTTCCCAAACTAGAACTTGTGTTTAAGAGCCTAGAATTTGAGCGCCAACCTACAATTTGACTCCCAAACTAGAATTCGAGTTCCACAGACTTCGATTTAATTACAAACTAGCAAACTAGAATTTGTAACTCACAAACTAGAATTTGACTCTCAAACTAGAAATTATAACTCACAGACTACATTTTTTGATCCACAACTTAGAATTAAATTCCCAAACTAGAGTTTGTAATTCACAAACTAAAATTTGTGATACACAAACTAGAATTTGGTATCTACAAGGAGGATTTTGATTTTCAAACTTTAATTTATAACTTATAAATAAGGGAGTTAACTACCAAACCAGAATTTCTAATTCGCAAACTAGATTTGTGATACACAGCTTTAAATTTGATTCCAAACCAAAATTTGTAACTTACAAACTAGAAATTGTGATTCAAAACTTAGAATTTAATTCCCAAACTAGAATTGGTAAATCACAAACTAGAAATCATAATTCACATCTAAAACTTGTAGTTCAAAAAACTAGAATTTGTGATCCACAGACTTAAATTTGATTTCAAATTAGAATTTATAACTCACAGACTAGAATTTTGATCCACATCCTAGAATTTAATTCCCAAACTAAAATTTGTAATTCACAAACTAGAATTTGTGATCAGAAACCTAGAAGTCGTAATTCACAAACTAGTATTTGTAGATCCGCAGGCTTGAATTTAAATTTTAAATTAGAATTTGTAACTTCCAACTAGAACTGTAATTACCACACTAGAATTACTGAAACAAATATTAAAATTTAATTCCTAAGCTAAAATTCTTAAATTACTATTTAGAATTCGACTTCCAAATTAAAATTTGTAGTTTACAAACTAGAATTTGAGATACACAGTCTTGAATTTAATTTCAAATTAGAATTTGTAACTCGCAGATTAGAATTTTGATCTACATCCTAGAATTTAATTTCCAAACTAGAATTTGGGATCAAAAACCCAGAATTCGTAATTCACAAACTAGAATTTGTAGATCCGCAGCCTTCAATTTAAATTCTAAATTAGAATTTGTAACTTTCAACTAGAATTGTAATTACCACACTAGAATTACTGAATCAAAAATTAAAATTTAATTCCTAAGCTAAAAGCAGTAAATCACGAACTAGAATTCCACTTCCAAATTAAAATTTGTAGTTTAGACCAGAATTTGAGATACGTAGTGTTGAATTTGGTTTCAAATTAGAATTTGTAACTGGCAGACTAGAACTTATTGTCCACAACCTTGAATTTAGTTTTCAAACTAGAACTTGTGATCAAGAGCCTAGAATTTGAGCGCCAGCCTACAATTTGACTCCCAAACTAGAATTCGAGATCCACAGACTTGGATTTAATTACAAACTAGAATTTGTAACTCACAAACTAGAATTTGACTCTCAAACTAGAAATTGTAATTCACAGACTAGACTTTTTGATCCACAACTTAAAATTAAATCCCAAACTGGAATTTGTAATTCACCAACTAGAATTTGTGATACACAAACTAGAATTTGGTATCTACAAGGTGGATTTTAATTCTCAAACTATAATTTGTAACTTATAAATAAGAAATGTAACTCCCAAGCTAGAATTTGTAATTGCCAAACTAAAGGTAGAAACAGTAATTCCTAAACTAGAAATTGTAATTCACGAACTCACGTCAGTATTTTCCCAGGCACGAGCTGTTATTCCTAAACTAAAATTTTGGAATCACACGCTAACTCCAGCAATTCTTAAGGCTGAAACTGTAATTCTTAGACTAGAACTTGAAGTTCACAACCCCACCTCGGTATTTTCTAGGGCACCAGAATTTTGGATTCACAAGCTCAGATAAGTAATTCTAAAGGGAGAAAATATAATTCCGAGACCATAACTTGGAATTCACAAGTTTGCCTCAGTATTTTGTAAGTGATAAGCTGTGATTCCTAAACTAAAACTTTGCAACCACAAGCTAGCCTCAGTAATACTAAAGGCAGAATAGTTAATTCCTAGACTAGAAATTGGAATTCACAAACTCGCCTCAATATTTTCCAAGTCACAAACTGTCATTCCTAAACTAGAATTTTGGAATAACAAGCTAACCTCAGTAATTCTTAATGCTGAAACTAATTCTTAGACTAGAACTTGAAGTTCACAACCCCACCTCGGTATTTTCTAGGGCACCAGAATTTTGAATTCACAAGCTCACATTAGTAATTCTAAAGGGAGAAAATATAATTCCGAGACCATAACTTGGAATTCACAAGTTTGCCTCAGTATTTTGTAAGTGATAAGCTGTGATTCCTAAACTAAAACTTTGAAACCACAAGCTAGCCTCAGTAATACTAAAGGCAGAATAGTTAATTCCTAGACTAGAAATTGGAATTCACAAACTCGCCTCAATATTTTCCAAGTCACAAACTGTCATTCCTAAACTAGAATTTTGGAATAACAAGCTAACCTCAGTAATTCTTAATGCTGAAACTAATTCTTAGACTAGAACTTGGAGTTCACAACCTCACCTCAGTGTTTTCTAAGGCACGAACTGTCATTCCTAAACCAGAATTTTGGATTCGCAAGCTAACAAAAGTAATTCTTAAGACTGATACTGTAATTCTTAGACTAGAACTTGGAGTTTACAACCTCACCTCAGTATTTTCTAAGGCACGAGCTGTCATTCCTAAACCAGAATTTTGGATTCACAAGCTAACAAAAGTAATTCTTAAGACTGATACTGTAATTCTTAGACTAGAACTTGGAGTTTACAACCTCACCTCAGTATTTTCTAAGGCACGAACTGTCATTCCTAAACCAGAATTTTGGATTCACAAGCTAACATCAGTAATTCTAAAGGGAGAAAATATAATTCTTAGACCGTAACTTGGAATTCACAAGCTCGCCTCAGTATTATCTAAGTGACAAGCTGTGATTTTTAAACTAAAATTTTGGAACCAAAGGCAGAGACAGTAATTCCTAGACTAGAAATTGGAATTCACAAACGTCAATATTTTCCAAGTCACAAACTGTCATTCCTAAACTAGAATTTTGGAATTACAAGCTAACCTCAGTAATTCTTAAGGCTGAAACTAGTTCCTAGTCTAGAAATTGGAATTCACAAACTCACGTCGGTATTTTCCAAGGCATAAACTGTCATTCCTAAACTAGAATATTGGAATCGCAAGCTAACTTCAGTAATTCTTAATGCTGAAACTGTAAGCCTTAGACTAGAACTTGGAGTTCACAACTTCACCTCGGTATTTTCTAAGGCACGAGCTGTCATTCCTAAACCAGAATTTTGGATTTACAAGCTAACATCATAATCTAAAGGGAGAAAATGTATTTCCTAGAACATAACTTGCAATTCACAACCTCGTCTCAGTTTTTTCTAAGTGACAAGCTGTGATTCCTAAACTAAAATTTAGAACCACAAGCTAACCTCGGTAATACTAAAGGCAGAAACAGTAATTCCTAGATTAGAAGTTGGAATTCACAAACTCACCTCCGGATTTTCTAAGGCATGAACTGTCATTCCTGAACTAGAATTTTGGAATTATAGGCTAACCTCAGTAATACTTAATACAGAAACTGTAATTCTTAGATTATAACTTGAATTTCACAAGCTCATTTCAGTATTTTTATGGCACGAACTGTCATTCTTAAACCACAATTTTGGAATCATAATACAACCTCTGTAATTCATAAGGCAGAAAGTAATTCCTAGGCTTGAACTTGGAATTCACAAGCTCACCGCAGGATTTTCTAAGACACGGCCGTCATTCCTAAACTAGAATTTGAAATCACAAGCTAACCTCTGTAATTCTTAAGGCAAAAACTGAAATTCCCAGAACTTGGAGTTCATAAACTCACTTCAGTATTTTCTAGAAACTAACTCTCATTCCTAAACTAGGATTTTGGAATCCGTAATACCAAAGGCAGAAACTGTAATTCTTTGACTATAACTTGGAATTCACGACTCACCTCAGTTTTCCTAACGCACGAGTTGTTATTCCTAAACTAGAATTTGAAATCACAAGTTAACCTCAGCAATTTATAAAGCTATCATTCCTAAACTAGAAATAAGGAGTCAACAACGAACCTCAGTGATTTTTAAGGCAGATACTGTAATTCCTAAAGTAGAGTAGCGCCGAATTTAATATTTTATTGATTAGATATCGACTTGCGAGTATCAATATCGTTGTAAATCGATGAATCGAAAAACTAGCTATGTAAAAGGACTATCGATACTTATCGACATTTGATGTTCGAACACAACATTGTAACGCTGTCTTTTGTTTCAGGGAATAGTAAACCAAATCACCCTCATGGCCATGGGCATTCTGCACTTAAAGACTTAGCGGGGACCATTTTAGGTAGCGATGATAAAAATAAAGAAGACGGGGAACTGTGGAACAACGTGGATGCCCAGACAGCCTTCCTTGGACCTAACCTTTGGGACAAAGCTTATGAATCTGACCTTAAGGTACTATTTATTTAATAAGCTAACACTGACAACGTTCATTTTAGTATGTGGACCTGGACGAATTTTTGTCCGAAAATGGCGTTTCGATGGATGCCCTTGGATCGCACGCATCAGCTGGCTCTTTAACAAATTCCCATGGGATTCCAAAACGGGAACGATCTCCTAGCCCTAGCGAATGCATGAGCCCTGACACGATGAATCCTCCATCACCTGCCGATTCAAGTGAGTATCGACTATTTTTAAACTGCTCAAAATTCGTCCATCCTTGAATTTGAATTTAAAGGCTTAAGTTATTATAGTTCCCTCCCCACCCCGACTAAGTTTTTGCTCACGTAGCAAATTTTCTGGATAGGAAGTAATCAAAGTTGAAAGAGTATCGTACATTTATAATAGACCTATAAATTCTAACCTCAAAAGACGTTTGAATACATGGACTAAACAACGATATTTGCGATTTTACGATGTTTAGTATGTTCACGCTGTTCATGATAGTGACGATAGCTACAATGTTTATTGTTTACCATGTATGCAATGTTCATAATATTCACGATACTGATAATCTTCACGACATTTACGATATTGAAAATGTTTATTTTTACGATGTTTATCATGTTTGCGATGTTCACGATAGTTACGATGTTTAATATTTACGATATGTACAATGTTCGTAATATTCACAATATTCACGATATTGATGATCTTCACAATAACTGATTTTTACAATGTTCGTGTTTACGGTGGTTACAATGTTAATATTTACGATGTTTGCTATGTTCACGACAATTACGATTTTTACGGAATTTACGATGTTTATTGTTTACGATATGTACAATGTTCATAATATTCACGACATCCACGATATTGATAAACTTCACGATATTTACGGCTTTTACAATGTTTATCAAAATGTTAACGACATTTACGATGTTTACCATGTTCACGATAATTATGACTTTTTCTATATTTATTTAATTTTTACGATATTCACGGTATTAGCAATTTTGATAATGACCGCGATATTTACGATAGTTACGATTCTACAGTATTTATAATATTTACGATGTTTACAATGTTAACTTTTACGATGTTTGCTATACTCAGGATATTCACGACAGCTACGATTTTCACTGAATTTACTATGTTTATAATGTTCATAATATTTACGACTTCCATAATATTCACAAAATTCATCAACTTCACGATATTTACGACTTTTACAATGTTTATAATAATATTAACGATTTTTTCGATATTTATTGGTCATAATATTCACGATATTCGCGGTATTCGCAATGTTGGTAATGTTCGCTATAATTACGATACTTACGATTCTAGCGTTCACATTTACGAGTTTACGATGTTTGCTATGTTCACGATGTTCATGACAGTTAGGATTTTCACGGAATTTTCGATGTTTATTGTTTACGATATGTACAATGTTCATAATATTCACGACATCCACAATATTCACGATATTGATAAACGTCACGATGTTTGCGACTTTTACAATGTTTATAATAATGTTAGCGACTTTTACGATGTTTACAATGTTCACAATAGTTACTTCTTTTATATTTATTGTTGACAATCTGTATAATGTTCACGGTATTACCAATTTTGGTAAAGGCCGCGATATTTACGACACACGATTTTACAGTGTTTATATATTTACGATGTTTGCTATGTTCACGATGTTTACGACAGTTACGATTTTTACGAAAACTACAATGGTTGTTGTTTACGATATGTAGATTGTTCCTAATATTCATGACATTCACAATATTTACGATATCCGCGATATTGATAAACTTTACATTTACGACTTTTACGATGTTCACGATAATTACGATTTTTTGATATTTATTGTTTACGATCTGTACAATGCTCATAATATTCACGGTGTTCGTAATTGTGGTAATGTTCGCGGTATTTACGATACTTACGATTCTACAGTGGTTTTAATATTTACGGTGTTTATAATGTTAACGTTTACTATGTTTACTACGTTCACGATGTTTACGACAGTTACGACTTTTACGAAATCTACAATGGCTGTTGTTTGCGATATGTAGGATGTTCATAATATTCACGACATTCACAATATTTACGATATCCGCGATATTGATAAACTTCACATTTACGACTTTTACGATGTTCACCATAATTACGATTTTTCGATATTTATTGTTTACGATGTGTACAATCGATATTTCCGATATTGATCATCTTCGCGACATTCGCACCACATGCGATTTTATATTGTTTGTAATATTTACGGTATTTACAATGTTGACGATATTTACGATGTTTACCATGTTTACAATAATTACAATGTTAATTGTTTACAATTCGTAAAATGTTCGTAATATTCACGATATTCACGGTATTGAGAATCTAAGCGATATTTACGATACTTACGATTTTATAGTGTTTATAATTTAACGGCGATTACAATGTTAACGATAGTTACGGTGTTTAGTGTGTTCACGATAGTTACAATTTTCCCGATATTTATTGCTTACGGTGTATATAATGTTCATGACATTCACAACACTTACGGTATTCATGATATCGATGATAGTCGCGAAATTTACGACACGATGTTCACAATATTTACTATGTTTATTGAAATGATGTCTACGTTGTTCATAATATTCACCACATTCAATAAATTTCACGATATTCATTATCTACGCGATATTTACGATACTTATGTTTCGTAACAAAGTTTACGATGTTTATAATGTTGACGATATTTACGGTGTTTACATGTTTACTATGCTATGCTCACGACGTTCACTACAGCTACGATTTTCACTGAATTTACGATGTTTACTGTTTACGATATATACAATGTTCATAATATTCTTGACATTCACAATATTCACGATATTTGCGACATTTACAATGTTTATAATAATGTTAGCGACATTTACGATGTTCACGATAATTACGATTTTTTCGATATTTATTGTTTACTTGTTAACGAAGACAGCAGCGTTACAAGTTCATAAATTCACGACGTGAACGATATAAGACCACAACGTTTACGGCGTCTACTACGTGTCCACGTTATAAACGTTTTATTACGTTTACGTTGTTGAACACGTTCATAAGCTCACAACGTTCATGTCGTTCAATGCTTCAGATGTTTGAAAGTTTCTGACGTTCGCGACGTTTACGGCATCTATGACGTGTCCACGTTATCGACATTTATTACGTATACGACGTGTATAAACTCACAAAGTTCATGACGTTCAAAACATATGCTATGCTTCACATGTCTGAACGTTTACGTTAGCGACGTTTACGACATCACGACGTGTTCGCGTTGTTGACGTTTATGACGTCGAAGATTTTCATTCATAAATTCAGAACGTTCATGACGTTTAAGACATCCACGGTTTTTTAAGCGTTCCAACGTTTGTGACGTCTATGCGTTACGTGGCTTCTTTGCGACGTTTTCGATGTTTGTACTTCAACAACGTTCGCATATTTATAAAAATTAAAACGTTTACAACGTTAGCTAAAATTGCAGCGTTACAAGTCCCTAAATTCACGACGTGAACTACTTAAGACCACAACGTTTACGGCATCTACGACGTGTCCACGTTAGTAACGTTTTATTACGTTTACGTTATCGAACACTTTCATAAACTCACAACGTTCATGACGTTCAAGACATTACCAATGCTTCAGATGTTTGAAAGTTTTTGACGTTCGCGACGTTTACGGAATCTATGACGTGTCCACGTTATTGACATTTATTACGTTTACGACGTTCATAAACTTACAACGTTCATGACGTTCACATTGGCGATACTTCACATGTCTGATCGTTTCTAACGTGCACGACGTTTAAGACATCACGACATCTACGCATTGTCGACGTTTATGACGTCGAAGATTTTAATTTCATAAATTCACAACGTTCATGACGTTTAAGACGTCAACGGTTCTTCAGACGTTCGAAAGTTTGTTACGTCTATACGCTACGCAGATTCTTTACATCTTTCCGATGTTTGTACTCTAACAACGTTTACGTATTTACAAAAATTAGAATGTTTACAACATTAACAAAGATTGCAGCGTTACAGGTCCACAAATTCACGACGTTAACGACTTAAAACCACGGCATCTACGGCGTGTTCACGTTTCATCGACGTTTGTTACGTTTACGACGTTAAAAACGTTCATAAACTCATAACGTTCATGACATTGAAGACATTAGCGATGGTTGAGATTTTTGAATGTTCGGACGTTCGCGACGTTGTCCACGTCATCAACGTTTATGATGATCAAAGACTTTCA
This sequence comes from Platerodrilus igneus, assembly GCA_036346225.1. Lineage (NCBI taxonomy): Eukaryota > Metazoa > Arthropoda > Insecta > Coleoptera > Lycidae > Platerodrilus > Platerodrilus igneus. The sequence continues at coordinate 2,555,863 of JARFIW010000631.1, forward strand.
TAAATTCACAACGTTTATGAAATTTAAGACATCAACGGTTCTTCAGACGTTTAAACGTCTTTGCGTTATGTGGCTTTTTTGCGACGTTTCCAATGTTTGTGCTTTAACAACGTTCACGTATTCACAAATATTAGAACGTTTACGACGCTAACAAAAATTGCAACGTTACAGGTCAACAAATTCACGACGTTAACAACTTCGGACCACGACATCTACGACTTGTTCACGTTTCATCGACGTTTCTCACGTTTACGACGTTAAAAACGTTCAGAAACTCACAACGTTCATGACGTTCAAGACATTAGCGATGCTTCAGATTTTTGAACGTGTCTGACATGCGGGACGTGGTCCACGTTATTGACGTTTGTTATATTTTGACGTCGTAGACGTTCATGAATTCACGTTTCTTGCGATCGCGACGTTTATGGCATATACGACGTGCCCAAGTTGTCAACTTCGAAAACTTTTATAAATCCACAACGTTTATTATGTTTAAGACATCAGCGGTTCTTCAGATGTTCGAACGTTTGTGACATCCGCGCTACGTGACTTCTTTGCGACGTTTCTGATGTTTGTATTTTACTTATTTACAAAAATTAAGACATTTACGACGTTAACAAAGATTGTTGCGTTACAGGTCCACAAATTCACGACGTTAAGGACTTACAAGCACGCCATCTACGACGTGTCCATGTTATCTACGTTTATTATGTTACGTCGAAAACGTTGATAAACTCACAACGTTCATGACGTTCAAGTCATTAACGATGCTTCAGATTTTTGAACCTTCTGACGTTCGCAACGTGGTCTACGTTGTTGACGTTTCTTATGTTTACGACGTCGAAGACGTTCATATACTAACAATGTTTCTGACGTTCGCGACGTTTATGGCATATACGACGTGCCCACGTTGTCGACATCGAAGACTTTCATAAATTCATAACGTCTATGACGTTTAAGACATCAGCGGTTCTTCAGACGTTCGAACGTTTGTGACGTCTTTGCGTTACGTGGCTTCTTTACGACGTTTCTGATATTTGTACTTGTTTGTACACGTATTTACAAAAATTAAAAATTGCTGCGTTAAAAGTCCACAAACTCACGATGTTAACGACTTAAGACCCCGATATCTACGACGTGTCCACGTTATCGATGTTTATTATGTTTCGTCGAAAACGTTCATAAACTCACAACGTTTATGACGTTCAAAGCATTAGCGCTGCTTCACATTCTTGAACTTTCTGACGTTCGCGACGTGGTCCACGTTGTCGACGTCGATGACTTTCATAAATTCACAACGTTGGTGACGTTTAAGACATCGGCGATTCTTCAAGCGTTCGAACGTGTGTGAAGTCTTCTGTTACGTGACTTCTTTGCGACGTTTCTGAAGTTTGTACTTTAACAATCTTTACGTATTTATAAAAATTAGAACGTTTACAACGTTAACGAAGATTGCAGCGTTACAGGTCCACAAATTCACGAAGTTTACGACTTAAGACCACAGCATCCACGACGTGTTTACGTTTCATCGACGTTTGTCGCGTTTACGACGTTAAAAACGTTCGTAAACTCACAACGGTTATGACGTTTTAAGATATTAGCGGTGCTTGAAATTTCGGAACGTTTAGACGTTCGCGATGTTGACCACGTCGTCGACGTTTATGATGTCAAAGACTCATAAATTTACAACGTTTATGACGTTTAAGACATCAGCGATTCCTCACACGTTCAAAAGTTTGTGACGCCTTTGCGTTACGTGGCTTCTTTGCGACGTTTCCAATGTTTGTGCTTTAACAACGTTCACATATTCACAAATATTAAAACGTTTACGACGTTGACAAGGATTGCAACATTACAGGTCCACAAATTCACAACGTTAAGGACTTACGACCACGACATCTACGACGTGCCCACGTTATCGACGTTTATTATGTTACGTCGAAAACATGCATAAGCTCACAACCTTCATGACGTTAGAGACATTAGCGATGCTTTAGATTTTTGAACGTTTGCGACGTGGTCCACGTTGTCGACGTCGATGACTTTCATAAATTCACAACGTTTATGACGTTTAAGACAGCGATTCTTCAGACGTTCGAACGTTTATGACGTCTTCTGTTACGTCACTTCTTTGCGACGTTTATGATATTTGTACTTTAACAACGTTCACGTATTTACAGAAATTAAAACGTTTAGAACGTTAACGAATATTGCAGCGTTACAAGTCCAGAAATTGACGACGTGGACGACTTAAGACCACGACGTTTATGGCATCTACGACGTGCCCGCATTATTAACGTTTAGTACATTTGGTACGTTCATAAACTCGCAACGTTCATGACGTTCAAGGTATTAACGATGCGTCAGATGTTTTAACGTTTTTGACGTTCACGACGTTTACGGCACCTACGACGTGTCCACATTGTCGACGTTTATGACGTCGAAGATTTTCATAAATTCACAACGTTTATGTCGTTTAAAACATATGCGGTTCTTCAAGCGTTCAAAAGTTTGTGACGTCTATGCATTATATGGCTTCTTTGCGACGTTTCCGATGTTTGTACTGTAACAACGTTCCCGTATTTACAAAAATTAAAACGTTAACAAAGATTGCAGCGTTACAGATCCACAAATTCATGACGTTGCAAACTCAAGACCACGGAATCGACTACGTGTCCACATTATTGACGTTTATTACGTTTATGACGTCGAAGACGTTCATAAATTCACAACGTTCATGACGTTCAAGACATTAGCCATGCTTCAGATGTTTGGATGTTTCTGACTTTCGCGACGTTTAAGGCATCTACAACGTGTCCACGTTGTCGAGGTTTATGACGTTGAAATTCACAACGTTTATGACGTTTACACTAACGGTTTTTCAAACGTTTCTTAAGACCACGACGTTTATGGCATCTACGACGGGTTCATGTATCGACGTTTATGACGAAGGTTTTCATAAATTTACAACGTTGATGACGTTTAAAACAATAGCGGTTCTTCAGACGGTCAAACGTTTGTGACGTCTATGCGTTACGTGACTTCTTTGCGACGTTTCCGATGTTTGCACTTTAACAACGTTTACGTATTTACAAAACTTAAAACATTTACGACTTTAACGAAGATTACAGCGTTACAAGACCACAAATTCACTACGTTAACGACTTAAGACCACAGCATCTGCAACGTGTCCACGTTATCGATGTTTATTACGTTTACGACGTCGCAAACGTTCATATACTCACAACTTTTATGACGTTCAAAACAATAACGATGCTTCAAATGTTTGGACGTTTCTGACTTTCACGACGTTTATGGCATCTACAACGTACTCACGTTGTCAACGTTTATAACGTCGAAGAATTTCATAAATTTACGACGTTTATGATGTTTACATCAGCGGTTCTTCAAACGTTTCTTAAGACCACGACATTTACGACATCTATGACGGATCTAGGTCGTCGACGTTTATGACGTCGAAGGCTTTCATAAATTCACAACGTTGATGACGTTTAAGACAACAGCGGTTCTTCAGACGTTTGAACGTTTGCAACGTCTATGCGTTACGTGGCTTTTTTGCGACGTTTCCGATGTTTGTACTTTAACAACGTTCAGGTGTTTACAAAAATTAAAGGCATTTACGGCGTTAACGAAGATTACAGCATTACAAGTCCACAAATTCACAACGTTAACGACTTACGACCATAGCATCTGCAACGTGTCTACGTTATTGACGTTTATTACGTTTACGACGTCGAAGACGTTCATAAACTCACAACGTTCTTGACGTTCAAGACATTAGCGATGCTTCAGATGTTTGGACGTATCTGACTTTCGCGACGTTTATGGCATCTACAACGTGTCCACGTTGTCGACGTTTATGACGTAGAAGACTTTCATAAATTCACAACGTTTCTGACGTTTACACTAGCTGTTCTTCAGACGTTTTTTAGGACCACGACGTTTACGAGATCTACGACGGATCCAGGCTGTCGACGTTTAAGACTTCAAAGGCTTTCATAGATTCACAACGTTGCTGACGTTTAAGACAACAGCGGTTCTTCAGACGTTCGAACGTTTGTGACGTCTATGCGTTACGTGACTTTTTTGCGACGTTTCTGATGTTTGTACTTTAACAACGTTCACGTATTTACAAAAAGTAAAAGCGTTTACGCGTTAACGAAGATTACAACGTTACGAGTCCACAAGTTCACGACGTTAACGACTTAAGACCACAGCATCTGCAACGTGTCCACGTTATCGACGTTTACAACGTTGATGACGTTCATAAACTCACAACGTTCATGACATTCAAAACAATAACGATGCTTCAGATGTTTGGACGTTTCTGACTTTTGCAACGTTTATGACATCTACGTGTCCACGGTGTCAACGTTTATGACGTCGAAGACTCATAAATTCACGACGTTTATGATGTTTACATCAACGATTCTTCAAACGTTTCATAAGTCCGCGACGTTTACTGCATCTACGACGTGTCCACGCTGTTGACGTTTATGACGTCGAAATGTTTATGACGTTTAACCGGTTCTTCAGACGTTCGAACTTCTATACGTTACGTAGCTTCTTCGCGACGTTGCAATGTTTACGTATTTACAAAAATTAAAACGTTTACGACATTAATAAAGATTGCAGCGTTACTGGTCCACGAATTCACGACGTGAACGATTTAGGACCACGATGTTTACGGCATCTGCGACGTGACCACGTTATCGACATCAGAGACGATCATAAACTCACAATGTTCATTACGTTCAAGACATCAACGATGCTTCCGGCGTTTCAATGTTTGTGACGTTCACGACGTTTACAACGCTACGTTGTAGTCGATCACTCTTCAATATTTTGTCACGATGTTGATGCCGTTTGCGACGTCTATTACGTTCACCACGTTTCTGGCATTTACGACGTTTCGGCGCCCACTGTATCTACGACGAATATAACAGTCACAACGTTTATGCACATTACGACAGATACAACGTTCACAAATTCATAGCGTGGACAACTTAAGATCACGACGTTTACGGAATCTACGACGTGTCGACGTTTACGACTTCGACGACGTTCATAAACTCACAACGTTCTAGACAATAACGATGCTTCAAACGTTTCTAACGTTTGCGACGTTTACAACGTTACGTTGTATCGATCGCGCTTTACTATTTATACAAAAGTTTAGGTTCCCCAAATCAACTTCTTTTCTATACGGCCATTTTAAAAAAAGCTTTTAAAACGAATTCAAGGATGTTCAAGGTCACTGATTTATTTTTCATCAATTAAAAAACGTAGTAAGGTTTCCTTATTTAAAAGTTTGTGTATTATTAAGTCGGTACACAATCAAACCTCTAAACTACAGTTTTTTCTGAAGCGTTATCGATGGCTTCAAGTCGAGATTTCGATCCACGGTCTAGAGTATTTTCAGACGAAGAGCTGAAACCACAACCACTAATTAAAAAATCAAGAAAACAGTTTGTACCAGATGACCTTAAAGATGACAAGTATTGGGCAAGGAGAAGAAAGAACAATTTAGCTGCCAAGCGATCACGTGACGCCCGCCGCATGAAAGAAAACCAAATCGCACTTCGAGCTGGTTATCTCGAAAAAGAGGTGAGTACGTAGCTGGTTTTAGTTTTTTTTTTAGTTGTAAATTGCGATTTTATCATCTGTACCTTTGCATTCCTGTTTACTCGCTAGTTAGTGCTTTAACTCATGTGGTGAAGTGTTCCTTTATTCTTCCCACCACAGCCTTTCCTGTTTACTCGCTAGTGAGTGCTTTAACTCATGTGGTGAAGCGTTGCCTTATCTTTCCAACCATTGCCTTTCCTTTTTACTCTCGAGAGAGTGCGTTAGGTCATGCGATGATATGTTTCTTTATCCTCCGTACCTTTCCTGTTTACTCGCGAGCAAGTGCGTTAAGTCATATGGTGGAGGGTACCTTTGTCTTTCCTACATTTGCCTTTCCTGTTTATTTGTGAGTGAGTGACTTAAGTCATGCGGTGAAGTGTTCTTTTATCATTTGTACCTTTGTCTTCCTGTTTACTCGCTAACGAGTGCTTTAACTCATGTGGTGAAGTGTACCTTTATCCTTTCCAACTTTGCCTTTCCTGTTTACTCGCTAGTGAGTGCTTTAAATTATGTGGTGAGGCGTTGCTTTATCCTTCCCACCTTTGCCTTTCCTGTTTACTCGCTAGTGAATGCTTTGTGGTGAACCGTTGCATTATCCTTCCTACTTTCGCCTTTTCTTTTTACTCTCGAGAGAGTGCGTTAAGTCATGTGATGTAGCGTTCCTTTATCCTTCCTACCTTTGTCCTTCCTGTTTACTCGTTAGTGAGTGCTTTATGTAATGTGGTGAAGTGTTGCTTTATCCTTCCCACCGTTGCCTTTCCTCTTTACTCGTTGGTGAGTGCTTTAACAATATGACACATGGAGAGATTTTTACTTTTTTCGTAACCTCAGCCAAATCTACCAGGTTTAAAGGACCAAGATGGCTATAAATATTGGTCCAGACTTGCTGAAAATTGTATGATTTATGTCAATTCGTCCCGAAATTTGTAATTTCTGCGGGTTTTCATATAATAGAGCTTGTATTAAAACTTTTCCGATTTTACCAAGTTCCTGGGGCTAGAGTTGTTAAAAATAATCTTACCTTGATCTTTGTCAAAACAGAATAGCGCTGGCGTCTGTATAAAATCGAAGATAACTACTTAGGTTTGCACAATTAGACACTAGGTCGATGCTGCTAAAAATCAAACCGGCCGAAGATTTTCATCGACCGTAAGAAGATCTACATTTCGCAATCTCAAAAATATGACAGAAAAAGACTTTCTCTTTCAAGTTCCTCCTTTTTCGCAGATCTTAATTACTACCAAATTTACCAGGTCCCAAGGATCACAGTTGCTGACAATTCAGGGCCAGGGTCGCATTGTCTTTAGTCGTTCTTCCCAAAATTATTAATTTCTGTCTCCTTATAAAAGTCTTAGATTTTTTGCGTGTAAACATGAAAGGTTCCATTAAATCGAAGATAAGTAACGTCTTGTAGAAGAAGTCACCTAGGTAAATCTACACCTACTTTGCCAGGTTTCTTGAAATGGACACGTGGTCGATGTTAACCAAAAATCCACACATCGGCCACAAACTTCTTGATCATCTACAATAATATGTCACATGGAAAGGTTTTTACTTTTTAAGTTGCCGATTGTAACCTCAGCCAAGTTTACCAGGTTCTAAGGACCAAGATGGCTGAAAATCTTGGTCCAGAATTGCTGAAAATTATGTGATTCGTGTCAATTCTCCCAAAATTTTTAATTTCCGAGGGTTTTCATATAATACAGCTTCTTCTAAAGATTTGCCGATTTTACCAGGTTCTTGGAACTAGAGTTCCTAAAGATGACCTAATCGTAATCTTTGCCAAAACAGAATAGCGCTGGCGTCTGTATAAAATTGAAGATAATTACCTCTTAACATCAACCAATATTACCAGGTTTGCACAATTATATACTAGGTAGTTGCAACTAAAAATCAGATCGACCAAACATTTTCATCGACCATAAGAAGTTGGATATTTTGGATTCTGAAAAATATGACAGAAAAAGACCTCTTTCTAGTTCCCCATTTTCGCCGATCTCAATTTCTACCAAATTTACCAGGTCCCAAGAACTGAGAATTCAGGACCAGGAACGTATTGTCTTTATTATTTCTGTCACCTTATAAAAGTCTTAGATTTGTTTGCGTGTAGACATGAGAGACTCCATAAAATCGAAGATCAGCAACGTCTTCTAGAAGAAGTCGCCTAGGTAAATCTACACCTACTTCGCCAGATTTCTTGAAACAGATATGTGGTCGATGATAACCAACAATCTACGCATCGGCCACAAACTTATTGATCATCTACGTTTAGGCACTGCAAAGAATATGACATATGGAAAGATTTTTACTTTTTAAGTTGCCGATCGTAACCTCAACCAAGTTTGCCAGGTTCCAAGGACCAAGATGGCTGAAAATCTTGGTCCAGAATGGCTGAAAATTGTATGATTTAGGTCACTTCGTCCCGAAAATTTTAATTTCCGCTGGGTTTTCATATAATAGAATTTCTTCTAAAGATTTGCCGATTTTACGATTTTACCAGGTCTTCTAGGTTAGAGTTCTTAAAGATGATGTTACCGTAATCTTTGTCAAAACAGAATAGCGCTGGCGTCTTTATAAAATCGTAGATAATTATCTCTTAACCTCGACCAATCTTGCCAGGTTTGCACAATTAGACACTAGGCCGTTTCTACTAAAAATCAGATCGGGGGATCATTTTCATCGACCGTAAGAAGGTCTAAATTTTGGAATCTCAAAAATGTGACAGAGAAAGACTTTCTCTTTCAAGTTCCTTTTCTTCGCCGATTTCAATTTCTACCAAATTTACCAGGTCCCAAGGACCACAATTGCTGAGGATTCAGGACCAGGTTCGTATTGTCTTTAGCCGTTCTTCCCAAAATTATTAATTTCTGTCTCCTTATAAAAGTCTTAGATTTTTTGCGTGTAGACATGAAAGGTTCCATTAAATCGAAGATCAGTAACTTCTTGTAGAAGAGTTTACCTAGGTAAATCTACACCTACCTCGCCAGGTTTCTTGAAATGGACACGTGGTCGATGTTAACCAAAAATCCACACATCGGCCACAAACTTCTTGATCATCTACAATAATATGTCACATCGAAAGGTTTTTACTTTTTAAGTTGCCGATCGTAACCTCAGCCAAGTTTACCAGGTTCCAAGGACCAAGATGGCTGAAAATCTTGGTTCATTATTGCTGAAAACTGTGTAATTCGTGTCAATTCGTACAAAATTTTTTAATTGCGGGGGTTTCCGTATAATAGAGCTTCTTCTAAAGATTTACCGATTTTACCAGGTCTTCTGGGTTAGAGTTGTTGAAGACGATCTTACCTTGACCTTTATCAAAACCGAATAGCGCACGCATGTGTATAAAATCGAAGATAATTACCTCTTAACCTCAACCAATCTTACCCGGTTTGCACAATTAGTCACTAGGTCGATGCCACTAAAAATCAGATCGGCCGATCATTTTCATCGACTGTAAGAAGATCTAAATTTTAGAATCTCAAAAATATGACAGAAAAACTTTCTCTTTCACGTTCCATTTGTGTCGCTGATCTCTCAATTTCTACCAAATTTATCAGCTTCCAAGGACCACAATTGCTGAGAATTCAGGACCAGGTTTGTATTGTCTATAGCCATTCTTCCAAAAATTATTAATTTCTGTTTCCTTATAAAAGTCTTAGATTTTTGCGTGTAGACATGAGAAACTCTATAAAATCGAAGATCAGCAACTTCTTCTAGAAAAAGTTGTCTAGGTAAATCTACACCTAGTTCAGTAGGTTTCTTGAACACTTACGTGGTCGATGCTAGCCAAAAATCCACACATCGGCCACAAACTTCTTGATCATCTACGTCTTGGTACTTCAAACAATATGGCATATGGAAAGAATTTTACTTTTTAAGTTGCCGATCGTAAACTCATCAAGTCTACTAGATTCCAAGGACCAAGATGGCTAAAAATCTTGGTCCAGAATTGTTGAAAATTGTATGATTTATGTCAATTGATCCCGGAATTTTTAATTTCCGCGGGTTTTCATATAATAGAGCTTCTTCTAAAGATTTGCCGATTTTACCAGGTCTCCTGGGGCTAGAGTTGTTAAAGATGACTTTACCCTGATCTTTGTCAAAACAGAATAGCGCTGGCGCCTGTATAAAATCGAAGATAATTACCTCTTCACCTCAACCAATATTAGCAGGTTTGCACAATTAGACACTAGGGCGATACTACTAAAAATCAGATCGGCCAAACATTTTCATCGAACGTAAGAAGATCTACATTTTGGAATCTCAAAAATATGACAGAAAAAGACCTCTTTCAAGTTCTCTTTTTTCGCCGATCTCAATTTCTACCAAATTTACCAGGTCCCAAGGACCACAGTTGCTGAAAATTCAGGACCAGGGCCGTATTGTCTTTAGCCGTTCTTCCCAAAATTATTAATTTCTGTCTCCTTATAAAAGTCTTAGATATTTTGCGTGTAGACATGAAAGGCTCCATAAAATTGAAGATCAGCAGAAGGTGCCTAGGTAAGTCTACACCTACTTTACAAGGTTTCTTGAAACGAACACGTGGTCGATATTGACAAAAAATTCACACACCCGTCAAAAAATTTGTGATCTTCTACGTTTTGGCACTGCACAATATGCCACATGGAAAGGTTTTTACTTTTTAAGTTGCCGATCGTAATCTCAGCCAAGTTTACTAGGTTCCAAGGACCAACATGGCTGAAAATCTTGGTCCAGATTTGCTAAAAATTGTATGATTTACGTAAATTCGTCCCGAAATTTTTAATTTTTGCGGGTTTTCATAGAATAGAGCTTGTTTTAGAAATTTGCCGATTTTACCAGGTTCCTCGGGCTAGAGTTGTAAAAGATGATCTTGCCTTTATCTTTGTCAAAACCGAATTGCGCTGGCGTCTGTATAAAATCGAAGATAGTTACCTCTTCACCTCAACCAATATTACCAGGTTTGCACAATTAGACACTAGGGCGATACTACTAAAAATCAGATCGGCCAAATGTTTTCATCGACCGTAAGAAGTTCGACATTTTGGAATCTGAAAAATATGACAGAAAAAGATTTTCTCTTTCAAGTTCGCTGTTCTCAATTTCTATCAAATTTACCAGGTCCCAATGACCACAGTTGCTAAGAATTCAGGACCAGGGCCGTATTGTCTGTAGTCGTTCTTCCCAAAATTATTAATTTGTCTGCTTATAAAAGTCTTATATTCTTTGCGTGTAGATATTTAAGGTTCCATAAAATTGAAGATCAGCAGAAGGTGTCTAGGTAATCTACACCTACTCTACAAGGTTTCTTGAAACGGACACGTGGTCGATGTTATCGAAAAATCCACACATCGGCCAAAAAATTCGTGATCATCTATGTTTTGGAACTTAGCACAATATGACACATGGAAAGGTTTTTACTTTTTAAGTTGCCGATCGCAACCTCAACCAACTTTACCAGGTTTTAAGGACATCCACACATCGGCCAAAAAATTCGTGATCATCTACGTTTTGACACTTCCAACAATATGATACATGGAAAGGTTTTTACCTTTTTAAGTTGCCGATCGTAACTTCAGTCAAGTTTACCAAATTCCGAGGACGAAGATGGTTGAAAATTTTGGTCCAGAATTGCTGAAATTGTGTGATTCGTGTCAATTCGTTCCGAAATTTTTAATTTCCGGTGGTTTCTTCTAAAGATTTACCGATTTTACCAGGTCTTCTGGGTTAGAGTTGTTGAAGATGATCTTACCTTGGCCTTTATCAAAACCGAAAAGCGCACGCGTGTGTATAAAATCGAAGATAATTACATCATAACCTCAACCGATCTTACCAGATTTGCCCAACACTCTAGGCCGATGCTACTAATAATCAGATCGGCCAAAAATTTTCATCGACGGTAAGATCTACGCCTTGAATAGATAGACAAAGATTTTTATCACTTACAGGCTCAACTTCTTTTTTTGTTATAAAATATTTTCTCTGATCTCAATCTCTACCAAGAGTACCAGGTCCCAAGGACCACACTGTTTTAAGTCGTTCTTCGCAAAATATATTTTCGTGTGCATATAAAATAGTCTTAGCTTATTCTCCTCTGCAAATATGAAACACTGCATAAATTTAAGTTACAATTTACACCCAGAATAATCCAACACTGCACTTCCAGCGTCAGAGTGTACTTACAATTTCCTCTTTCAAAAATATACTTTTTCTCTACTACCCTTTGTTGTACAAATAAGTTTCCTAGATGAAATGTTAAGATTTTAAATTGATCTCGCAATAAAACTATTAAATACTAATTGCAGTTTTAAAGTCTTATACAAAAAAATCACAAATCTTAAAAGCTATTCTACCTTTTGGTCTCTGGCGCCTTGGGGTAACTCCACACTCGTCATTCTCCAATAAACGTCAAACGCTAGAAATAACAATATCCTCCTGTTACGAATCTCTACCAACTCCCTTTGTGATGTGACTATTTCTTGATTAAAATTACGCAAGACCTTCATTCGCACGGATTAAGCCAAAAACGCTAACTTACTACGTCTTAGTCCTCTCTTACTGACTCATTGCATCGTTCACTGTAATTACAGGTAGTACTTACGTTCAAATGGAGGGCATAATATTGCACAGATTGACATAAAGAAATAGCTTACCTGATAGACTACAGCCCAATTAATAAATCCACGTATTAACACGTATTAATATTCCTCTGCTACGTTCGTTCGGGTCCTATTTGAGTCGTTGGCTTATTCATCGGCAGATTCACAACGAAGCTAACCTATGACGTTTAACACATGGAACGTATGTAAGGTATTAAGAGAAGGAAAGGTAAAGGAGTTTTATTGAGTCCTTACTCGTCTGTTCTGTAAAGTAGTTCAAGGTAATCTGTATTCATGGCGTTGTAAAAGTCTGTTCGATATCGCACGTTCTCATTAGTTGAAGCAATGATACACATTATTTTAGTGTGAGATATGTGCATATATATATATATATATATATATATATATATATATATATATATTGCCACTCTTGTGTGAATGTCGTATACTTTTACTAAATTAATTTTTTTCAGAATATGGGGTTACGAAGTGAACTAGAACGACTGAAAAAAGAAAACCTAATGCTACAAAACAAACTAGCAAAATATGAAGATATTTAAATGACACCAACAAGAAAATCGTAGTCGTCTTAATTACGTACTCATTATAGCTTCACTCGTTTTAACATAAAAATTGTTTTTTTAAACAAAACAACCATCGTTAGTCATCACGTAGATATTTCATGCTTAATATAATTAAGCAAGCCGTTACATATTGGCAGCTGTGCTCTGTTACTACTAATTGTTGATTGTTTTTATGTTTATATATAGTCTATTTTTGGTTGGTAAAAATAGTAAAAAGAAACTAGTTAGTAAGTGTAATATTTAGTAGAATGTATTTAGACGTGCTCACATTGTTTCGAAAATTTTTCTATTTTGTCACAACGGAGAAATTTCTTATTATTAGATAAGATAGTATTGTTCAGACTGCCTTATATTATAATAAAAGAGATTTTTAAAACTTATTGTAAGTAATATTGTGATGTTACTTAGTAAATTGAATGGCCTGCATTCTATATTGTTGTGACCTATAAAAATATTTTATAAACATTTGTACAGTTATTTATATATATATTGTCAAGTGTCTATGTGATCGATATGATCGGTCGATATATTATTGCGAAAACGTTTTGAATTTATTGGTTGTAATTTACTGTTGTGAGCATTAAAGACTTTAAAGTATATTTGTTTGTTTGTAAAATTGTACTCAGATTAGCGGACAGTCTTCTGAAGGTGCTGAAGGTATGCTTGGACTTTTTCAACAATTTCTACACACATAGACATCTATAGTCAATTGGTTGAATGCAGTTAGCCTAGTGATTTATAACCAATCAATACAAATAGCAAGAATATAATAATAACTGCTGGATAGGTAATAAAAGGCGGGGTGGAGTACGAAGCGTTCAGCTTCAAATAAGTCTTTTTGGGAATAATTGCTTTAGCAAATGAACCGCCAGGGGTACTGGCAAGGTAGAGTATGAGAAAATTGGGGGTATTTTGGGTAAGATTACTGTAAGTTTACCTATATACAAAATAAATTAATAATGATCAACGCACAAGGCGCCATAGAATGTAAATATATTGGGGCGAAAAATTGTATATAAGGGCTAATATATGATGAATTTAACAACTTGTTGCTCAGACGCCGGCGAGGCAATATCAGTTATCGACCACCGCCTCCGGGCGATCAAACGTGAGCAGCGGAACGGTGACGACCTGTGGGAGTTCTCCAGCTATGCGGTGTGCCGTGGAATGAGTACACAAATGAAGTCGTCGGGGATGCACATCCTTCAGTCCTGTTTAGACGAGCTACCTGACGATGGAGCGGCCTGTGACGAATAGCCATTCTGTCGGTCGTAAACCACAGGCCAGTGGACCCAGGATCCGGATACTGTGTAGTTGGAGGATAACCAAGGGAAAGAACTGGGAAACTGCTCACTGCATCAAAACAAGAGGATTCCAGGAACAGGTCTCTTGGAATCCAGACCTACATATACATTCAAGAGACTTGCTTCTGGAATCCAGACCTACATATATATTTATTTAAGAAGATCAACCTTCAAGAAACCACAACAACTCGGAAACAAAAACATCAACAAGCCAAAAAACTCTCTAGAGTTGTAAGGCACTTTTAACGACGCTGAGAGCGTCGTGTCCAGCTACTGCGGCTTTTCGACTAGTTGTTGCCTAGACGCCGACGAGGCAGCAACGTACGTATATCTACCACCGCCTCCGGGCGATCAAAGGTGAGCAGCAAAACAGTGACGTCCTGAGGGAGTTCTCCAGCTATTCAGGGTGCCGGTGAATGGGTACACAAGTGAAGTCGTCGGGGATGCACATCCATCAGTCGTGTTTAGACGAGCTACCTGACGATGGAGCGGCCTGTGGCGAGTAGCCATCCTGTCGGTCAAAAACCACAGGCCAGTGGACCCAGGATCCGGAATACTGTGTAGTTGGAGGACAACCAAGGGGAAGATCCGGGAAACTGCTCACTGCATCAAAACAAGAGGATTCCAGGAGCAGGTCTTCTGGAATCCAGTCCTACATATTTATTTATTTATTGAAGATCAACCTGTTAGAAAAACCACAACAACCCAGGAACAAAAACATCAGCAAGCCGAAAAACTCCCAAGAGTTAGATGGCCCTCAAGACGACACAGAGTGTCACACCAAGCTTGTGTAGTGAATTTAACAAGTTGTTGCCCAGACGCCGACGAGGCAACATCAGTTATCGACCACCGCCTACGGGCGATCAAATGTGAGCAGGGGAACGGTGACGACCTGAGGGAGTTCTCCAGCTATGCGAGGTGCCAGGGAATGGGTACACAAGTGAAGTTGTCGGGGATACACATCCTTCAGTCCTGTTTAGACGAGTTACCTGACGATAGAGCGGCCTGTGGCGAGTAGCCATCCTGTCGGTCGAAAACCACAGGCCAGTGGATCCAGGATCCAGATACTGTGTAGTTGGAGGACAACCAAGGAAAAGATCAGGAAAACTGCTCACTGCATCAAAACAAGAGGATTCCAGTCCTACATACTTATTTATTTAAGAAGATCAACCTGCAAGAAACCACAACAACTCAGAAACAAAAACATCAACAAGCCAAAAAACTCTCTAGAGTTGTAAGGTACTTTTAACGATGCTGAGAGCGTCGTGTCCAGCTACTGCCGCTGAATTTAACAAGTTGTTGCCCAGACGCCGACGAGGCAGCAACGTACGTACCTGTTAGAAAAACCACAACAACCCAGGAACAAAAACATCAGCAAGCCGAAAACTCCCAAGAGTTAGATGGCCCTCAAGACGACACTGAGAGTGTCACGCCAAGCTTGTGTTCAGACGCCGACGAGGAAACATCAGTTATCGACCACCGCCTCCGGGCGATCAAATGTGAGGAGCAGAACGGTGACGACCTGAGGGAGTTCTCCAGCTATGCGGGGTGCCGGGAAATGGGTACACAAGTGAAGTCGTCGGGGATGCACATCCGTCAGTCCTGTTTAGACGAGTTACCTGACGATAGAGCGGCCTGTGGCGAGTAGCCATCCTGTCGGTCGAAAACCACAGACCAGTAGACCCAGGATCCGGATACTGTGTAGTTAAAGGACAACCAAGGGGAAGATCTGGAAAACTGCTCACTGCACCAAAAGAAGAGGATTCCAGGAGCAGGTCTCTTGGAATCCAGACCTACGTATACATTCAAGAACATCAACTTATAAGAAACACCACAACCATCAGAAGATCATCAACAAGCCAAAAAACGCTCTAGAGTTGTAAGGCACTTTAACGACGCTGAGAGCGTCGTGTCCAGCTACTGCGGCTGAATTTAACAAGTTGCTGCCTAGATTCCGAAGCAGCTACATCAATCTACCACCGCCTCAGGGCGAACAAAGGTGAGCAGCCGAACGGTGACGACTTGAGAGAGTTCTCCAGCTATGCGGGGCGCCGAGGAATGGGTACACAAGTGAAGTCGTCGGGGATGCACATCCTTCAGTCCTATTTATACGAGCTACCTGCCGATGGAGCGGCCTGTGGCGAGTAGCCATCCTGTCGGTCGAAAACCACAGACCAGTAGACCCAGGATTAGGATACTGTGTAGTTGGAGGATGACCAAGGGGAAGATCTGGAAAACTGCTCACTGCACCAAAAGAAGAGGATTCCAGGAGCAGGTCCCTTGGAATCCAGACCTACATATACAGTTCAAGAACATCAACTTATAAGAAACACCACAACCATCAGAAGATCATCAATAAGCCAAAAAACGCTCTAGAGTTGTAAGGCACTTTAACGACGCTGAGAGCGTCGTGTCCAGCTACTGTGGCTGAATTTAACAAGTTGCTGTTTAAATTCCGAAGCAGCTACATCTATCTACCACCGCCTCCGGGCGAACAAAGGTGAGCAGCCGAACGGTGCCAACCTGAGGGAGTTCTCCAGTTATGGGGGTGCCAGGGAATGGGTACACAAGTGAAGTCGTCGGGGATACACATCCTTCAGTCCTGTTTAGACGAGCTACCTGACAATGGAGCGGCCTGTGGCGAGTAGCCAGTCCTGTTAGGCGAAAACCACAGGCCAGTGGACCCAGGATCCGGAATACTGTATAGTTGGGGGACAACTAAGGGAAAGATCCGGGAAACTGCCCACTGCAGAAAATCAAGAGGATTCCATAAGCAGATCTTTTGGGATCCAGTCCTACAAATTTATACATATATATATATATATATATATATATATATATATATAAACTTTAGAGTTACAAGGCACCATAGCGACGCTGAGAGCGTCGTGTCCAGCTACTGCGATCATATGAATTTAACAAGTTGTTGCCCAGACGCCGACGAGGCAACATCAGTTATCGACCACCGCCTCCGGGCGATCAAACGTGAGCAGGGGAACGGTGACGACCTGAGGGAGTTCTCCAGCTATGCGAGGTGCCAGGGAATGGATACCCAAGTGAAGTCGTCGGGGATACACATCCGTCAGTCCTGTTTAGACGAGCTACCTGACGATGGAGCGGCCTGTGGCGAGTAGCCATCCTGTCGGTCAAAAACCACAGGCCAGTGGACCCAGGATCCGTATACTGTGTAGTTGGAGGACAACCAAGGGGAAGATCCGGGAAACTGCTCACTGGATAAAAACAAGAGGATTCCAGGAGCAGGTCTCTTGGTATTCAGACCTACATATTTATTTAAGAAGATCAACTATCACCACAACAACTGACCAGAGAAAAAACATCAACAAGCCGAAAAATTCTCGAGTTAGAAGGCATAATACCGAAGCTGAGAGCGTCGCGTCCAGCTACTGCGGATGAATTTAACACTTAAACACGAATAAAATTAGACACATGGCTGTGGGTTAAAGTAAGACACATTCAAGTTCATAAAGAGCACTGTGTGATAGAATTAAACATGCATGTTTAATTACTGTGTTAGCTGAAACAGAAACCTTTTCTGGTGGTTGAAGAACCCTTAAATAACTAGTATGCAGAGAGTAACAATAGGTATTAGAAAATTGTAATTGTAATCAACACGATTTTGTAACATTATTTTTGTATTTAAGGCTTGTTATTGTATTGTAAAGTTTGACCAATGAAAATTGCATATTTGGTACCTGAAATATTGAAGGAATTCAGTGATCTACTTAGAGATACTTTCTGTATAATTGTATTATGAAAATTGTTAGAAATTAGTTGGCATAGTAAAAAAAAGATGGTGGGTAGCTAAGCTACGAAAAGTTTGTTTATGTTAGTCAATAGCAGTATTTCTTTTTTTGGGGAGGCTCTAATTTATTGTTAGGGTAGGCCTAGTCGTTGGGGTGCTGAAATTGCAACCACCCTTTAATTACAAGGTTAATTTTACACAACAGCTCATACTTAACCTAACACAACTGATATCTGTGTGCATCGTTTTGTTTTTGTTTGTCGATTCGATACGTTTTTGTTATTGGTGGCGTGGCGTTGATATTTTTAAAGAATTTTTATGTATGGCGACTAAAAAGTTATGTTTCAGGGTGCACCGATGTATCTAAACAAGAAGAACTTCTGTAAAATACTGCTAGCGTGCTAGAGTACTAGTTTAGTTGTACAAGCTTAGCATTGGAGAATATCTCTGTAGTAATTGCTGTGTGGTTACGATATTACTTTGAAATGAAAGATGTCTCGTGGGCTCGTTCTTTAACGTTTGAAAATTACAAGAGCTAAAGCGTATGCAAGTGTAGTTAAAGTCTGCGATATTAAAATAATAAGCGTACCATCTAAATAGGTGAAGATTAAGATTTTGTAGAAAAGTATCAAGAGCCGTTGCTAATTGTAAAGGCATCCCAAGTAGCAAGAGATCGGCAAACTTACATTTTCAACAAGCAACGGAACTCACATGTAGAAAGTATCTTTGTAAAACGGACCAAGGTCAAGAAATCATTTCATCAGGTTACCAGTGCTGGGCATATCCAATAACGTATTATAATTTATTTATCAAAATTCACAAAAACCATTCCCAAAGAAGATTAAGAAAAATGTTAAACAAACCACAACAAACATACAGGGAGTATTTACCATTAATTTGGTGTGGTAAAAGGGTTGTATAATAACTAACGCAAACGTTTTTTTAATAGATTCTTTAATAGGTTCCGTAAACGGCTGCATTGCCACAAGTGTGGAAGGAGCTTCAGCAGAGGACCAGAGGTTTGAAGGTATTGGTACAGTAATAGCGAACGGTTAGGTTCTGAATCGAGAAAGAATTTTGTTTACGTTCGTTTTTAACCTAACAAGTGCAGCCGCTAAAGGGGCCAATAAATGCAAATAGTGTAATTTTGGTATAGTCGTTCCAGGTGTGAGTAGAACTCAGTTATAAGGGGCGCTAAACATATAAAATCAACCATTTCACTTCGTCCAAGAACCCGCCAATAAAGCGTTGAATTAATTATTAAACTTTTTGATAATATAGTTATGTTACT
The DNA here is from genome assembly GCA_036346225.1 of Platerodrilus igneus. NCBI lineage: Eukaryota > Metazoa > Arthropoda > Insecta > Coleoptera > Lycidae > Platerodrilus > Platerodrilus igneus. The sequence continues at coordinate 2,575,032 of JARFIW010000631.1, forward strand.
GGTTTACTGAGTACAAAGTCTGGTAAAATAGAACAGCAATTGGGTGGATCTCTTTTTGCCCCGTTGCAAAATTAAATATACTGTTTGAGTTTGGAGAATCGAACTGCTGGTACAGAGGGACAATGCTGTGGGAGGAGATCTGGTAGTTTCCCGTTGTCTTCCACATGCCACTCTAAGTATCGAAAAAGCTGCTGTCGTCTTTCAGGACCTGTCTTAGTCTGGTTCCTCATTAAAGCTCCCACTAATTTGGTTAAAGCTATAGATCACTGAAACTCTGAAGCCGTTCTACAAGGTGCAGGTCCACTCAGTTATATTGTTAAATACACTTTAATACCATTGGCCACGAATGTTGGGGCGTAGTTGAGGTAGAGCGTTAGGTGGTATTTAACTCAGGTTCCTTAGAACCTGGGGATCGAGCAATAATGCTAACCATACGAGTTCTAGACACACTACTGAATCGGCGTTAATTATAAGATATTCGGTACAAAGTCACTTTATTCTAATACATTAAAGTTAGCAGCAGAATTACATCAATGGCATATCATTAAACTAAGTTAGTAAGCTCTAAAATTGGACTTACATGATTTCTTGAAGGTGCGTAATGATAAGACGGGGCGTACTGATTGAGTTTGATGAATTCGAGCTTGAACCGGAGTGGTCTCTTCTGACTGGTTTCTACTACTAGGCACTTCGGACTACTACTACTGGCCTGAAGGTTGGCTCTCCAATATATAGTCGTCTGGGCGGACATTCGAGGGTAAAGATGGAATCCCAGAACTGTAACTCAGGAAGTCCTTGTGATGCGGTGGACCACGTCAAACCGTAACGTTATCCAAGGTTTTCTTGGATCAACGGATACTTGATAAAATAATTGTGTACAAAACAGGAGATTGAGGTTTCCTCATGAATGTGGTAGTTACAAAGTAACAATGGAAAAGAGACACTAAAAATGAACCGAATAGGATGCTGAGGTTTCCGCGTTAATAAAGTAATTTATTACAAAGTAATGAACAAAGAAGATTAACTAAAATAAACTGTTCTTGGAATTAAAGTATACAAATGTGAAAATGCAAATTATTGTATTCATGACATAACCTACGGGGTTAAAAAATGTCGGCTCCAAATTTGAAACAAAAAAAAGGGTTTGAAAGGGAGTAAGAAAAATAGAGAACGCCAGTGCATGTAAGTCCGACCATAGTGTACAAGTTAACTAATATATAAGAAAACATGAAATATAAAAGTAAGTAATAGTATTAACAAAAAAAAGTTCTACTAACAAGTTAAAATAAAAATACAAGTGCTAAAATGAGTTAGTAAATAAGTAAGGATAATTAGAATCCTGTAAAAATTAAGATGGTTGTACAGAGCATGGGAGGTAATCAATTGGTTGTAAAGACTCTAATATAAGTAAGAATTAGATAAAAAATAAAATTAATTGGATTAAACATGTACTTAAAACTATAGGAATACGGTAATTAAGTTTTTGGATAAAAGAAAATACTTAAATCAAAGAAATTCTTAATATGAACAAAATTATGTTAGAGAAAATTGATTAAATTGAATAAAATCTTAGTTTAATAAAATATAAGTATTATATTGTATTGATGGAATGCACACAAAAGTTCATGGAAGATAAAAGTTAAAAGTTTCAATGCACTCAAAGAAAAAAAACAAGTCTGTAAAAATAAGCACTCGAAATTAGCACTATAAAGTTCGATGTAGAAGTTCAATATTGTAAATGCACGAAAAAAAAAATTATCATACCTTGGTATAGCAATGTTCTGTTGTAGGACTTAACGTCGAATGTAGAGCCGAGGTGGTGACCTTGATCGACGTGGTGAATGGCTGTTGCTGGATTGTAGTGGTGTAGGTGGCACAGATTTGGATGTCGTAGGAGAGGTGAGTTCAGCTTGCTGTACAATTTTGTAGGTTGGTTCGAGTTGTAATGTGGGCGTGATATAGCCCACTTGGTCTCCATCTTCCACCGTGGGTGGCGAATGTTCAATTGGTGGTGGTGGTAGTAAGGAAGCGAATCCAGAATGAGGTCGGAGAAATGTTTTCCGACTGGAAGTGTTGATGTTTTACATTTTAGACAACGCCAACATAGTGTGTAAGCGACGGAACAGAAACAGAAGAATGCCAGAATTTACTAGAACAAGGGTAAGCGTGAAGGCGAAGAAATAGTAAGGTAGGAGATTACTGCTTGGTGTGTCGTAAGCTTTTAGCCAGTTATGGTTGAGGCAGTCTTCCAAGTTGTCGAATTTTAATGGTGGATCCCCAAACCGTGGTAAGGATATACTCGGAAACTTTGACCATTGGACCGGTAATAAGGTTGTGATGGTTGGGTCCAAGTGAGTGAGACAAGACGCTTCGTCTGTAAGAATTTGTATCTGATGACCATTGATGACACAACCACAAGGCAATTGGATCCATACTGCTCCAATGTGTGTGTAGGTTGGCATATGATAAACTGTAGAATTACATTGAATTGTTGTGTTGATATGTGGATGGGTTAGTATGTAATGATTAGCATCCACTTGTGTCAGGAATTCGGTTGCTGTTCCGGTTTCTCGGCACTCGAAAGGACAGACCGTCGATAGTTGAGCGCCTGTGCTTTCTTCTAATAGTCGTCTCGTACAGGACATAGTTATAACATTGTTGTCGTACAATTGGTTCAAGAAACACAATCGTTCCTTAAATGGTTCACAATGTGGTGTCAATATAGTCCATTGGTTTCATGTGTGTTGGCTATAAGCCACATCGACAATTGGTATTGCAGCCGTGCAGGTTAATTGTTCCCAAGCAAATAGTGGGTTGATAAGTTTGTTCAAAATCAATCCATCAAAGTTGTTTCGTAACAGTGGAACATGTATTCCAATGAGGGTGACATGCTTTGACATTGCGCATTCCAACAATGGTAAGGAATAATAAAGTGATGTATAATCTAAGGAAAAAACAAAGTTATTAGATACAATTATAGGTTTAAGTTTACTTAAAGCTACTTCCAAAGTTTGCATTGGTATAATATCTAAGTGTAAAGTTTTTCGTTGACACATTTCGGTTAGCGAACGCGTCCATTCGTAGAAAGATAACCACTCTGCTAAAAGCGATGTCAAAAGTGAGGGGTCGCTGCATGTGGCTTTTGATATATTTGTTGTTGGCAGTGGTCGTGGATAAAAAATTTCTGTTACGGAAATTTGCCTAAGTAAAAAAATGCGACGTGCGAGCAGCTCGACTTCGTGAGAAGTAGAAAATAGTCGATGCACATGTTGACGTGTGACATATTGGAAGTCATGGATCGCACCGTCGTCCGAAAGTAATTGGTCAGTGGCTAATATGTGCTCTGTAATGGGAGGTTCAATTAAATCTAAGTAAGTGGAAAAGTTTGCAAACTTCTTACAAAGATCAGAATGGACTCTGTACATATAGTCTTTACAAATGTGATTAGCCAATGGAAGTGTTGGTTTTCGAAATTCAAATAAAATCTGTCGGGATGAGTGGTAAAAACTAACGTTAGGTAATTGTTGCAGATAAAGTCCTGGGGTAATTAATATTCCCTGTGCTCCATGGGTTAAATGGTAGAGCACAATGTAGATGCTAAGTAGTAGCATTGTTAAATTGTTAAAGGGAAAAGAAAAATACGAAATTAGTGAAGTGAAGAGTTGTAGCCGGTTTGGATCATATGACTCTAAAATTATAGTCAATATTATAATAAAAGCATGCTTGATAATTGTAAAGAAACTAGTTTGTCAGAATAATACCTAGAAGTATGATTCTATTCGTAAATAATATAAAAAATTAATGGTAACATTCGTTACAATATTTGGCAAATCAATATTTTGACGTTATGCTGTTAGAAAGGGTAATTCTCAGACGCAATAGTGCCAACGTGAAAAAAAATGGAAATATATGAAAAATGTCTTATCTGTACTCAATAAAATATCTGACTTGGACGATAGAGTTTCACTGTTCCGACTCTGAGGGGGTGTGGCATCTCCACCGCTGCAGAGTAGAAACGACATCAGTTTCTTATTTTTGTAAGTCTCCGTAGGTAATATTGAATAGATTACTATTGCAAAATGAACTTATAAGATTAATACTACAATACAAAATGATGGACTACCCTGGAGAATTGCAAAAATCGGACAGGAAAATTTACTATCCCAGAAGTATTAAGAGTACGAAAGGTTCTGTCCGTATGTTATATATCGGTACAGCAATAAAAATTGAATAGAAAAAGGTTTATATAGCTACTGCTTTTAAAAAGCGTTTAATTGGAGTGCGTAAAAAAGAAGATTAAGGTGCTTACCTTTTCTTTTTTTGTTTTGTAGTCCTTAAGTGTAGAATACATACAAATTTAAAATGTCTCCAACGTTGCGTTTCGTCCTGGAGATATGGTTACAGTAATGTTGTTTTTAAGAGTTGAATTTGTGACAGATGATTCTTCGTGTGCTATCTCGTCCCTGTCATCATGGAGGCTGGTTAATGTGCCTACTGAAGCAAACTCAATGCTAAGGTTCTGAGTAATTCTTGTGTTCAGTTGTCGTTTTTGATATAATTTGTAGCAAAAGCACCCAACTGTGTAGAGGGTGATCACAATAAAGAGCAAAAAAAAGTTATAATGCATGTGTATAACGCGTCGTGTCATGATTTCTGATCTAGAAGTGTTGCTGCTCGTGCCCAATGGGCTAAACTTAGTGGATTTGGGTGTCCTTTTAAAATTAAATATGAAATAAGAATAGAAAAGACAATGTTCCAAATTAAATAAAAGCTATCAGTGTGAGGTGCATAAAGGTCTCCATAGTCTTTATGAAGAAGATCTTCTAAGTTTTGTTCCATTCGTGAAAGTGTCGTGGAAGAACTGAGATTTAAATGTGGTATTATCGAAGTCCAGTTTGGATTTAAACATTCCGTTACATTATTAAAAGTTGGTTCTAAAGTAGAGGAGTGTATGACCAAAGTTTTTAAGTTTGTCCACATTGCAGGTAAAACATGAGAAATTCGTATCGTGTCCGATGAAGCAGTACCACATGGAAATCGTGGCGAAATTATTTCATTTTCATTCAGATAAAGAGAGCAAGTGCAAGGTAAAGTCAATTTGCTCCAGGTTGATTGTAAATAGATTTGTCTAAAAGTGTTTCCTGTTCTGAACAGCGTACGTGCATTTCGCGTTGGGGGTGGGTGATGATAAAAACGTCATCTAAAATTTCAGAAATAATTAAGGTAGTCGACGGACGACAATGAAATGTACAATGCTGAACTAGATCTAAAACTGTTCCTCCTAAAAACATTGTATGGGCACAGAGGTGCCCTTGCGTTTCTTCTGAAGCGAAACGTGGAATGAAGCAAAGCTTGTCTCTGTAGGGGTGACAATGATTTAGTGATGAACCTGAAATCGGTTTTAAAACAGGTGTCTGTTCTGGATTGACAAGCGATGTAGCGACAGCTAAATATAATGTATCATGTACCAGAGAACAAGTGTCAGAATTCCATGCAAAGGGTGTGGTAATCAATTCGTATAATGTCCAATGTTGTTGAAGTTTGATAATAGGAATCCTAACTTGAACATTTAGATAACCTTCAGAAAATGTACAATCTGAAATTTGGAGTTTGTAGTACTGTGAAATTTTATCTAGAGGAATTGCAAGTTTGTGATCGCTTTTTGAAAGTTCTTCTGATAAGTTGAGCAGATCTTGTCTTAATATTTTTGGCGTAACGATAGATGGTGGTAATTTATGGTCCCTGCATGCGTTAATTAATTCTAAGTTAGTCATTTGTCGTTCAAGATCGAGTAGTCTGATGAGGGTGGTGTAAGTATGATACATTGCTCGCTCTATTTTAAAGTCCGTGTCCAATGCGGTCTTGTCAATTGTATTTCGTAAATTATTGTCAAATTGAACAAGTTTATCAATTTTTTGTCTAGCTTCTAAGAAATTGTCGGAAACTTGTTTCTGATAGGATTCGACTGCTTGTGATGTGCTACTTATATCTCTTCCGTAAACCTGAATCAATCCTTGTAAGGAGAGACTGTAGTTCTCGTTGATCATATTCTAAAGTATCAATTTGCCTTTGCGTAGCGATAGAACAACAAAAAGAAAAAATATTTCCTCTAAAATCAAGTCCTCTCTTTGTCCTACTTCGTCTTGCATCATTTGTATGTATTTTGGGAATCTTCATTGTTGTTTCATTTGCCCAATAGTTAGGGTTAATTGCTTGTGATAGCATTTGGAGTTCCTTGTCAAATATTGATCCGAGATTAGTTAGATGTTTATCCATTATGCAAATGTGACTCGTTCCGGGCTTGCATAGGTGATCATAATCATGGATTAGTACGGCTTGTAAGTTATTGTTGTCTAATTGGACCTTGTATCTTAATGGTAAACTAGCGTCATAAACGATCACATTTCTCAGGATCCTAAAAGTGGTATTATAAATAATATACCAGTATCTAACAAACATGATAATATTCCACATGCTGTGATAATTAATCATCACAACACAAACACAGGTGTTGCCAAGGCAATCACTATTAATCAAAGCAAGCTGTCTCCTCTTTATCAAGAGGTTAATTATGCTAATGCTTGTTCAATTGTTAAATTGCCTACTGACTCCCAGGAGCTTGCTGATTCTGTAAGAAACTTACATTCTCTTGACAATACTGCTATAGCAAATGCTATTTCCCAGATGCTTAATGATACTTTAACTCCAGCACATACTGGTAATAAGGTTGCTACTTCTAAACCCGCACATCATGTGCCGAACGAGTGGTCCACGGTGGCCCGTAAAAAGAAGCAGCCTAAAGTCATTGTCGGCACAGCGACTTCTGATGCCGCTGACAATGCAGACAATCTTCATGGTGTGCAGCGGCGAACGTGGATTCACCTTAGTAGGGTTGCGCATAAGGCGGGTGGAAGTCCCCAGGATCCTGTAGACGTCCTTAGGTTTTTGAATACTGATTCTACTGATGCAGTTTGTTATCGTATCAGCACGTCTAAGTATTTTAGTTCTTACAAATTGGGTATACCAGTAAACGTTAAGGAACGCCTTATGAACCCACAGTACTGGCCTGCAAATGTTCATGTCAGAGAATTTGTCTTTAAACCTCCTAAGGACAGAAACGCCAATAACACCAGTCATAATGATTTTTTAGGCGAGCGCACAGTGCTGAACAAGATAGCAACGTAAACAAGGAAGTGAGCATCATAATCGTTAACTGTCATAGTTTAGTTAATAAACTAACTGCTTTCAACACGTTATGCGAAAGTTATTGTGCGGATATCATCATAGCATCCGAAACCTGACTCACCGTTGATGTGACTTGTTAATTTTACCAGACTGCTACCGTATCTATAGGCGTGATCGGCCTTCAAGGGGTGGCGGAGTCCTTATTGCTGTACACAAGAGATTGCCATAATTTCTACATACTAATGATGAACTGTACGAAATTGTCTCAGTTAATATCCACCTTAATGACAAGCTCTTGTGTGTTTTTGCAGTCTATAGATCGCAGTATACTTTCATAGATATTCTTGCCCGGCTCAGAGCTTTAATAGCGCAGGCAAACAGTAGTTCTGGTACTCCCGTTGGGATAGTGGTGGGCGGTGATCTCAACCTGCCTAACGTGACTTGGTCCATTAGACCCTCTCGTTCTTATGTTCAACATCTCATTAATCAACTACTTTCTGAGGATCTTCAACAAATTGTAGATTGTGCTACCAGAGACGAGCATATCTTAGATGTTGTCCTGGTTAACTCTATTGTGGACTGGTCCACCTGCACTGCCTTCGACCCGTTTAGTGACCATCTACCAGTCCACATTGTCTTGAACCAGTACATTTCATCGCAGGTTATGCATAAAAGGTGTTTTTTTATAAGAATACCAGGGTTATGGATCTTCGCAAGTTTCTTTCGAGCCGTTATCTATGGTGGATTAACCAAGCTGGCTCTGTCAATGATTACTGGGAGTCGCTTAAATACTTATTACTAGCTGCTCGTGATGTATATGTGCCGTCCAAAGAATTATCCTCCAACCCTGACCCCATTTATTACAACAACGAGGTCAGACAGTTAAGGAAAGCTTGTCGTCGTGCTTACACCAATCGCAAACTATCTCAGCTTTATAGGACACGTTTTCTCGCACTATCCAGGAAACTTCACTGTGCAAAGCTTGCAGCTCTACACCATTTCATGTCTTCTCTCGTTAAGGACAGCAAACCTGGCAATTGGAATGTATTCTATAAATACGTCAATGTTTTAAGGAAACCCAGATCCTGTCACGGGCTTCCAGGCACTTCAACTGAAGCTTTAGCTGTCTTTAGTGACACTTTTAAATCAGCATATACAGATGCTCCCCAAATGAGTATTGGCATGGCAGTATTGGATCCTGTACCGGCCGCAGCCCCATTTAAGTTCGACGACAGTGATGTCCTCAACGTTTTACGAAAAGTTACGGCAGGCTCCTGTGGTACTGATGGCATCTCAGGTCGGCTGATTCGTGTTTGTGGCAACTCCATCGTGCCGTACTTAACTATGCTATTTAATATGTGCACTAACAACTGTGATATACCGCTTGAATGGCGCAAAGCGTACGTGGTGCCTATTCATAAAAAGGGGTCTAAATCTCAGCCAGGTAACTATAGGCCCATTAGCCTAACATGTGTTATCTGTCGTGTATTCGAGAGGATCCTAAACCGCTATATAATGCGTATCCTAATTTCTACTAATTTCATAAGCCCGTTCCAATTTGGCTTCAGACCACAGTACTCCTGTGAGGCTGCTCTGGCCTGCTTTGTACAAGACATAGCTGATCATCGCGACCATGGAATACCCGTTGATGCTATTTTTATCGACATGGCTAAGGCATTTGACACTGTGCCCCACAAACTTCTTGTAGAGCGCTTGTTTAATATTGGTCTTGACTGGCGAGTACTGTCCTGGTTAAAGATTTTTTTATCCGGTCGCACGCAACAGGTCAAGATTGGAGATTCTTTATCCAAGCCAGTTGAGGTTACTTCAGGGGTGCCGCAAGGTTCGGTACTTGGCCCAACTCTATTTTTGATCTTCATTAACACTATTGTAAATAACATATCATCCACTATTAGACTCTTTGCTGATGACATTGTCCTCTATAGGGCAATCAAGACTAAAGAAGATTGTAATGTTCTGCAAAAAGACCTGGCCCACCTCACAGCTTGGACAGAAGCAAATGGGATGCTCATTAATTGTACCAAGACTGTCTGGGTTGCATTCGGCTCAACTACATCTGCCTACCCCTACAGACTGAGTCTAACTACCCTCACTCCAACAGACCGTTGTAGATATCTGGGTGTTATTATCAACCAAAACCTGAAGTGGAATGAGCATGTTCTTTATGCTATTTCTAAAGCCAATAAGCAGCTAAACTTTCTCAAGTACTGTCTTCGTGGTGCTTCCTATGAGACGAAGCGACACGCATACATTAGTTTTGTACGTCCTACGTTGGAGTACTGCGCATCAGTTTGGAGTCCGCCAGCTAAGTTTCTTGCCTTAGCCCTTTAGGCGGTTCAACGTAGAGCGGCTCGGCAGGTGCTGAATACTTACGACTATGCAGTTAGTTGCACGACACTCTTACAATTCTTAGAGTGGGAGCCGTTGGTTTCTGACGTGACCGAAGACTGCTAATTTTGATTTACGAAGCCATAACTAAATTGCCCTCCTTAACGGAGATCGATAACCGTCTACGTGTGGCCAACTACATCTCACGTAATGACCATTGGTGTAAGATCCAACGTCCGAAATTTGCAAGCTCCTTTGGTGCAAACTCCCCAGTTGGCAGGGGTATCGTATTGTGGAATGTGCTGCCTCAGTGTGTCTTTGACCCTTTCCCTGGAACAAAAGCCCAGTTTACTAACCTGTTAGATTAGTATTTCTTGGTTTGTTTTATAATTGTAATTATATTGCTACCACCGCTGGCAACAGCAGTGTATTGATAAATAAATAAATATTGAGAACTTTATTTTATTTTGAGAAAGGTGCCTTGTTTTTTATATTCAGTGCTTTCTTTTCTCATGTCTGGGGTATTTGCTTTCTTGTCTACATGCCGTCTCTTCTTTGGCAGGACTCTGCTTAATACATCGTTGAGCATTTTCTTTTCTTTTAACAGCGATATCTGCTTTCTTGTGTACATGTCATATTTCGTGTAACATCGCTTTGCCCAATGCTACGTAGATATCGAGTGCTTTTCGTGTCTGGACGCCATCTCTCTCTTTTGTTTGGCATCATACTGCCTAATATCTCTTGGATATTAAATACTTATTTTCTTTTGACAGCAATATTGACTTTGTCGTCTGTACGATATCTCTTGTGCACCATTTTGTCAAATACCTGGCAGATATTGAGCGCTTTCTTTTCTTTTGTCAGTGATATTTGCTTTCTTGTCTGTGCTGCCTCTTATTTGGTCTCGTTACAATGAATTTTTACAACACAATTCTACGACAAAATGAAAAACTTGATAAGTAAAACGCTTCAAATTCCACCAAGTTTGAAAAACTGTCGTTTATGCCTTGGTCATGCTAATACGTTGAGTTAAGTAGTAAGACGATCGTGGATCTCCAGTTTTAAAATGAGCAACTTTCCGATTTCTTTTCCAATATTCGCTCCAAACCTCCAAGGTCTCTACTCCGAAAGTGCAAAAATTGTCTTCTTAATTTCGCTATATTTGTCATGTTTCTTTCTGCAGGCGTTTTCAGCTGCCGCTCCTGTCGTTGATAAATGAGAAGGTGCCAGAGTGTCTATATGCAAGTCACATCCCAAACTAGTGATTCACGTTTTGGCCAAGGAACCAGCGTTGCTCCGTCAGATCCTCGTCGTCCTCACGTGAAAGCCCTACCGGTTCCAGGATGGCTGGTAAGCCACAAGTATTAAGGTGCGTTTGAGGGATGCCGTTAGTTTCATCGTGCCTTGAGAATCCTCGAGCTTTTGGAACAGCTAAGTGGGCGTATACCAAATTTGTCCACCGTATGAAAAAGAGCGACATCTTTATTCTAAGTCTAAGGGCGAAATAACAGCGAATAGCATTGTCCTCCATAAGCGTAACATTTTTTAGAGGGTATTGCCTGAAGCCTTCACATGCCTCCTTATTTTGTAATGTTTTTAAATGAGCATAATCTGTGTCGTTAACAAAATAGCCCTTCTAAATAGTTTTAACGATCACGTCCCAATTTCTTTGAACGTGTGCGTAAGCAGCTGGTGGTTCTGTCTCCCCAAATAACTTCCTCCAAGATTCCAAAGGCTCCGGTAGCTGAGAAACGTCATTAAAGTCATCTGAAGTTTGTAAAATGCTGGAGAGTAGTGACATCACACCGTTAGCAGATGATTAGAATACTGAAAGGGCGAATTCCTAGTCCCCGTGCTTTATTGGGAGTGTGGCTTGTATCCAATTCTTATCCAGTTTTAAATTAAGAATGGATTTGTAAAAGTCTTGATTTTTTGGTCCATTTCGTTCAGCAGAGTTGTCAGATCAGACATCGGTACGGTACGTAGACTAAATCAATTTAGAGACGCACGGGCAGTTTTTGAGCAGGAAATAAGCAGCGTATACCTTTAGTCTTGATATTTTGTTCAACAAAGTTGTCAGATCACACGTTGGGACCGTACGTAGAGTGTAACTCAATTTATGGACGCACAGGTAGTTTTTGAGCAGGAAATAAGCGGTGTGTACATTTAGTCGTGACATTCTTTCCTAACATGATGCTCGAAACCGTTTGACTGTAGTAGAAATCCAAGCAAAGTGAGTTCGCTTTCCTGTAGTGTTACAACTCCTGGTAAAATGTCCATAAATTGCATCTAAATCCTGTCGTTTACTGTTCTGCAAAACAAAACACTCGCGTTTTGAAGGATCGACTGTAAACCTGATTTTCTTGATTTCAGTGATGTGTTTTTGTCGCTAAGACTTGCTCTGGTTCACCGGCGATTACTCCGTCATCTAAATACCAAAGATTTAATTTGGAGGAAAGCTTTTTGATGGGTTGAGTCGTCAAACTGAGGGCAAGAGGAGCAGTACGGTCTTCCTGCTGGGATCCGACTTCGAATGAAAGCGACTTCTTTTCGAAAAACAAATGACGACCAACGATACGACTACCACAGGTAGGGGTAAATGTGTGGTGTGTTATTGAACTTCTTTTAACATTGAAATAAGAAGACGTTTTTAAAATCAATCTTAGCCATTACGAAGTTACCGTTCTTATTCATTTGAATAATTGTCCGTGTTGCACGAATAATTGATTCGGCGCCCAGTTTGGAAGTGAAGCCAAACTGATGCGGTTGGAAATACTGCAACCCGTCCTCCACGGAATTACAACAGTGTGGAAACCAAACGCCCGATGGTGCAGTCTATTACTATTGGTCAGATTTCCCATCTTTCTGACGAAGTGTGCATAGATTTGCACCAGAAAAAAATGTTTTCGTACCTCCTGCTTTACTTTTTTTGATAGGACCAGCTTCGATAGTTTAGGTAACTGCCTTGTTAACAAAAGACCATGGTTCCTGGACGATTTTGATGCTAGATCCTTCAAATGTTGTGGTAAAAGGTCGCCGTGGATCAATGTAGTAAGCTTAAGACTACAGGTCCCGGGTTCAAATCCCGACACGGCCGACTGCTTGAAAAATGGCAGGTGAGCATTTTTCACAAATATTACGCCCTCTTTCGGATGAGAGGTTAAATGGAGGTCTAGTGTGTGAGTGTTGTCACGCACGTTAAAAGATCCCTACCTTGCCTGGAACGGCAAGGGTTCGGCAAAATTCTAAATTTCCAGGCAACAAAAAACTCGCCTCCTGGCCAATGTAGTACCTTCGGGTGGAGCATTGTAAATGTAAATGAACGGTAAAAGGTCACCAGGCGGCTCCGTGGCGTGGTTGGTATGTGTGTGACTACTACACCCAAGGTCCCAGGTTCGAATCCCGATACGGTCCACTTGAAAAATGTTAGACGAGTATTTTTCACAAAAATAGACCCTCGTTCGGATGAGAGGTGAAATGGAGGTTCTGTGTGAGTGACAACCTTGCTTGGAACAGCAAGGGTTTGGCGAAATTCAAAATTTTTCAAGTAAAAAATACTCGCTCCCTGGCCAATGTAGTACCTTTGAGTGGAGCATTGGAAAAACACATGTATGGTAAGAATCCATCAATTCCTACTGCAACCGCTGGGGAAACAGCGGATTGATTCGAGCACCGATTTTTCATCGACTTCTAAAGCTGTCCAGAAATTAGGTTCATCGGGAAAGAATAAGTTTCGGGAGGGCGAGCGATGCTTTTCAAAAAGTTCCTGGACTTTCAGAACTATTAGAAACAAGTTAATCGATGGAACACAGTGGTCGTATTGCACCCTGAACGTCAAAATCAGCTAATTTGTCTTGGATTCAGTGGCACGTTATCAGTCTTGAAACACTTCTTACTTTTATTTGGGAACGTATGCACTTCTTGTGTCGCCATGTTTTGCTTTACTAAAGAGGTAAGCGATTTGTGGGGCTCACGTGACAGGTGGAAGCTTCTCCCAGACTTTGCTTGGTGTATTTTGTGACTTCTTCAATCGTATTCGAAAAGCTGGTAAGCAGCGACTGGACGTGCTCCTTTTGGGATTCTTCTTAAAATCCTCTTCTCTTGTTTTAATGTCATCAGTAAAGACTGGAGATCCTTTGGAAGGGCCGTGGAGGTCACACCTTCAGCTGTCTTTGATTCGTTCGCCAGATGAATCTGAACTGCTTTGTTGGATTTGTTTTTTGTAGCAGATAGGGTAAATATGACTCTTCGTGTTGAGTAGTGTGAGCAAAACCATTTTTCGTCCGACTTTTCCAGTTTACTAACTCGATTATTAGAAATATTTTCACATATTCCATGAAAACACGTCCACAAGATTCACAGTAAATCCGGTTCGTCGAGGTCATGTGTTCAAGGGAAATGTCTGGCCGAAAAAAAACATCAAAATCATCGTCCATTGTCCAAGTAGTAGTAATTTTTGTATATTAGTAATTGCAAATTCATTTCAACAGGTTACACTTGGGCAATTGTTATACTTGCGGTATGATTCCCGTCATATTTCTAAATGATACCGAACACGTTTTAAAAGTGATACAACCGTTGTTTAAGTCAATTTGCAGGCGCAATTTAAATCAAAACAAATTACATGGCGGCATCTCGTGATTCGTCTCAGAGTCCCACTATGATTTTGTAGGATGGGTTCAGTTACCCTTGTTAAATCAAAATTACGATCCGTTCTTCTTTTTACTGCACTCGTAGGGGGAACGACAGGATTAGATAACAGGTACTATAAAAGGTTCAAGAAAACTACCTACCTAAAAAGAAAAGACACACGACAGATAGATGTTGCTTCATCGAGGGCTCGTAACTTAATCGCGTCTTTCTACACCACGTGCGCACTCCGCATTAGTTTTTGTGCAGACACGACTGTCAGGGACGATGGAAGTTGGCGTTATTCATTTAAAAATATACGCGGGAATTTATTTACAAGTTAAATTTAAACATGATGAATGCCAGTTGGCATGTAACAAGGTAAATACATTAAACTATCTGTCACAAAAAGAAGTAGAACATTTGTTTTTCATAACATTTTTTAGGTTTGTAAAATGTAATACGATGACTTGTACATAGTCTCTGTCTCTCGGAGAGTTGTGAGAATAATAAGAAGGTTGTTTATGATTGGTTAATTTAAATTTATATTCTTTTTTGTCTTTATAGGGACGTTATCGCTCCCGCCAATTAAGAGAGAATTTTGTTTACATTTATTTTTAATCTAACGGTACAGCCACTACAAGGAGCCAGTAAATACAAATAGTGTAATTTCAGTATAATCGTTCCCAGTGTGAGTGCGATTTAAAGTCATAAGAGGGCGCTAAACAAATCAACCATTTCACTTCATCTAATAACCCACCGATGAAGTGAAATGTTTTGAATTAATTATTAAAATTTTAAATAATATAGTCGTGCTACTGGTTTACTGTAATATAATAAATGATAACGGAAAGTATAATGCTGTTTGCACGTGTATAAATGTAGGCAATAACTTACCTGCTTCAACTAAAATAAAACCTGTATATGTAGAAGCATCGTTATTCACTAACACGTTGGTTGCTATTCAGGATATATATCTCCCATATCGCACTTTATTAAAGTGTAGCACTAAAAATGTATTTCTTAGCTAAGATGCGAAAACTCTAGTCATGTTATTTCTTACATTTAAGCGTGATTCTTACAACACCGCTAACCCGGTATAAGAGACACCAAAGACAGTTGGTAATGCTAATCCATAAAGTGGAAATTAGCGCGCCCATCTGTCAATGACGTGACACAATATACAAATTAATACACATAAATGACGAAATATGCAACATACATAAAATGTATTATAGAAAATCCCATACACGGGAAACTTACGTGAATATATAAGCGTCTCACAGGATAGCTTCCTTCATGGTTGCTAGGGGCCCCCTTCCGGATTACTCGGGACGTCCTTCGAGATTGCTCCAGCTAGCGACTGCGGGCGTGGACTGCGGTTCGGCCAGGTTGCTCCCAAATGTATATTCTTTTACCTATATGTAGAGAATGGCAGGATCAGGTTTATATGGACAAATAATCAAAAGGCAAGGGAATCTACATAGTAAGATAAAGATACGATACCAGACCCAACCACTCTTGTTGATGTTTAAAGGCAAAGTCCAGGCATCTCCCAGAAATTTTATCCACTTTTGTTCTGCCACTCGCGTCGGCGCGAAGTCTCACGCAACGCACTTCTGACGTAACGGGAATACACGCGCCAAGTCTTTCAAATTTATGGCGCGAAACTCCCGCATATCAAAACTAAACTAACAAAAAAGTCTAGTGCCAAATTTTAATAATTGTTGTGACAGCTACCAATCGGTAGATATTCAAAACCAGAGTGTATTTACAACAAGTATGGGACACATGACCCTAACCGCACCCAGGTAAAGACAAACTAGTTACGGGGCACTGATGCAAGCTGAAACTTGCATGGGTTCGTAAGTTTATTTGCAATGTGATACTGCGTACAACTCAGTCTATATCTATCATTCAACGTGTTTGTATAAAAGTATGGTTTCGTGTACGCAAAAAATTCCAAACTTGGCTTTAAGTCATAGAATTAGTTTTAGTTCAGAAGAATTTAGAAGATTCGGACGATTCTATTGTTATAAACCAAGTGATAATGAAGTTGATACAGAACCATCTGTTGCAGAAGATAACCAAGGGGATAAAAGTAAAAATCACATTGCAAATATACCGCCAGACTCCGATACACGACTGACAGGAGTGGAAATGTTTCTAACGAAAACAAATTCAAGGTTGTATGTCTGATTGAAGATATCTTTACTATACCGTCAAATACAAATGCACCTGGTCAGATTTATCAGTTGTTCTTAACTGATGACTTGATTGAACAAATGGTGGAGCAAACAAACAGTTACGCTGTTCAACAGAAAGAAATTGTTCATCCTTCTCGACAGTCTGCAAGAATCAAAGCCTGGCAATCAACTGACGTGGCAGAAATGAAAAGATTTTTTGCGAACGAGCCAAAATTGAATTTATATCGGTCAAGAGATTCCATATTCCATAATGAATTTAATTCTAAAATAATGCCGCGAGATAGGTTTTTACTGATTCTAAAGTGTTGGCACTTTGCGCATAATTTGGAAGATTGTGGTGAAGACAAATTATTTAAAATAAGACCACTGTTGGAACCGTTAGTGAAATCTTTTCAAGTACCTGGAAGAAATTTAATAATAGATGAATCTATGCTACGTTAAAGATGTCGTTTAGGTTTCCGGCAATATATAAAGAACAAAAGACACAAATATGATGTCAAACTTTATAAAGTATGTTGCGTAAGTGGGTATAACTTCAATTTTAAAATATATACGGGAAAGGGTGGTGAAAGCAGTAGTCAAAGGCATGCCACAGCTGTAGTAAATATATTGATAAATACATTTATGGCATGGGTAGAATACTATTTTGTGATCACTGTAGAAGTTGCAAAAAAACCTTGCAAAACGTAATACGCAAATACATGGTACCTATAAAAGAATTGCAAGCGTTATCCAAAAATCTTAAAACGCCAAAAAAATTGAAACAAGGTGAAACATGCTATTTGAAAATGATTAACAAAAGTTATCAAATGGAGGGATAAACGTTCTGTTTCAATACCATCTACTTGTCCAAAACATAATGCTTCTAGAAACCGGAAAAGTTAGAAATCAAATTTCCATCAAAAAGCCACAATACGTTATTCATTATATCGCTAAAAAGGCGTAAATTTCAGGTACAATTAAACTTTTATAATGTAAGTGCAATAGGTAATCTAACACTTTGTAGCGATCAAACGGCTTCCTATCAAAGTCCGTTTAGGAAAGGTCTGCTATGAAACCCTTTTCTAGTCCTTGAAAATAAATAATCTCAGGTACCAAGTACACAGCGTACCTAAATTATAATAAAATGATGGCATTCTCTGGGGTAAAAGATTCCGGAGTTAAAATAGTCCCCCATTCGGATCTCCGGGAGGGGACTACTTCGGAGGATGCGATCGGAAAGTTAAAAATAAGAGTCAGGAACATTCTGCGAGTCGGAGCGTGGAATGTTAGAAGTATGAAGCAAGTAGGTAAGCTAGAGAACCTAAAAATCGAAATGAATAAGTTATCACTAGACATAGTAGGGATCAGCGAAGTTCGGTGGCCAGAGGCGGGGGATTTTTGGAGTGGAGACTTCAGGGTAATTCATACAGGAGCAGAGGACGGAAATTTGGGTGTGGGGATAGTTATGCGGAAAAAGATAGGACACTGTGTGGAAAATTACTTACAAAAGAACGAAAGAGTACTCATGGTTAGATTAGAATCTAAACCGGTAAACACAGTAATAATACAAGTATACATGCCCACCTTTAGCTACAGTGACGAAGAGGTGAAGCCATCTACAAAGATATTGAAGACATATTAAGATACGTAAAGGACATGAAAATTTAATAATTACGGGGATTTTAATGCTGTGGTAGGTGAGGGTAGGGAAGGAGCGGTAGTAGGTTTATTTGGTTTAGGCACGAGAAACGACAGGGGAAATAGGCTGGTAGAATTTTGCGACAAGAACAATTTAATCATCACAAACACATTATTTCAACATCATGCTAGAAGACGATATACGTGGAAGATGCCAGGAGATATAGGACGATATCAAATAGATTACATTCTTGTTAGACAACGGTTTAGGAATCAAGTAAAAGACTGTAGAAGCTACCCAGAAGCAGATATAGACACTGACCACAACATCGTAATTATGAAGGCCGCACTTAAATTTAAAAATCTGAAAAAGAGGAACGGAAAAAGGCACTTGGACTTAGAGAAACTAAAAGACAAAGATATTCAAGTAAGATTCGAAAAAAAGTCAAATGAATTGCTGAATGATATCGAAAATATCTGAAACTAAGGAAGTAGAAACAGAATGGAATAACATTAAATCCAGCCTAGACATGGCGGCCAGAGATATTTTGGGGTATACACAAAAAGAAAATAAGAAACCATGGATAACAAAGGATATCGTGAATTTAATAGAAGAAAGACGAAAATACAAAAATAAATCAGACGAAACAGGAAAACAGAGATACAAAGCCATAAAATGGGAAATTATTCGAAAATGCAGGAAAGCTAAAGAACAATGGATTGATGAAAAGTGCAAAGAAGTACAAACTAAGATGGAAATAGGAAAGACAGACGAAGCATACAAATTAATTAGAATGAATTTTAGGGATATAAAACCGTATAGCAAAAATATAAGGGACGCACAAGGAAACGTCATTATAGAAAACGTAGAAAGTGAGTAGATGGCAAGAATATATAGGAATTTATATGCAGGAGAGGAACTAACTGCATTAGAACAGGAATCAGACATTGAAAATGATGACTTGGGATATCCTATACTTGAGACGAGTTTGAATTAGCATTAAAGAGTCTGAAAAATGGTAAGGCGCCGGGTACAGATAAGATGCAAGCAGAAACTCTAAAAGCCGCTGGACAAGCAGTAACAGAACGTCTCTTCCAACTTGTAAGCTATATGTATGAGACAGGCGAGATACCCAAAGATTTCAAACGTAGCATCATAGTAACTATACCAAAAAGAAAGGCGCGGATAGATGTGAAAATTTTCGAACAATAAGTTTGACAGCACACGTGTCAAAAATATTAACTAGAATTGTGCAAAGACGAATGGAAAAACGAGCTGAAGAAATACTAGGAGAAGACCAATTTGGGTTTAGGCGAAACAAGGGAACACGGGAGGCTATTTTAGCTCTGAGAGTGATAATGGAGAAAACAATAGAAAAAGGGAAAGCATGTATATAGGGTTTGTAGATCTGGAAAAAGCATTCGACAATGTAAATTGGAAAAAATGTTTGAAATACTCAAAAGGATTGGAATGAGTTATAGGGATAGACGAATAGTACATAGCTTATACAAAGAGCAAACAGCAGTAATAGAATTAGAGCAGGAACGTAGAGAGTAAACATTAGGAAAGGGTGAGACAGGGATGTGCCCTATCCCCATTGATTTTTAACTTGTACATAGAAGAGGCAATGAATACTGTTCAAATGCAGAAAGACATTTGGAATTACTATGCAGGGACAAAAATTGATATGCTTAGATTTGCAGATGATATAGCGGTATTAGCATCTAGCAAGGAAGAGTTAGAAGCAGCTCTTAATGAAATGGAAACGGTTCTAACAGAGATACGGTATGAAAATTAACAAAACTAAAACTAAAGTTCTAGTTTGCAAAGGTGGGAAAATAAATCAAAACAAGAATACAAGTATTTAACACGAACTTACAAGAGGTTAAGGATTTCTGCTACCTAGGAAGCCAAATAACGCAAGATGGGAAAAGCACAAAAGATATAAAACAAAGATTAGCACAAGGTCGTGCTACATTTAACAAGAAAAAGCAACTATTGTGCTCAAAGATCACAAACATAGAAACAAGGAAAAGATTGCTTAAAACATATGTGTGGAGCACAGCACTGTACGGCTGTGAAGCCTGGACAGTAGGAGAAGCGGACAAGAAAAGGTAGAAGCCTTTGAAATGTGGTGTTACAGGCGTATGATGAAGATATCATGGACAGACAAAGTTAAGAACGAAGAGGTACTAAAAATGGTAGGGGAAGAAAGAAATATGTGGAAAACGGTAAAAAATAGGAGAGATAGGATGATAGGCCACATACTACGGCATGAGGGAATAGTGCGGAATATTTTAGAAGCAGAGATAGGAAAAAAGAGAAGAAGAGGCAGACCTAGATTAGACTACTGCACACAGATAGTAAAAGATGTGGGCTGTAGAGGTTTCAGGGAGATGTGTAGGCTAGCCCAGAATAGAAATCAATGGAGGTACGCATCCAACCAATCCCAAGATGGATAAACTAATGACGAAAAGATAACTGTGCGTAAACATGATGATTATTATAAGTAACTACAAGAATTGGTTGGGCAATATTCTCGAATAATGTTAAGTGTGTGAAAGGATTTACTAGAAAACCATTATTTCGGCAAATGTCTAAGTGTTGGGGATCTTGGTAGCCACAGGTTGCTTAACCTCCTTCACTGAATCTCGGTAAAATAGGGTATAAAATTAGAAAACAATAGAAAGGAACGAGCTGAATACACATACTCCTGAAAAGAAGAAAAAGAAGAAAACCACCAAAAACGCAAAATCAAAGAAGCTGCCTATATAACCCTACATAAAAATAACTGCGTTGCAAACGAATCCGTGACTTTCAGTAAACAATGGATTCCATTACTAAAAGAAATAACAAATGAAAATCAAATGCCCACAATATCTAGGTAACATTGCAAGTTTTTCCTGGGTTTTCCTGCAATATTAACATGAAATACAGCCTACATACATGATTTCTATTTATACATAAAATAACTAATTACATAAAATAAGCATATTAACAATCCTTGTAAAACAACATTGGTATCTGACAAGTATAAATCCACAATAAGGTTACCTCAAAACCATATACAATCTCCGTTGAACAACATTGGTATCTGACAAGTGTAAACCCGCCATAGGGTCGCCTCAGATCCATATACAATCTTCATAGAACAACATTGGTATCTGACAAGTGTAAACCCGCCATAGGGTCGCCTCAGATCCACATACAATCTTCATAGAACAACATTGGTATCTGACAAGTGTAAACCCGCCATAGAGTCGCCTCAGAACCATGTTAAAATCTACCAAAGCGGTAACTTAAATCATAATGAATTTTCCCCCTCAAAATAAATATTAAAAAAAACGACTACTTAAGCCTTTCAATAATGCAATCGCACACTTCTTTAATAACCATCCTCTCAATTGTATAAATAGAAACATGTTAAAAATGTTGGCTGAAATGCAGACACAAAAACGGTAGCAGTCTTTTGAAATGCTCCAGATGTATGAGGACGATAGCATGGACAGACAAAGATAATAACAAATAAGTTACAGAAATAGTATGGGAACGAGGATATCTGGGGAAAAAGAGAAATAGTAGGGCGGAATACGTTCTAAGGCATTTTTGGGGAATAGTATGTGATGTATTACAAGCAGAGATAGGAAAAAAGAGGCAGATGTAGACCTAGATTAGACAGTTATAGATGCAAACTGTGCATATTTCAGGGAAATCTGTAGGTTAGTTCAGAATAGGGAACAATGATGGTACGCGTCTAACCAGTTCTAGGACTGAAGACCTAATGATGATGAGGTACCATAAGTTATCTTTTATTGTGTAGATCCAAGAACGAATACATGAACATTGTAAAACCACTAAATTCTCTAATAGCAAATCGATATCTGGATCATTTTTATATATAAATGGACATTAGCTACAACAGAACCTGCTACTTGCAAGTGTAAAATTATAATTATTCTCACTACAATAGTATACTAAAATAAGTACAATAGCGTAGATACATTTTAACTATCCCACATCACAACCACGAGTGCCTTGTAAACTTACGCTCGCTTTCCCCCACTGTTCAACACTATCACAAGATAAACAAATCTATCTCAGGTGTAAAGTGGTATTGAAAGGTGGCTGCAGAAATACTATTTGGTTCTGCTTTAACTAACGCTTGGGTATTGCATAATTATGTATATCCCGATAAACGAATGTCTGTATTGGACTTTCATGTTAGAATTTGTAAGGCATTTTCTGAAGCAGATCTTATTTTCCAAGACCACAAACTCCAAATCGAATCCATATATTGACTTAATCTAGACCGGATAATAATTTAAAAAAAGAAAAAGTGTACTGGTTGCTACAAAATCTTAAGGTATACAATGACAATTCGTGACATAGATAAAAAAGTGTACACTTTTTGTGAAGAATGTGATGGCAATCCAGGATTCTGTTTGTCTTGCTTTAATAAATTTCACGAGATGCAGTAACTTTTTGTTGTACATTAAATTTTATATTAATTAATATTATGTATTTATGCAACATTATTTTTGTATTTAAGGCTTGTTATTGTATTGTATAGTTTAACCAATGAAAATTGCATATTTTGTACCTGAAATATTGAAGGAATTCAGTAATCTACTTAGAGATAATTTCTGTATAATTGTATTATGAAAATTGTTAGGAATTAGTTGGCTTAGTAAAAAAAAATGGTGGGTAACTAAGCTACGAAAAGTTTGTTTATGTTAGTCAATAGCAGTATTTCTTTTTTGGGGGGCTCTAATTTGTTGTTAGGGTCCGGCCTAGTCGTAGGGAGTGCTGAAATTGCAGCTACCCTTTAATTACAGGGTAAATATTACACAACAGCTGATCGTACTTAACCTAACACTATTGATATCTGTGTGCATCGTTTTGTTTTTGTTTGTCGATCCGATACGTTTTTGTTATTTATGGCGTGGCGTTGATATTTTTAAAGAATTTTTATGTATGGCGACTAAAAAGTTATGTTTCAGGGTGCACCAATGTATCTAAACAAGAAGAACTTCTATAAAATACTGATAGCGTGCTAGACTACTAGTTTAGTTGTACAAGCTTAGCATTGGAGAATATCTCTGTAGTAATTGCTGTGTGTGTGGTTACGATATTACTTAGAAATTAAAAATGTCTAGTGGGGTCGTTCTTTAACGTTTGAAAATTACAAGAGCTAAAGCATATGCAAGTGCAGTTAAAGTCTACGATATTAACTTAATAGGCGCATTACCCAAATTGGTGAAGATTAAGATTTTGTAGAAGAATATTAAGAGCCGTTGCTAATTGTAAAGGCATCCCAAGTAGCAGGAGATTGGCAAACTTACATTTGCAACAAGCAACGGAACACACATGTAGAAAGTATCTTTGTAAAACTGACTAAGGTCCTAGAAATCATTTCATCGGGTAGCAGTGCTGGACATATCCAATAACGTATTAAAATTTATATATCAAAATTCACAAAAACCAGCTGTTGTTTTTGATAACTTTAAACTTGTATTTATCCTTGGCCAATATTATATTGTTATCAACTTTGCTCAAGCTATCTGCAGGTGCTTCAATAATAAGATATTAACATTCAACACAATTAAATCATAATGGATAAATGTACAAAGTGCAATAAAACACGTGAAAATGAAAATTACCTAATATGTGATTGTTGCAACACAGTGATTCATGAAAAATGCTCAGAATTGGGAGCATCTGAAGTCCGCGTTATGCAGCTTAAAAAACAAAGATCACTAATGTTCTTCTGTGATGAGTGTACATTTGCATTTAAACAAGTTCCACTAATTTAAAAAAAATTAAATGATCTAAAAACGGAAGTTAATGTGTTAAAGGAAAAAGTTGTTTTACTTGAAAGTCAAAAAATTATGACTAATTCTGAAGCACTCTTTGCTGAGGTTAATGAAAGAGTTACTAGGAGCAAAAATTTAATCATATTTAATGTTGATGAATTTAAATCTCGCGAAACATCTGATAGGGTTGATTATGATAAACAATCAGTTGCTAAAATCTCTCGCATACTAGAAATTGATCAATTTCTTCCTGTTGCACAAAAAATAAAAGCCTTTTTAAATGAATAATTAGAGGTTTGGAAACGAGAAACGATGTTTATTTTTAGGTTTTACAAGTGATTTAACAAGTTATTCAAGTTTATAGTTAACATTCTTAAATTACGCGCAAAAACGCCCATTTTCAACATGATGGTCTGTGACGTCACAAATAAGTAAATACTCTCAATTGAAGTGCATGTTTGTAGAAGTGTATTTCACTAATATACAGAGAAATGTTAAAATCAACATATTATCGTTGGTGTATGGTTTCTAATTGTAAAAATACTACTCTAAAAACCCCAGACAAAACATTTCTACAAGTGCCTAAGAATGCAAAGCGTAATAAACTTTGTTGTCAAGCTGCAAGGAGAGATTTTGCATTTTCTGAAACTAGTATTGTTTTTGTATGTGAAGATCATTTGGACGTAAGTTAATTGCTGTTATATTATGGTTTATAATTATTATAAAGCCAGAAAGTAATCATTTAACTGGAATCAACCTAATTTAGTTGTTTCTATTATTAATTAGTAATATTTGTAATTGCAGTTGGAAAAGGATATGAAAAACTATAGAAAGTGGAAGCTAATGGGAAATGTTAAAATACGCATGAAAGAAACTGGTACCACATAAATTTGATTGCCAACCTGATCGAAAAAGAGCGTTTAGCACCATTCCACGTGCAGTAGCTGTAAAAAGAAACAAGGCACAATTGGTGCAAGAGGCTTTAATGGGAGAGAAGGCTGCTAATGTCACTGCTACGAGTACTGTTACCGAGGAACCTGTAGGATCGTTAATGTATGTCCAACATTTTACCAAAGAGGGCAACAATAATAGAACAAATGTTGGTGTGACTGTTACCATTAGACCTCTATTCCGGAGCAAACATACACAAACAACTACAAAGTTTGCATGCAAAGGTTGCTCTCCCATTAAAGTTAGTACAGTTCCAGTTGCAACATCTCCTATAAAATATCAATCTTTCCAAAGTGTTAGAAAAAAATCCGAGTCATTAACTTCATTATCTGAAACAAGCAGCACTGAAATGGCAACAAGCGGCTCACAGTATCGGCAAAGTTCTTTTTCTACATCAGGAAGTGAAATGCAAACTGTTATGGACGAAATGTATGCAGAAAATAATTCAAAGCTGACCCGTCATCATACAGTTGGAATTATAAAAATGAGACCAAGGTTCTATTTAGGAGTGCCGCAAGAATGTATGTTCATTATCAATCTTATTGAAAAATATACCTTGTTGGGTACAATAAGTATTTATGTAGTGTTACATCAGAAAATCCGGTTAAACCAAACATTTTTGGAGTTTTGGGATGCTTACAGACTTTCAGAAAGTTCCACAAGCAGATACTTTTCAAAATCTGTTACATTGATTAGTCAACTGATGAAAGAATTCATTATATCACCAGCAAAAGAGAAAATACAGGAGCTATTACCCCTACCGTTTATGGCTCGCTACGGCCAAGTAGAGTACATCATAGACTGTTTAGAAATTGAAATTCAAAAACCTTCTGATGCTATTAAGCAAGCCTTAACATGGTCGGAGTATAAAAAAGCTAATACTTTAAAATATTTGATATCATCTACACCTAATGGAATAGTTACTTTTATTTCTGATGGATTTGGGGGTAGGGCATCGGAGTTCAAATCCCGACACGGCCGACTGCTTGAAAAATGGCAGGTGAGCATTTTTCACAAATATTACGCCCTCGTTCGGATGAGAGGTTAAATGGAGGTCCCGTGTGTGAGTGTTGTCACGCACGTTAAAGATCCCTACCTTGCCTGGAACGGCAAGGGTTCGGCAAAATTCTAAATTTCCAGGCAACAAAAAACTCGCCTCCTGGCCAATGTAGTACCTTCGGGTGGAGCATTGGAAATGTAAATGAACGGTAGGGCATCGGATACAATAATTATCGAGAAATCGGGCTTTTTAGATAAATTACAACGGGGCAGTGTAATAATGGCAGATAGAGGATTTAAACACATCGAACATCATCATCATTAGGTCTTCAGTCCTAGAACTGGTAGGACGCGTACCATCATTGTTCCCTATTCTGAAATAACCTACAGATTTCCCTGAAATATGCACAGTTTGCATCTATAACTGTCTGATCTAGGTCTACATCTGCCTCTTTTTTCCTATCTCTGCTTGTAATACATCACATACTATTCCCCAAAAATGCCTTAGAACGTATTCCGCCCTACTATTTCTCTTTTTCCCCAGATATCCTTGTTCCCCTACTATTTCTGTAACTTATTTGTTATTATCTTTGTCTGTCCATGCTATCGTCCTCATACATCCGAAGCACATCATTTCAAAAGGCTGCTACCGTTTTTCTGTCTGCGTTTCAGCCTGTCCGTATTTCATAGGCATACTGTGCTGTGCTCCACACATATGCTTTCAACAATTTTCTTCTTATTCTGTTTGTTGTCTTTCCTCATAAGCGATGTTCTTTCTTGTTAGACGCAGTTCGATCACTTTCTATTGTTTTACAGTTATATGCCCTATTTCTCCGACCTTCAATGGTTGTGAAGGGAGGTAAGCAGTCTGTGGCTGCCAAGTTCTCCCAACACTTAACCATTTGGCGATTTAATATATTTTCCAAGTTTGATCATTTATGCACAGTCAACATTAGTTGCAGGTGACTTTCGCAGCCATTAGGTTTTCCGTCTCAAAACTGGTTTGGACACGACTGCACTTATTTATATTCTGAGCTAGCTACATAGTTCTGAAAATTCTCACACAGCATGTGTATTCAGAATGTTAATGCTTCTTTGGGAATTAAACCACTCATAGGTTTTAAAATCGACTTTCTTTAGGTAGATCCATGACCTAGGTTCGTTGTCAAAATAATAACGTGAAAACTTCAAGCTGATTGACATTTATGACATACATTGAAGGTGACTTTGATTTATTGATGTTTGAATATATTTGGTTTGAGTATACTAACAAATTTTAAAGTTTAACAGAATGTTTGCCTTCAATTTGTACAATTGAGACCTGGGATCGGCTTTCTTTAGGTAGCCAAACGTGAAATCAGCTGATTATTTTGAAAGGCTTAAGTAGTCGAATTTTATATAAATTCAATAACTTGGAATTGGAAAATTCATTTAACATGTTTCTAAGTTACCTCAATTGAGTAGGATGGTTATTAAAGAAGTGGATTGCATTATGAGAAAGCGACTCTAATGTAGTCGGGTTTTATACTTGTTTTGAGAATACTTCATTATGATTTAAGTTACCTCTTTGGTAGATTTTAACATGGATCTGAGGCGACTTTATGGCGGGTTTACACTTGTCAGATACCAATACGGTTCAACGGAGATTGTATATGGTTTTGAGGTAACCTTATTGTGGATTTATACTTGTCAGATACCAATGCTGTTTTACAAGGATTGTTAATATACTTATTTTATGTAATTTGTTATTTTATGTATAAGCAGAAATCATGTATGTAGGCTGTATTTCATGTTAATATTGCAAGGAAAACCCAGGAAAAACTTGCAATGCTACCTAGATATTGTGGGCATTTGATTTTCATTTGTTATTTCTTTTAGTAATGGAATCCATTGTTTACTGAAAGTCACGGATTCGTTTGCAACTTAGTTATTTTTATGTAGGGTTATATAAGCAGCTACTTTGATTTTGCGTTTTTGGCGGTTTTCTTCTTTTTCTTCTTTTCAGGGAGTATGTGTATTCAGCTCGTTCCCTTTCTATTGTTTTCTAATTTTATACCCTATTTTACTGAGATTCAGTGAAGGAGGTTAAGCAACCTGTGGCTACCAAGATCCCCCAACACTCAGACATTTGCCGAAATAATGGTTTTCCAGTAAATCCTTTCACACACTTAACATTATTCGAGAATATTGCACAACCAATTCTTGTAGTTACTTATAGTAATCATCATGTTTATGCACAGTTATCTTTTCGTCATTAGTTTATCCATCTTGGGATTGGTTGGATGCGTACCTCCATTGATTTCTATTCTGGGCTAGCCTACACATCTCCCTGAAACCTCTACAGCCTGTAAGGTGCAGTTTTCATAGCTGAACATTTTACGCTTCCTTTTGTTAACGTACTTAAAAATACATCGTTTCTTTGGGATCGCGGTTTGTATAAAGTAAATACGTTCGAATAGTTTTCATATTATATGCAATTTAACTCGCGTGTATTAATTAAAGATAGATAAATTGAAGCTTGATTCTCATTAATAAATAAATTCCAACTTATCGGAAACGATAAACAGCCTGTAATTAATTATTAGATACGATTGTTACATTCACGTTTGAGATGGTCCTTATGTTATTAGCGAGGTAGATAATGGTCGATAAGCGGTTATAATAGCGACGAGTTGAAAAGTTCTGTACTGTGTTCCAATATGTGGATTACGTTCAAAATACTGTTTCCTGGTGGCTCTATTAATTGTGTTTGGAGTTGTCGTTTGTTCTTCGTTCCTGTAAATTACGGGAAGAATGCTGTTTGTTTGCTTTGAAACTAGTGAGAAGGAATGCGGAATAAATTTTAAAATTGTTCATTAACAAACACGACACGATTTTAGTTGTTTTTCTTGTGAAATAAGTGTAGTTCTAATGCCTTTTGAAGTGGTATGCTTTGTGGGCGAACGTGTTTACTCGACCCGCACGTGTGTTTTAAGGTCATTGACCGACGGTTTTACTTTCGTGATACGTATTGGCAATAAACTTGTACAGAATTTTTAAAGGAGCCACTTTAGTCAGGTTTTAAACTCCCTAAAACATTTGCAAAACGAAATTGCAGAAGTGTTTAACTCATTCCGTATTAATGATATGTTAAATTTACGTTGCATTTAATAAGTAAATAAAATATGAACGTACATTCTTTTTTTTAAAGACGAGATTGTGAGAGTGATCGTGCTTTTAAATGTTTCACTGTTTCAAGCTTAAGTGTTTCTAAAAACAAAATTCTAATTCTAAATTTTTATTACCATTTTTACGATTTGTGTTACAAAGTATTTCGAAATTATTGTCTCAGGAAATAGAATTAACAAGAAATTTATTAATGGCACATAGTTCCATCAGCATGATAATGTCTGCTGCTAAAACCAGTGAAATACGTAGGTGTGATTAGGGTAAAGTGTAAGGAATTCCATCAACACCCTCCCAGTAAAGGGTGAAGTGCTTCGCTAGTGCAGGACCTCGTGAATCCCACACTTCAAATGCAAGGAAGCGTTCCTGAAGGACTGTTTGTAAGTTGAACTATTTCATACTTATTATTACTTTAAATATCTATCCGTGTTTTGCCATATCTTCGTCGTTCTGATACCTTTCCCAATAGACTTGCCTGCGATTAAGAAAAAAAAGAAAGGAAAAAAAATAATCAATACTGCTGAATTACTCATATCAATTGTGTCTTATCTATTTATAGTTTGTTAAAATTTTATCTGCTTTATGTCTAATTGGTGTGTGAGGAAACGTTTCTGCTACTCCCCAATATTACCTCACTTTGTACTAAAAAATTTTTTATTGCTTTTACCGTTGTTATATTATATAGACTATCGAAACAGTTTTTCTTTACATTCTACCAAGTACTGAATAATTGATGCTTGATAAACATGCTATGCTTTTTCTTTATTTCAGGGTTGCAGGACTAATGTTTTTTTTCAGGTTTGCTATTCTAATTTCTTTTATTCCAGGTACTGTTACTAACTCCTTACCGCCGAATACATCATAGGTCAGTCTGCTTTCTACAACCCCCCCTACTCTCCGATTGAGCCCAGTCATTTCTTTGGCTTTCTTTGTGTTACGTAGCATAAATTTGACGAACCAACGTGACTGCCCCGATAATAACGTCACAAGCCTACATCTTTTACTATCTGTGTGCAGTAATCTAACCTAGGTCTGCCTCTTCTTCTCTTTTTTCCTATCTCTGTTTCTAGTATATTCCGCACTATTCCCTCATGCCATAGTATGTGGCCTATCATCCTATCTCTCCTATTTTTTACCGTTTTCCACATATTTCTTTCTTCCCCTACCATTTTTAGTACCTCTTCGTTCTTAACTTTGTGCATGATATCTTCATCATACGTCTGTAACACCACATTTCAAAGGCTTCTACCTTTTTCTTGTCCGCTTCTCCTACTGTCCAGGCTTCACAGCCGTACAGTGCTGTGCTCCACACATATGTTTTAAGCAATCTTTTCCTTGTTTCTATGTTTGTGGTCTTTGAGCACAATAGTTGCTTTTTCTTGTTAAATGTAGCACGACCTTGTGCTAATCTTTGTTTTATATCTTTATATCGAACACCTTCTTATTAATAAAAACTGCAAATTACTTACGCCTTCCAGTGGTCAAAAATTAAGTAAAACTGAAGCTATCGAAACGAAGAGAATTGCTAGTTTAAGAATTCATATTGAAAGAGTGATAAGACGATTAAGAGAATACAAACTACTGAAACCGCATTCTTGTGTCAGTGGAAAGTTAATACCATATATGGACGATGTTATAGTTATAGCTAGTGGTTTAGTTAATTTACAAGGACCATTAATAAAATAAAAAATTGTACACTAGGTATAGTTAACATAAATTTAATCAACAGTACATGTAATGACAAAGTACAAGGATGTGTTCAACAACTTACAATTACTGTTTAATAATACTTAAAAATTAAATTTGTAATTTGTAATTACATCATAGCAATTTAAGAATGCAGCTCAAACTTTACACATACAATTGATTATTTTTAAAAGCAAGTTTAATATTTGTAGATTGACTTTTTATCTGTTGGTATATATTGTAATTTGCTTTTAGTTGTGCTCATTTCATTTTGTCATGATGTTTAATGGTGTGTGCGTGCACTATGTCCATGCTTATGGAAATATTCACTTACATATATATATTTTACAAATTGAAGGAGATTCTTAAAAACATTTAAGATATACATTGTTTGTTAGCAGTAGTCAAAACTGCACGAGATTGTATTGGTCTTCAAGATTCCATGGTTTTGTTTTGAATCAAGTTAGGATTAAAAGTTTTGATCTTTAATAGATTGCGGCCAGGTAAAACCAAACCGTCAAGATTAATATAAAAGTCCCAAAGTTATCTGGTGTTGAAAGCCAAGAAGCTTTAACATAACCACAGTTCAACTCTAATGCTACAGAACACCAAAAAATGTAATTTTTGGCAGGCTAAATTGCTCAAGAAATGAATACGTATCAGTAAATCAACAAAAACATGTAGTCTTACTGATAATAAGAAAGCAATGATATTAAAATAACCTTGTTATTATTATGAACAACAGATGCTGTTATCATGTTGCTTGGTAACGATTGCAGATTAACTTTTACTATACTATGCCAACTATATTCATATTTAAATTCAAATTTTATGTGTAAATGAACTCCCTATAGTAGGGGATAAAGAATACTACTATAGTAAGCCTGCTTATCGTAAAA
Organism: Platerodrilus igneus; assembly: GCA_036346225.1. NCBI lineage: Eukaryota > Metazoa > Arthropoda > Insecta > Coleoptera > Lycidae > Platerodrilus > Platerodrilus igneus. Next base: position 2,606,536 of record JARFIW010000631.1, read on the forward strand.
GGCGATTAAAAGGCGCAGCAGCCTTGCTGGCTAAAAGATATTGGAGGAGGGTCGGTTGGTCTCGGGCGATCCTCAATAATTTACAAGCTTGCTGGGGGTTGGCCGTGACGGATACGGCTTTCTGCTAAAATCTTTAAAAACTGCGTTGTGGAAAGATATGGGAGGCTACCACAATATTTCCCAGGCGTGCGTGGCCTAAAACGCGAAATACATATGATGGAGAGCTCACAAGTAAAATTCATGTCCGGAGGTAAAATACTCCCTCATTCGGATCTCCGGGAGGGGGTACTTGGGGCTCGTCATCGTAAGAATATAAAACAACAGTTCGATTTAGTGATAGGGACTTGGAATGTAAGGTCATTACTTAGAGTAGATAAGTTAACGAATTTATTAGTCGAAATGAGAAAGGGAAAGCTGGACATTTTAGGTATTAGTGAGGTGAGATGGCCAGATAGTAATGACTTTTGGAAAGATAATTATAGAATAATTACAACTTCTTCAACTAATGGACAGGCAGGGGTAGGAATAATGTTAGGTAAAAGATTAGGGCATAAAGTTAAAGAGTACTTACAATTTAGCGATAGAATAATTATGGTTAGATTGAGTACAAAACCCACAGACACTGTTTTAGTACAGGTTTACATGCCAACAACTCAGTACGAGGATGAGGAAGTAGAAAAGGTATACGAGGATATAAATAGTATAGTGAGAAAAGTAAAAGGAGATGAGAATTTAATAGTTATGGGTGATTTTAATGCGTCAGTGGGAGAAGGTAATGAGGAAAAAATGGTAGGAAAATTTGGGTATGGCAGACGAAATGATAGAGGAGAAAGATTAGTTGAGTTTTGCCAGGAACATAGATTAGTAACTGTAAACACCCTATTCGAACAACGTGTTAGGAGAAGATATACCTGGAAAGCGCCAGGTGATAGGGCTAGATACCAAACAGATTATATTTTAGTTAAACAAAGATTTAGAAACCAAGTTAAAAACTGTCGTAGTTATCCAGGGGCTGACATAGATAGCGATCATAACTTAGTTAAAATGAAGTGTAAACTAAAATTCAAAAAATTGAGAAAGGGTAAAAGAGAAGGATGGGATCTAGGTAAGCTTAATCATAGTAGGGTAAAAGAGGAATATAAACAAGTATTAGATAATAAGAGCAAAGAGATAGCTGTAGGAGGGAACGTAGAAAATAGATGGAAAGAAATAAAACTGACTGTGCATGATACAGCAACACAGACTATAGGTAAGAAAAAAATAGAAGCGAGAAAACCCTGGGTAACAAAGGAGATATTAGATTTAATAGAGAATAGAAGAAAGCTTAAACCTTGCAGAGAAGTGGATAGTGAAAGTAAGCAAAAATATAATACAGTTAGAAATAAGATAGTACATGAGTGTAGAAAAGCTAGAAATAAATGGATGGAGGAGAACTGTAAGGGAATACAAGATGATTTGAGAGTAGGTAAGACAGACAGGGCATACAGGGCAGTTAAAAAGTTTTTTGGGAAGATAGGAAAAAATATAATGGTATTAGAGACGAGAATAATGAGCTTCTAATAAATAAAGTTGAGATAGCAGATAGATGGAAAAGATATTTAGAAGATTTATATAAGGGAGACGATATGGATGTGTTGGAGAACGACCAAGAAGAGGATGTAGAAATAGGGTTCTCAATATTAAGAGAGGAATTTGATAGAGCTGTTCGGAATCTTAAACTAAACAAAGCGCCAGGGATAGACGATATTCCCGCAGAATTAATAAAATATGCAAGTCAGAAAACTTTAGATAGATTATATGAACTAGTAAAATTAATATATGACACAGGTAAGGTTCCAATAGATTTCAAAAAAATATTATCCCAATCCCAAAAAAGTCAGGAGCTGATAGGTATGAGAATTTTAGAACGGTTAGTTTAACTTCTCATGTTTCCAAAATACTAACAGTTCATTTACATTTCCAATGCTCCACCTGTAGGTACTAGATTGGCCAGGAGGCGAGTTTTTTGTTGTCTGGAAATTTAAGGCGGCTCCGTGGCGTAGTGGTATGTGTGTGACTACTAGGCCCTAGGTCCCGGGTTCGAATCCCGACACGGTCCGCTTGAAAAATGTTAGGCGAGCATTTTTCGTAAAAATACACCCTCGTTCGGATGAGAGGTAAAATGGAGGTCCCGTGTGTGAGTGTTGTCATGCACGTTAAAGATCCCTACCTTGCCTGGAACGACAAGGGTTCGGCAAAATTCTAAATTTCCAGGCACTACTACATGTGATTTTCCAATGCTCCACCCGAAGGTACTACATTGGCCAGGAAGCGAGTTTTTTTTTACCTGGAAAATTTTGAATTTTGCCGAATCCTTGCTGTTCCAAGCAATGTAGGGATCTTTAACGTGCATGACAACACTCACACACGGGACCTCCATTTAACCTCTCATCCGAACGAGGGCATAATTTTTGTGAAAAATGCTCACCTGCCATTCCAAAATACTAACAATAATAATTAAAAATAGAGTAGAAGCTTTGACTGAGAATTATTTAGGCGAAGACCAATATGGTTTTCGTAAAGACAGAGGGACTAGAGAACCAATACTAATGATTAGGGTAATTATCGAAAAAAGGTTACAAAAAAATAAAAAGACTCATTTCGTGTTTGTAGATTTAGAAAAGCATTTGATAGGGTTAATTGGATTGTAATGTTCAGGGTTTTGCAAAAAATAGGAATCTCTCATAGGGATAGAAAAATTATTTACAGTCTATATAAAAACCAAAGTGTAGTAATTAGATTTGATGAAATAGAAAAGGAAGCTAAGATTAGAAATGGTGTTAGACAGGGTTGTATACTGTCTCCCTTGATTTTTTAATGTTTATATTGAGGAAGCGTTAAACTTAGCTAGAGAGAGAAAAGAGATAGGTATTAGTGTACAGGGACAGAAAATAGACATGTTACGTTTTGCAGATGATATAGCCATTATGGCAGAGTCTAGAAAAGAGTTAGGAGAATTAACTCAGTAAAGACAAAGATAATGACAAGTGAGTTACAGCCTAGTTCTAAACCAAAATTAAAAATAGGTAATACCGAGTTAGAGGAGGTAGATGAATTTTGCTATTTAGGTAGTATAATTTCAAAGGATGGACGTAGCAGAAGGGATATAGTAGCTAGAATAGCTCAAGCTAGAAAAATGTTTTAAAAAGAAAAACTTACTAATAGCTAATAGTATTAGTTTAGATAATAGAAAAGTTTCTTAAAGTCGACGTATGGAGCGTTCTACTATACGGTAGTGAGACTTGGACAATTAAAGAAGTAGATAAGAAAAGATAGAAGCTTTTGAAACTTGGTGTTATAGGAGAATGTTAAAGATTAGCTGGACAGATAGAGTAACAAACGAGGAAGTTTATAGAAGGATAGGTGAGGATCCCTGTATGTGGAAACAATTGAAGGTCAGGAGAGATAGAATGATAGGGCACCAGTTAAGACATGAGGGACTATTAGTAAAGTCTTAGATTATAGACTACCAAATAAAAATAGAGTAGGAAGGCCTAGACAAAGCTATATTAGTCAAATTATTAGAGATTTAGGTTGTGAAGGGTATGCAGACCTTTTTAGACTAGCTCAGAATAGACAAGAATTTAGAGCTGCGGCAAACCGACTTTAAGTTTGAAAACAAAACAAAAAAAATAATAATCCGGTAACTAAATGTCACCATGACATAACTCACAATTAGTTAGCGGTCTGGCATGTTGGCAGCGATTCGTTGCTTACGCCTTACCATAACATATAATTTAACACTTGTCTTTTTTGAAGCGGATAACCAGGTTATATTTCATTTCCTTATAAATGGTAATCATGTAAACATGTTAGAGTTCTTTAACAACCATCAGGTTGCTAATATCTATGTAGAGCCAGGTGGATAGGAAAAAGATAGGATATAGGAAGACCTAGACCAAACTATATTAGTCAAATTATTAGAAATTTAGGTTGTGAAGGGTATGTAGAGCTTTTTAGATTAGCACAGAATGGAAAAGAAGTTAGAGCTGCGTCAAACCGACCTTAAGTAAGGTCGAAAACAAAATGATGATGATGAAAAATTAAATTAGATATTTACAAATCTTTTAATCCTCTTATTAACAACGGAAAAATATTGTTTACCCAAAATATCTTTGCCCTATCAATAATGGACAGCATAAAATCTTGCACATACTTGATGTAAAAAATTGATATCTTATTATTTAATTCAAAATTAGGGTCTGCTGCACAAAAAATACCAGTTTGCTTTTTAAAAAAATACATTTGTAAATGAATTTGTGTTTTAAACTTATTTGTTATTTGTCCATCTTTTACATAAAGTTGAAATGTTTTTATACTAGTCGGGCACTTAATTTCAACAACACAATTTTCAGCTACAGCATCTGGGGATGCACCCATAATGGGATTATCAGGAGATATTAAGAATCCTGCCGAATGTAATTTTATATTTAACTGTTCCCCTATGATAGGAATAACTTGCTTTTCCAAATGTTTGCCTCTCTGCATACCTAGAGTTTCAGGTATTTTTAAACTACCAACAATATTTTCTATTAATACACCTGAATCTTTTTTGCACTTGCTTACTTGATATATTTTTGAAGCTGTTATTCGACCATAACGTAACAGATGCCATAGTTTATTAGCACTTTGATCAACAGTTGCTTTGCAAGCTGCCTGACAATCGGCTTCAGATATCTTTTTTACACAATGCAAAAAACTCTTCAGCCCCCTTGATTCACAAAACGTACCAATAGTCTATGCATTCCAATTCTATTAAGCGAATTGTCCTGTTGAAAGTATTTTAAAATTTCACTGCTGATGCAACGTTATTTACCAATTTCAACAAATTGTTCTAAAAATTTACCATTCGAGGGGTGTGGTGATTGCTGGGCCTTCACCTTTCCAAAATCTTTTAATGTTACAAGTTTTATACTTGTACCAACAGTAGCAAGCTTAGATTTGCGCCAATAGCACTCGACTTCTGTAGACGAAGGTTGCTCACTTCTTCGATGAACCCACATAAGGAATGCGATTGCATGTTGACAACCACCTGTAACAATAATGAATATTGTCAGTATTGCTATGCAAAATACTGCTATATATTAATAATTTAACACATAATTGGTTAACATTTTAAACTGGTTTTAGCTAATATGAATTGAATAGATATAAAAAAGGTAAAAAAATCAGTTGATGTTCTATGCAATGTCCGTCATAATTAAGTTTGGACAAACTTTAAATCCACCTACCTGAAGAAGCTGCACAGTCAGTACAAAGTACATTCTCTACTTGCTCAGTTTGCTCGTCTACAACCAAAGTTACAGAATAATTCTTGTTTCGCACTTTGTGTTCTGGGCATACTTTAGCTTTCACAGTGCAAACAGTACCCTCTCGTTTTACTTGAACGTAACAAACAGCTGCATCGCCATAATTATCCCTACCAGCACTGAAATAAACATAATTAGATCAATACAATAAGGCCTAAGGCTACATATTTTTTTGAGCTAAGTGCAATTGTTGTAGAAATATACTCACCTTTCGGCCTTTATGCCTCGAATTTCAGCAGATATATATAAAGAACTGTTTGCAAAAAATTCAGCAACCATAAATGAATCTACCTTTGGTAGATTGTCAGATTAAGCTTTTGTAAATCCTTCTTCTGCCATTGTTCAAAACTTTATATAAATATTATATACCGTTTATCACTCTAGGATAAATTGAATCACAAAACTAAAGTAAAATATCGTTTAAGTTTATTGTTAAAACAAATATAACGTAACCTATAATTACAGATGTGATGTGGTTTTAATGTACTGTGGTCGTGGTGAAAAGATAGTACGTTTGTATTTACTTATTTGTGACGTCAGACCAATGAGAATGCGTTTTTCGTCACATGACAAACTTTTAAATAATAATGATTTTATTTTAGTAATTTTTTGTTTGTACGTAATAATTAATCAATTTTGTTGACTAAATCGGTAAGGAAGTTTGGTCTCTTATAATTAGAAAGTGTGTTTTAGAAATTGTGATACATTTGCAAGTACCCTATTATCAGGCTTGGTAATAAAAAAGATTCAATCAGACTGATAAAAGTCATTTATTCGGATTCATCAATTGTAGCATAGCATTGAGAAACGGTTCTAAGCTTACTTCTTCTTCTTATCGTATTGCATCTGATCAAACCATACAGCAGAGAAAATACTTGCAGTCACTACGTGATGAACTAAACCAACGTAAATCTAATGGTGAGAATGTCACCATTAAGTATTTTAATGGAGTTCCATCAATCGCTACTTCCCCAATAAAAAATTAGTGCTACCCCATTTACAGTTATCTGTTTATTATCATAATGTTGGTGGACTTAGATCACGGGTCACTGAATTTAAAGACAATGCAATTTTAAGTGCCTATTATGATGTTATTGTTATCACTGAAACTTGGCTTAATAGTTCCTATTATGATTCTGAACTGACCACAAATTGCTACTCGGTATTTCGTTGTGATAGGAATATATTAACCAGTACAAAGCAACGAGGGGGTGGTGTAGTTATATTAGTTAGAGCTGCCTTACATGCAAGATTAATTGTTACCAATGTAGTTGGTGTTGAGCACTTGTTCGTTACTATTCAATTCTCAGGCCAAAATTTAATTATTGGTGGTACATATATCCCACCTACATCGCCGGCGGATTTATATGAATTACACCGTACAGCTCTTGAACATATTTTTTATAATTATCCTTCATCAAAAATTTTACTATGCGGTGACTACAACATACCTAATGCATCATGGCATAACGACAAATTTATTCTTTGTAATAGTGGGGATAATGCAGAATGCCTCATTAACACACTAGCCCTCTTAGATCTACAACAACATAACCAGGTTCATAACTCAAACAACAGACTCTTAGAGCTTATTTTTTCAAATTTAAATAATGTCGCTATATCTTCAGCTGTAGACCTACTTATGGATAATAGTACTCATCATACGGCTGTTCATATTACTATTACATTGAAAACAAAAGAACAATCATTACATTATAGGGAATCGCAATTTGACTTTGTCAAAGGAGATTATAAGTCACTTAACTTATACTTCAACTCAATCAAATCAAATTTATTCAATCAAATCATAAGTATGTACATTATGCAATATATAGGACTATTAAATATTGGCTGTATCGAGTTTAAACACATTGCACCTAGACCTAGGGGCCTGTATGTGCAAATATTTAGTACTGTACTTGCTAAAAACTTTAAGCTTTGTTTTGTTAAAATTATGTGACTGTAAGGACCTACTTAAAGGTATATAATGTTTAATAACTTATAAGCATATACTAGTATAATCTAATACAAATCAGTCTGACTTCATCAGTAGAAACTAAGTATTTGAGTTTTAATTTAACATAGGCTAATACAGGTCAATTACTGCAAACATAAAATGATCAACAACTTAATATGGCTTTTATGTGTAATATGACAAATAAGATGGACATAACTAACGACTTAATGAATAGGAAACTATGATAGGCAAGCTGTACCCTGCCAGTATGTAGATTAAACATAATTCTACTAAACTAATTATCTATTATGGTATACCACTCCTGCAGCCCGCAGCCAAGACAGACCCAAACCTGTTTAGAGGAATATTTAGAAGTACCACAAGATGTACTTTTAGTTATCCTTAATTCAATTTACCGATAATCTATGCCTATACGATTTCCAAAAACTTTGTATAATTAAAGTACACAAATTGTTCACATTCTTTTGAAAAGAATTTACTATTTGATGTGTTTCTAATTTTTAAGGGTAAACAGTTATAAATACGTGCACCCAAACTGGGGACGAATCCACGGTTTGATTGTTTATAGAAAAATTTAACCGTAATTGAGGAATTGCTAACTTCCCTAGTAAAATACTTATGATTTATTAAATTTCTGAGTTGTTGATTTTTAAAAATATATTTACACGTATTATAGAAGTACAACATTCTGATATTTAATATCTCTTTGGAGTATAGCAAATACGTGGAGGTTAATTTGGGTTTACTGTATATTATCTTAAGTATATAATTTTGGATAACATTTAGTGGGAGCAATGCATTTTTATAGGCACCACCCTATATTACTATCCCAAATTGTAGTAGCGATTCAACTAATGCTTTATAGATTATTATTTAGTATTTTCTTTAGTTCATAGAATTTATAAATTAGGCGTCTAATTTTTGTTACAAGATATGTTATGTGAAATGTCCATTTCAGATGATTGTCCAAAACTACACCAAGATACTTCAGAGTTTGTACTTCTTGGATTTCCATGTCTGTACCTATTAGTTTTATACTAGAGAAAGTTGGTCTATTTGCTTCAGATAAGGAGAAAGCGAGGTACTTTGTTTTTTCTAAGTTCAATGATAGTTTGTTCTGGTCAAGCCAATCTTTTACTTTGAGCATTCCAGTTTCTGCTTTATTCTTAGCACCTACCCATGTGGAATCACTAAAAATTAATGCAGTGTCATCAGCATACGAGATTATATCACCATTTAGGATGAAACAAACAATGAGTTGATGAACACTATGAACAGAAGTGGACCAAGAACGGTTCATTGTGGAACTCCAATGTTAATGTGTCTGGGGCTTCCACATACTTTCCCAATTCTGACTTTCTGCTTCCTATTTGTGAGGTAGCTTTTAAACACCTCCAGAACTATTCCCCTCACTCCATAGTGACCAAAGGGCTTCTAACACTCCTTCATGCGAGACTGTATCAAATGCCTTGGCTAGATCAAGAAAAATACCAATACACTTATTTGGATGGTCTAATTGATCCTTTACTAAATTCACTAATTGAAATACTGCATCGTTTATGCCTAATCCTGGTTTAAAACCGAATTGTCGAGGGTTTAATATATTTAATTTTGTTAGATGACCAAATAACCTTTTTGCTAAACACTTTTCAAAAATTTTTGAGAAGACTGTTGTTACGTTAATTCGTGGCAGCCACGTTGGGCGCCAAATTTATGCTACGTTGGCTTTTAGCCGTGCGTAACACCAAGAAAGTCAAGGAATGACCGGGCTCAATCGGAGATTAGGGGGGGTTGTAGAAAGCATATAATGTACGCGGCTGTAAGGAATTAGTGACAATACCTGCAATAAAAAAAAAATTAGTCCTGCAAACCTGAAATAAAGAAAAGCATAGATTGTTCAGTACTTGGTAGAATGTAAAGAAAAACTGTTTGGATAATCTATATAATGTAACAACGGTAAAAGCAATACAAAAAATTTTTATCACAAAGTGAGGTAATATTGGGGAGTAGCAGAAACGTTTCCTCACACACCAATTAAACATAAATCAGACAAAATATTATGTAACGGGCATTTTTAATAGTTAAACATTTTTCGCTTCCTTTCTGTTAGAGTACTTAAAAATACATCGTTTCTTTAGGATGGCTATTTGTATAAAGTAAATACTTCAGAATAGTTCAGATTGGTATGCAATTTAACTCGTGGGTATTACTTTAAAAATAGATTAATTGATGATTGATTTTCATTAATAAATTGCGAGGAACGAATTCTTATCGAGAACGATAAACAGCCTGTAATTAATTATTAGATACGATTGTTACATTCACGTTTTAGATATTCCTTATGTTATTATACCAGTCTAGTTGATAGTCGATAAGCGGTTGTGATAGCAACAAGTTCTGATTAACTGTTGAGTTCTAGTTTGTCCTTTGTTACTATATGTTAATTACGTTACGTGGTTAGTTTTCGTGCTTGGTTTCTAGACGTTAAAGTTACTGTTTGCTGTTTTGCTTTGAAACGAATAAACAGATAAGGAGTGTTGTTTTGTTCTTCGTTTCTATATGTGAAGTACGTTGAAAACATGAAAAACACGGCACGATTTTAGTTGTACTTTTTAACTGTAGAATGTGTTTACTCGACCGCACGGGTTTTAAGGTCGTTGACAGACGGTTTTATTGCTGTGATACTGTAGTTCTGAATTTTCTAACAACAAAGAATCTGAAATGGATCATGGCTTGCGTGAGTTTCGTTATTCAAAAGCATTAGATTTTTCTTTGTTACCAGATGTAGCAAATAAAACACCTCACATTACTGTTAGTATAATGCAAGAACTTATCAGATGACATACATTACATCGTGCCTTGAAAGCACGTGGTTCTAAATTCTTATTACTATTGTTCTCTACAATTTGTGTTACAAAATATTTCGGAATTATTGTCTCAGGAAATAGAATTAACAAGAAATTTATCAATGCTATCTGGTTCCATCAGCGTGATAATGTCTGCTGCTAACCCCAGTGATTAGTGATTAGTGTAACGTGTGCCAAGTTCCATCAACACCCTCACAGTCAAGGGTGAAGTGCTTCATTAGTGCAGGACATCGCTGAATCCCACACTTCCGTTGCAAGGAAGCGTTGCAGAAGAACTTTTGTAAGTTGAACTATTTCCTACTTGTTTTTACTTTAAATATCTATTCGTTGCTTTACCATATCTTTGTCGTTCTGATACCTGTTACAATAGACTTGCATGCTATTTTAAAATATACAAAAAAAGAAAGAAAAAAAATCAATAATACTGAATTACTCATACCAATTGTGTTTTATCTATTTATCTTTTGTCGACATTTTATCTGATTCATGTTTAATTGGTGTGTGAGGAAACGTTTCTGCTACTCCCTAATATTACCTCACTTTGTACTAAAATTTTTTGTATTGCTTTTACCGTTGTTATATTATATAGTTTATCCAAACAGTTTTTCTTTACATTCTACCAAGTACTGAACAATTTATCCTTGATAAACATGTTATGCTTTTTCTTTATTTCAGGTTTGCAGGACTAATCTTTTTTATTGCAGGTTTACTATACTAATTTCTTTTATTGCAGGTACTGTTACTAACTCCTTACTGCCGCATACATCATAGGTCAGTCTGCTTTCTACCCCCCCCCCTACTCTCCGATTGAGCCGGGTCATTTCTTTGACTTTCTTTTGTGCTACGTAACATAAATTTGGCGCCCAACGTGGTTGCCACGCAAAAAACGTAACAGTTAACAAAAGATAAATAGATAAGACACAATTGATATGAGTAATCCAGTAGTATTGATTTTGTTTTTCTTTCTTTTTTTTTTTTCTTAATAGCATGCTCTTCTATTGTAAAAGGTATCAGAACGACAAAGATATTGCAAAACAACGGATAGATATTTAAAGTCATATCAAGTAGGAAATAGTTCAACTTACATAAAGTCCTTCAGTAACGCTTCCTTGCAATTGAAGTGTGGGATACACGATGTCCTGCACTAACGAAGCACTTCACCCTTGACTGTGAGAGTGTTGATGGAATTTCTTACACTTTACACTAATCACACCTACGTATTTCACTGGTGTTAGCAGCAGACATTATCATGCTGATGGAACTATGTAGCATTGATAAATTTCTTGTTAATTCTATTTCCTGAGACAATAATTTCGAAATATTTTGTAACACAAATCATAAAAAAAAATGGTAATAAAAATTTAGAATCACGGGCTTTCAAGGCACGATGTAATGCATTAAACTAACAGTAACGTGAGGTGTTTTATTTGCTACCTATGGTAACAAAGAAAAATCTAATGCTTTTGAATAACGAAATTTGCACAAACAATGATCTATTTTAGATTCTTTGGGGTTAGAAAATTCAGAAACTACAGTATCAACTGTCTTTGGATAATCCAAAGTATGCGCTACTCTGATAAAAAAGGACCGCGAAACTAGATCGCACACACAGTTCAAATATAAAAAGACAAATCAACAAAAAAAACACAATCAATAAAGCACGTGCAAACACTAAAACCGTCCGTCGATTTTCCATAAAACACGTGCGGTCGAGTAAACACGTTCGCCTATAAAGCATACTTCCTTCAAATGGACTTAGCACTACACTTTAATACACAACTTTTATTTCACAAGAAAAACAACTAAAACCGTGTCGTGCTTGTTCATGAATAATTCGAAAATTCATGCTGCAATAATTCTCACCATTTTCAAAGCGAAAAGCAAACAGTATTTTTAACGTAATTAATGTATAGGAACCAAGAACAGAACTACCACTCCTCATCTGTTTATATCAACTCGTTGATATTACAACCTCTTATCTCCTATTCTCTAGACTCGTATACCCACAAAATTTATATCAGCGGCAAGACAAGAACGATGCAATCCACTCATTATAATACGACGCATTCGCCCAAAGAGTTAATAAATATAAAATATAGAAATAGTAGTTACAGAAATGTATTTACAAATTTGGTAAAGCGTAAAATGTTAAACTAGAAAAATACACGTTACAGTCATTAAACTGATTGGTCTGTAATTTCTAATATCAGTAACTTTCCCTGATTTAAATACAGGAACAACTATAGCAAGTTTGAAATCTTCTGGTACTTCACCATGTGAAAATATTAAATTGATAATGTGCAAGAGTGGATCTATAATAAATTGATGACAACTTTTTATTAATGATCCTCTAATTTCATCAAAGCCTGGATCTGAATCGTTTTTTATTGAGTTGATGTGACCTATTAGTTCGATTTTTTGGACAGGAGTGAGAAATAGCGAGTCCTTTACATTGGGATACACATTTTGTACTTCTACAAGTGGTTTGGATATTCTTGAAGCCATGTCAGCTCCAATGTTAGCATAATAATTATTAATGTAGTTTGCCGACTCCAGCTCAGATGTAAAAGTATTGCCATTATCATCCCTGATGGGGATAGTTGGCTGTGCACTTGTTGAAGGAGCAGTTACCACTTGGATGGTTTTATATAGCTTCTTCAGGTTACCAGCATTGTTGTTAATTTGATTGGTGTAATACAACCTTTTAGCTTCCTTAATTATTTTAAGAAGTCTATTTTTGTAGGTTTTATAGTTTCCTAGAATTATTTCATTATTATTACACGTTATTGCAAGTTTATTCATTTGGTCCCTTTTTTTTATTGATATTATTATAGCATTAGTTATCCAGGGCTTTAACTTCTTATGTTTTGTACTTCTATTTACAGTCGTTTGACAACTTTTATAAATATTTTCAAATGTATTGGTAAATGCCATCCACGCATCAACTGGCAAATTACACGATAAGACATGATCCCAGTTTGCTTGCTTAATTAAATGGATAAATTTTCCTAAATTAAATTCATTGAATTGTACCTTAGTATTCTCGTTATTGCAAATAACTGGATCCTTGCTCATAATTTGCAAATAAATAGGGTAGTGATCAGTTATATTGTGGTTTATTACAGACGTATTGATTTTATATACATTTTTGTCCATATTGGATTTAACAAAGATATGATCTATGCAACTTTTGGATGTGTCGGTTACCCTAGTAAAAGTATTGATGTATGATTTAAAACCTAGTGACGATAAATACAGATTTGATATATTAGAGTTATTTCTTATGTCTAAGTTAATGTCACCTATAAGAATATTTACATTTTTAGCTTGGGTATTTGATAAGAAATTCTCTAAATCAGTTATAAAATTTTTATCATGCGTAGAAGGAGATCTATAGCATGGCATAATATTGTAGGTCACCATATTACTTTTAAAATTGATATTGGATATAGTTACAGATGAAAGAGGTAATACTGTATGTATTATTTCACAATTTAGTTTATTATTGATTAAAAATATTAGTCCATCGTTTTGATTAATTGTACTATTATTATAGTATGTGTTATAACCAGTAGGGCTTACAATACCGAACTAAAATCTGAATACTGGTATTTCATATTTGAAATTTTACATATCGGGATACGGGTATTAATACCGGTATTATTAATAAAAAAAAAATGTGCTCAAAGACCACAAACATAGAAACAAGGAAAAGATTGCTTAAAACATATGTGTGGAGCACAGCACTGTACGGCTGTGAAGCCTGGACAGTAGGAGAAGTGGACAAGAAAAAGCTAGAAGCCTTTGAAATGTGGTGCTACAGACGTATGATGAAGATATCATGGACAGACAAAGTTAAGAACGAAGAGGTACTAAAAATGGTAGGGGAAGAAAGAAATATGTGGAAAACGGTAAAAAATAGGAGAGATAGGATGATAGGCCACATACTACGGCATGAGGGAATAGTGAAATATATTAGAAGCAGAGATAGGAAAAAAGAAGAAGAGGCAGACCTAGGCTAGACTACTGCACACAGATAGTAAAAGATGTAGGCTGCAGGAATTTCAGGGAGATGTGTAGGCTAGCCCAGAATAGAAATCAATGGAGGTACGCATCCAACCAATCCCAAGATGGATAAACTAATGACGAGAAAATAACTGTGCTTAAACATGATGATTACTATAAGTAACTACAAGAATTGGTTGGACAACATTCTCAAATAATGTTAAGTGTGTGAAAGGATTTACTGGAAAACCATTATTTCGGCAAATATCTAAGTGTTGGGGGATCTTGGTAGCCACAGGTTGCTTACCCCCCTTCACTGAATCTCGGTGAAATAGGGCATAAAATTAGAAAACAATAGAAGGGGAACGAGCTGTATACACAGTCTTTTGAAATTCTGTGCTTCAGATGTATGAGGACGATAGCATGGACAGACAAAGATAATAACAAATAGGTTATAGAAATAGTAGGGAAACAAGGATATCTGGGGAAAAAGATAAGAGAAATAGAAGGGCAAAATACGTTCTAAGGGATTTTTGGGTAATAGTATGAGATATATTACAAGCAGAGATAGGAAAAAAGAGGTAGATGTTGACCTAGATCAGATAGTGATAGATGCAGACTGTGCAAATTTCAGGGAAATCTGTAGGTTAGTTCAGAATAGGAAACAATGATGGTACGCGTCTAACCAGTTCCAGGACTGAAGACCTAATGATGATGATTAATAAAAAATTTACTAGTTATATTTTTACTTACCTCAGTTGTTATATTGACTTGTTAACAAATAATATATGAAATCCAATAAATATTGTTCTGAAATGAGTAGATATTATTTATTTTATTACATAGAGAGTAGGAGTAGATACTGTACACTTTATTTCTTTCGCGCACTTTTTACACTTAGCAACCTGTTCGTTTTTTTTTCAATCAAAAAATGATTCCAAACTGAAGTTTCGTCCTGTCCTTTTTGGTGCTCCGTAAATGTATTCATCTTTCAGGGGGTATAGCAGTTTATGCTTATTAATTTTAATATTTGTAAATGGATCATTTGTTAAATTGTTGTTAACAATGAACATAAATCACTAATAATTAATTTAATTAAAATTACAATTTTCAATTTAAAGTGAATTATTTACAAGAGTTTTCTGCTAGTATAAAAATTCCGGCATTGCTATCTTCAAATTCATTTAAAAGAACGTCAACTAGATCTTCTTCACTCGAAAACTGTAGATCTTCCTCTAAAGTAGCTGCTGGCTTCGACCTAGGGCTACCCCTGCCTCTTTTCGCTTTAACAGAAGTGCAACCAGTATCTGAAAATTGCTCAGGTTCCTGAACATCAATGTAATGAAAATCTTGCATGTGACCCCTAAAATATGGAGTATCTGGCGAACTAGCAAGACTCATTTGGTCTGGTTCAGCTATAGTATAATTTTTTTCGTCGACGATAAGCCACGTCTGGTCATCATCTTGGTAGGCTTGATCTGAAGCTAAAGCAATTTTTGCTTTAATAATTAATAAATAATTTATTAATTTATAAATAAAAATATAATAATAATTAATAAATAATAATAATAAATAAATAAAAATAATAATAATAAATAAAAAATAATAAATAAATTTTTGTAAATTAATTACACTCTAACTTACATTAATACAAATATAAACTTACCGTATCATATAATTCATATGGAATATGGATTAATCAGTATTTAAATACCGTTATATAATTTTCAATTATTAGAAATAAAACCAGAAAACAAGTGCACATAATCCACATACCACAAGACACAACGGAATGAAAAATAAAATTGAAAATATAAAATATAATTTTTACTTGTAAACACTACAGCTGATTTGCAAAATTAAACAATAAAATCTAAACTATATAATAATTTTTGTGTTACACACATTATGTATTTGTATAAACGAGACCTATTCATTGGGTAGTAGATGCAAAACATAAACAATCGCTTTATATTGCCGACACCGCCACTTCTCGATGGTGACATACTCGAACGGTATGTGTAATAAATGCCCTGATATAGATTTTAATACAATGAAATTGTTTGTTTATCTTCAAAAAAATTTCTTGTAATTAATTAATATTATTTTAAATTAGATTTATATTGTGCATAAATTCAATGTTTATCGACTAATGTAATACCAAAATACCGATATTTTTACATAAATACCGGTTTTTAATAACAGACAAAAATCTTCCGGGTATTCGGGATCCCGGAATCCCGATACTGTAAGCCTTAATAACCAGGTAGGGAAATCTGTTCTAGGCTAAAATTTGTTCTTGTTTCACCAAGTATGAGTATATCCACTGACTGCAAGCTACAAGACTTCAAAAATACTAACAACTCGTCAAAATGACTATAAACACCCCTAATATTTAAATGCAAGATATGAAAAATTGGAGTTTTTGTAAGCAACTTATTCCTAAAGACATCTATATCATCCACCTGCATTTGAGCGCCTAGTTGCACTTCTCTGTCTATCTCATCTAATACTAGTGTTTCAGTACTATCCATAACTTACATATGTATATGAAAGAATGATACGTTGCTACACTATGTTACACTTTTGAATATAAAAATAATTGGATGATTAAGTATTTATATACAAAATAAAAATTAACACAAATTCTTATAAATAACACACACACATTACTTACAAGAGTAATTGATTGTGCTTCTCAATTTCTGGATGTAATACTTGTATGCAGGGCACTCACTGCTATTTGCTTCATGATGTACTTCATGGTTTAGCTTATACTTAGCATTCGAGTTTACACAATTACTGCAACCCTTATGTTTCTTAGAGCATTCGCTAACTTTGTGTTCCTAGCTTGTTTTTACAATTAGCTACTTTATGGTCATATGCACAGCACTGGACACATCTGGAAACGCTTAGATCTTCAAAGATCGGACAGCGCTCCCAATTTATATATACTTTTTTTACAGCCATAAATTTATTGAACAGCTCACCGGAGCATTCAACAATTATTATATGCTTTTTGAGATTAATCGATTTAATATACAATATTTTTAGGTTATCATCTGTAGCTACAATATCATTTTGTTGTCTTATACATGCCATGATTTCCTCTTTAGACAAAATTTCACTATTGTTGACAATTATTTTAATACGAGGCCTTCTGAGTTGAGATATGCGAACTTGATAATGAACAGAAAATTGTTTTTTTTTCAACCTCTTCCACAAGTTTTTTTGGCTTCTCCTTCAGTGCTGCATTTAATTACTAAACCCCCCTTTACTTATTTCTTTTACTGAATGAATGGACACTCCTATTGCATTCGGTGCTATACTTTTCTGGATCTCGTCTCTAGTTTTCTGTGAACTCTGTAAGTTTACAGGATTAATTGACAGCAGGAACGTTTACTACTTGAAGGGAGCTTATTTTCGGGCTAACAATCTGTTTGCTCAAGACAGTCGCGTAAGATTCCTTTGAATTTAATTCTAAAATTTGTATTTTATCTTGCAGCATTTCAATAATATTATTTTTATCACTCACAGCTGATTCTTTATCTTTAATAGTATTGCGTAGCATTTCAACCAAATCATAATTGCGACAATTCCTGCAACTAAATTTCAGTACCCTGCCGTTTAGTGACATGCATCTAATTTCAGTCGCACATAGTTCAGAACATTCAGTACAATAAACATTTCTGCATGTATCGCACGAAAAACACGGCGTTTTCATTTCTTTGGTAGGCTGGAAAATACGTAAACATTTGGAGCACTCCATCGTTTTGGTACATGACCATTTATATACAGCGGATATTTTGTATACTGGCTGCCAGATATACTATACACTATCAATTTTTCGTGGTTAAAAGCGAATTTCTTGAATTAATTAGAGTCTATTACGCACAAAAACACTTACTATTGACGAAAATCTAATTCAATGTTTGTATTAATTTAACTATTACCACTTAAAGTGAGCACACTTGCAACCACATTTTATACACAGCAGCCATTTTTCAATTGATTGGTCATTCTGTTCTTCAAAGGAAAATCTTGATACCACAATTGAACTTTTCTATAATATCCTATATCACGGACTGCAAAGTTATATTCCTAAAAAACACATTCAAACAACAATGTTTCCTGTATGGTTTAACAATGATTTGAAGTGTTTCATAAGTAAAGAGAAAGCTGCTCATACGCGATATAAGGCTTCTAGTCATATAGAAGATTATAATTTATTTAGTGCGTTACGCATACGTTGCAAAAGGATGAGTAGTTATCTCTGCAATCAATATCTTCATTTCACTAAAAGATCTATTCATTCAACTCCTGCTAATTTTTGGAAATATGTAAATCAATTAAAGCATACATATGACTTACCAAGTCAAATGATATACAAGTCTCATGTCAGTTTTGATGGATTAGGCATAGTCAATTTATTTGCAGACTTTTTTCTGAGGTTTATGAAAATGAATGTATTGTACCACTTTACAACTGCAGACATTTATTGCATGTTAGACACTGTTGATGTTAAAGAAATTTTGTTGGGAACTGATGAGGTTTTTGATGCTATTTGTAAACTTAAACCTACCAATACTACCGGTCCGGACGGCATACCTGCAAGCTTGTTAATTAAGTGTATTCACAGTCTGTGTATTCCCCTAACTATCCTATTTAATAACTCTCTTACCCAAGGCAAGGTTCCAACAATATGGAAGCACAGTTTTATTAATCCGATATTAAAATTAGGTGACAACAATTTGATTCAGAATTACAGAGGAATTTGTATTCAATCTTCAATACCGAAATTATTGGATTGCTTAATAACTCATCATTTGTCCTGGAAGTTTAAAGAATTTATCATCAATAACCAACATGGATTTGTATCCCAGAAATCAACTATTACAAATTTACTTGTCTATACCAATGACATAACTGCAGCGTTAGAAAATGGACTTCAGGTAGATGCTCTATACACTGACTTTACCAAAGCCTTTGACAAAGTAAATCTCAATATTTTGATTCTTAAACTACTAAAGGCAGGTGTAGATGGTATGATCTTGAAATGGCTTAGTAGCTACCTATATGGTAGATGGCAAAGTGTCAAGTATAGACAATTCATTTCTTACAAGTTTCCGGTATACTCTGGAGTTCCGCAAGGGTCTCACCTTGGTCCTCTCCTATTTCTAGTGTTTGTCAACGATATTAAACAAGTCTTCAAACATTGTAAATTTTTGCTGTTTGCTGACGACCTAAAAATTTACAAAAATATTATATCTACAAGAGATCACATCTTTGTCCAGGAAGACCTAAACTCTTTTTACAACTGGTGTATAATAAATAGAGTTTCTTTGAACATCAACAAATGCCTAGCCATAACCTTTTCTCGTGCAGTGTCGACTACAATAACAGAATATTATATAAATACCGATGTTATTGTACGAGTTTATGAAGTTAAAGATTTGGATGTTTTGATAGATTCTAAACTCACTTTTAATTCCCATATTAATACTATCACCAAAAGAGCTATGCAAATCTTAGGATTCGTATTCCGATATAGTGGCAAATTTTCAACTACCACATGCAAACTGTTATATTGCTCTTTAGTAAAAAGCATCTTAGAATATGCTTCCATTATATGGTCGCCCTTTTATAAAAATAATATTGTTAAAATAGAAAGGGTCCAAAAGAAATTTGTTAAATTTATTACATATAAGATGGGACTTCAAGAGCACCAATGTCAAAAGTTGTCTCTATTACAATCACTTCGATTAGTTTCATTACTGGATAGGCGGATATTGAATGATTTATGTCTTCTGGATAAGATTATTAATGGTTACATCAACTGTATGGAATTACTAGTATTAATTCAATTCAATGTTCCAGTTAGACAATCACGTACTTTTCACCTATTCCACAGTGATTGCCACAGAACCAATTATGGATGTCACTGCTATCTAAATCGAGTTGTAGCTTCTGCAAGTACATTTAGTGAATTAAATTGGTTTGGTAGCAGTCCTCAGAGCTTCAGGCAAACATTATTAAATTTGTATAATTAATAAGTTTATGTATTATCACACATTTTATATTATTTTTTTTAATGTAAATGGGGTATCCCGTTTATGCATGTATGTGCAAATAAATAAATAATTCACCAAGAAGATCAAGAAAAATGCTAAACGAACCACAACAAACATACAGGGAGTATTTACCATGTGCTAAAAGGGTTGTATAATAACTAACGCAAACTTTTTTTAATAGATTCTGATATTTCCGTAAACTGATGCATTGCTACAAGTGTGGAAGGAGCTTTAAGAGAGGACCAGAGATTCGAAGGTATTGGTATTGTATTTAACAGTAGTAGCGAACGGTTAAATTCTGAATTGAGAGAGAATTTTGTTTACGTTCGTTTTTAACCTAACAGTGCAGCCACTAAAAGAGGCCAATAAATGCAAATAGTGTAATTTCGGTATAGTCGTTCCCAGTGTGAGTGGGACTTAGTTATAAGGAGCGCTAAACGTATAAAATCAACCATTTCACTTCATATACGAACACGCCAATAGAGCGTTGAATTAATTATTGAACTTTTTGATAATATAGTTATGTTACTGGTTTACCGAGTACAAAGTTTAATAAAATAGAACAGCAATTGGGTGGATCTCTTTTCGTCCAGTTGCAAAATTAAATATACTGTTTGAGTTTGGAGAATCGAGCTGCTGGTACAGAGGGACAATGCTGTGGGAGGAGATCTGGTAGTTTGTCGTTATCTTCCACATGCCACTCTAAGTATCGAAAAAGCTGCTGCCGTCTTTCAGGACCTGTCTTAGTCTGGTTCCTCATTAAAGCCCCCACTAATTTTGTTAAACCTATAGATCACTGAAACTCCGAAGCCGTTCTACCCGTTCTAGTAATCTAGAACTTCTTCAAGGTGCAGGTCCACTCAGTTATATTTCATAGATATTTGTGTTCTACTTAAACACGTCTACTTTATTTGAAGCTTACAAACATGATAATTCCGCACACGGCTGTCAGAGGCGCCACTAACAGTAGCAGCAGCAAATAATTCGATTTAAAAATAATAGCGGGCGTTAACAGTGGAAGAATCCCATAAGGTATAGTCTAAATCATGAAAGAATGAATTCACGTCATAGGTTTCTGAATTAAAAAATGACATACTTTTAAAGGATCTATCGGAATATACTTAATGCATAAGATTTGAAAGTATGTCGTTTTTTAATTCAGAAACCTATGACGTGAATTCATTCTTTCATGATTTAGACTATAAAGTCAAACTTAAAATACACGGCGAAAATGTTCCACAAATACCATGGTACTTATCGACATCAAGATGAACGTAATCACACTCTGTCTAAGACAAAAGGAAACACTCGACCGATAATGCAATCAACTAATTTTTAAAAGACAACCAGGTCAACTACCGTAGGCGTCCTACAAATTAATTTTTAGTTACATATACTTGTTCAACGAACGACTGCGAGTACATAATTTATATCGTATAATTTAAATCTTCAGATACTTGTTACAAATACACATATATGCCACATTCTGAAGTATAACCGCTATAGAAAAGAAGGACGATGCTGTGAAACTCTCAAATAATAGTCATTATGACAACCCTCAAACAGGTGATAACGATACGCTCCAGCAATAGCTTTCAATCTATTAATACTTAAATTAATTCAAAATTGGGCAACCTGCATTACTACAACCAATGCTATATGTCCCATTTCATTTCTTTTGATCACGCATTTGCTTTCTTGCTTGCGTGTTACCTCTTGTTTGACACCTTACATGTGATTTTCCAATGTTCCACCTGAAGGTACTACATTGGCCAGGAAGCGAGTTTTTTTTACCTGGAAAATTTGGAATTTTGCCGAACCCTTGCTGTTCCAAGCAAGGTAGGGATCTTTAACGTGCGTGACAACACACACACGGGACCTCCATTTTACCTCTCATCCGAACGAGGTGTATTTTTGTGAAAAATGCTCGCCTATCATTTTTCAAGTGGACCGTGTCTGGATTCGAACCCGGGACCTTGGGCGTAGTAGTCACACACATGCACGGAGCCGCCTCTTGTTTGACACCACTCTTTCTAATACCGCTTAGATGTTGAGCGTTTTATTTTTTAGCATGATATTTGCTTTCTCGCCTGCATGACATCTCTTGTTTGACATCGCTCTGTATAACACCTTGTAGATTTTGAGCGTATTCTTTTATTTTGTCAGCGATGTTTGCTTTTTTGTTCATACGAAACCTCATTTCACATCACTTTGCATAACACCGCGTAGGTACTAACCACTTTCTTTTCTTTCGACAGTAATGTGCTTTCTTGTCTACATGGCAACTCTTATTTGGGCTCACACTGCCTAATACCACACAGACAAAAAGTGCTTCATTTTCTTTTGAATGCGGATGTCCCCTATTTGACATCATTTTGCACTGACCACTTCTTTTCCTTTCGACAGCAATGTGCGCTTTCTTGTCTGAACGGCATCTCTTATTTGGCCTCACACTGCCTAATACCTCGCAGACACAGAGTGCTTTATTTTTTTTTGAATGCGGATGCGTCTTATTTGACATCACTTTGCATAACTCCTCGTAAGTACTGACCACTTCCTTTTCTTTCGACAGCAATGTGTTTTTTTGTCTGTACGGCATCTCTTATTTGGCCTCACACTGCCCAATACCTCGCAGACAAAGAGTGCTTTATTTTGTTTTGAATGTGGATACCTCCTATTTGACATCACTTTGCACTGACCACTTCCTTTTCTTTTGACAGTAATGTGCTTTACTGTCTGCACGACATCTCTTATTTGGCCTCACACTGCTTATTACCTCGCAGACAAACAGTGCTTTATTTTCCTTTGAATGTGGAAGCCTCTTATTTGACATCACTTTGCATAACACCTCGTAGGTACTGACTACTTTCTTTTCTTTCGACGGTAATATGTGCTTTCCTGTCTGTACGGCATCTCTTATTTGGCCTCACACTGCATAATACCATGCAGACAAAGAGTGCTCTATTTTCTTTTGAATGCGGATGCCTCTTATTTGACATCACTTTGCATAACAGCTCGTACGTACTGACCACTTTCTTTTCTTTTGACAGTAATATGTGCTTTCTTGTCTACACAGCATCTCTTATTTGGCCTCACACTGCCTAATACCTCGCAGACAAAGAGTGATTTATTTTCTTTTGAATGTGGATGCCTTTTATTTGATATCACTTTGCATACTGACCACTTTCTTTTCTTTCGACAGTAATATGTGCTTTCTTGTCTGTGGCATCTCTTATTTGGCCTCACACTGCCTAATACCTCGCAGACAAAGAGTGCTTTGTTTTCTTTTGAATGTAGATGCTTCTTATTTGGCATCACTTTGCATAACACCTCGTAGGTAGTGACCACTTTCTTTCCTTTCGTCAGTAATGTGTTTTCTTGTCTGCACGGCATCTCTTATTTTTCCTCACACTGCCCAATACCTCGCAGACAGAGCTTTATTTTCTTTTGAATGCGGATACCTCATATTTGATATCACTTTGCAAAACACCTTGTAGGTACTGACCAATACCCTTTCTTTCGACAGCAATGTGCTTTCTTATCTGCACGGCATCTCTTATTTGACCTCACATTGCCTAATACCATGCAGACAAAGAGTGCTTTATTTTCTTTTGAATGTGGATGCCTCTTATTTGACATCACATTGCATAACACCTCGTAGGTACTGACCACTGTCTTTTCTTTCAACAGCAATGTGCTTTCTTGTCTGCATAGCATCTCTTATTTGGCCATACTGCCTAATACCACGCAGACAAAGAGTGCTTTATTTTCTTTTGAATGCGGATGCCTTTTATTTGACATCATTTTGCATAACACCTCGTAGGTACTGACCACTTCCTTTTCTTTCGACAGCAATGTGCTTTCTTGTCTGCACTGCATTTCTTATTTGGGCTCGCAGTGCCTAATACCTCGCAGATTAAGAGTGCTTCATTTTCTTTTGATTGCGGATGCCTCTTATTTGACATCTCGTAGGTATTGACAACTTCCTTTTCTTTTGACAGCAATGTGCTTTCTTGTCTGCATGGCATCTCTTATTTGGCCTCACACTGCATAATACCACACAGACAGAGAGTGCTTTATTTTCTTTTGAATGCGGATGTCTCCTATTTGATATCACTTTGCACTAACCACTTCCTTTTCTTTTGACAGTAATACGTGCTTTCTTGTCTGCACGGCATCTCTTATTTGAGCTCACACTGCCTAATACCACGCAGACAAAAAGTGCTTTATTTTCTTTTGAATGCGGATGCCTCTTATTTGACATCTCTTTGCATAACACCTCGTAGGTACTGACCACTTCCTTTTCTTTCGACAGCAATGTGCTTTCTTGTCTGCACGGCATCTCTTATTTGGCCTCACACTGCCTAATACCTCACAGACAAAGAGTGCTTCATTTTCTTTTGAATGCGGATGTCTTTTATTTCACATCACTGCATAACACCTCATAGGTACTGACCACTTCCTTTTCTTTCGACAGCAATGTGCTTTCTTGTCTGCACGGCATCTCTTATTTGGGCTCACACTGCCTAATACCATGCAGACAAAGAGTGCTTCATTTTCTTTTGATTGCGGATGCCTCTTATTTGACATCTCTTTGCATAACACCTCGTAGGTATTGACAACTTCCTTTTCTTTCGACAGCAATGTGCTTTCTTATCTGCACGGCATCTCTTATTTGGCCTCACACTGGCTATTACCGCGCAGACAAAGAGTGCTCTATTTTCTTTTGAATGTGGATGTCTCCTATTTGACATCACTTTGCATAACACCTCGTAGGTACTGACCACTTCCTTTTCTTTCGACAGCAATATGCTTTCTTGTCTGCACGGCATCTCGTATTTGGCCTCACACTGCCTAATACCTCGCAGTCAAACAGTGCTTTATTTTCCTTTGAATGTGGAAGCCTCTTATTTGACATCACTTTGCATAACACCTCGCAGATACTGACCACTTTCTTTTCTTTCGACGGTAATTTGTGCTTTCTTGTCTGCACGACATCTCTTATTTGGCCTCACACTGCCTATTACCATGCAGACAAAGAGTGCTCTATTTTCTTTTGAATGCAGATGCCTCTTATTTGATATCACTTTACATAACACCTCGTAGATACTGACCACTTTCTTTTCTTTCGATAGTAATATTTGCTTTCTTGTCTGCACGGCATCTTTTATTTGGCCGCACACTGCCCAATACCTCGCAGACAAAGATTGCTTTATTTTCTTTTGAATGCAAATGTCTCCTATTTGATATCACTTTGCACTAACCACTTCTTTTTCTTTTGACAGTAATATGTACTTTCTTGTCTGCACGGCATCTCTTATTTGGTCTCACACTGCCTACTACCTCGTAGACAAAGAGTGTTTCATTTTCTTTTGAATGTGGATGTCTCTTATTTCACATCACTTTGCATAACACCTCATAGGTACTGACCACTTTCTTTTCTTTCGACAGTAATATGTGCTTTCTTGTCTGCACGGCATCTCTTATTTGGCCTTACACTGCCTAATCCCTCGTAGACAAAGAGTGCTTTATTTTTATCTGAATGCAGATGCCTCTTATTTGACATCACTTTACATAACAGCTCGTACGTACTGACCACTTCCGTTTCTTTCGACAGTAATATGTGCTTTCTTGTCTGCACGGCATCTCTTATTTGGCCTTACACTGCCTAATCCCTCGTAGACAAAGAGTGCTTTATTTTTATCTGAATGCAGATGCCTCTTATTTGACATCACTTTACATAACAGCTCGTACGTACTGACCACTTTCTTTTCTTTCGACAGTAATATGTGCTTACTTGTCTGAACAGCATCTCTTATTTAGCCTAACACCTTGCAGACAAAGAGTGTGTAGTGCGGCAACCTATGTGCCATTACTTTCATGTGTTGTAAAAGACTAGAGTGGGGAAAATGCACCGAATAAAGGAGGTATGTTTCGTATACGAATTGATATGTCTTGCTGTTGTGATTCTGTATCCACATTTTTGTCCGACACTTCATACTTCCTTAATGCTTTTTTATTTCCGTCAGTGGTGTCATTTTTAATGGATATAGTTGTTGCACTGCTCGGACACATTCACCACTCTTTGTTTGTAAACGTGCCACTCGCATCTTGCCCAAGAAAAACTTTCAAAACTCTAGCCAATGGCTAATTGATTCGTTTTCCCTTGTCATTACTAATCAAAACCACAGAATCCTCCTGAATCCAATCACTTTTCCTTTATTTACTACTAGAAGGCCCAAATATTCATTGCGTAGTCGTCTTCTTAAAGCGACTCTTAAGTTCTGTAGGTAACGTCAACATTTGCCTAGGTGTATCGTATTGATTTGATTCGCTAATGGCTTCGAGTTTATAATGATTGTCCCACCTTGGTTCTACTTCTGCGGCTAAGAAGATTATTTACCTTTTAGGAACGGCAAAAACACGTTGGAACCCAACAGGCTGACTAGACTATACTGATCTTTCCGTTCTGAGACGAGGACAAAGTTGATAAAGATGTCGAGTAGCTTCGACGTAACTAAACAATAATTTCCTGTTACTGTGGGTTCAGATGAGGGTTCCAAAGTGGAAAGTACCAAACCCCAGATGAGATTCTGTCCATTGTGCGAAGCAGACCTAACTTAAAATACGCACTGGCAATTTTAGCTATTTGTAATCTTTGTGCCAATTCCATGGAGCTTGTTTATTTGAGGTACCAGTCCTATGGTTCTGTTCTCCTACAGTGGGCGCCAGTTTTCAAACATCTGACTTGTGACTCTATTTTGAAGACTGTCATCAACATGTGATGCTCGTTGCTCCTGGTCACTGAAGTTAAGGCGTTCAACAAGGTTCTAGTATTGATTTGCCGCTACAACTTTATTTTAACGATCTCTTGTAGGTTCTTTTCGGCACGTAGATATCACCTTGCGAACTTGAAGGGCGTAACAACAAAGAACCAGTTAATTTTCACTTGTGAAATCAAGTTTATCATAATTATCCCTCTTTTGCTCTATTGGTGCGACTTAGAGAATGTGATTTTTCAACCATGTGTTACATGCCGAAAATCGGCTATGTAAACATTTCTGTTTTTAGTTTAATTTGCGAGCGAATTCGCGCCAATATTTTAAAAGATTTGTGCGTGCATTTCCGTCACTTTAGTCAGTTGCGTCGGCGCCTGAGAATGCGCAGACGCGGAAGGAAGTGGGCATTTTCTGTCACGTCATGGACTAGTCAACGAAACGTCGAACCGAGTGGTTATCTGTGGTGTGCCTTTGTCTTCTCTTGCAGGTAATTTAGGTTTCCTGTCTTGTACCATATTATCGTACCTCTGCCTGTATCCTTTATCGTACCGCTACACAAAAAGAAAGAAAACAAACTAATCTGGTTTCAACGAGGGGGTGAAGTCCTACCCACGCCCAACAACGAGATCCTGCCACTAAAATAGCTGCCATGTTGTGAAGAGCTCCACAGTTTACGTGAGTACACTTTATCTTTTATTATAATCGCAATAAACATTTTTTGCATGTGATACAATAATTTGAGACGCAATTCTGACGTAATATTTTGTACGTGTTTATTATATGTATTACCAACTGTCGTAGTGGCTCTTATCAATTATGCGGGACTTTAACGGTTATACCTTAGACTATAACAACCGGGCATTATAACGTGACAAACTTTATAGTAAAGTAAAGTGTTACAATTCCACGGTAAACAAACCCTTGCGGATTCTGTGCACGGCCGTTCAATTTAATAAACATGGCCAGTTTTCTTTATTTAAAAATACAATTAACAAATAAGCTACAGACTTAAAGCACTTAAAATTACAGTCTCCGTATTCCCAATCACATTTAAAAGCTCAACTTTCGCTCCGTTACTGGCAATTACAATCACACAAATTTAGACTAGTTTTTTCAATAAATAAACCCAAAGACGTACAACTTTGAACAATAAGCGACAATTTATTCGAGATCAAACGATATAATTGCAAAATAAAAAACTTACTCAATACCATGAGCAAATATCATGACTAAACCAGGTTCGATCATCATTTCCTCGTTCATATGTTGATTATCACAATGCAGTACGAGAACGGCTTGTTTTCCAGGGATTCGCTTGCAAACGTAGTTTTCGTACTGCCGACGGTTATTTTGACGTGTCTCTAATGAACATAAACCAGGTGGCCAGCGCCTTTCGTGGCAGTTTTCCATTAGATCGTCGAGGATGTGAGCTGGACAACCGGATTCGAGTAACGTCCTCTTGATCATGCGCTAAAAAGGTTGTGATTAGAAATTGTTTGTAAATCGAACGCCTAAATAACTATCAGTTAAATAAATCGATACATTGTAGGCGTAAACTAGGCAAAGAAATTTAAAGTTGCTTTGTTACATGCCAAAAATTGGCATTGTAAGTTTTTAATTTGCGAGTGAATTCGCGCCAATATTTATTATACTCTCAACGTTAACGTACAAGAGCCACTACGTCAGTTGGTAACATAAATAAATATTTGCAAAATGATGCGCAAATAAAATATTACGTCATATAAATGTTTTAAATTACTACATCACATGCAAAAAAAAAACGATAAAGGTACTCACGTAACTGTAGAACTCTTTACAGCATTACGCTATTATGACGGCAGCTGGGCATCGTTGAGCATTTCGGGCGTGGGTAGTCCGTTGCCTCCGGTTGAACCCAAATTTAATTTATCATCTTCTTCTTTGTAGCGGAACGGTAAGGAATACAGGTAGGAGCGATAACAGGTGCAAAAGACAAAGGGAAACCTACATATCTGAAAAAGAAGACAAGATAACGGCACAGAAATAAACCACAAGCCACGACGTTTGGCTGACTAGTCCCCGACGTGTCGGAAAAAACCAGGTGGGGCCTAAAATAAACATTTTGTAGGATTTATGTTAGGATTTATGTAGGTTAGTTAGGATTTAGATTTTAAGCTGTTACTGTGCTAACAGTCATTTTCTTTTTTTAAGTTTTCTCTTTTATGGCTTTGTTGCGATTGTTACATGCCAAAATTCGGCATATAAACATTTCTATAAGTTCCTAATTTGTAAGTGATTACGCGCCAATAATTTGAAAGACTCGTGCGCGTGTTTCCGTCCCTTTTGATAGTCGCGTCGGCGCTCGAGATTTGCGCAGACGCAGGAAGAAAGTGAGGGGTGATTTCCGACACATCGCGACTAGTCAGCCACAGACGTCGTGCCTAGTGGTTTATCTTTGTGCCGTCATCTCGTCTTCTTTTTCAGGGTATGTAGGTTCCCTTGTCTTATCTCTGCCCTGTATCGTTCCTTACCTGTATTCCTGTCGTCCCTCTACAAATAGGAAAGAAGAAGACGAATCAAATTTGGGTTCAACCGGAGGCAACGGATTACCCACGCCCGAAATGCTCAACGAAGCCCAGCTGCCGTCATAATAGCATAACCTACATAAATCCTATCTGAAATCCTACAAAATGTTTATTTTAGGCGCCACCTGGTTTTTTCCGACACGTCGGGGACTAGTCAGCTAGACGTCGTGGCTAGTGGTTTATTTTTGTGCCGTTATCTTGTCTTCTTTTTCAGATATGTAGGTTTCCCTTTGTCTTTTGCACTTGTTATCGCTCCTACCTGTATTCCTTTACCGTTCCACTACAAAGAAGAAGAAGACAAATTAAATTTGGGTTCAACCGGCGGCAACTGATGACCCACGCTCGAAATGTTCAACGATGCCCAGTTGCCGTCATAATAGCGGTATGGAGTCCTACAGTTACGTGAGTACCTTTATCGTTTTTTTTGCATGTGATGTAGTAATTTAAAACATTTATATGACGTAATATTTTATTTGCGCATCATTTTGCAAATATTTATTTGTGTTACCAACTGACGTAGTGGCTCTTTTACGTTAACGTTGGGAGTATAATGGTGGCGCCCAACGTGTTGCGCCACTATTATACTCCCCCGATAACGTACAAGAGCCACTACGTCCGTTGGTAACACAAATAAATATTTGCAAAATGATGCGCAAATAAGGTATTACGTCATATAAATGTTTTAAATTACTACATCACATGCAAAAAACGATAAAGGTATTCACGTAACTGTAGAACTCCTTACAGCATTACGCTATTATGACGGCAGCTGGGCATTGTTGAGCATTTCGGGTGTGGGTAGTCCGTTGCCCCCGGTTGAACCCTAATTTAATTTGTCTTCTTCTTCTTTGTAGCGGAACGGTAAAGGAATACAGGTGGGAGCGATAACAGATGCAAAAGACAAACGGAAACCTACATATTTGAAAAAAAGACAAGATAACGGCACAAAAATAAACCACTAGCCACGACGTCTGCCTGACTAGTCCCCGACGTGTCGGAAAAAACCAGGTGGCGCCTAAAATAAACATTTTGTAGGATTTAAGTTAGGATTTATGTAGGTTTGTTAGGATTTAAATTTTAAGCTGTTACTGTGCTAACAGTCATTTTCTTTTTTTAAGTTTTCTCTTTTATGGCTTTGTCGCGATTGTTACATGCCGAAATTCGGCATATAAACATTTCTATAAGTTCCTAATTTGTAACTGACTTCGCGCCAATAATTTGAAAGACTCGTGCGCGTGTTTCCGTCCCTTTTGATAGTCGCGTCGGCGCTCGAGATTTGCGCAGACGCAGGAAGAAAGTGAGGGGTGATTTCCGACACGTCGCGACTAGTCAGCCAGAGACGTCGTGCCTAGTGGTTTATCTTTGTGCCGTCATCTCGTCTTCTTTTTCAGGGTCTGTAGGTTCCCTTGTCTTATCTCTGCCCTGTATCGTTCCTTACCTGTATTCCTGTCATCCCTCTACAAATAGGAAAGAAGAAGACGAATTAAATTTAGGTTTAACCGGGGGCAACGGATTACCCACGCCCGAAATGCTCAACGATGCCCAGCTGCCGTAATAATAGCGTAATACTGTAAGTAGTCCTACAGTTACATGAGTACCTTTATCGTTTTTTTTGCATGTGATGTAGTAATTTAAAACATTTATATGACGTAATATCTTATTTGCGCATCATTTTGCAAATATTTATTTGTGTTACCGACTAACGTAGTGGCTCTTGTACGTTACCGGGGGAGTATAATAGTGGCGCTCACGTTGGGCGCCACTATTATATTCCCAACGAGATGGTTCTCAAGCGGTTTCCACTTTGTTTGGAGATAATTTGACCAACACAATTAAAGTTCCCTTGTAATTGGGTAAAGAGGCTAAAATGTAAGTTAATTCAGGTACAAAATCCCCAAGGTGGTTCTCAAGAGGGTTCCTATTTTTTGGGAATAATTTGATCAATTCTACTTAAACTTAACAACATACCGGCGCTTCCTAAAGAAAGCTACCGTCAACCAAACAAACGGACGTCCTACATTCGCGAGAGTTAAAACGCCGCCTGATCAGGATACTCATGGGGCCCTCAGAATTTGAGGCGCAGTTGGCACCCCGTGTAATTGGTTAATAATTATATGTGGTATTATTATAGTGAAATTAAGGTTTTAAGCAACTCTGGACCAGGAATTTCAACCGTCCTGACCGTTGGAGCCTGGTAGACTTGGCTGCGGTTGGGATCAACAACCTTGTGTGTACGTAATATTTTTTGAAATACCAAACCGTGGCCGATGTGAAGATTTTTGGTTAGGATCGATCGTATAAAACGCTTAATCAGATATCTCCTAGGAACATTTGACAATCTTCAATTTTAGACATGCTGTTTTATGTTCGTGGGTACAAATTTTCTGTTTTAATAAAAACAGACGACGATAAACAATCGTTGTCAACTTACTTCTATTTTATTTTGGCAATTATGGTCCTTCGAACCTGATAAACTTGAGATGGGCAAAAATATATTGTGAAAAAAGAGAAGTTGAACTTGAAAAACTCTACGAAGTTTACCAAGCCTCAAAGAACAAAATTGCCTAAAATCTAGGGCTGAAATTATATTATTTTTATCAATTGCGAATTCCCGAGTGTTCATAAAATAGACGCTTTATTTAGTTTCTTCTTCACCGATTTTACCAGGTCTCTCGAGTCAAAGTTGATAACGAAGATCCCACCGTTGTGTTTTGGTCAAACGGAGAATTTTGGGAAGAATTAATAAAAATAATGCGGTCGCCCCCGGATTTTCCGGAATTTTGGTCCTTGTTATCTGGTAAATACAAGGTCGAAAAATTCTGTACCGAATTCAACAACGAACGTTACAGTGGCTTTATTGTAGTGTGTAACAGCTGTCGAACGAAAGTCCAGGGCTTTTTAACCAATTTAAAAGCATATTTTTAAATGGACCTGCATTCGTAACAAGCTTTGACCCTGAATTTTTGGAAATCCTGGTCCTTGGGATTTGGTAAATACAAGGTGGATAAATTCTCTAGCGATTTCAACAACAAACGCTATGGTGGTGCGACTAATGGCGGCCGAAGTAAAGTCTATAGCCTTTTAACCAATTTAAAGGCATATTTTTTTTATTGACCACGCTCGTAACACCTGCATTTTATTATTGCGGGTCATTTACTTCCAAAGCGTTCACCGTCTAGATATATTTTTCTCAGATGTTCTATTATCGTTGTGAGTATATTAGTGGCGCCCAACGTGGGGCGCCATTATTATACTCCCCTCAGTAATGTACAAGAGCCACTACGTCAGTTGGTAACACAAATACATATTTGCAAAATGATGCGCAAATAAGATATTACGTCATATAAATGTTTTAAATTACTACATCACATGCAAAAAAACGATAAAGGTACTCACGTAACTGTAGGACTCCTTACAGCATTACGCTATTATGACAGCAGCAGGGCATCGTTGAGCATTTCGGGCGTCGTTGAGCATTTCGGGCGTGGGTAATCCGTTGCCCCCGGTTAAACCTAAATTTAATTCGTCTTCTTCTTTCCTATTTGTAAAGGGACGACAGCAATACCGGTAAGGAACGACACAGGGCAGAGATAAGACAAAGGAACCTACATACCCTGAAAAAAAGACGAGATAATGGCACAAAGATAAACCACTGGGAACGACGTCTGGTTTACTAGTGGCGACGTGTCGGAAATCACCCCTCACTTTCTTCCTGCGTCTGCGCAAATCTCGAGAGCCGACGCGACTATCAAAAGGAACAAAAAATACGCGCACAAGTCTTTCAAATTAATGGCGTGAAATCACTTACAATTATGTACGTGTTTATTATGTTGCCAACTGTCGTAGTGGCTCTTATCAATTACGCCGGGACTTTAGCGGATGCTTAGACTATATCAGCTTGTGTAACTATTTCATATTTAAAAATTTACTGCGCCCCACTACATTAAACACCATTTTGTTATTTGGGTTTTGGGACTTTTTAGAACTGCGTGGGGAAATTCCCAGCAGATAATCAGAACGCTAACGCCTATGAAAACCGCGACAGCGCCCTGCTGGAATCATGTGGGTATTTTATGAATTTATTTGCCCAGGGTTTTTCGGGGTGTGGATTGTACGCTATAAGAACCAAAGAAAAGAATCACTAATTAGACCTAAAGCCGATTAAGTCATGGTTTCCGGAGAAACGAAACAATGGACTAGAAAGCACCTACCATAGGAATTTTAACTAAGTCAGCATGAAGACTGACAGAACGTAAAACCAGTCACAGGAAAAACGAGAGGAATGTGGAACGAAAGGAACGAGGAAAAAAACAAAAATCAAGTAATGTCCGTCTTGAAAGGACAACATGTAATAAAAAGATAACCAAAAGAAAATTCGTTTCAAAAAACCAGAAACAAACATAAAAAACTCTAAAAAAATTAAAAAAGAATTTTCATCCGGCTCGAAGAAACAAAAAACTGGACAAAACCAAAAGCGTATGTTGGTAGTAGCAATGAGCGAGGACAAAGATAGAATGATGTCAACACTGCCAAAGTCATAAAGGATGGATGTTTCTTCAGAAACTAACAGGAAAATCTTCGACCTCAAAAGAAGACTGGTTTCCTGCAGAAAAACCAAAAGTAAAGAAGCGAGGATGAAAACGAACAGTGACAGCCAAAATGACAAGTGTTAAGTCTCAAAGTATGCTCGGAAACAACAAGAATGCTGGATAGAGAAAAAAATTAATTACTTCAAGCTGTGGTACCCAAAGAATTGCAACAAAGGAAGAATCAAAGAAAAGAATAGCTAACTAGACCTAAAGTCGACTAGGTTGTGGTTTCCGAAGAAAAGAAAACGGGCTAAAAAGCACCTACCACAGAAAGTGGATTGAAAAATTTAACTAAGTCAGCACGAAGACTGACAGAACGTAAAACCAGCCACAGGAAAAAGGAGAGGAATGTGGAACAAAGGAGCGAGGAAAAAAGAAAATAAAAAAAAATAAACTCGGCTCGAAAGGCCAACATACAATAAAAAGGTAACCAAAAGAAAATTCGCTTCAGAAAACAAAAAAAAAACAATAAACACTCCAAAAAAAAGGAGGAAGAAAAAACCAAACAAAAAAATATGCTTAAAACTAAAAGAAAATTCATTACGAAAACAAAAGAAACCAAAAAAAAACAACTCTCATTCGGCTCGAAGAACCACACAAAATAAAATTAAAGGGGGGCGAGTTTTAAACCATCGAGGGCTAAGATGAAATGGCATCGACACTGCAGAGTCATCAAAAGACAGATGTATCTCAGAAAAAAATAGTAAAGTTATCAATCTCCAGTCCAGGATTGGTTTCCCGGAAGAAAGCAAAACCAGAAAAAAAAGAAAGCAAAAATAAAACCGAGCAGTGTCAACCAAAACAGGAACCAAGGGCCAAGCCTCAAGTATGCAACGGAACAACAAGGAAGAACGAAAAAAAAAGAGGAAAAATGCTGGTAAAAGAAACGATGTACTACAAACTGTGGTAACCACGAATCGCAACAACCGAAGAACCGAAGAAAAGAAATGCTAACTAGTACTAAAGTCGACTGTCTTGGTTTCTGTAGAAAAGGAAAACGGACTAGAAATAATCTACCACAGAAGCGGATGAACTAAACACAATTGGTATAGAAACCGACAGCAAAGAAGACCAGCCAAAGGAAAAAGGAGAGGAATGTGTAACGAAAGGAACGAGGAAAAAAAGAAAAAAACAAAAAGAATAACACCTAGCAACAAGTACAAGAACCACAAAAAACCCCTAAGAATCGCACAAAAGAAAATAAAACAATCTCAGTGTGGTTATGTATGAGTATGTGTGTGCGTGCGAGTGTGTATGTGTGTTGATGTATGAGTAGGCGAGTGTATGTGCGTGTGTATGAACTGAGTGTATGTATAAAGTGCGCGGATGTGTATGTGTTGGACCGCTGTAGTCGCCTCTTACGAGAGTCAGACGTACCATGGGGATTATTCCATTTCCAGACACACACGGGTGAAAGAAAAGAAAGAAAACCAAGCCAAACAGAGAAGTAAATAAAAGCGAAACCAAATAAAAGCATACATTACCCACGACAAAATCGGGGCCAAAGTTACACGAAACAAAATCGAGTGCACGTTGGGCGCCAAAATTTATGCTACGTACAGCGACGTAGTCTAAAAACAAACCAAAAGGAAAAAACAAAGAAAGAAGGACCGGCCTCAATCAGTGAGTGGGCGGGGTATTATACATACAAAAATAACGGAACGCCTGAAATAAAAATACACGCACTCATTCATCACTCAACAACAAAACACAAAAAAACTAATTAAAAAAAACATGTTACTCAAGAACGTAACATTGTATACCCACATGTAGTGGTAAGTGTAATAATGCACTGATTTTTGTAATTAATATAGGAATTTCTTTCTTTTCTAGGGTCCTCGTCTTTAGTCCTTGATCTTTGACCTTGTTGGGGTTCTAGTTTACCCTAGCTTTGGTGTTATATTCTTAATTTCATTCGATCTCTTCGTTATTTGGAATTTAGATGCTATTAAAGCTTTTCGCCACATCAAACCCAAGCTTCTACATATGTTGTAATGGTTAGATGGAAGTAACATTCCTGTTCAAGTCCAATCGAATTTCCCGCCGAGGTTCACCTTTAAAGACTGCCGAGAATTTCTCAGCGCATCTTCTCAACGAAGCCGTATCGTCGCTTACAGCAGGCTTTGCCTATCGAAGTTGTATAACTGTTTCACGAGGTTAACTAATTCAGGCCAAGAGGGAATTTGGTGTTTGATGTTCCGAAACCAGGCTAAGGCGCCATCGGGAAAACTTCAACTGCACCACTGAATAATTGTTGATCGGTGCAATTTCGAGAGACTCTTAAATCGTCTATTCGTTCGAGGAAAGAAGCTAGTGAGTTATATTCTGAAAAGGTAAGGTTCTGCTTGTAAATCGGTACAGATTTGGAGACGTCTATCTTTTCGATAGGTAACGATAGGTTATTAGAGGTAATAGCAGGAAGTTTTCAAAACGAGGTCTCCAATGAGGAACATTTTAATTTTATCAAATTTATCGGGATTAGAGGTTGCAAATAGGCCAAGACGCTGTTTTACGCATATCAACCTAGATTGAATGCGCACTAATTTCAATTTTGTGGAAGTTGAATCGATAGAATTAATAATAGCCTTTATATGGTCGATAGTCATTTTTTTCAGTAGACATTTTTCTCGGAGTCCATTCTGGGTATGTAAAATTAAGAGAGTGCTTAAATTATGCAAAATCGCAGCTCGATATTGTAGTCGTGGTTTAATACCCAACAAAAATTAAGAAAAAAACAAAACCAACCACAACAAACATACAGGGAGAATTAAATTTGTTTAGATAATTGGTAGAAAAAACAAAAAGCTTTTTTTAGATAATTATATTTATACGTTGGAGCAACACCCCTAAATATTTACAACTAATTAATTTTCTTCTACAAAAAGCAGCCGCTTGGGTGGGCGTCAAATTAAAACGTTCCACATTCCTCTCATTTTTCCTGCGACTGGTTCTGTCAGTCTTCGTGCTGACTTAGTTAAATTTTCTGTGGCAGGTGCTTTCTAGTCCATTTTTCTTTTCTCCGGAAACCACGACTTAGTCGACTTTAGGTCTAATTAGCGATTCTTTTCTTTGGTTCTTCCTTTGTTGCGATTCTTTGGGTACCACACCTTGAAGTAATTAATTTTTTTGTCTATTCAGCATTCTTGTTGTTCCTGAGCATACTTTGAGGTTTGACACTTTTGTCATTTTGGCTGTTACTGTTGGTTTTCTTCCGTGCTTCTTTTCCTTACTTTTGGTTTTTCTGCAGGAAAACAATCTTCTTTTGAGGCCGAAGACTTTCCTGTTACTTTCTGAAGAAACGTCCGGCCTTTGACGACTTTGGCAGTGTTGACGCCATTCTACCATTGTCTTCGCTCATTGCTACTACCTACCTACACTTTTGGTTTTGTCCAGTTCCTTGGTCCTTCGAGCCGGATGAAATTTTTTTTTTAAATTTTCTTTGAGTGTTTTTGTGTTTTTGTTTCTGGTTTTTTGAAACGAATTTTCTTTTGGTTATCTTTTTATTATATGTTGTCCTTTCAAGCCGGACATTACTTGATTTTTGTTTTTTTTCCTCGTTCCTTTCGTTCCACATTCCTCTTCTTTTTCCTGTGGCTGATTTTACGTTCTGTCAGTCTTCGTGCTGACTTAGTTAAATTTTTCGATTCACTTTCTGTGGTAGGTGTTTTCTAGTCCATGTTTCTTTTCTCTGGAAACCACGACAATCGACTATAGGTTTAGTTAGCTATTCTTTTCTTTAATTCTTCCTTTGTTGCGATTCTTTGGGTACCACAGCTTGAAGTGATTAATTTTTTTGTCTATTCAGCATTCTTGTTGTTCCCGAACATACTTTGGGGCTAGACACTTTTGTCATTTTGGCTGTTACTGTTGGTTTTCTAACTCGCTTCTTTTCCTTACTTTTGGTTTTTCTGCAGGAAACCAATCTTCTTTTGCAGTCGAAGATTTTCCCGTTCCTTTTCTGAAAAAACATCCGTCCTTTAACGACATTGGCAGTGTTGACGCCATTTTACCTTTGTCCTTGCTCTTTGTTACTACCTACCTACACTTTTGGTTTTGTTCAGTTCCTTGGTTCTTCGAGCCGGATAAAAATTCTTTTTTTTAAATTTTTTTGCAGTTTTTTTGTTTTTGTTTCTGGTTATTTGAAACGAATTTTCTTTTGGTTATTTTTTTATTATATGTTGTCCTTTCAAGCCAGACATTACTTGATTTTTTTGTTTTTTTCCTCGTTCCTTTCGTTCCACATTTTTCCTGTGACTGGTTTTATGTTCTGTCAGTCTTCGTGCTGACTTAGTTAAATTTTTTAATCCACTTCCTGTGGTAGGTGATTTATAGTTCGTTTTTCTTTTCTTCAGAAACCACGACCTAGTCGACTTTAGGTCTAGTTAGATATTCTTTGCTTTGGTTCTTCCTTTGTTGCGATTTTTTGGGTACCACAGTTTGAAGCATTTTATTTTTTTTTGTCCAGCCAGCATTCTTGTTCCCGAGCATACTTTGAGGTTGACACTTTTGTAATTTTGACTGTTACTGTTGGTTTTTTCGTTGCTTCATTTCCTTACTTTTGATTTTTCTGCAGGAAACCAATCTTCTATTGCGGTTGAAGACTTTCCTGTTTCTTTTCTGAAGAAACATCTGTCCTTTGACGACTTTGGCAGTGTTGATGCCCTTCTACCTTTGTCCTCGCTCATTGCTTACTACCTACCTATTTCAACCTGTGCTCCTTTTCACTTTTGGTTTTGTTCGGTTCCTTGGTTCTTCGAGCCAGATGAAAATTTTTTTTGGAGTGTTTTTTTTGCTTTTTTTCTGGTTTTATGAAGCGAATTTTCTTTTGGTTATCTTTTTATTGTATGCTGGCCGTTCGAGTAGGACAAGAATTGATTTTTTTAAATTTTTTTGTTTTTTTCTCGTTCCTTTTGTTCCACATTCCTCTCCTTTTTCCTGTGACTGGTTTTATGTTCTGTCAGTCTCCGTGCTGACTTACTTAAATTTATCTATCCACTTCCTGTGGTAGGTGCTTTCTAGTCCATTTTTCGTTTTTTCGGAAACCGCGACTTAATCGACTTTAGGTCTCGTTAGCAATTCTTTTCTTTGGTTCTTCCTGTGTTGCAATTCTGTGGGTACCACAGCTTGAAGTAATTAATTTCTTTGTCTATCCAGCTTTCTTGTTCCAGAGCATACTTTGAGGCTTGGTACTTTTGTCATTTTAGCTGTTATTGTTGATTTTCTTTCTCACTTCTTTTTCTTACTTTTGGTTTTTATGCAGGAAACCAATTTTCTTTTAAGGTCGAGGACTTTTCTGTTCCTTTTCTGAAGAAACATCTGTCCTTTAACGACTTTGGCAGTGTTGACGCTATTTTATATTTGTCCTCGCTCATTGCTACTACCTACCTATCTCTCCCTGTGCTCCTTTTCACTTTTGGTTTTGTCCAGTTCCTTGGTTCGTCGAGCCGGATGAAAATTCTTTTTTTTTGTTTTTTTTTCTGGTTTTCTGAAGAGAATTTTCTTTCGGTTATCTTTTTGTTGTGTTGGCTTTTCGAGCCAGAGAAGAGTTGCTTTTTTTTTCTTTTTTTTCCTCGTTCCTTCTGTTCCACATTCCTCTCCTATTTCCTGTGGCTAGTTTTACGTTCTATCAGTCTTCGTGCTGACTTAGTTAAATTTTTTGATCAACTTCCTGTGGTATGTGCTTTCTAGTCCGTTTTTCTTTTCTTCGGAAACCACGACTTAGTCAACTTTAGGTCTAGTTAGCAATTCTTTTCTTTGGTTCTACCTGTGTTGCGATTTTTGGGTACTACAGCTTGAAGTATTTTATTTTTTGTCCATCCAGCATTCTTGTTCCCGAGCAGACTTTGAGGCTTGACACTTTTGTCATTTTGGCTATTACTGTTGGTTTTTTCCTCGCTACTTTTCCTTACTTTTGATTTTTCTGCAGGAAACCAATCTTCTTTTGAGGTCGAAGACTTTCCTGTTCCTTTTCTGAAGAAACATGTCCTTTGGCGACTTTGGCAGTGTTGATGCCATTCTACCTTTGTCCTCGTTCATTGCTACTACCTACCTATCTCTCCATGTGCTGCTTTTCATTTTTGGTGTTGTTCAGTTCCTTGGTTCTTTGAGCCGGATGAAAATTCTTTTTTTTTTTTTTAGTTTTTTTTGGTTTTTTTCCTGGTTTTCTGAAGCGAATTTTCTTTTAGTTATCTTTTTATTGTATGTTGGCCTTTCAAGCCGGACAAGAGTTGAATTTTTTTTGTTTTTTTTTCTCGTTCCTTTTGTTCCACATTCCTCTCCTTTTTCCTATGGCTGGTTTTACGTTCTATCCGTCTCCGTGCTGACTTAGTTAAATTTTTCAATCCACTTCCTGTGGTAGGTACTTTCTAGTCCATTTTTCGTTTTTTCGGAAACCGCGACTTAATCGACTTTTGGTCTAGTTAGCTATTCTTTTCTTTGGTTCTTCCTGTGTTGCGATTCTGTGGGTACCACAGCTTGAAGTAATTAATTTCTTTGTCTATCCAGCTTTCTTGTTCCCGGGCATACTTTGAGGCTGGGTACTTTTGTCATTTTGGCTGTTATTGTTGGTTTTCTTCCTCACTTCTTTTCCTTACTTTTGGTTTTTCTGCAGGAAACCAATTTTCTTTTAAGGTCGAGGACTTTCCTGTTCCTTTTCTGAAGAAACATCCGTTCTAGTTAGCCTTTCTTCTCTTTGATTCTTCTTTTATTGCGATTCTTTGGGTACCACAGCTTAAAGTAATTAATTTTTTTGTCTATCCAGCATTCTTGTTGTTCCCAAGCATACTTTGAAACTTGACACTTGTCATTTTGGCTATTACTGTTCGTTTGCTTCCTCGCTTCCTTTCCTTACTTATGGTTTTTCTGCAGGAAACCAATTTTCTTTTGAGGTCGAAGACTTTCCTGTTCCTTTCTGAAGAAACATCCGTCCTTTGATGACTTTGGAAGTGTTGACGCCTTTGTCCTCGCTCATTGCTACTACCTACCTATTTCTCCCTGTGCTCCTTTTCACTTTAGGTTTTGTCGGGTTCCTTGGTTCTTCGAGCCAGATGAAAATTCTTTTTTTTTGGAGTATTTTTTTTGTTTTTTTTCTGGTTGTCTGAAACGAATTTTCTTTATGTTATCTTTTTATTGTATGTTGGAATTTCAAGCTGGACATTAGTTGATTTTTTTTAGTTTTTTTTCTCGTTCCTTTCGTTCCACATTCCTCTCCTTTTTCCTTTTTCCACGACTTAGTCGACTTTAGGTCTAGTTAGCTATTCTTTTCTTTGATTCTTCCTTTGTTGCAATTCTTTGGGTACCACAGCTTGGCGTCGCCGTGGATCAATGTAGTAAGCGTAAGACTACGGATCCCAAGGTCCTGGGTTCAAATCCCGACACGGCCGACTGCTTGACAAATGACAGGTGAGCATTTTTCACAAATATTACGCCCTCGTTCGGATGAGAGGTTAAATGGAGGTCCCGTGTGCGAGTGTTGTCACGCACGTTAAAGATCCCTACCTTGCCTGGAACGGCAAGGGTTCGGCAAAATTCTAAATTTCCAGGCAACAAAAAACTCGCCTCCTGGCCAATGTAGTACCTTCTGGTGGAGCATTGGAAATATAAATGCACGGTACCACAGCTTAAAGTCATTAACTTTTTTCTCTATCCAGCATTCTTCTTGTTACTGAGCATACTTTGAGACTTGACACTTGTCATTTTGGATGTTACTGTTCGTTTTCTTCCTCGCTTTTCCTTACTTTTGGTTTTTCTGCAGGAAACCAATCTTCTTTTGAGGTCAAAGATTTTCCTGTTCGTTTTCTGAAGAAACATCCATCCTTTATGACTTTGGCAGTGTTGACGCCATTCTACCTTTGTCCTCCTACCTATCTCTCCCTGTGCTCATTTTCACTTTTGGGTTTGTCTGGTTCTTTGGTTCTTCGAGCCGGACGAAAATTCTTTTTTTTGGAGTGTTTTTTTATTTTTTTTGAGTATTTTTTTGTTTTTTTCTGGTTTTCTGAAGCGAATTTTTTTTTGGTTATCTTTTTATTGTATGTTGGCCTTTCGAGCCGAACATTAGTTGATTTTTTTGCTTGGAACAGCAAGGGTTCGGCAAAATTGCAAATTTTCCAGGTAATTGATTTCTAATCGATTATTAAAACTAAAATATATTAGATATTTTATAGTGTCTTAGTTTGGAAATTGCAAAATTAATTGTCTCTTACAATTTGACCGTATCGCTTCAGCCGCCACTGACCGGTTTTTGACAGTTCTCAAGAATTTCGCTCACAATTTGTAAGAAAATTAAACCTCGTAGGACGAAATGCAAGTTCCAACTTGCCCAAGTGTTCCCATGCATATTAAATATTTTATAAGGCCACGTGCGATTTCCGGAAACCTCTATCTTGCTATTTTTCAGCGCACCGACGAATATCTTTCACAGCACGTCCAACTCCGGCTTTCAAGAAAATCAAGTCAACGCTTCTTCCATAAAGACGTTGTGGTTGCTGCGATTGGGGGAAGTTTTTGAATTTGTTACGATATTCAATGGTTAGCACACGCTATTACAAAGTCGGCTGTCGCTCGCTATCATAGAATTAATCAACGTCGTGCATAGGAAATGTGTAAGTTAGCATAGAATAAGAAACGATGGGGGTACGCGTCTACGACCTAATGATGATGATGTCGTACAGAGAAGCGTAGCATGCTCCCGTGCAATTATTGATAGCCCAGGCGGCATTTACTCAAAACAAGCCAAATTTATTTCCAAAGAATATGGTCTACACTTGCCTGACGTACAAAATATACAGCCTACTTGAGGCTTTTCGCCAAAAAAACGAGCCCGAAGAAATGGCCGGCAAGATCACCGGATCTGAACCAGCTAGGGGGACATTTCATAAGTAGTATACAGTTCACACATCACGTTGTGACGATTAGATCCAAGATACCGAGTGATTTACAAAAATCCAACATCATTGCGCAGTTCCTGTGGAATGGGACACTTTTATTCGTTGATAAATTTTAATTTTTACATAAATTGCACGGAAGTGCACGTTCTAAACCTGAGCTTTGCCACAATTTCCTCAACGCCTAGAATTTAAAAATACCCGAA
Source organism: Platerodrilus igneus (assembly GCA_036346225.1). Classification (NCBI taxonomy): domain Eukaryota; kingdom Metazoa; phylum Arthropoda; class Insecta; order Coleoptera; family Lycidae; genus Platerodrilus; species Platerodrilus igneus. The sequence continues at coordinate 2,649,825 of JARFIW010000631.1, forward strand.
ATTTAAAGATAGAAGTTGCTGGAAGCAATAGAGCGTAAGCGCAGCCCTTCAACCTCGTTTTGTAAGACATCGGACGCGATAACCTCGGTATTTTAAATAAAGCAAGCGAGTTAGTGCCGGTTATAAACAGTACAAATAGGTCTGTCTTAGCCCGAGCTTTTAGTACAAACGCTCAAAAACAATACAATACCTGTAAAACCTCATCAGGTGTCGATATCATTCCACCCCAGCGTGTAACCCGTGCACGTGTTAACGTATTCGACCATCGTAGCACCTCATCGCGTTCCATTTGATCGGCAATAGCTCGCATGGCTGGATTCGATATTCGCATCGCCTTCATAAAATCCTAAAACCTGTAACTACAACAAACCCCTATAAAGTACTACAAAAACCTTGAGCAAGTGCATCTCTCGCTTCTGTTCGCTGATTGTAAATCGCTGATCCGTCAACTCCTGCTGAAATTCGCTCAACTTCTGCTGTTGCGTCTGTATGAGAGCCCTTAGCTCTTTAATACAATTGTGTTCTTTTAGCTCGTCTTTAGGAATGACGAGGCCGCAGCCGGCTTCGCAAGGTAGTGGCCGTTTGGGATTGTGTTCGCACTCTTCTAAGTGTGCGCTAAGGGTATCTAACTTTAAAATACGTGTACATCCATACTGGGAGTTATCACAATTTATACATAACCTACAAATATAGCTCTGTACGTATGTGTAGTTTACGTTAACTTACCTAGCGAGAAGGTTTCTGAGAATACGAGAGACCTGTCGTAGCTGTGCTGATGTTACATGTTGTCGATCCACCGGACATGTTGGTTGTCTGGAAATCCATTCGTGTATGCAGGCCCGACAAAATGCATGTTCGCATATTGGGGCCTAGATATGGGCATTAGTAGGTTATGAAAGTAGGGCAGCACTTACCTGTAAGGGATCTTCTAGGACTCCACTACAAATCGGGCAAATTAATTCTTCGTCGACCTCGCCTTGGAAACGATTCAATTCAAAACCCATATTATTTTCGGTTTGTGGGGGAGTTAGTAATTTTGATTGAAATATTGACAAAAATAAATGTCATTTCGTACCATCTGACACAAACGTTACCATTGGTTAAACTTATTTAAATTATGGTAATTAAGCTTGGAAGGTTCAAATTACACGGTAAACTAAAAGGTAAAAGTTTCACCACGTCGTTAGTAGCCACGTTTCTTCCTATTATTGGCATAATTCCTGGAGATAGTATCTTTAGAATAAAAAACCAAGCTCCTTTATTTAACTAATGGGAAATTTAAATAATGGGATTTTAAACGCCAGTAGGCACCATTTACAAGACCGTAAGCTGTCGTTTCAAATAAGCAATGGCGTATCGAATATGCTTTAGCTTTCACAACTGTTTCCAAACACGCCAATACGCGTCAAGCTTTCAGGATTGTATTATAGCAGCCCAAAACTGCCTGTAATTATTCTACAATGTAGCCCCACGCCTGTTATAAGTTACCCAGATTGTGCAACGAGAATGGCATTACAAATAGACAGGAAGTTATAAAATCAATGACACTTGTGCTTACCTTATCTTCAAACGAGCTGTTTGGGAAATACGTGGTTGTTCGATGACGATTAATCTTTCACGTATCTGCATTCTGCGGGCTTACCTGAATTTACAGCTGGTGGTTTAATAACAAAAAATTCTCAAAATGTTTTCGTCAACTACAAGTCTATGAGTTAATCACATCACCATTTTTTGGGTTAATTGAGTTCGAAAACAATTTCTTTCTGGTAATTTAAAGACAACGCGAGTTATGTAATCCCCCATTTGTTATATATATAAAAGAAACTAATAATTAAGAAGTTATTAGAAATATTAGAAAATGCGCTAAGTGATGTGCAACAATGTCATGAAGGACAATTCAATTCAGTTTATTAACGTTCATGGGAACGGAAGCGCTACTTTGTAGCACAAGGATAAGAGACACTGCAGATGTCAGGTTACAGGCGGTCACAGACAGTCACGTACCGAGATTATCTGGAAAGGAAGCTGTTACGTGCCGAAATCGGCACTAGACATTAGTTAAGTTTTAATATGTGAGAATTTCGCGCCATAAATTTAAAAGACTTGTTGCGCGTACTTCCGTTACTTCAGAAGTGCGTTGCGCGAGATTTCGCGCCGACGCGTGTGGCAGAAGAAGGAAGTGGGGAATTTCCGAAAGACGCGTTGGTACTTGCCTCAGAAACGCGAAGAAGAGTGGTTGTGTGGTATCTTATCGTAAGGCGTCGCCGTGGATCAATGTAGTAAGCGTAAGACTACGGATCCCAAGGTCCCGAGTTCAAATCCCGACACGGCCGACTGCTTGAAAAATGGCAGGTGAGCATTTTTCACAAAAATTACGCCCTCGTTCGGATGAGAGGTTAAATGAAGGTCCCGTGTGTGAGTTACAGATCCCTACCTTGCTGGAACGGCAAGGGTTCTGCAAAATTCTAAAATTCCAGGCAACAAATACTCGCCTCCTGGCCAATGTAGTACCTTCGGGTGGAGCATTGGAAATGTAAATGAACGGTATCTTATCGTATCTTTGTGTTATGTACATTCCTTTTGCCCTTATCGTTCCCTAACCCAGTCCCTTATCGTACCTCTGCATACAGAAAGAAGACAATCAAATTTGGATGCAACCTGGCTCAAGAAATCCCACGACCCGACAGAGATTAGTCAAGGCAGCCCATACCCGAGAAATATTAGCGAAACCACGGGCGACCATCGTGGAGTGATCCTGAAGGAAGCTTTACAGATTCACGTAAGTACCCCTTGGGGGTTCTGTAAAATTTGTATACTTTGAAAATGTGTTCAATAATTTGCATATTGTGTGATGTCATAGATAATTTGCGCGTCAATTTTCACATTATGTAATATCGCTACCAACTGTCATTTGTGGCGCATGTATCACGTCGACGGGGCGATAATAAAGCTCGCAACAAAGTAATTATGAATAGATTTAAGATAGCAACATTGTATTATGAATAAGAGTCAAGTGTAAGCACACATTAGGTCTGCAAATTCCCACAGCCATGTGAGGGGCTAGGGATATTATAAAAGGCCCGGGAGCCCCACTCGAAGACAGTTAATCCATCGTTCAGCTTTAACATTGCAGTTCGTTAGATAACTCACTTTGTACAATTAATTAATATATTTTCGACTTAGAATAATTCATTTTCAAGATTGTCAAAATTCAATATTAATTTCTGTGTAAATAAATAAATGTGTTAAGAAGTTTGGAGAAGTCTTTTTAAAAAGGACCGCTCGCAGCCATGAACCTTAACTCGCGCTGCGTCTTCTACTTCTTCAGATTGTTGAATTGTCTGCTTGCAAGTGATTAGAACAGGCCAAAACTAAACGTTCAAGATCATGGCAGTTTAAAAATGTGATCGAACTTCAACTCCTTGTTGAACAAATCGCTGTGCTGGGACACGATCATGGTGGTTTCAAGGAGGAGGGAAGAAGCGAGCGTCTTCTGTACAAATGTCGTCATATTTAAGCCCCAGAGGTGTAACGTTTTGTTTCTGTCATATCAAGACCCTGTAGGTATAAATCTGTCCTTCTAAGCTGCCGATGCCGTCATATCTGTCCTTCTAAGCTGGCGATGCCGTCGTATCTGTACTTGCAGATATAGCTCTGCCTTTTTGAGTTGCCGACGCAGGTGCCGATATAGTTATAACTATTCTTCGGAGCTTTCGATGTCCCCGTTTATACACCCTGCAAGTGTGACTATCATTCTGAGCTGGCGATGTCGTCATATCTAGACCTTGTAGATATAACTCTGCCCTTCGAAACTGCCGCTGCCGTTATTCTATTTTGAGATGCCGATGCCGTCATATATAGACGCTATGAATATAACTCAATCCTCGGTGCTGTCATATCTAGCCCCTGTAGGTATAATGTTGTTTTCTTTAGCTGTTGGTTTCGTCACATCTAAGCCTTTTAAATATAACTCTCTTCTACCGAGTTATCGATGTCGTGATATATAGGCCCTGCAGGGATAAATCTGTCCCCCTGAGTTGCCGATACCGTCATAACTAGACCTTGTAGGTCTAACTCGGCATACTTGAGCTGTCGATGTCGTCATATTCAGAATTGGCAAATATAACTCTGTCTTCCTTAGCTACCGATGCTATCAAGCCTAGACTCTGTACGCACGCACAACTCTGTCCTCTTGAGTGGCAGATGCCTTTCAGATATAACTTTGTTCTTTTAAGCTGCCGATGTTGGCAGAGATGGAACCTGCAAGTATAACTCAGTTTCTCTGATCCGTCGTTGTCATATGTAAATCTTGTGAGTATAACTCTATCCTTCTGAGCTGCCGCTACCGTCATATCTAGACCCTTCTGGTATAAATTTGTCCATGTCGTCATCCCTTGTCGCTGCAGGTATAAATCTGTCCTTCAAAGCTGCCGATGCCGTCATATCTGTCCTTCTAAGCTGTCTATGTCGTCATATCTGTCCTTCTAAGCTGTCGATGCGTCATATCTATACTAGAAGATATAACTCTGTCTTTTTATGCTGCGGGCGCAGTAATTTCTAGACCCCTACAGGTATAGTCCTTCGGAGCTGTCAATGCCCCCGTTTATACACCCTGCAAGTGCGACTCTGTCGTTCTAAGCTGACGATGTCGTCATATCTATACCTCGTAGATATAACTCTGCCCTTTGGAACTGCCGATCCCGTTATATCTATTTTGAGATGCCAACGTCGTCATATATAAATGCTGTCATATCTGGCCCCCGTAGCTGTTTTCTTTAGCTGTTGATTTCGTTACATTCAGATCTTTGAAATATCTCTCTTCCACCGAGTTACCGATGCCGTGATATATAGACCCTGCAGGAATAAATCTGCTCTCCTGAGTTGCCGATACCGCCACGACTAGACCCTGCAAGTATAACTCTGCTTACCTGTGCTGTCAAAATCGTCATATTCAGAACTGGCAAATTTGTCTTCCTAAGCTACCGATGCTATCGAGCCTAGACTCTGTACGCACGCACAATTGGCAGATGCCGTTATATCTAGACCTTTTAGGTATAACTCTGCTCTTTTGAGCTGCTGATGTTGTCATAGATGGAACTTGCAAGTATAACTCAGTTTCTCTGACCCGTCGTTGTCATATATAGACCATTCTGAACTGCTGCTACCGTCATATCTAGACCCTTCTGGCATAAATTTGTCCATGTCGTCATACCTAAGCGCTGCAGGTATAAATCTGTCCTTCTAAGCTGCCGATGCCATCATATCTAGACCCTGTAGGTATAACTCTGCCCCTTTGAGCGTCAGATGTCACCTAAACCCTGTAGATGTAGCTCTTCTCTCCTGGGCCGCTATCGAGGCGCTGTAGGTACAATTCTGTCCTTCTGAGATGCCGATGTTGTGATATATTGACGCTGTAGGTATACCTCTATCCCACTGAGTTCCGATACAGTCATGCCTAAAACCTGTAGGAATAACGCTGTCTTGCTGAGGTGTCAATATCGTCATATAAATGCCTTGCAAACATAAATCTGTTTTTGGGAGCTGCCGATGCCGTCATATCTAGACCCTGTAGGTACAACTATATTTGCTTGAACCATAGATGCCATTATATTTATCCCCTGTAGTTATAACTCTACCTTCTTAAGCTGCCGATGCCGTTATATCTAGACGCTGTGGGTCTAGCTCTGTCCTGAAATGTCAATGCCGTCATACATAGACCCCATAGGTATAACTCTCTTTTTGAGCTGCCGATGCCGTTATATCTAGACCATGTAGGTATAACGCTGTCTTCCTGAGCTGTCGACGTTGTCATATTAGCCGTTGCAAACATAACTCTGTCCTCCTGAACTGCAGATATCGTTATATCTAAACCCTGTAGATACAAGCCCCTGAGCTGCCAATGCCGCTAGCATGTCTGGACTCAGCAAATATAACTCAGTCCATCTGACCTGCCATGGTCGTCATATATAGACCCTGTAGGTGTAACTCTATCCTCCCGAGCTGCTGTTATCGTCATATTTAAATCCTGCAGGTACAAATATATTTTTTCTTGTAAGCTGCCTATGCAATCATATCTAGGCGTAGCAGTTCTAAGCTGCCGATGCCGTCACATCTAGACCCTGCAGGTTTAACCCTCCGAGCTGCCGATGCCATCATATCTAGATCCTGTAGGTACAACTATGTTCGCTTGAGCCACAGATGCCATTATATCTATCTCCTCTAGTTATAACTTTACCCTCCTGAGCTGCCGATGCCGTTATATCTAGACTCTGTCCAGAGATGTCAATGCCGTCATATATAGGAATAACTCTATCTTCTTTAGCTGCCGATGTCGTCATATCTAGACCATGTAGGTATAACGCTGTCTTCCTGAGCTATAGACGTCGTCATATTAGGCTTTGCAAACATAACTCTGTTCTTCTGAGCTTCCGATGCCGTCACATATAGACCCTGCAGATATAATTCAGCTTCTGAGCTGCTGCTACCGTCCTTCCAAGCCCCTGCGGGTATAAATCTATCCTTCTGAGTTGCCATGCAGGTTTAACTCCGTCTTCCTGAACCATCGTAATATCTATGACTTGCAGATACAGCTCTGTTCTTACTGAGCTACCGACGCCGTTAGACCACGTAGCTACAATTCTGTTCTCATGAGCTGCAGTGCCGTTATATCTAAACTATGTGTATATAAACTTCTGAGTTGCCGATGCTGTCATGTCTGGACTCGACAACTATAACTCAGTCTTTATGATCGGCCGTGGTCATCATATATAGAGCCTGTAGATACAACTTTAACCTTCTAAGATGCTGCTACCGTCACACCTAGACCCTGCAAGTATAAATCTCTTCTTATGCGTAGCTATACCGTCATATCTAAATCGTGCAAGTATTGCTCTGTCTTCCTGAGCTGTCAATGTCGTCATATCTAGAACTTACAAATATAACTCTGTTTTTCAGAGCTTTCGATGTCGTGGTACCTAGACTCTGTGAGTACTACTTGGTCTTTCTGAGCTGCAGATGCCCTTACATGTACACCCTGTAAATATCTCTGTCCTCCTAAGGCGCCGAAACTGTCACTTCTGTACTCTGCTTATATAACTCAGCCTTTCTGACCGACCATTTGTCATATATAGATCGTGCAAGTATGACTCTGTCCTCGTAAACTGCTGCTACCGTCATAACCAGACCTCTCCTTCTAAGATACCGATTCATTCATATCCTGACCTTGCTCATATAACTGTCTTTCTGAGCTGCCGATGTCGTCATATTTAGATTATGCAGATATAACTCATCACATGCCAAACTGGCTATGTATCATTTTTAGATTTAGATATAATTTGTAAGTTAATTTCCGCGCATTTTCTAAATTAATAACGCTAACTTCCGTCGTCGCTGACAGTCGCGTCTGCGCAGAAGGAATGCGGATGTGCGTGAGTGTCGAAAGCGGGGATTAAGTTACGAGACATGAACCAAGCAACAACTATCTGAGTGGAGTGTGTTTTTTTAGAAACAAGTATGTAGGTTCCCTGTACCTGGTACTTTATTTCCTTCAACCACCTACGAGTGCAATAGAAGTAAGACGAATAGCAAATTTGGTGATCAACATGGCGTAATCGAACCCAACAACCACGTGCTGGACCCTGATGAAGTTCCGAGATACTCCTCACGTAAGTAATTTGATTTTACTTAAATCAGGGGATGTATTTTTGATTTAGACAGCAATTGCATCACCCGGTAAAACGTGATCTGTAGAAATTAAAATGGTGGGTAAATTTGCCGCGTAATTATAACACTTTGTCTTTCTGAGGTGCCGATGTCGTCATATTTAGATTATGCAGGTATAACTGTCTTTCTGAGGTGCCGATGCAGTTGTAGTTGTTTTTCTGTCCTTCGGAGCTGTCCGTGTCGTTATCTCTATACCCTGTAGCTTTAACTCTGTTCTCCTAAGCGGCCGATGCCGTCATACCTAGACTCTGCAAGTATAATTCTGAACCTCTGCGCTGCCGGCGACGTCATGTGCTTCTGAGCTGCCGATGCAATCATACCTAGACTTTGCAAGTATAATTCTGTCCGCCTAGGCTGTCTATGACGTCATACGCAGACACTGTGTGTATCGCTCTCCACCTGAGTTGCAGATGCTGTCATAAATGTAGAACCGGTAAGCATAAGTCCCTCCTCCTGAGCTGGAAATGCCGTCATGTCTAAACCCTGTAGGAATCTCTGTCCTCTTGAATTACCAATGCCGTCGTATATCTTCCCTGTGAGTATGTCCCTCCTCCTCCTAAACTACCGATGTCGTCATATCTTATAAGTTTGCCCTTCTGAGCTGACGTCGTCATAGCTAGACCTTGCAAATATAACCGTTCTTCTGAGCTGCCGATACCATTATATCTAGACGCTGTAGGTATACCTTTGTCTTCTTGAACTGCCGATGCCTTCATATATAGGCTCTGTTGTTACATTACAAATTTGGCAATGTACATTGTTAAATATGTATATAAATTCCCGCGATTATTTTCAAATAAACTGGTCAATTTCCGTTGTCCCCGAGTCGCGTCTGCGCGGAGTGAATGGCACAAGTGCGCGCGGTGTGATATGACGCCATTAGACTATGAGACCTGAAGCCGAGAACATTTACCTGTGTCGTGTCTGTCTTTTCTATTTTTTAGAATGTAGGTCCCCTTCTACCTTATCTTCGCGTTCCTTATACCTGGTTGTTGCTTCTCGTCCCACCTACGAACGAGCAATAGAGGATGCATGAATAAATCTGGCTTAGCAAATAGCGTGATGTACCCACAACGGGATGGCCATGGGATTTGGCGGTAAGGTGCGATTTAAGTGAGTACATTGCTTTTATTTATATTGTAAAAGTAAATCTAATCATTGTATCATTTTTAAACGTGTTTTGTATTTGGTACAAATGTCGCGTAATCATGTTATAATAAACGATTGCGCAATAATATGAAACGCGAAAAGTGTAACAGTGGCGCCCAACGCGGTGCTCTGAAAGTATAAGTCTCTCCTCCTATGCTGCCGACTACGTCATATCTAGATCTTGTAGATATAACTCTGTTCTCCCGAACTGCCGATGCCGTCATACTCGGAGCCTGTCTTCTTGAGCTACCAATACCGTCATGTTCAAGCCTTGCAAATACAATTGCCCTTTTGAGCTGTCAATGCCGTCTTATCTAGACCCTGTTGGTACAAGTCTGTCTCTCGGAGCTGCTAAGAGCCTAATATCTAGGCCCTACAGAGCTTTCATTGCTCAATGTCTAGGCCCTACAGAGCTTTGACTGCCTACGACTAGTCTAAGGAAACCAAAGAGGTATGGCCGTTACTGTATGTTTACATCAAGGAGACATATTTAATCTATTTAACATTCAACTTCTTTACAAATTCATTCTAAGAAAGTAACTAAAATGAACTTTAATATATTTATTCTGTTTGGAACCTCACGTCTTAACAGTAAATGATATAAGCTGGAACCTGTTCGTTAGTAACCAGAAATAAACTGAAAGAGCCACTAGAAACCTGAAGATGACGTGCGATCCAGTCAAAACATCGTCAGGCTCACAGGATTTGCAGAACATGTTGATAACTCTAGGCGGTACGTTTAAATACAAAGCATTAGGAAGTGCTAATGTTTGAGACTAGCAAGCAAAATCATATACGCGCACGCATACACGCACACGTACACGCGCGCGTAAACAAATCTACAGCTGAAAAAAAGCATAATTTACGATTTATTGGCCAAAAGTGCGTTATTTATCTATATACATCACGCAAACATTACGTAAACTAAAATATTTGATACAGTGTAATAAATTTGGCGCCCAACGTGTTCTAGACAATATTCTATAAGCACATGACGTTGAAGGCATTCTGTCAAGCTGTAGGCTAGACACTAATCAAATTCCAAGGGCAACTTATTACTGTAAGACATTTTGCGAACGGGCGCTCATATGCGTTGGCTTCCTAAAGTACTCGTCTCCTAGGCACAATTTCTAGCAAGTGTCCTCTCGTGATTATGTGAACGATTGAGTTCCATGGAAGTCGTAAAACAACCACATAATTTATCGAAAACGGTTGGTCAACGGCATGACACCGAATTCCGCTTGTGATACAGCATACAAATGACCGTTCACTAGTATGTGGCTTTAGCTGGCCTTGGGTAACACCGTCCCGGTTTCTTAAGCGGATCTTCAGATCACCAGTCCTCACGTTTCTCTCTGTGTACATTTTTGTGTGAAATCATCCCAGGCACTCTAGAAAAACGGCTCCCTGCTCTAGAATCAGACGCGCGAGTCAGTAGTGCTGGTCTATAAATATTTTTTCAGTCTTGTGTGATGCAGAATAACCATACACATTTCACGCAAGCGGTTGCTCGCGCGTATGTGAACATGCGTGGCATTTCAAATCGTCCTTCGAAGTTGAGGAATAACCACACATACTGCAGGTACGTGATCGTTTAACAGCATGCGACTTCATGTGCCCCTGCAAATAACTCTTACGTGATGCAGAATAGTCGCACAAGAAGCATACAAATTGCTTTTCGGCAGTATGTGAACGCATATGGCACTTTAGGTTAATTTTTACTGTGGCGGTGTAATTACACAAACTGCACGGAAATAAACGCTCGTTGAAGTGTAACTGCACGTGAGCCCGTAAATTATGCTTGTAAGATGCTGAAAAGTCGCATAAATTGCAAGAAAAAGGACGCTCGTTGGTGTGTGTGCGAGTGTGGTTTTGTAAGGTACTTTTCAATGTTGTAGTGTATGTGCAGAAGGTGCACGCGAAAGGACGTTCGTTAGTATGCGAGCACATATGCCGGCGTAAATTGCATTTCTGTAGTGTTGTATACTTGCATAGATTACACGCGAATGGTCGTTCGTTAGTATGTGTTCGAATATGTTTTTTTAGTGTACCTCGTAGCACTGTGGAATAGTTACACAAAATGCACGCAAACGGGCGAGTGTATGTACGCGGTCGTATGTGTTTCTTTGCGGTAGGTGCGTGCAAGTTGTACGCAAGTAGTTGTTCGTTAGTATGGTACCAGATATGAGTCTGCAAACTAGTTTTGCGAATTGCAGTATAGTCACATAAATGACACGCAAATGGTCGCTCGTGCGTGTGTAACTTAACGTGATTTTGCAGAGTTTCTTTACGTATTGCAGAGTAGTCACAGAAATTACATACAAACAGCCTTTGGTTAGTATGTAACCGAATGTGACACTGCAGGGAGCTTTTGTGTAGGGTAGTATAGTCACACAAACTACATACAAACGGTCGCTTGTTTGTATGGGACTTTACGTGTCTCTTTAAATTACTCCTTTGTAACGCAGCGTAATTACACAAATTGCACATAAACGACCGCTCGTTAGTATGTGTTCGAATATGATTTTGTAAAGTACTTTTAAGCGCTGCTGAATAATTACATAAACTACAAAGAAACGGCCGCTCGTTGGTATGTGACCTAATATGCCTTAGCAAGTGGCTCTTTTCAAAAGCTGTATAGTTACACAAATTGCATGCGAATGGGCGTTCGTTAACGTGTGAGCGTACGTGACGTTTTAAACAATTCTTCCACGTTGTAAAATAACCGCACAAGTTGCACCGAAGAGGTGGTAGACTAGCGTGGGATGCTACATGACGCGCCAAATCACTTTTATGTGCTGTGGAATAATTGCACAAATTACACGCGAACAATCGTATGTTTGTGCAAGCAAGAACGTGCTGTTGTAGTGTACTTTTACGCGCCGCTGAGTAATCGCACAATTTACACTTGTACGGTCTTTCGTGAGTATGTGTGATCATATGGCGGTTTAAAGCGTCCTTTCGAGGTGTGGAGTACCCACATAAGCTGCATTGAAATGACTGTGCGTTATCGCGTGGCCACATATTGCTTTGCAGGTCAACTTTATCTAAGGGAATAATTGCATCCGATTCCGAGCAAAAGCTCAGATTGCAAGCTAATTTGAACGATACAGAATAGCTATGCGCTTTACTGTTACAGCGTGTGCTGGAGCTTTCCCGGGAGCTGGAATGGCTGCAGCTACGCAGATCTCTACTGGGGGTGAATGATTTTAGGTACTGCACATACTTTCCTCAAGCAGAAGCAGCTACATTTTATGGTATTTCTCTCGTAACCTTTGATAATGGCAATTCCTACACGTCAAACAATTTTTGATCATGCAAATTTCTTAAACTAGTTGAAATCGCCCCTAGAACACAAAGGGTTCGATAGAGCTACAAAACGCCGCTCAAGTATAATCTGTACGGTGGCTTCAAGGTGAACGTGTCCGGCGGTCGTAGGAGTCTAATTTATCTAATCGGCTGGAGTTACATCAATCAGATTAAATTCGCAAGTGTTGCCGTATCTCAAAGGGAGTCTACTCTTCTTTTAAGATCGGCGGTCGGGTTGTTTTCGAATTGAATTCAGCGGTTTTGGAAACGTTCTGTAATCGCATCGATGAGTCTACAACCGCAAACGTTGTCCTATCTCAGAGAGCAACGATCGAACAGTTTTGAATGTTAGCTTGTCCCGTGTCTGTGTTTTCAAGGATAAAAGCTCCGCACCCTTTCTGTTTAGTCGGCAAGTTGATACCCTGTTGGTGCCGTCCTTGTTATCTTCGCGTGTGTGTTCAAACCTTAATTATTCTAGGCAACTTTTTTCAAAGTCGTACGAATTAGACCCCGTAAACTTGACAAGGTGATACTTTACCTTGAGACGCAATATATAAACATACAGTTAGCACAAGCACGGTTGCATCGAAGAATGATAGTTTAATTGCACTTTTTGGACAGTGGAAGGTGCTTTGAGAAACAACTAAATCAGAAAGCTTTTGCGTTTTTTCCTATACGTTTTTTCTCGTAAGCTTAAGCTTAAAATAGTCCTAGTCCGCGACGTTCCAGTATCCTAACTGATTGATGCCGCTTCTCATTCCCGTGCTCTTCAGTAAACTACGACCTCTTTAATTATGGTTTACACAAGTTGTTGACTGTGCTTCTTCAGTCTTTTTAAGACTTCCTGTATAATTTTCCACAGCTCTACTTATAGTTCGCTGCTCCAGAAAAAGCGTACGCCGTTTTCGCCGTTTCCTTTTCTCTGAGCATTTCTACTGTCTTCTTGCGTTTCGATGTGTACGACCAAGATCGGCTCGATTACAGGAACGTCTGGATAGTGACATCACTTTTTTTTATCAAATTCTTACCCTTTGTTCGTAAAATTTGTCAATATTGGACTAGTTCCAAAATTGAATTTCTGTGGCGATACTACGATGGTGCAACGGTCATGAGTCGATAAAAAAGTTGCAGGCGTGTACAAACGACAAATATATAAAACGGTATGAAGCAACAGTTAGCACTTGCGCCGTATGGATTTTGTAAACGTAAGGAGGCGGAATTAGCATAAACTATTTTTTGAGTATGAAGACATGGGATTTAGTTGAAACGTTTTTTACAACACGTGACACCTAAACGAACAGAGTACACAGCGCGTGCGTTTACGTATCTATAGAACAAAATTAAATCAACGTTAAAGGAGTTAATTAAAATAAAAGAAAGTCGTTTAAATTTATTAACCAAAATGACAATAATTTTTTAGGTAATACAACACAACAACTTTAAGTAGTTGCGGTTTCAAGGTTGTCTTAGATAAAAACCTGTTTATACATTAATAAAAAACTAAGATTTTAATATTATACAAAGCAACATCTTCTGACTAGCACTTAACAAATTACACTAAGAACAATTTTTTTGTATGTACAACCCTAAATTACAGCGCACTACAAGGTCATTTCTAACTATAAACGGGGTTATTTTATGGTTTAAACAATTGTAACATCGCCTTGCTATGTTAAACGAGTTTAACCTTAGAAATTATTGGGCTAAACTCTAATAATAAGTTTGCCTTTAGGAATAAAATTTTTGAGGTGAAAATTACGATGGCGCAAAAAGTATGACCGGATAAAAATTCTATCAAACAGGTAACGTATTAACTACTAATTATTTTAACGGCCTTACTAGCTCTGAACAAACAAGTGCACTAAAAACAATTCCTGTGTCTGTTAACATAAATTACAACACAACAAGGTTCTGACCTAAGGACCGGGGGGGATTTTAAGGGTAATTGTGGCTGAAATGACCGCGATGTCACTCTTAGCGCGTTAAACGTGTTTAAGTTTTCAAACTGTTGCAGTATCGAATATAGAATTTGCGGTCTTCAGGAATTGAATTTTAATGGCTAAACCTACGATGGTGCAAACTCTATGACCGGATGCAAAATAATAAAAAAACATTCTAGTGACGATAAGTCTGAATTGTACTACGAATAACTTGTTTCTGTCTTACTCCAAGGTCATTTTTAACTCTAAAAGGGTCGTGGTAATTTAAGCAATTGCAGCGTTATCTAGCTACAAAAAGGCTATTTTAAACGTAATTGTTACTTGAACAATTTGACGTTACCCTTAACGCGTTAAAAAGATTTAACCTATGGAATTCGTAATAATTTTGATGACAAAACTTACGATACCGCAAACGCTATGAACATTTGCAGAATTATAAAAAGTTTCGTCTTACGGCGATAGTTCTACAGTACTAAGAACAGTTCTTGTATTTGTCCTACAAGGCAACGTCTCTCTATTGAAGGGTGACTGACGATTTAAACACTTTCATCATTTATACGTTAAACGAGTCTAACTTTCAAATTCTTGAACTCCGATTTAAAATTTTACTTTTCGAAAGAGAATTTTTAAGGTCAAATCTCTATGACGATGCAAATGATATGAGCGGCGATAACGTGACATCTAGCGACATTGATATTAACCTCTAACTATTTTTATACTTTTGTCTAGTTAATTGTAGACAACCAATTGCACTAAGAGCAAATTTGTATCTGGTAACGTACATTAAAGTTCCTACAAGGTTGTTTCTAGGTACAAAAGGATTATTTTAGAGGTTGTTATTGCTGAAAGATTGTGATGTCACTCTTAACGCGTTTAAAGAGGGCAACTCCTAAATTGTTGCACCCTCCGACATAGAATTTGTTATTTTTAGGAACTAAATCTTGCTGGATAAACTTACGATGCTGCAATCGCTATGGACGGATACGAAATTATGAAAAGTATCTACGTCAGCTACGATAACTCTATTCCACTAAAGACAATTCTTGTGTATCTTACTACAATGTCATTTCTCACTATTGGAGGGTTAGTGGTTATTTAAATATTTGCAACGTCATCGTTAACATGTTATACGAGATTTGACTTTCAAATTGTTGGACTCAACTCGAATATAAAATTTCACTTTTAGGAAAAGTATTTTTAAAGTCAAATTTATGATCGTGCAAATGCTATGAGCGGTGATGTGACATCTAACGGCGTTGGTATTGTACTAACCTCTAACTATTTTAACATTTTTGCCTTGTTGACTCTAAACAAACAATTTCACCCGGAACCAAGTGGTATTTGTTAGCGTACATTAAATCCCCTACAAGGTCGTTTCTAGCTACAAAAGGGTTGTTTTAAACGCAGTTGTTGCTGAAGAAATTGTGACTTCACCCTTAACGCGTTAAATGGGTTTAACCCTACAAATTGTTGCGCTCTCAGATATAGAACTGGTAATTTTTGGGAATACAATTTTGATGGCTAAACTTACGACGGTGCAGTCGCCATGAACAGATTCGAAATTTAAAAAAAAATGTGATGTTTAATGTGATAGCAATGCCTTACCAATTTCTCAGTATAAGAGGATTAGGGGTGACAAACAATTGCGGCGTAATTGTTGACATGCCAAACGAGTTTAACTTTCATATTGTTAAACTTAACTCGGATGTATAATACCTATACGGAGAGAATTTCTAAGGCCTAATTTATGATGGCGCAAATGCTATGGCCGGCAATAACGTGACCTTTAGCAGCATTGATATTCACCTCTAACTATATTTAGACTTTCACCTTGTTAACTCTTAACAAACAATTGCACTAAGGACAAACTCGTATCTGTTAGCGTACATTAAAGTTCCTACTAGGTTGTTTCTATCTATAAAGTGGGTGTTTTAGTTGCAGTTGTGGCTGAAAAAATTGTAGTTTCACTTTTAAAGCGTCAAAAGGGTTTAAACCTTCCAATTGTTGCAAACTCGGATATGGAATTTGTAATTTTCAGAAATAAAATTTTGATGGCTAAACTTATGATGGTGCAAGCGCAATAAAGGAATGCTAAATTTAAAAAGACATGAGATGTCTGATTACGATATCTCTATTGCACTATGAACAATGCTTGTAATTTGTAGTAATTGTGATTGTGATTGTGATTGCGATTGTAATTGCGATTGCGATTGCGATTGCGATTGCGATTGCGATTGCGATTGCGATTGCGATTGCGATTGCGATTGCGATTGCGATTGCGATTACGATTAGCGTTGCGATTGCGATTGCGATTGCGATTCGGTGCGATTACGTGCGATTGCGATTGCGATTGCGATTGCGTGCGTGCGATTGCGATTGCGATTGCGATTGCGATTGCGATTGCGATTGCGATTGCGATTGCGATTGCGATTGCGATTGCGATTGCGATTGCGATTGCGATTGCGATTGCGATTGCGATTGCGATTGCGATTGCGATTGCGTTGCGATTGCGATTGCATTGCGAGTTGCGATTACGTGCGATTACGATTGCGATTGCGTTCGATTGCGATTGCGATTGTGCGATTACGATTGACGGTCGATTGCGATTACGATTGCGATTACGATCGATTAAGTACGATTGATTCGATTGAATTCGTGATTGTAGATTGTAATTAATGTATAATTGATAATTGTAATTATGTAATTGTGATTGTAATTGTGATTGTGAATTGTGATTGTAATTGTGATTGTGATTTATTTGTATTGTGATTGTATTGTGAATTGTAATTGTGATTGTAATTATGATTGTAATTTAATTGATTATGATGTAATTTGATTGTAATTGTAATTATGTGATTATAATTGTAATTGTAATTATAATTGTAATTATATTTAATTGTAATTATAATTATAATTATAATTGTAATTATAATTATAATTATAATTATAATTATAATTATAATTATAATTATAATTATAATTATAATTATAATTATAATTATAATTATAATTATAATTATAATTATAATTATAATTATAATTATAATTATAATTATAATTATAATTATAATTATAATTATAATTATAATTATAATTATAATTATAATTATAATTAATTAATTATAATTATAATTATAATTATAATTAATTATAATTATAATTATAATTATAATTATAATTATAATTATAATTATAATTATAATTATAATTATAATTATAATTATAATTAATTAATTATATATTTATTAATTATAATTATGTAATTTATTAATTATAATTATATAATTATAATTATAATTATAATTATAATTATAATTTATTAATTATAATTATAATTATAATTTAATTATAATTTATTGTAATTATAATTTATGTGATTGTGTTATTATGTAATTATTTGATGATTATTAATTGATAATTAATGATAGATTATTAGATTGATTAGATTAGATGTATTGTATGTAATTATGTAATTTATTTATTGTATTATGATTGTATTGATATTTGATTATATTGTAATTTGATTGTGATTGTAATTGTGATTGTGATTAGTGATTGTGATTATGTAGATTGTAATTAGATTGTAATTATGATTGTGATTGTGATTGTAATTATGATTGATTTAATTGATGATTGTAATTGTAATTGTGATTGTAATATGATGTAATGAATGTAATGTATTAATTAGATGTAATTAACGTAATTACTGATACATTAATGTACATTAATTACTGAATTAACGAATATTAATGTAATTAATGTAATGTATTAATATTGTAATTGTATTGTAATTGTAATTGTAAATTGTAATTGTAATTGTAATTATGTAATGTAATTGTAATTGTAATTGTAATTGTAATTAATGTAATGTAATGTATTATGTAATTAATAATTATAATTATGTAATTATAATTGTAATTATAATTATGATTAGTAATTAATATATTAATTAGTAATTAGATTAGTAATTGTATAATTATAATTTAATTTAATTATAATTATAATTTAATTAATTTAATTAATTAATAATTATAATTATAATTATAATTATAATTAATTTAATTATAATTATAATTATAATTATAATTATAATTATAATTATAATTATAATTATAATTATAATTATAATTATAATTAATTTAATTATAATTATAATTATAATTATAATTATAATTATAATTATAATTATAATTATAATTATAATTATAATTATAATTATAATTATAATTATAATTATAATTATAATTATAATTATAATTATAATTATAATTATAATTATAATTATAATTATAATTATAATTATAATTATAATTATAATTATAATTATAATTTATAATTATTAATTATAATTATAATTATATTAATTATAATTATAATTATAATTATAATTATAATTATAATTATAATTATAATTAATGTAATTATAATTGATAATTATTAATTATATTATATTGTAATTATATTTAATTGTAATTGTAATTGTAATTATAATTAATTATATTGTATTATTGTAATTGTAATTATATTGTAATTGTAATTATGAATGTAATGTATTGTAATTGTGATTGTATTATGAATATGATTGTATTGTAATTGTAATTAGTGATTGTAATGTATTGTAATTAGTGATTGTACGATTCGATTACGATTACGATTACGATTACGATCGTATTGATTGTAATTACTGTAATGTAATGTAGATTGTGATATGAATGAATTATGATTATGATTGTAATTATGATTGTAATGTAATTGTGATTGTAATTGTGATTGTATTGTGATTGTAATTGTAATGTAATTGTGATGTGATGTAATGTACTATGTAATTATGTAATTAAGTAATGTAATGATTGTGATTATGATTCGTAATTATATTGTAATTGTAATTATGTAACTAGTAATTGTAATGTAATGTAATGTAATGTAATGTAATGTAACTGTAATGTAATGTAACTGTAACTGTAACTGTAACTGTAACTGAATCAATTCAACATGTAACTGTAACTGTAACTTAACTGTAACTGTAACTGTAACTGTAACTGTAACTGTAACTGTACTGTAACTGTAACTGTAACTGTGAACTGTACTGTAACTGTAACTTACTGTAACCGTAACCGTAACCGTAATATAACTTAATGTAACTGTAACTTACTGATACGTAACTTACGTAACTGTAACTAACTGTAACTACGTAATGTAACTGTAACTGTAACTGTAACTGAACTGTAACTGTAACTGTAACTTAACTGTAACTGAACTGTAACTGTAACTGTAACTGTAACTGTAACTGTATAACTGTAATTATAACTGTAACTATAATGTAACTGAACTTAACTGTACTAACTGTAACTTACGTAACTGTAACTGTAATGTAGTAACTTTAACTATAACCTGTACGTAACTGTACTACATTAAATTACCGTAATTATAACCGTTATAAGTTGTAATCTATAATTAGTAATTATAATGTATTAACTGTAACTGCAACTATGCAACTGCAACTGTAACTGTAACTGTAACTGTAACTGTAACTGTAACTGTAACTGTAACTGTAACTGTAACTGTAACTGTAACTGTAACTAAAACGGTAACTGTAACTATAACTGTGGCGGCAACTGTGGCTGTGACTGTACCTGTAGCCGTAACCGTAGCTTCAACCGTAACCATAACCGCAACCGTAACTGTACCCGTAACCGTAACAGTAACCGTAAGTGTAACTGTAAATGAAACTGCAACTGCAACTGCAACTGCAACTGCAACTGTACCTGTAACTGTAACTGTAACTGTAACTGTAACTGTAACTGTAACTGTAACTGCAGCTGTAACTGTAACTGTAACTATAACTGTGGCGGCAACTGTGGCTGTGACTGTACCTGAACCCGTAACCGTAACTGTAGTTTCAACCGCAACCGTAACCATAACCGCAACCGTAACTGTACCCGTAACCGTAACCATAGCAGTAACAGTAACCGTAAGTGTAACTGTAGCTGTAACTGTAACTGTAACTGTAACTGTAACTGTAACTGTAACTGCAACTGCAACTGCAACTGTAACTGTAACTGTAACTGTAACTGTAACTGCAACTGTAACTGTAACTGTAACTGTGGCGGCAACTGTGGCTGTGACTGTACCTGTACCCGTAATCGTAACCGTAACTGTAGCTGCAACCGCAACCGTAACCATAACCGCAACCGTAACTGTACCCGTAACCGTAACCATAACAGTAACCGTATCGGTAACCGTAACTGTAACTGTAATTGTAATTGTAATTTGTAATTCAAACAATTTGACGTCATCCAGCGCATTAAACGCGTTTAACCTATCGATTTGCTGCACTTTCGGATGTGAAATTTATCAATTCCACGAAAAGAATTTTTAAGGTAAAACTTACGATGGTGCGGACGCTTTTTGGGAATAGAACATTTAAGCCGAAACTTACGACAGTACAAACACTATGGGAGGATCAAAAATATTAAGAAGCTGGACCCGATTATAGAACTTTACTTTATGATAAAGGAGTTTAAGGCTAAATTTGCCATAGTGCAAGTGTTATGAATGGATAACTGGTATTTAGCAAAAATTGATATTAGCCCCTAACTATTTTTACACTTTTGTCGTATTAACTCTAAACAATCAATTGCGCAACGAACAACTTTGTATCTATTAAATTCTATTACAAAGTGATGTCTAGATTGAAAGGGGTTTGCTCTAAAGATGGTTGTGGTTGAAACAGTTTCGATGCCAATCTTATGATGTCAAACGGTTTTAACTTTTAAAATTGTTGCAGTTTCAGATATAGAATTTGTAATTTTTAGGAATAGAATTTTGATGGCTAAACTTACGATGGTGCAAGCGGAATTATAAAAAACATGGATAGCTCTGAACAAACAATTGCACTTAAAGCCATTCTTGTATGTCTTATCACAAGCTTATTTTTTACTACAAGAAGGTGAGTAGTGATTTAAACATTGCGACGTCATTGTTTTTTTGTTAAACGAGTCTGACTTTCCGAATAAAAAAGTTTACTTTTACGAAAAGAATTTTTAATGCCAAAGTTACGAATGTACAAATGCTATGAGCAACGATAACGTGACATCTAGCAGTGTTGATATCGCCCTCTAAATATCTCTACACCTCTGTTTTTGTTAATTCCAAACAAATGATTACATTAGAACAAACTTGTATCTCTTAGCGTGCATTAAATTCATGAAATGTCGTTTCTAACAACAACGGGGTTGTTTTAGGGGTGGTTGTGGCTGATAAAATTTTAACGCCACTCTTAACGTATTTAGAGGGTTTAACCCAACAAATTGTTGTAATCTCGGATACAGAATGTATGATTTCTAGGAATAAAATTTTGATGGCTAAACATACGATGGTGCAAACGCTTTGAAAGAATGTGAAATTCTAAGAAACGTACGACGTCCAACCATGATAGCTTTGAACAATTTTTATATTTGTTTAACTATAAAGGGATTATGTGTTTGTGTGTGTGTGTGTGTGTGTGTGTTTAAACAATTACAGCGTTGTCCTTCACGTGTTAAACGAGTTTAATCTTTGAAATTGTTGCCCGACCCGGATATAAAGCATTACTTTAGGCATTGAATTTTAAATGCGAAGGTCTTACCGCAAGGTCATTTTTGACTACAAAGGGGTTAGTTGCAATTCACACAATTACAACGCCGCCCTTGACATGCTAAACGAGTTTAACCTTTCAAATTGTCGACGGACCCCAATTTAGGAATTGAATTTTTAAGGTGAAACTTACGATGCTGCGGACGGTTTTTGGGAATAAAACTTTTAAGGCGAAGTTTGCGACTGTACAATCGCTATGAGCGGACACAAAATTTTAAAGAGCTAGTCTGTCCTAAATCTAGTTGTCGTATGACGTTTTTGTTATCTAATCAAATAAACTATGACAAGTTCCGTTCAATTAAAATCCCATACGTTTCTTAATAACGTACTGAACTTGAATCTTCTTATAGCTTAGATGATTAGAAATCTTATACTATTTAGTACTAGACCAATCAGAAAAGCTGCTGCGCGCGCTCGAGCTCGGCTCTGCAGACCCTATGAGCTCACGCCGCTTATTAATAACCTTTTTTAAGATATCGGCAACGCCGCTATTCAACAGCGCGTTAATACAGTTACCGCTAGCCGGCGGCTGGTCCTGTTTAAACATATTCTGCTTCTGCCGTTGCAGCTCCTGCGGTTCGAGCGAGAACGCACGGCGTTCCCTAGGCCCTGGAGCAGCTTTTCCAATACGAAAGTTCTGCAAAACAACCCCGACTAAGCAAAAATAAAAGTGTAAGTTCGAATACTCACCGAAAATATAGGGAAGAGTTGTGAGAAGTACGAGTCGTTCCGTGACTCGTTAACTTCGTGCTCGTTGCGCTTGAGGGCGCTTTGTAAAATCTCGATGATGCGCTGCGAACAGCGCATGAGCTCTGCGACTTCCTCGTGCGATATCAATAGCTGTTCGGTGCTGATTTGTCCGGTGAATTCTCGGTGCGTGCTGCAGCTGCTTTTACAATCGGACAAATCCTCGGCCGTCTTCTCGTCGTTTGTCGATAGGTATGGACTCGATAAGTACCTGTTGTTCGGGCTGTTGTAGTTCAACCAGAAGTTATTCCACTCGCCGACTTTGGTGTCGACTTCCACCCCGTCGAAGCTGGTGCGGCCACTTCCAAAGTACTCGCTGTTGACGCTTTCAATCCAACTCAAGTAGCTCGAACTAGCCGTTATCAGGGTATTATCCTTGGGATCGGTATTCCGAAGATCACTAGAGTCGGAGAACGACGAGTCCATTGAGCTCGTGTCGCGGCTCGGAAACAAGCACGTCGTCGAGAACGCGTGTTTTGTTTTGTATTCCGAGATCGATTCCAAGCTGTGTCTGTACGTGCTGTCGAGCGATCGTCGGACGCGTTCGGGGTGCGGGTGCGTCTCAATCGGTTCGGATTTGATTGAGACTGGCGTTTCGTCTTCGACGACGTCTTTGGCGACAGCGCGTTTGACGGTGCCGGAGCGGTTAAGGCGTACAGGTCCCGGTGCACTGTATATTATACCGTCTTCTCTGTCTTTTTGCAGCATGAGAATGACGTTGTTGTGCGAGTTTCCGGACGAGCTTGAGTGCGATGAGCAGCTCGACATTTTCTCAAAGCTTGTACGCGCGTACTAAGGTGGATTGGGATGCGACGCGCAATGCTTTGGGTAATCGATAATGGGGTTAATTCGTTGCGTGCTTTTATGTGACGTTTTCGTGCGGAAGTAATTGATTGGATGGGTTTCACTTTGATTTATAATCGGATGAAGGAAGTGTATGGGGAGGGGTTGTCTGTGGGTGTTTTTTGATTCTGAACGTCGTTCACGTCATCGCTAATTAAACCACTACGTTTCAATTTAATACAAATCCGATTTTTAATTTGTACAGAAATAGATTCGATGACCGCATGACCGTCATAAACCAATAAGAATTGACTTAACGTAGTGGGTTGTTGAAATTTCTAGCATTTTATGAATAAAATTAGAAAGCATAAAGTACCGAATTTTTATTATTAAATTTACAAACGCTTTAAAAAACAAACGCTTATAATTTTATACATTTTAAAATATTTAAGTCCGTAAATTATAAGATTTACAATTTTACAGCGCGTGCTTTTAAAAAATCAGGTTTAAAGAGACCAAGTTTTAGTTTTTACGCTTTGGTTTTTAAATTTCAAAACCTTAAAGTATAAACGTGCTAAAGTTTAAAATTCTTAAATCTTTATATCCTTAAATTCTTAAGCTTTTTGATTTTAAAGCAACTACTTTTAAAAAATAAGGTTAAAAGCGTCTAAGGTTTAAGTCTTGGAATTCTAATCCTCTAAAGTTTGTTTTTTAAATCTATAAGAGACTAACCGTTTTTAAGCTACAAACTCTAAAGTCAAGGGTTTTTGATTTTAAAACAATTTCTTTTAAGAAATTAGGTTTAAAACGTTAAAGTTTTTAGTTTTTAAATTTTAATTTCCTAGGATTTGTTTTTTAAATTTAAAAAAGCTTTAAAGAAAAACTGTCTTAAAGTGATAAATTGTTAAATTTTTAAATATTTAAAACCTTAAAGTACTAGATTTAAAATTTTAAAGCGTGTGCTTTTAAGAAATCAGGCACAAGGCGACCAAGTTCTTAGCTTTCAAATTTTAACTTTTTATGATTTGCTTTTTTAATTTAAAAAACCTTAAAGAATAACCGTTTTTTGTTCATAAATTCTTAAATTTTAAGGTTTTCAATTTTAAAACAATTTCTTTTAAAAAATTAGGTTTAAAACGTCGAAACTTTTGTTTTTAAATTTTAAAAGTTTTTAGTTTTCAAATTTTAATTTTCTATGATTTGCTTTCTTAATTTAAAGAAAAATTTTAAAGAATAACGGTTTTATAGTCATAAATTCTTAAATTTTAAGATTTTCAATTTTAAAACAATTTCTTTTAAGAAATTAGGTATAAAACCTCGAAGTTTTTAGTTTTTAAATTCTAATTCTTTAGGATTTGTGTTTTAATTTAAAAAAAGTACTACAAAATTACTGTTTTAAAGTTATAAATTCTTAAATTTTTAAATATTCAAGGCCTTAAATTATTATATTTAAAATTTTAAAGCACAAGCTTTTAAGAAATCAGGTATAAAGCGATCAAATTTTTAGTGTTTAAATTCTAATTTTCTAGGATTTGCTTTTCAAATTTAAAGAAACCTTATAAAATTACCGTTTTAAAGTTATAAATTCTTAAAATTTTAAATATTTAAGATCTTAAATTATTAGATTTAAAATTTTAAACCGTGTGCTTTTAAGAAATTATGTATAAAGCCACCAAGTTTTCAAGTTTTAATTTTCTGTAATTTGCTTTTTAAATTTAAAAAACCTTAAAGAATAACCGTTTATAGTCATAAGTTCTTAAATTTTAAGATTTTCAATTTTAAAACAATTTCTTTTAAGAAATTAGGTTTAAAACGTCGAAGAAGTTTTTTGTTTTTAAATTTTAATTTTTTAGAATTTGTTTTTAAATTTAAAGAAACCTGAAAGAATAACCGTTGAGTGAGTTGAATGAGTTGAATAAGTTGGGTGAGTTGAGTGAGTTGAGTGAGTTGAGTGAGTTGAGTGAGTTGAGTGAGTTGAGTGAGTTGAGTGAGTTGAGCGACTTGAGCGACTTAAGCGATTTGAGCGACTTGAGCGACTGAAGTGACTTGAATGACTTGAATGACTTGAGTGGCTTGAGTTACTTGAGTGACTTGAGGGACTTGAGCGACTTGAGCGACTTGAGCGACTTGAGCGACTTGAGTGACTTGAGTGACTTGAGTGACCCGAGTGACCCGAGTGACCCGAGTGACCTGAGTGACTTGAGTGACTTGAGTGACTTGAGTGACTTGAGTGACTTGAGTGACTTGAGTGACTTGAGTAACTTGAGTGACTTGAGTGACTTGAGTGACTTGAGTGACTTGAGTGACTTGAGTAACTTGAGTGACTTGAGTGACTTAAGTGGCTTGCATGATTTGAGTGGTTCGAGTGACTTTTGTGACTTAAGTGACTTGAGTTACTTGAGTGACTCGAGTGGCTTGAATTACTTGAGTGGCTTGAGTTACTTGAGTGACTTGAGGGGCTTGAGCGACTTGAGCGACTTGAGCGACTTGAGCGACTTTAGCGAATTGAGTGACTTGAGTGACCCGAGTGACCCGAGTGACCCGAGTGACTTGAGTGACTTGAGTGACTTGAGTGACTTGAGTGACTTGAGTGACTTGAGTGACTTGAGTGACTTGAGTAACTTGAGTGACTTGAGTGACTTGAGTTACTTGAGTGACTCGAGTGGCTTGAATTACTTGAGTGGCTTGAGTTACTTGAGTGACTTGAGGGACTTGAGCGACTTGAGCGACTTGAGCGACTTGAGCGACTTGAGCGACTTGAGCGAATTGAGTGACTTGAGTGACCCGAGTGACCCGAGTGACCTGAGTGATTTGAACGACTTGAGTGACTTGAGTGACTTGAGTGACTTGAGTGACTTGAGTGACTTGAGTGACTTGAGTGACTTGAGTGACTTGAGTGACTTGAGTGACTTGAGTGACTTGAGTGACTTGAGTGACTTGAGTGACTTGAGTGACTTGCGTGACTTGAGTGACTTCAGAGGATTGAGTGACTTAAGTGACTTGTATGATTTGAGTGGTTCGAGTGACTTTTGTGACTTAAGTGACTTGAGTGACTTGAGTGACTTGAGTGACTTGAGACACTTGAGTGACTTGAGTGATTTGAACGATGTGAGTGACTTGAGTGACTTGAAACATAAAAACTTGGAAGAGTTGATTGGATCAAGACAACTTTGCCGCAATAAACAATGATAAAATCACTTTAGGAGTTGATCGGATCAAGACCACTTCGTCCAAGTAGATGTCGATGAAACCACTTGGAGAAGTTAATCGGATTAAAACCACTTCGCCGTAGTAAACGTCGACGATACCACTTTGATGAGTTGATAGGATGAAGACCACTTCCCTCTAGTAGACGTCGACAAAACCAGGGTTGATCATATCAAGACCAATTCGTCCTAGTAGACGTGGACAAACCACTTTAATGAGTTTATCTCGGTTCGAGAGCACTTTGCCCTAGTAGACTATGTTGAAACGACCTAGAAGAGTTGATAGGAGCAAGATAACCCCGCCCTAGTAACTTCATAAAAACAACTTAGAAGAGTTGATAGAATCAAGATCACTTTGCCGGAGTAGACTGTTAAAACGACTTCTAAGAGTTGATCAGATCAAGACCACTTAGTTCTAGTAGAATTCGGTATAAAAGACTTCGTTGAAGAAAACTTCGTTGAAGAAGACTTCGTTAAAGGAGACTTCGAGGAGTTGATTGAATCAAGGTAACTTTGCCGTAGTAGTTTTCATTAAAAAGATTCGGAGGAGTAGATCGGATCAAGAGCACTTCGTCCTAGTAGACTTCGTTAAAAAGTTGTCGAGAAGTTGACAGGATCAAGACCACCTCGCCTTAGTAGATTTCGTCAAAATGACTTTGGGGGGTTGATCGCATCTAGACCACTTCGTCCTAGAAGACTTCGTAAAAACGAATCCAAAAAATTGATCGGATATAGATCACTTCGCCCTAATAGACTTCACCAAATCACTTCCAGGAGTCGATCGGATCAAGACCACTTTTCCCTAACGGACTTCATTAAATAAATAAAAGGTGAACGCAATGTAAATAATGGAAATGAAGCTTTTATTTTTTATATTATTTTATATTATTCTATATCATTCTATATTATTTTATATTATTCCATATTATTCCATATTATTCTATATTATTCTATATTCTTCTATGTCATTCTATATAATTCTATATCATTCTATATCATTTTATATTATTCTATACTATTCTATATTATTCTAAATTCTTCCATATTATTTTATATTAGTCTATATTATTCCATATTTTTCTATATTATCTATATTATTCTATATAGTTCTATATGATTTTATATTATTTTTTGCAGAATGCTTGACTAACTGTGTATAACAAGTCAAGCTATGTTTCAGAACGCATTCTAGAGCCAAAGTTATCGAAACCAAAAGAAGCGGACGCAAATCCCGATTAGCGATCGATTCGCATCTATCATTTCTAACGCAGAGACGGACTAGACACGTTTTAAAGTATGGGAGGATTGTACGACCCCAATTTACGTTGAAAGCGTAATCCAATTCGTTTAACGTGGTAAGGAAACACTTTGCTCAAGGTTAAACATTTTAATGAGAGTTAGCTGTATGAAAGGTTGCCTAACGTATAGACTAGAAGAGTGTAAGGGGTTTTAATTTCAATAAATAATTATCATCCATAGTTTAATACGTTATCTGGGATTAGAATATCGTTAGATATCGAAAAAGCGCTTACAAGTTTCGTACTTTAAGTGATTTTAATAGGTTTGATAAAATATTAAAAGCTACAGCAAAGTCAACGTTTATAGATGTCTTAAAGCTTTGCAACTGCTTTTATTATATAAAACAACAAGCTTGTTTTTTAATAATTTAAAAGAAAGGATTGCCTGTTTCCAATGTACGTTGTAAACGTGATATAATGTATTTAAGTGGCGAGAAAACCGGTTAGCCAAGATTAAAATTTTTTCACGCGGGTTAGCTGTATGAAAGGTTGCCTAACGAATAGTTTAGAAAAGTGTAAGGGGTTTTAATTCGATAAATAACTATTATTGCATAGTTTAAGACGTCATCTGCGATTAAAATTTAGTTAGATATCGATATAGCGTCTAAGAGTTTCGTACTTTCTTACATTCTAATAGGTTTGATGAAATATTGAAGGCTTCGACAAATTTCAAGTTTACCGTTGCCTTAACAGTTTGCAATAGCTTTTAATATATAAAGCAACAAGCTGATTTATTAATAATTTAAGAGAAAGATTTATACGACCCTAATTTACGTTGAAGCGTGATCAAATTTGTTTAACGTTGTGAGAAAACGCGTTACAAGAGATTAAATATCATGACAGTTAACTGCATGAAAGGTTGCCTAACCGATCATTTAGAAAAGTGTAAGTGTTTTAATTCAATAAATAATTATTATTCCGTAATTTAATACATTATCTGGAATTATAATGCCGTTAAATATAGATAAAGCGCTTACAAGTTCTGTGCTTTATTTAATTTTAATGGGTTTGATAAGATATTAAGAGCTGCATCAAATTCAAAGTATGTAGACGTCTTAAAGCATTGCATAGAGTTTAACGTATGAGAGGTTGCCTAACCTATAGTTTAAAAGAGTGTCCATGTTTTAATTCCATAAATGGTTATTATTCCGTGTTTTAAGACCTTATAAGTGATTAGAATGCCTTTAGATATCGATATAGTGCTTACGAGTTTTGTACTTTAAATTATTCTAATAGGTTTGTTAAAAGATTAAGAGCTTCAGCATATTTAAAGTTTACAGATGTCTTAACGCTTTGCAATGCCTTTTAATAAATAAAGCAACTTACTTATTTGTATATAATTTAGAAGATTTTCACAACTCAAATTGACGTTGTACACGTGATACAATTTGATTAAAATATAGGAAAGCGCGTTTCCGAAGATAAAATTTTTTTAGGGTTAGCTGTATGAAAGGTTGCCTAGCCTATAGTTTAGAAGCGTGTATGGGGTTTTAATTAAAGTTTAAGACGTTATCAACGATTAAAATGCACATAGATATTCATAAAACGCCTACGAGTTGCAGACTTTCTTTCGTGCTAATAGGTTTGATCAAATATTAAGCGCTATAGCAATTTTCAAGTTTACAGATGTCTTGTAGCTTTGGAATAGCTTTTAATATATAAAAGATCACGCTTATTTGTTAATAATTTAAAAGAAAGGCTCGCATGATCCCAATTTACGTTGTATTCGTGATACAATTTGTTTAACGTTGTTAAAAAGCGCATGACCAAGGTTAAAATATTTTTTTTAAGATACCTGTATGAAAGGTTGCCTAACCTAGAGCTTACAAAGTGTAAGGATTTGATTAAATAAATAGTTATTATTTCGATGTTTAAGACGTTATCAGCGATTATAAAGCCTTTAGAAATCGATAAGGGCGTTTACAAGTTTTCTACTTTATTCATTCCAATATGTTTGATAAGATATTAAAAGCTTCAGTAAATTTCAAGTTTACAGATGTCTTAAAGCTTTGCAATGGCTTTTAATACAGAAAAGATAACGCTTATTTGTTAATAATTTAAAAAAAAGGGTTGCACGATTCCAATTTATGTGGTAAACGTGTTTAACGTTGTAAAAAATCTCTTTACTCATGATTTAATTAATTTCTAGCGTTCAACGCATGAAAGGTTGCCTATCTCAGAGTATAGAAGCGTCTAATGGATTTAATTCAATAAATAATTATTATTCCTTAGTTTAATACGTTATCCAGGATTAGAATGCCGTTTGATTTAGATAAAGCTCTTACGAGATTCGTACTTTATTTCATTCTAATGAGTTTGATAAAATATAAGAGCTTTAGCAAATTCAAAGTTGACAGATATCTTAAAGCCTTGCAATGGCTTTTAATGCACAAAAGAACACGCTTATTTGTTAATAATTAAAAAGAAAGACTTGTACGGCTCTAATTTACGTTGCAAATGTGATACAATTTATTTAACTTTGTGAGAAAGCGCTTTACTCACATTGAAATTATTTCTTGAAGTGTAACTGTATGAAGGGTTGCCTAGCGTATAGTTTAGAAGGCTATAAAAGTTTTGATTCGATAAATAATTATAATTCCACAGTTTGAGACGTTATAAGTGATTAGAATGCCGTTAGATTCTTACGTGCCAAAAATTTGGCACTAGACATTTTTAAATAAGTGCGGTAGTTTCGCGCCATAAATTTGAAAGACTTGTTGCGCGTATTTCCGTCACTACAAAGTGCGTTTACGCGAGATCGCGCCGACGCGTGTGGAAAAAAAAAGTGGGGAGTTTCCGCAAGACGCTGAGACTTGGACTTGGCTTTTAAAACGTCGACAAGAGTGGTGTTGGGTCTGGTATCGTATCTTTATCTTAATTATGTAGATTCCTTTTTCTTGCTTATCTTTGTTTGTCTTTCCCTATAAACCTGTTCCTGCCGTTACCTCTACATACAGGAAGAAGATACAAATCTGGAAGCAACCTGACCTAACCGCAGTCGCAGCCCTGAGATCCATCGTTAAATAATCCCGGAGGACGCCCTGAGAACCATCTTTAAATAATCCCGAAGGACGCCCTGAGAACCATCTTTAAATAATCCGGAAGGGAGCCACGAGCAACCCTGAAGGAAGTGATTCTGTAGGAAACTTTACCTATTCATGTGAGTACTCGGTTTTTTTTATAATACATTTTATGAATTTTGCATATTTCGTCATTTACGTGTAATAATTTGCATAGTGTGTGACGTCATTGACAGATGGGCGCGCTAATTTCCACATTATAGATTAGCGTTACCAACTACCTTTGTGTCGCATATACCTCGTTTACGGTTATGTAAAAAGATACCGATAAAGTGCTTACAAATTTTGTACTTTATTTTATTCTAATAGGTTTGTTCAAATATTAAGAGTTTCAGCAAATTCAAAGTTTACAGATGTCTTAAAAGTTTTGCAATGACTTTTAATATATAAAACAATCCGCTTATTTATTAATAATTTAAAGGAAAGGCTTGTACGATTCCAATTTATGTGGTAAATGTGATACAATTTGTTTAACGTTGTAAAAATGGTCCTTTAATTATGATTTAATTAATTTTCGGAGTTCAACGTATGAAAGGTTGCCTATCTTAGAGTCTAGAAGCGTCTAATGGATTTAATTCAATAAATAATTATTATTCCTTAGTTTAATACGTTATCCAGGATTAGAATGTTGTTATATATCGATAAAGCGCTTTCAAGTTTCGTACTTTACTCGATTTTAATAGGTTTGATAAAATAGTAGGCGCTACAGCAAATTCAAAGTTTACAAATGTCTTAAAGCTTTGCAATGGCTTTTATTATATAAAACAACAAGCTTATTTGTTAATAATTTGAAAGAAAGAATTGCCTGGTGCCAATTTACAAAGTAAACGTGATATAATTTGTTTAATGTTATGAGAAAGCCCGTTACCCAAGATTAAATTATTTAATATGGGTTAGCTGTATGAAGGGTTGCCTAGCCTATAGTTTAGAAGAGTAACGGTGATGTATTTCCATAAATAGTTACAATTATGTAGTTTAAGATGTTATAAGTGATTAAAATGTCGTTAGATATCGATAAAATGCTTACGAGTTTCGTGCTTTATTTTATTCTAATAGGTTTGTTAAAATATTAAAAGCTGCAGCATATTTAAACTTTGCAGATGTCTTAAAGCTTTGCAATACCTTTTAATATATAAAAGATCACGCTTATTTGTTAATAATTTAAAAGAAATACTTGGACGATCCCAATTTACGTTGTAAACGTGATACAATTTGTTTAACGTTGTGAGAAAGCACATTACCCAAGGTTAAAATATTTTTTTGAGATACCTGTATGAAAGATTGCCTAACCTAGAGCTTACACAGTGTAAGGATTTGATTTAATAAATAATCATTATTCTGTGTTTAAAACGTTATCAGCGATTAGATACCTATAGATAACGATAAGGGTGCTTACGAGTTTTCTATTTTATTTGATTCTAATAGGATTGATAAGATATTAAGAGCTTCAGCAAATTTCAAGTTCACAGACGTCTTAAAGTTTTGCAATGGCTTTTAATATATAAAAGATCACGCCTATTTGTTAATAATTTAAAAAAAAAACCTTGAATGATTTCAATTTACGTTGTAGACATGAAACAATTTGTTTAACGTTATAAAAAAGCGTGTTACACAAAAAAAATAATTTTCATAGGGTATAAAGTATGAAAGGTTGCCTAACCTATAGTTTAGAAAGGTATGAGCTTTGATTCAATAAATAATTATTATTTCATAGTTTAAAGCATTATCGGTGATTAGAATGACATTAGATATCGATAAAGCGCTTACGAGTTTTGTACGTTACTTGATTTTAATAGGTTTGATAAAATATCAAAAGCCCCAGCTAATTCAAAGTTTACAGATGTCTTAAAGCTTTGCAATGGCTTTTATATTATAAAATAACCCGCTTATTTGTTAATAATTTAAAAGAAAGAATTGCGCGTTTCCAATTTACGTTTCTAGAATTTGTTTAATGTTGTGGGAAAGCGAGTTATTCAAGGTTAAAATTAGCAGGAGCGTTGGCTGTATGAAAGGTTGCCTACCCAATAGTTTAGATAAGTGTAGAGGGTTTTAATTCAATAAATAACTATTATTGCAAAGTTTAAGGCGAGTTATGTATCCCCCAATTACCTATATATATTGATATATTGAATCTAATAGGAATTATTAGAAATTGTTAAATAAAGCATAAGTTCAATGCAACATTGTAACACAAGGATAACCCAGAGAGGTTATCGACAGTTCATGAGAACGGAATGCAACTTTGCATCCGAGAGGGCAGTGATACTGCAGGTGGCAGGTCACAGGCGGTCAACATACCGCAGTTACTTAGAATTAAGATTATTACATTGTAACAAAGTGTAAAGCAGACATGAGATCTGCAAGTTCCCACAGCCGTGTGAGGGGCAGGTTATTATAAAAAGCCCGGGAGCTCAAGGACCGGCAGTCAGTCTTCAAACTCCATACTTCGTTGTTTGAGCTACTCAATCGAGTCAGTCTGAGTTTACAACTTTTGCATTGTTGTCTACCTAGACTACTCGCCCAGTACAATTAATTAATTTTTTTATAAAGTTATTATGTACAAATTATATTAAATAAATTTTGTTAAAGTATCAACGTTTTTAAAAACACAGCTCCAAAGGCCCGAACTTTAACTGGCGTTATCAGCGATAAAATTGCGTTAGATAACTATAAAGTGCTTACGAGCTTCGTACTTCATTTCATTGTAGTGCGTTTGATAAAATATTAAGGGCTTCAGCATATTCCAAGGTTTACAGAAGTCCTACAGCTTTGCAATGGCTTTTAATATCTAAAAAAACAAGCTTGCACTCCAATTTATGTTGTAAACGGTAATACAATTTGTTTAGCTTTGTGAGAAAGCTAGTTACAAGTTACTTTCCGGCTTTCAACGTATGAAAGGTTGCCTACCTTAAAATATAAAAGTGTTTAAGTTCAAAATTCTTAAATATTTATATCTTTAAAGTTTTAAAGTTTTCGATTTTAAAGCAACTACCTCTAAAAAATAAGGTTTAAAGCGTCTAAGGTTTATGTCTTGGAATTTTAATCCTTTAGGGTTTGTTTTTAAATCTGTAAAAGCCATAAAGGATAACCGTTTTTTAAGTTATAAACTCTTAAAGTCAAGGGTTTTTGATTTTATAACAATTTCCTTTTAGGAATTTAATTTTAAAACGTCGAAGATTTTAGTTTTTAAATTTTAATTTTTTAGGATTTGTTTGTTAAATTTAAAAAACCTTAAAGAAAAACCATCTTAATGTAATAAACTTGTAAATATTTAAAACCTTAAAGCGTGTGCTTTAAGAAATCAGGTTTAGAGCGACCAAATTTTAGTTTTTAAATTTTAATTTTCTATTATTTGCTTTTTTAATTTACAACTTTAAAGAACAACATTTTAAAGTCATAAATTCTTAAATTTGAAGGTTTTTGATTTAAAACAATTTCTTTTAAGAAATTAGGTTTAAAACAACGAAATTTATAGTTCTTAAATTTTAATTTTTTATTATTTGTTTTTAAATTTAAAGAAACCCTAAAGATTAACCGTTTTAAAGTATTAAATTCTTAATTTTTTAAATATTTAACATCTCAAATTGTAAGATTTAAAATTTCAAAGCGTGTGCTTTTAAGAAATCAGGTATAAAGCGACCAAGTTTTTAGTTTTCAAATTCAAATTTTCTACCAATTGCTTTTTAAATTTTAAGAAGTCTTAAAGAATAACCGTTTTAAAGTAATAAATTCTAAAATTTTTAAATATTTGAAACCCTAAATCATTAGATAAAATTTTTTAAAATAAGTGCTTTTAAAAATCAGATGTAAAACAACCAAAATCTTAGTTTTTAAATTTTAATTTCCTAGGATTTGTTTTAAATTAAAAAAACCTTAAAGAATAACAATTTTTAAGTAATAGATTATTAAAGTATAAGATTAAAATTACAAATCATGTGCTTTTAAAAAATCAGTATTATGCAAACAATTTTTTAATTTTCAAATTTTACTTTCCCAAGATTTGCTTTTCAAATTTAAAAAAGCCTTAAAGAATAACCACCTTAAAGCTTTAAATTTTTAAACTTCAATGAGTGAGTTGAGAGAGTTGAGTAAGTTGAGCGAGTTAACTGAGTTAAGTGAGTTGAGTAAGTTGAGAGAGCTGAGTGAGTTGATTGAGTTGAGTAAGTTGAGCAAGTTGAGTAAGTTGAGTGAGTTGGGTGCGTTGAGTGAGTTGAGTGAGTTGAGTGAGTTGAGTGAGTTGAGTGAGTTGAGTGAGTTGAGTGAGTTGAGTGAGTTGAGTGAGTTGAGTGAGTTGAGTGAGTTGAATGAGTTGAGTGAGTTGAGTGAGTTGAGTGAGTTGAGTGAGTTGAGTGAGTTGAGTGAGTTGAGTGAGTTGAGTGAGTTAAGTGAGTTGAGTGAGTTGAGTGAGTTGAGTGAGTTGAGTGAATGAGTTGAGTGAATGAGTGAGTTGAGTGAATGAGTGAATGAGTGAGTTGAGTGAGTTGAGTGAGTTGAGTGAGTTGAGTGAGTTGAGTGAGTTGAGTGAGTTGAGTGAGTTGAGTGAGTTGAGTGAGTTGAGTGAGTTGAGTGAGTTGAGTGAGTTGAGTGAGTTGAGTGAGTTGAGTGAGTTGAGTGAGTTGAGTGAGTTGAGTGAGTTGAGTGAGTTGAGTGAGTTGAGTGAGTTGAGTGAGTTGAGTGAGTTGAGTGAGTTGAGTGAGTTGAGTGAGTTGTGTGAGTTGAGTGAGTTGAGTGAGTTGAGTGAGTTGAGTGAGTTGAGTGAGTTGAGTGAGTTGAGTGAGTTGAGTGAGTTGAGTGAGTTGAGTGAGTTGAGTGAGTTGAGTGAGTCGAGTGAGTTGAGTGAGTTGAGTGAGTTGAGTGAGTTGAGCGAGTTGAGTGAGTTGAGTGAGTTGAGTGAGTTGAGTGAGTTGAGTGAGATGAGTGAGTTGAGTGAGTTGAGTGAGTTGAGTGAGTTGAGCGAGTTGAGCGAGTTGAGCGAGTTGAGCGAGTTGAGTGAGTTGAGCGAGTTGAGTGAGTTGAGTGAGATGAGTGAGTTGAGTGAGTTGAGCGAGTTGAATGAGTTGAGTGAGTTGAGCGAGTTGAGCGAGTTGAGCGAGTTGAGTGAGTTGAGTGAGTTGAGTGAGTTGAGTGAGTTGAGTGAGTTGAGCGACTTGAGCGACTTGAGCGACTTGAGAAACTTGGGCGACTTTACTGACTTGAGTGACTTGAGTGAATTCAGTGACTTGAGTGACTTGAGTGACTTGAGTGACTTGAGTTACTTGATTGACTTGAGTGACTTGAGTGACTTGAGTGACTTGAGTGGCTTGAGTGGCTTGAGTGGCTTGAGTAACTTAAGTGACTTGAATGATTTGAACGACTTGAGTGTCTTGAGTGATTTGAGTAACTTGAGTGACTTGATTGGCTTGCGCGACTTGAGCGATTTGAGTGTTTTGAGTTGCTTAAGTGATTTGAGTGTCTTGAATGATTAGAGTAGCAGGAGTGGCTTGAGTGACTTGAGTGACTTGAATGACTAGAGTGCCTTGATTGACTTGAGTGACTTGAGTGACTTGAGTGACTTGAGTGACTTGAGTGACTTGAGTGACATGAGCGACTTGAGTGACTTGAGTGACTTGAGAGACTTGAGTTATTTGAGTGGTTTGAGTGACTTGAGTGACTTGAGCGACTTGAGCGACTTGAGCGACTTGAGCGACTTGGGCGACTTGCGCGACTTGAGCGACTTGAGCAACTTGGGCGACTTGTGCGACTTGAGCGACTTGAGCGACTTGAGCGACTTCAGCGACTTGAGCGACTTGAGCGACTTCAGCGACTTGAGCGACTTGAGCGACTTGAGCGACTTGAGCGACTTATTCGGGTTGAGCGACTTGAGCGATTTGAGCGACTTATTCGGGTTGAGCGACTTGAGCGACTCGAGCGACTTATTAAGGTTTGAACGACTTGAGCGACTTGAACGTCTTGTGCCATTTGAGCGAGTTGAGCGACTTGAACGGCTTGAGCAGTTAAGCGACTTGAGCGACTTGAGTGACTTGAGTGATTTGAGTGACTTGATTGACTTAACTGACTCGAGTGACGAGTGACTTCAGTGACTCGGTGACGAGTGACTTCAGTGACTCGAGGGACTTGAGTGACTTGGGTGGTTTGAATGATTTGAGTGACTTGAGTGACTTGAGCGGCCTGAATGGCTTGAGTAATTTGAGTGACTTCAGTGACTTGAGTGACTTGAGTGACTTGAGTGATTTGAGTAACTTGAGTGACTTGAGTGAATTGATTGACTTGAATGATTTGAGTAACTTGAGTGATTTGAGTAACTTGAGTGACTTGAGTGACTTGAGAAACTTGAGTGACTGATTGACTTGAATGACTTAAGTGACTTGAGAGACTTGAGTGACTTGAGTGACTTGAGTGATTTGAGTAACTTGAGTGACCTGAGTGAATTGAGTGACTTGAGTGACTTGAGTAATTTGAGTAACTTGAGTGACTTGAGTGAATTGAGTGACTTGAATGATTTGAGTAACTTGAGTGATTTGAGTAACTTGAGTGACTTGAGTGACTTGAGAAACTTGAGTAACTGATTGACTTGAATGACTTAAGTGACTTGAGAGACTTGAGTGACTTGAGTGACTTGAGTGACTTGAGTGACTTGAGTGACTTGAGTGACTTGAGTGACTTGAGTTACTTGATTGACTTGAGTGACTCGAGTGACTTGATTGACTTGAGTGACTTGAGTGGCTTGAGTGGCTTGAGTAACTTAAGTGACTTGAATGATTTGAACGACTTGAGTGTCTTGAGTGATTTGAGTAACTTGAGTGACTTGAGTGACTTGAGAAACTTGAGTAACTGATTGACTTGAATGACTTAAGTGACTTGAGAGACTTGAGTGACTTGAGTGACTTGAGTGACTTGAGTGACTTGAGTGACTTGAGTGACTTGAGTGACTTGAGTTACTTGATTGACTTGAGTGACTCGAGTGACTTGATTGACTTGAGTGACTTGAGTGGCTTGAGTGGCTTGAGTAACTTAAGTGACTTGAATGATTTGAACGACTTGAGTGTCTTGAGTGATTTGAGTAACTTGAGTGACTTGATTGGCTTGCGCGACTTGAGCGATTTGAGTGTTTTGAGTTGCTTAAGTGATTTGAGTGTCTTGAATGATTAGAGTAGCTGGAGTGGCTTGAGTGACTTGAGTGACTTGAATGACTAGAGTGCCTTGATTGACTTGAGTGACTTGAGTGACTTGAGTGACTTGAGTGACTTGAGTGACATGAACGACTTGAGTGACTTGAGTGACTTGAGAGACTTGAGTTATTTGAGTGGTTTGAGTGACTTGAGTGACTTGAGCGACTTAAGCGACTTGAGCGACTTGAGCGACTTGAGCGACTTGCGCGACTTGAGCGACTTGAGCAACTTGAGCGACTTGAGCGACTTGAGCAACTTGAGCGACTTGAGCGACTTCAGCGACTTGAGCGACTTGAGCGACTTGAGCGACTTGAGCGACTTGAGCGACTTGAGCGACTTGAGCGACTTGAGCGACTTATTCGGGTTGAGCGACTTGAGCGATTTGAGCGACTTATTCGGGTTGAGCGACTTGAGCGACTCGAGCGACTTATTAAGGTTTGAACGACTTGAGCGACTTGAACGTCTTGTGCCATTTGAGCGAGTTGAGCGACTTGAACGGCTTGAGCAGTTAAGCGACTTGAGCGACTTGAGTGACTTGAGTGATTTGAGTGACTTGATTGACTTGAGTGACTTGAGTGACTTGATTGACTTAAGTGACTCGAGTGACGAGTGACTTCAGTGACTCGAGGGACTTGAGTGACTTGGGTGGTTTGAATGATTTGAGTGACTTGAGTGACTTGAGCGGCCTGAATGGCTTGAGTAATTTGAGTGACTTCAGTGACTTGAGTGACTTGAGTGACTTGAGTGATTTGAGTAACTTGAGTGACTTGAGTGAATTGATTGACTTGAATGATTTGAGTAACTTGAGTGATTTGAGTAACTTGAGTGACTTGAGTGACTTGAGAAACTTGAGTGACTGATTGACTTGAATGACTTAAGTGACTTGAGAGACTTGAGTGACTTGAGTGACTTGAGTGATTTGAGTAACTTGAGTGACCTGAGTGAATTGAGTGACTTGAGTGACTTGAGTGACTTGAGTAATTTGAGTAACTTGAGTGACTTGAGTGAATTGAGTGACTTGAATGATTTGAGTAACTTGAGTGATTTGAGTAACTTGAGTGACTTGAGTGACTTGAGAAACTTGAGTAACTGATTGACTTGAATGACTTAAGTGACTTGAGAGACTTGAGTGACTTGAGTGACTTGAGTGACTTGAGTGACTTGAGTGACTTGAGTGACTTGAGTGACTTGAGTGATTTGAGTAACTTGAGTGACCTGAGTGAATTGAGTGACTTGAGTGACTTGAGTGAATTGAGCGACTTGAGCGATTTGAGTGACTTTTTCGGGTTAAGCGACTTGAGCGACTTGAGCGACTTGAGCGACTTGAGCGACTCGAGCGACTTATTCGGGTTGAGCGACTTGAGCGACTTGAATGTCTTGTGCCACTTGAGCGAGTTGAGCGACTTGAACGGCTTGAGCAGTTAAGCGACTTGAGCGACTTGAGCGACTTGAGTGACTTGAGTGATTTGAGTGACTTGATTGACTTGAGTGACTTGAGTGACTTGATTGACTTGAGTGACTCGAGTGACATGAGTGACTTGAGTGACTTCAGTGACTCGAGGGACTTGAGTTACTTGAGTGACTTGGGTGGTTTGAATGATTTGAGTGACTTGAGTGACTTGAGCGGCCTGAGCGGCTTGAGTAATTTGAGTGACTTCAGTGACTTGAGTGACTTGAGTGACTTGAGTGACTTGAGTGACTTGAATGACTTGAGTGACAAGAGTGACTTGAGTGACTTGAATGACTTGAGTAACTTGAGTAACTTGAGTGACTTGAGTGAATTGAGTGACTTGAATGATTTGAGTAACTTTAGTAATTTGAGTAACTTGAGTGAATTGAGTGACTTGAATGATTTGAGTAACTTTAGTAATTTGAGTAACTTGAGTGACTTGAGTGACTTGAGAAACTTGAGTGATTGATTGACTTGAATGCCTTAAGTGACTTGAGAGACTTGAGTGACTTGAGTAACTTGAGTGATTTGAGTAACTTGAGTGACCTGAGTGAATTGAGTGACTTGAGTGACTTGAGTGATTTGAGTAACTTGAGTGACTTGAATGACTTGAGTGACTTGAGAGACTTGAGTGACTGAGTGACTTGAATGACTTGAGTGACAAGAGCGACTTGAGTGACTTGAATGACTTGAGTGACTTGAGTGACTTGAGTGACTTGAGTGACTTGAGTGACTTGAGTGACTTGAGTGACTTGAGTGATTTGAGTGACCTGAGTGACTTGATTGACTTGAGTGACTCGAGTGACTTGATTGACTTGAGTGACTCGAGTGACATGAGTGACTTGAGTGACTTCAGTGACTTGAGGGACTTTAGTGACTTGAGTTACTTGAGTGTTTTGAATGATTTGAGTGACTTGAGTGACTTGAGCGGCCTGAGCGGCTTGAGTGATTTGAGTGACTTTAGTGACTTGAGTGATTTGAGTAACTTGAGTGACTTGAGTGAATTGAGTGACTTGAGTGATTTGAGTAACTTGAGTGATTTGAGTAACTTGAGTGACTTGAATGACTTGAGTGACTTGAGAGACTTGAGTGACTGATTGACTTGAATGACTTGAGTGAATTGAGAGACTTGAGTGACTTGAGTGACTTGAGTGATTTGAGTAACTTGAGTGACTTGAGTGACTTGAGTGACTTGAGTGACTTGAGTGACTTGAGTGACTGATTGACTTGAATGACTTGAGTGACTTGAGAGACTTGAGTGACTTGAGTGACTTTAGTGATTTGAGTAACTTGAGTGACTTGAGGGAATTGAGTGACTTGAGTGACTTTAGTGACTTGAGTGACTTGAGAGTCGGAAGTGACTGAGTGACTTGAATGACTTGAATGACTTGAGAGACTTGAGTGACTTGAATGACTTGAGTGACTTGAGTGACTTGAGTAACTTGAGTAACTTGAGTGACTTGAATGACTTCAGACATAAAAACGACTTGGAAGAGTTATCGGATCAAGACCGCTTCGTCCCAGTAGACGTCGATGAAACGACTTTGAAGAGCTGATCGGATCAAAACCACTTTGCCGTAGTAAACTTCGACGAAACCAGTTTTATGTGTTGATAGGATGAAGACCACTTCGCTCTAGTACAGAATAAATAATCATTATTCTGCTGTTTAAAACGTTATCAGCGATTAGAATACCTTTAGATATCGATAAGGGCACTTACGAGTTTTGTATGTTATTTCATTCTAATAGGATTGATAAGATATTAAGAGCTTAAGCAAATTTCAAGTTCACACATGTCTTAAAGCTTTGCAACGACTTTTAATATATAAAACAACCCGCTGATTTCTGATTACTTTAAAAAAAGAATTGCGCGTTTCGAATTTACGTTGTAAACGTAATAGAATTTGTTTAATGTTGTGGAACAGCGCGAGTTAGAGTTCGTGGCTTCGAGCGGTCCTTTTTAAAAAGACTTCTTTAAACTTTAACACATTTATTTGATTTAAACAGATGTGAACATTTACAATTTGAATTAATTTATTCTAAGTCGAAGTTATTAATTAATTTGTACAGTGAGTTACCAGTGAACTGCAAGGTTAAAGCTGAACGTCTGATGAACTGACTAGGAGTGGAGCTCCTGGTCCTTATATAACTTTCTCCCCCTCACAATACTGTGGGAACCTGCGGACGTAATGTCCGCTTACACTTTACAATACTTAGTTGCTATCTTAAAAGCTATTCATAAATTACAATGTTGCAGGCTTATTCTGCGTAATCACGGTACGTGACATCCGTCGACCGTCTGTGACCTGACTTTTGCAGTGTCACTTATCCTTGTGCTACTTTGTAGCGTTTCCACTCGTGGGAACTGAAATCATCATAATAATATGTAATAAAATGTTGCAACGACATTGTTGCACTGTCCTAACATTTACTAATGTTTCCTAATATTTCCTAATACGAATATTAGTATTATATATATAATAGATGGGGGTTCCTATAACTCGCGTTACTCAAGTTTAAAATTATCATGAGAGTTAGCTGTATGAAAGGTTGCCTATCCGATAGTTTAGATGAGATTAGGGGGTTTTTATTCAATAAATAACTATTATTGCAAAGGTTAAGGCGTTATCAGCGATTAAATTGGGTTAGATAACAATAAAATGCTTACGAGTTTCGTACTTCATTTCATTGTAGTACGTTTGATAAAATATTAAGGGCTTCAACATATTCCTAGGTTTACAGAAGTCCTAAAGCTTTGCAATGGCTTTTAATATCTAAAAAAACAAGCTTATTTGTTAATAATTTAAAACGGCGCTTGCACGACTCCAATTTATGTTGTAAACAATACAATTTGTTTAGGGTTGTGAGAAAGATTGTTACTCAAGATTAGTATACTTTCGGCTTTCAACGCATAAAAGGTTGCCTACCTTACAGTTCAGAAGCGTCTAAGGGTTTTGAAGCTATAATTAAATTGAAGTTTAGCACGCTATCCGGTGTTTAGAATGCCGTTAGATATCGAAAAAGCGCTTACGATCTTTTGTATTAAGTTTAATAAATTTTTAACGTCGAGTAGCATATTGAAGGAGTTTGAGAAGTTGCCTACCCACCTGGATTTTAATCAATTTCATTAATAAATTAACTAAAATGAGGATAATATCAATTTTCTAAAGCTGTTAGAAACGGTTTAGGATTTTGAAGCAAAAACAAACCTAATTAATTCACTTTCCACTCAATAAAGGGTGCTTTGTCGTTCTTGGATTGGTTCAAAGCGTCGCAAAGCATTATATTGATTTTACATATACTAATAAGTCCTAGTTAAGTTTTTAATCATGTATTTTGCAATTACCCAATTTAAAATGTTAATAGACACCATTTCTTTATTGTAAGAAAATCTGTTATTAGGATTTCCGATCTACAGACTTTAAGCGCACGAGAAGTTGCCTAACGTTCAATTTGGAAACGTCACTCCGGTTTTAATTTATAAATAATTAGATTCCAAAGTTTAAGACTGCCTGAAGTGGTTAGAAATGCCGTATGATATCGGAAAGCGTCCACGAAGCTTTGTGCTTAGTCTCATTCTAATATTCTAGATAAATAACTGATTCGCATTAAAGCCATTTTGAATTCTAACGGCGGATAGACCGGTTTTTTTACGTTTTAAATTATTTAGAATTTGGAAAACGGACGAATTGTACTTTTTCTTTGTTTTTAAAAGCAAGTTCCGTAGAAACAAACAATCACTTGTGTATCTACGTAATACCAGATATGCGTTATCTAGGATTAACAGTGCGGAAGAGCTTAGTTATTTAAGCCGATTTTTGAGTAGGATCTGAATCATCGACGCAAGATATTAATGGTAAGAAAAACGGAGTGAGAGATCAGTCTGGTCGTAGTGTTAAAAATGGCTTTGTTCGTGTTAGTGCTCGCGCTTGCGCTGTGCGTTTGCGGTAAGTAGTTTAACATCAATACCTGGCATTACAAGCTATAAACCTTGACCTTTCGTAGGGGTTAAACCGCTCGAAGAACGAATAGTAGGAGGAGCTACAGCTCCAAAAGCAGACCACAAGTACGAAGTATCTGTACGATATAAAACCACACATATCTGCGGCGGCGCTTTAGTCACTATAAAACGAATCGTAACAGCAGCACATTGCGTTCAGAAATATGAGTAAGTTGATTGGTTAAAAAAAGTGCACGCTGACTGATTTATTGTAGGAGCGAGGTAGATTCTGTAACAATTCAAGCTGGAACGGTGCAGTTAACCGGAGATCCCGATGCGAAAACTCAACAAGCATCGGCCATTTTTATCCATGAGATGTTTGCTGGTGGTAGGGATTACGACGTTGCTGTCGTACACGTGGCAAACAACTTTACAGGTTTTGAACCGATACAGCTAGTCGAAGCTGATGCCAACTTCGACGCGTTGGATATTATCTTGACAGGTTGGGGCAAACCAGGAACAATTGGCGAGTTTGCTAAGGTACTACAGTTGGCGAAGCTGAAAAAGTTGGAGTGCAGCAAGTACTTCCCACAGGCTACGGAACGCATGTTGTGCGTCAAAGGATCTAAGGGTGTCTTTGGTGTAGCTTGTCCTGTAAGTATACCTAAGGGATTTACACTTTAAGACTGTATTGATTTAGGGCGATTCTGGAAGTCCCCTAACAGCTAAACTAGCTGCAGGAAACCGCCTGGTTGGAATAGTGGCTTCAACTGGTTTTTGTCAGCGAAAGGGCTCTGTCGATGTGGTTGTCAATTTACAAAACGAAGAGATACGTGATTTTATTACTAAAAATTCAACGTAATTGTATAAGTTGTAAATAAATAGAGATTTTTATTTCTCTTGAATGTCTTGCAATCGCATCCCCTACGGCAACTAGCGCCGGAAGATCACCTTCAGGGAAAGTTTCGCCTTGCGCTGCTTGTGGCTGAGTCATTTCGATTTGTTGTGGCTCACGTTCAGTTGCATGTGCTTCGTCTCCCTTCAATAGCCCCGTTCTGTACTTCTACAACCCCCATGTAAATATCTAAGTAACTGATAGTATTGTATCGTCATTAGATAAGAATCCACTGAAGTGTATTGA
Organism: Platerodrilus igneus; assembly: GCA_036346225.1. Classification (NCBI taxonomy): domain Eukaryota; kingdom Metazoa; phylum Arthropoda; class Insecta; order Coleoptera; family Lycidae; genus Platerodrilus; species Platerodrilus igneus. The sequence continues at coordinate 2,694,394 of JARFIW010000631.1, forward strand.
AGCCCAAGAAGTGTATCGCCTGCTTGTTAGTGGGCGTGTTTCTGTACAAACAACCGTATTTTCGACTACATACCCTGTCAAATACCGCTACAATAGTATCTGCTAGAGAAAAACACTTCTTCCGAATCGACAAACTTTTAACTTGACCTAGACACCCATTCATAAGCGGTGTACGAACACGGTAAACCTCTTGAGCTTCAATAAACTGCAGTGATTCTATATCAAGAGCGGTTTTTTTCAAGTCATTGCTTGTCAAATGATGTGATCAATACATCCTGTACAAAAATTACTTTTAGTGAGTCAAGCAGACTTAATTTAAACCACACGCCCACTAACAAGTGGGGTACGTAAACGATTAGGCTTTTGGGGTTCAATACTCTTCTCTGCTTCTATACCAACAGACGTTGAATTCGTAGCCTGACAAATAAGGTTACAATAGTATCTGCTAGAAAAAACACCACCTGTGGGCCTACAAAGACTTAACTTACCTCAGACGCCCATTAATAAGTGGTGTACGAGGGCAATAAACCTATTGGGCTTCAATAGACTTAAGTGGCTCTATCCTATCAAACGTTTTATCAAGTCATCACCCATCAAATGAAGTTATCGCAGCATCTGTTAAGATGCTCAAAAAGACTTAACTTAAACCACACGCTCACTAGCAAGTGGTGTACGTGGACGATTATACTCTTGGGACTCAATAAACTTCTGTGTTTCCACACCAACAGCCGTTTTTCAATTCGTAGCGTGGTATATAAGGTTATAATAATATCTATTAGACAAAAACACTACTTGCAAACCCGTAAAGACTTAACTTATCTATGACGACCATTAATAAGTGGTGTACGAAGGTAACAACATCTTGGGTTTAAAAAAATTCAGTGGCTCTATGCTAATAACTGTTATTTCCAAGTCATCGACCGCCAAATGACGTTATCGGTGCATCCGTTACAAAAAACTTCCTTTAAAGGGTCAAGATGTCTTAACATAAATCACACGCCCGCTAACAAGTGGTGTACGTAGACGATTAGGCCTTTGGACTTCAATAGACTTCTGTGTTTATTTACCAACAGACGTTGTTCAATTCGTAGCCTGACAAATAAGGTTACACTAGCATCTGTTAAAGGAAAACACCACTTACGGAACGGTGAAGACTTAAATTATCTAAGACGCCTACTACTAAGTGGTGTACAGGGTAAAAACCACTTGGGCTTTAATAAACTGCAGTATTTCTATACCAACAGCGGTTTTCTCCAAATCATCGCCTGTCAAATTACGTTATCGGCACATCCGTTACAAAAAACTACTTTTAAAGGCTCAAGAAAGTAAGGTACGTGGACGATTAGGCTTTTGGGCTCCAATAGACTTCTTGTTTCTATACCAACAGACGTTGTTCTATTCATAGCCTGACAAATAAGGTTACAATAGTATCTGTTAGAAGGAAACACCACTTGCGGACCCGTAAAGACTCAACTTATCTGAAATGTCCATTAATAAGTGGTGTACAGGGATAAAACCCTGCAGGGCTTTAATAAAATTCAGTATTTTTCTACCAACAGCGGTTTTCTCCAAGACATCGCGTGTCAAATGACGTTATCAGTGCATCTCTTAGAAGAAACTACGATTAGCAGCTCAAGAAGATTTAACTTAAACCACACGCCCACTAACAAGTGGTGAACGTGGACGATTAGGCTCTTGGGCTTCAATCGACTGCTATGATCTTATACCAAAAAACTTTTTCCAATTCGTATCCTGGCAAACAAGTTTACAACAGAATATGTTAGAAAAAAGCACCACTTGAGGACCCATCAAGAGCTAATTTAAATGAGACATCTATTAATAAGTGGTGTACAAGGGTAGTAAACCTCTTGGGCTTCAATAACGTGCTCTGTCTATCCTGTTTGTCATGCTTTTCCTGTGTGTCATGTGTATCCTGCCTATTAAGTCTCTCTTGGCATGACCTAATTTGGCTTTCTGCCCTGTGTGTCATTGCTGTCCAGTCTGTCCAATTTATCCCGTTATGTTCCGTTTGCCCCATGTATTATCAGTCCTGTCTGCCCTACCCGTCTGTCCTGTCTTTAATATCTATGCAGTTTGACCGATCAGTCAAGTGTGCTCTGTGCGCTCTGACCTGTCATCTCCTGTCTGTCTAGTTTATCTAGTTTATCCTGCCATAATTCCATCTGTCCTGCCTATACCGTCGGTCCTATTTGTCCTGCTCGTTTAATATATCTTGTCATACTCTGCCTGTCCTGTTCGTCTCTGTTACGGCATGTCCTGCCTGTCCAGTTTCTCATATAATGTTCTGTCTATGGTATAGTTCTATTTGTCTTTTACTCTATCTGTCCAGTTTATCCTGTCATGTTCCATTTCTCCTGTCGTTTCCCTCTGTTTTACCTGCTTTCCTGGTTGTCCTATCTGATCTGTCTGTTCCGCCTGTCCGATCTGCCCTGGTTGCCCTATCTGTCCTGTCTGTGATGTCAGTGCGGTGTCTGTCCCACCTGTCCCGCCTGTCATGCATGTCTTGTATGTGCATTATATTCTGTCTATTAAGTCTCTCTTGCTATGTCCTAATTGTGTTCTGTCTTCGATATCTAGTTTATCCCGTCTGCCCCCATGAACTATCGTTCCTATCTGTCCTGTCTACCAATCCTGTTTTTAATATCTATGCAGTCTAACCTATCTGCCGTATGCACTCTGACATGTTACGTCCTGCATGTCTAGTTTATTCCACCATATCTCATCTGTCCTATCTATGGCGTCTGTCCTGCCTATTCAGGCTCTCTCGTCATATCCTAATTGTGCTCTCTGTCCTGTCTGTCTAGTTTACCCGTCATGTTCCGTCTGCCCCATGTACTATCGGTCTTGTTTGTCCTACTTGCCTGTCCTGTCCTTAATATCTGTTCAGTCTGACCTGTCAATCCTGTATGCTATGTGCACTTTGACCTGTCATGTCTTGCCTGTCTAGTTTGTCCTGCCATATCCCATCTGTCCTGTATACTCTGTTGGTCCTATCTGTCCTGCTTGTTTAGTATGTCGTTTTATTCCCTACCTGTTCTGTCCTGCCTAATTCTATCCCGTGACTTCCTGCATGTCCAGCCTCTCCTATTAATGTCCTTTTTGTTTTGTAGTTTAGCTGTCCAGTTTATCCTGTCATGTTCCATCTGTTCTGTCGGTCCTTCCTGTTTTGTCTGTCCCGTCTGTCCTGCCTGTTTTTTCTGTTCCTTCTGACTTCTCTGTTCCGCCGGTCCTATCTGTGATTTCTGTCTTGTCAGTCCTGTCTACAACTGTCTGCCCCTTCTGTTATGCTTGTCCTATGTGTGCTGTATGTCTAGTTTATTCTGCCATTTCTTATCTGTCCTATCTATGTTGTTTGTTCTGCCTATTCAGGCTCTCTTGTCATGCTCTAATTGTGCTCTCTAACCTATCTGTCATGCTTATCCAGTCTATTTAATTTGTTCTGTCATGTTTCGTCTGTCCCATGTACTATCGGTCCTATCTGTCCTGTCTGCCTATCCCGTCTTTAATATCTATGCAGTCTGACCTGCCAGTCCTGTTTGCTTTATGCGCGCTGACCTGTCATGTCCCACCGTTCTGGTTTATTTGGCCATATCTCATCTGTCCTTTCTCTGTGCTGTCGGTCCTGCCTCTCGTGCTTGTTCAGTATGTCCTGCATGTCCCGTCCTGCCTGCGCTGTGCCCCATCTGTCCTGTCATGTTCTGCCTGTCCAACCTTTTTTGTAATGTTCCGTCTGCGTTATCCGTCCTATTTGTCTTGTGCCCTGTGTATCCTGGCATGTGCTGTCTGTGCCGAATGTCCTGTTTGCAACATGCGTAGTCTGACCTGTATGTGGCGTGTGTTCTGCCTGTTCAGTCTCTCTTGTCGTGTTCTAATCGCGCCGTCTTTCCTGTCTGTCCAATCCGTCTCGCCATATCCTGTCTGTCCCGTTTATCCTATCATGTCCCGCCTGTACCATTTGTTATCGGTCCTACGTGTCCTGCTTGTCTATCCCGTTTGTCCTGTCTTTAATTTCTGTGCAGTCTGTTCTGTCAGTCCCGTATACCCCATAAGATGTCTGTTCTGTCATGTCCTGGATGTCCTGCTTGACTAGTGTATGCTTCTATATCCCATTTGCCCTGTTTATGCTCTCGGTCCTGTCTGGCCTGCTTGCCTGCTGGACTGTTCTGTGCGCTGCCTGTCCTGTCTGTCTTGTTTGTGCAGTCTGTCTTGTTAAGTCCTGCCTATCTTGTCTGTATCCCGTCTGTCCTGTTAGGTCCTGCTTGTCAAGTCTTTTCTGTCATGTCCTGTTTGTGCTGTCTATACTATTTGTCTTGTGTTCTATCTGTCCTCTCTCTTCAGTTTATCGTATAATATCCCATCTGTCCAGTCTTTGCTGCTTGTCCTGTCGGTCTTTTGTTTTACATGAGTACCTGCATATTTTCCCTTTATCTTGTCTGAACTGTCTCTCTTGTTAGTCATGTCTGCCCTGTCATGACATGCCTGTTTTGTATGTGCTGCCTGTACTCTATCCTTTTTAATCAGTCTATCTGATCATCTCCTGAGTGTCCGGTCTGCGCTGTTTCTCCTGTCCTGTATCTTTTGTTATGGCCCACCTGTGCTCTCTCTTGTCGTGTGCTGTCTGAACAGTATATCCTGTATGTTCTGTCTGTGCTGCATGTCCTGTCGGTCCTTTGCTTGTCAAATGACGTTATCGATATATCTGCTAGAAAAAACGACCTTAGCGGCTCAAGAAGACTTAACTTAAACCACACGCCCACTAACAAGTGGTGTACATGGACGATTAGGTTTTTGGACTTCAATAGACTTATTGAACAACGTCTGTTGCTATAAAAACTGTACCAACATGCGTTGTTCAATTCGTTGCCTGACAAATAAGGTTACAATAGTATTTGTTAGAGAAAAACATCACTTGCGGACCGATAAAGACTTAACTTAAACCACACGCCCACTAACAAGTGGTGTACGTCGACGATTAGGATCTTGGGTTTAATGGACTGCTATGATCCTAAAGCAAGAAACGTTTTTCAATTCGTAGCGTGACAAATAAGGTTACAATAGTATCTGTTAAAGAAAAACATAACTTGAAGATCAAGAAAAAGTTAACTTAAATGAGGCGCCTATTAATAAGTGGTGTTCAAGGGTAATAAACCCCTTGGGTTTCAACAAACTTCAATGCTTTTATACCGATAGCGGTTTTATTCCAGTCATTGCTTGTCAATTGACGTTTTCGATGTTTCTGATAGAAAAAACGACTTTAGCGGTTCAAGAAGACTTAACTTAAACCACACGCCCACTAACAAGTGGTGTACGTGGACGATTACGCTTCTGGGCTTCAATAGATTTCTTGTTCCTACACCAATAGACGTTCTTCAATTCGTAGCCTGATAAATAAGGTTACAATAGTATCTGTTAGAGGAAAACACCACTTGCGGACCCGTAAAGACTTAACTTATCTGAGACGTCCATTAATAAGTGGTGTACAGGGGTAAAAACGTCTTGGGCTTCCATAAAATTCAGTTTTCCTATACCAACAGCAATTTTCTTCAAGTCATTGCTCGTCAAATGACGTTATCAGTACATCTTAGAAAAAACTATCTTTAGCTACTCGAAAAGACTGAACTAAAACCACACGCCCACCAACAAGTGATGTACGTGGAGGATTAGGCTCTTTGGCTTCAATCGACTGCTGTGATCCTATACCAAGCAACGTTTTTCAATTCGTAGCGTGACAAATAAGGTTACAATAGTATCTGTTAAAGAAAAACATAACTTGAGCACCCAGAAAAAGTTAACTTAAATGAGGCGTCTATTAATAAGTGGTGTACAATGGTAATAAACCTCTTAGGCTTCAATAAACTTGAATGTTTTTATACCAATAACGGCTTTATTCAAGTCATTGCTTGTCAGATGACGTTATCGATATATCTGTTAGAAAAACGACTTTAGCGGCTCAAGAAGACTTAACTTAAACCACACGCCCACTAACAAGTGGTGTACGTGGACGATTAGGTTCTTGGGCTTCAATAGACTGCTACCATCCTATACCAAAAAATGTTTTTTAATTCGTAGCCTGGTAAATAAGGTTAAAATAGTATCTGTTAAGGATATATACCACCCGCGGATCCATAACGAGTAAACTTAACCGAGACATTAGTTAATAATTGGTGTACGAAGACAATAAACCTCTTGGGCTGTAATAAACTTCAGTGTTTTTATATTAACGCGGTTTTTTCCAAGCCATCGTCTGTCAAATGACGATATTGGTGCACTCGTTACAAAAAACTACCTTTAAAGTTTCAAGATAACCTAACTTAAGCCACACGCCAACTAACAAGAGGTGTACGTGGACAATGAGGCTCTTGAGCTTCAATAAACTTATCTGTTTCTATACCAACGGACGTTGTTCAATTTGTTTCCTGACAAATAAGGTTACAATAGTATTTGTTAGAGGAAAACACCACTTGCGGACCCGTAAAGGCTTAACTTATCTGGGCCGTCCTTTAATAAGTGGTGTACAGAGGTATAAACCTCTTGGGCTTCAATAAAATTCAGTGTTTTTATACCAACTGCGGTTTTATTCAAGTCATCGCCTGTTAAATGACGTTATCGGTGCTTCTGTTAGAAAAAATTACCTTTAGCGGCAAAAGAAGACTTAACTTAAACCAAACGCCTACTAACAAGTGGTGTACGCGAACGATTAGGCTTTTGGGCTTCAATAAGTTTCTAGATTCTATACCAAGAGACGTTGTTCAATTCGTAGCCTGTCAAATTAGGTTACAATGGTATCTGGTAGAGAAAAATACCACTTGCGGACCTATAAAAAGTAACCTAAATTGAGACGTTCATTAATAAGTGGTGTAGGAGGAAAATTGACCTATTGCGCTTCAATAGGCTTTAGTGGCTCTAACCTAACAAAGTTTTTACCAAGTCATCGCCCATCAAACGATATTATTGGAGCATCTGTTAGGAAAAATTGCCTTTTTGGACTCAAGAAGGCTTGACCTAAACCACACGCCCACTTACAAGTGGTGTATGTGGACGATTAGAATCTTGGGCTTCAATAGACTTCTGTGACCAACAGACGTTGTTCAATTCGTAGTATGGCAAATAAGGTTACAATAGTATCTGTTAGAGAAAAATACCACTTGCAGACGTACAAAAACTGAACTCGGACGCCATATAATAAGTGGTGTACGAGAGCAATACACTTCTTGGGCGTGAATAAACCTTAGTGTATCCATACCAACAGCAAATTTTTTCAAGTCATCGCCTATCAAATAACGATATAGGAGTATATGGTATTAATAACTATTTTTAATGGCTTAAAAAGACTTAATTTAAACCACACGTCCACTAACAAGTGGTGTACGAGGATGATTAGACTTTTTGGCTTCAATAAACTTCTTGTTTCTGTATCAACAGACGTTGTTCAATTTGTAACCTGACAAATAAGGTTACAATAGTATCTGTTGGAGGAAAACACCACTTGCAGACACGTAAAGACTTAAATTATCTCAGACGCCCAACTAATAAATAGTGTGCAGGGGTAAAAACTACTTGGGCTTTAATAAACTTTAGTGTTACTATACCAACGGCGGTTTTCTCCAAGTCATCGTCTGTCAAATAACGGCATCGGTACAACCCTTAGAAAAAACTACTTTTAGAGGCTCCAGAAGACTTTACTTAAACCACACACCCACTAACAAGTGGTGTACGTGGACGATTAGGTTTTTGGGTTTCAATAGACGTGTTGTTTCTATACCAACAGACGTTTTCAATTCGTAGCCTGACAAATAGAGATACAATAGCATCTGTTAGAGAAGAACACCACTTGCGGACCCATTAGGAGTTCACTTAACGAAGATGCTCATTAATAAGTGGTGTACAAAGGTAATAAGCTGCTTGGGCTTCAATAAACTTTAGTGTTTCTATACCAACAGCGGTTTTCTCCAAGTCATCGCATGTCAAATGACGCTATCGGTGCATCTGATAGAAAAAACTACTTTTAGCGGTTCAAGAAGAATTAATTTAAACAACACCTACACATTAACAAGTGGAGAACGTTGACGATTAGGCTTATGGGCTTCGATAGGCTTCTTGTTTCTATACCAACAGACTTCGTTTAATTCGTAGCCTGACAAATAACGTTATAATGGTCTCTGTTAGAGAAAAATGCTACTTGCAGACCCATGAAGAGTAAACTAAATTGAAACGCCCATTAATAAGTGGTGTACGGTGACAATTAAGTAATTGGGTTTAAATAGATTCAGTGGCTTTATCCTTACAAACGTTTTTGCCAAGTCATCGCCCATCAAATAACGATATTGGAGCATCTGTTAGAAAAATCTGCTTTTGGAGGCTCAAGAAGACTTAACTTCAACAACACGCCCACTAACAAGTGGTGTATGTAAACGATTAGGCTCGAGAGCCTCAATAGACTCCTGTGTTGTTACGTGCCAATCCAATTGGCACTTAAACATTGTATTTAAGTTAGTTTTGATGTACGGAAGTTTCGCGCCATAATTTCAAAAGACGCGGCGCGTGGAATTTTAATAGACTAGGCGTGTACTTCCGCTACGTCATAGTGCATTTGCGCAGATCGTGCGATTCTAGAGGGTTGGATAAATAACTTCGGCGGATGTGTAAAAGACAAAAGAGCGGGGACAAGTTTTCCGTGACGCTCTTAAAACGGGGTTTTTTGCCTTTGATCTTCGAGTGAAGTGGTCGTTTTTTGGTAACGTATCGTTAGCTTTAGCTATGTAGATTCCTTTGCTTGATTATCTTTTGTTTGTCTACCTTTACCTGGTTTTTCCTGCCCATTCCCTGCTTAGGTAATAAATTTGAAGCCAACGAGGCGTATCGGACTGCACGACCCGAGATGACGAGTCACCATCTGTAATTACTACGGGATGGAGCCCTGAGGAACCTTGATAGAGGCCAACTTTGGTTCAACCCCGCAGAACGTTCGGATTTCCGGGGTAAGTAATACCGTGTTTAATTTGTTTACTGATATGAACTTTTGTTTAAATTTTTATATTTCCGATTATGGCGCAATATAATTTTGTGCAAGGGTGACGTCATGGTAGTTGGCAACGCGGAATCTGTAATAAGGTTCGCGCTTCCGGCCGCCAGGGGCGTTGCATTGCTTTCGTATTCATTGCGCTTGCGCGATGTATTTATGAACTCTTAAACTGTATTACCGACTTTGTAAACTGTTTTATCGACCTTTAAATGGTAAGAACTATCACCAAGTATATGGTAATAGTGTTTCCACACCAACAGCCGTTTTTCAATTTGTAGTCTGGCATAAAAGGTTATAATAGTATCTATTAGACAAAAACACCAGTTGCGGACCCGTGAAGACTTAACTTATCTAAAACGTCTATTAATAAGCGGTGTACGAAGGTAACAACATCTTGGGCTTAAAAGTCCGTTACAAAAAGCTACCTTTAAAGGCTCAAGGTGTCTTAACTTAAACCACACTTCCATCAACAAGTGGTGTACGTGGACGATTAGGCTCTTGGTCTTTAATAGACGTCTGTGTTTATATACCAACAGACGTTATTCAATTCGTAGCCTGTCAAATAAAGTTACAATAGTATCTGTTAAAGAAAAACACCACTTGCCGACCCGTAGAAACTTAACTTATCTAAGACTTCCACTAATAAGTGGTGTACAGGGGTAAAAAAACTCTTAGGCTTCGATAAAATTTAGTGTGTCCATACCAACAGCGGTTTTCTTTTTTAAGCCATCACCTGTCAAATGACATTATCGGGATATCTGTTAGAAAAAACTACTTTAAACCGCTCAAGAAGACTTAACTTAAACCACACACCCTCTAGCAGGTGGTGTATGTGAACAATTAGGCTATCGGGCTTCAATAGACTTCTCTGTTTATATACCAACAGACGTTGTTCAATTCGTATCCTAACAAATAAAGTTACAATAATATCTGTTAGAAGAAAACACCACTTGCGGACCCGTAAAGAATTAACTTATCTGAGACGTCCATTAATAAGTGGTGTACAAGAGTAAAGACTTCTCGGGCTTCAATAAACTTTAGTGTTTCCATATCAACAGCGGTTGTCTCCAAGTCATTTCACGTCACATGAAGTTATCGGTGTTTCTGTTAGAAAAAACGACATTTAGCAGTTCAAGAAAACTTAACATAAACCACACGCCTACTAACAAGTGGTGAACGTATATTGAAGCCCAAAAGCCTAATCGTCCACGTACACCAGTTGCTAGTGAGCGTGTGGTTTAAGTTAAGTTTTCTTGAGCCGCTAAATGTAGTTTTTTCTAACAGATACACCAATAACATCATTTGACTGGCGATGACTTGTCGAAAACCGCTATTGGTATAGAAACACTGAGTTTTACTGAAAACCAAGTAGTTTTTACCCCTGTACACCACTTATTATTGGACGTCTCAGATACATTAAGTCTTTACGGGTCCGTAAGTGGTGTTTCTCTCTAACAGATACTATTGTAACCTAATTTGTCAGGCTACGAATTGAACAACGTTTGTTGGTATAGAAACAAAAAGTATATTGAAACCCAAAAGCCTAATTGTCCTCGTACACCACTTGTTAGTGAGCATGTGGCTTAAGTCAAGTCCTCTTGAACCGCTAAAGGTAATTTGTTCTTTACAGATGCTCTGATATCGTCATATGACAGACGATGACTTGGAGAAAACCGCTATTGGTAAAGAAACACTGAATTTTATTGAAGCCCACGAGGTTTTTACCCTTGTACACCACTTATTATTGGACGTCTCAGATACGTTTAGTCTTTACGGGTCCGTAAGTGGTGTTTCTCTCTAACAGATACTATTGTAACCTAATTTGTCAGGCTACGAATTGAACAACGTTTGTTGGTATAGAAACAAGAAGTCTATTGAAGCCCAAAAGCCTAATCGTCCACGTACACCACTTGTTAGTGAGCATGTGGTTTAAGTCAAGTCTTCTTAAACCGCTAAAAGTATTTTTTTCTAACAGATACTCCGATATCGTCATATGACAGGCGATGACTTGGAGAAAACCGTTATTGGTAAAGAAACACTAAATTTTATTGAAGCCTAGGAGGTTTTTACCCTTGTACACCACTTATTATTGGACGTTTCAGATACGTTAAGTCTTTACGGGTCCACAAGTGGTGTTTTCCTCTAAGATACTATTGTAACCTTATTTGTCAGGCTACGGATTCAACTACGTCTGTTGGTATAGAAACAAGAAGTTTATTGAAGCCCAAAGGTTTAAACATACACATACACCACTTGTTAGTAGGCGTGTGGTTTAAGTTAAGTCTTCTTGAGCCGCTAAATGTAGTCTTTTCTAGCAGAAGCACCAATGACGTCATTTGACAGGCGATGACTTGAAGAAAACCACTGTTGGTATAGAAACACTAAACTTTATTGAAGCCCAAGAGGTTTTTACCTCTGTACACTGCTTATTAGTGGTCGTCTCAGATAAGTTAAGTCTTTACGGGTCCGTAAGTGATATTACACCTGTTACAATCTCATAAGTATTTAGCTTAAATCACACGTTCACTAGCAAGTGGTGTGAGTGTGCGATAAACCTTTTGGTTTTTTATTTATTTCAATGTTTATTTACAACAGCAGCTTTTCCATAGTCATAGTCTCTCTAATGACGTTACAACAGAAAAAACATCCATTATGGGTTCATGATGACAGCATAAATCACACGTTAATTAATTGTGGTGTACGTGTGCAATAAGCCTTCTGGACTTGAATAAACTTTATCATTTCTACACTAACAGCAGGTTTTTCGTAGTCATATCCTCCCAAATAACATTGGCAAAGTATGTGTTAAAGAAACTACTCTTAATGGGCTCACAAAAACAGCTCCTTGGGCTTCAATAGACCTTAGTGTTTCTATACTAACGTCCATTTTCCCCAGTCATAGCCTATGATATGACATTGTTAGAAAAAAAAAACTTTACGGACTCTGGAAGGTTTAACTTAAATCACGCGCGCATTAAGAAATGGTGTACGTGGAAGCCAAACCTTGCGGACTTCAACAGACATTAATGTTGCTACACTAATATTCGTTTTTCCTTTACCAAAAAGCTGTTAAATGGCGTTACCGTTGAATCTGTTAGAAAAAAGCGCTCTTTGAGGACTCTAGAAGACTTAGCTTAAATCACACGTGCTTTAACAAGTGGTGTACGTGAACGATATGCCTCGTGGTCTTTCACAATTTTGGTGTTTCTATACTAACTCCGGTTTTTCCTAGTAATAGCCCTTTAAATGGCGTTACCGTTGAATCCGTTAGAAAAAAATGCTCTATGCCGACTCATGAAGGCTTAACTTAAATCACACGCGTTTTAACAAGTGGTGTATGTGGACGATAAGCCTTGTGGGCTTCAACATACTTCAGTGTTTCTATACTAATACCCGTTTTTTCGTAGCAATAGCCTGTTAAATGGTGTTACCGTAGAATTTGTTATAACAAAACATACTTTACGGACTCATAAAGGCTTAACTTAAATCACACGCGTTTTAAATAAGTGGTGTACGTGGACGATAAGCATTGTGAGCTTCAACAGACTTCAGTGTTTTTATACTAACACTCATTTTCCCCTAAAAATAGCCTGTTAAATGGCGTTACTGTAGAATCTGTTAGAAAAAACGTTCTTTGCGGATTCATGAAAGCTTAACTTAAATCACACACACCTTAACAAGTGGTGTACGTAGACGTTAAACATTGTAGGCTTTAACAGGCCGTAGTGATTATATACTAACATTCGTTTTCTCCCAGCAATAGCCTGTTAAATGGCGTTAACGTAGAATTAGTTGTAAAAAAACACACTTTGAGGACAACAAGTGGTGTACGTGGACAATAAGCCTCGCGGTCTTCAACAGACTTTAGTGTTTCCATTCTAACAACCGTGTTTTTATAGAAATAGCCTGTTAAATGGCGTTGCCATAGAATTTGTTAAAAAAAAAGCTCTTTGCGGACTCATGAAAGCTAAACCTAATTCACACGCGTTTTAACAAGTGGTGTACGTTGACGATACACCGTGTGGGCTTGAACAGACTTCAGTGTTTCTATACTAACACCCGCTTTTCCCTAGTAATAATCTGTTAAATGGCGTTGCCGTACAATTTGTTAGAAAAAATGCTCTTTGCGGACTCATGAAAGCAAAACTTAAATCACACGTGTTTTAACAAGTGGTGTACGTGGACGATAAACCTTGTGGGCTTCAACAGGCTTAGTTGTTTTAATACTAACACCCGTTTTTCCCCGGTAATAACCTATTAAATGGCGTTGCCGTAGAATTTGTTAGAAAAAATGCTCTTTGCGGACTCATGAAAGCTAAACTTAAATCACACATGTTTTAACAAGTGGTGTACGTGGACGATAAACCTTGTGGGCTTCAACAGACTTCAGTGACTCCATACTAACACCCGTTTTTCCCTAGTAATAACCTGTTAAATGGCGCTGCCATAGAATTTGTTAGAAAAAATGCTCTTTGCGGACTCATGAAAGCTAAACTTAAATCACACGTGTTTTAACAAGTGGTGTACGTGGACGATAAACCTTGTGGGCTTCAACAGGCTTAGTTGTTTTAATACTAACACCCGTTTTTCCCCGGTAATAACCTATGAAATGGCGTTGCCGTAGAATTTGTTAGAAAAAATGCTCTTTGCGGACTCATGAAAGCTAAACTTAAATCACACATGTTTTAACAAGTGGTGTACGTGGACGATAAACCTTGTGGGCTTCAACAGACTTCAGTGTTTCTATACTAACACACTTTTTTCCCTAGTAATAACTTGTTAAATGGTGTTGCCGTAGAATTTGTTAGAAAAAAACGCTTTTTGCGGACTCATGAAAGCTTAACTTAAATACACGTGTATTAATAAGTCGTGTACGTGGACGATAAACCTTGTGGGCTTCAACAGGCTTAGGTGTTTTAATACTAACACTCGTTTTTCTCCCGTAATAACCTATTAAATGGCGTTGCCGTAGAATTTGTTAGAAAAAATGCTCTTTGCGGACTCATGAAAGCTTAACTTAAAGCACACGCGTTTTAGCAAGTGCTATACGTGGAAGATAAACCTTGTGGGCTTCAACAGGCTTAGTTGTTTTAATACTAACACCCGTTTTTCTCCGGTAATAAGCTATTAAATGACGTTGCCGTAGAATTTGTTAGAAAAAATGCTCTTTGCGGACTCATGAAAGCTTAACTTAAAGCACACGCGTTTTAGCAAGTGCTATACGTGGAAGATAAACCTTGTGGGCTTCAACAGGCTTAGTTGTTTTAATACTAACACCCGTTTTTCCCCGGTAATAACCTATTAAATGGCGCTGACATACGATTTGTTAGAAAAAATGCTCTTTGTGGACTCATGAAAGCTAAACTGAAATCACACGTGCTTTAACAAGTGGTGTACGTGGACGATAAACCTTGTGGGCTTCAACAGGCTTAGGTTTTTTAATACTAATATCCGTTTTTAATCGGTAATAACCTATTAAATGGCGTTTCCGTAGAATTTGTTAGAAAAAACTGTCTTTGCGGACCCATGACAGCTTAACTTAAATCACACGCGTTTTAGCAATAGGTGTACGTGGACGGTAAGCACCGTGTGCTTCAACAGACTTCAGTGTTTCTATACTAACACCCGTTTTTCCTTAGTAATAACCTGTTAAATGGCGTTGCCGTAGAATTTGTTAGAAAAATGCTTTTGCGGACTCATGAAAGCTAAACCTAAATCACACGCGTTTTAACAAGTGGTGTACGTGGACGATAAACCTTGTGGGTTTCAACAGGCTTCAGTGTTTTCATACTAACACCTGTTTTCCCCCGGTAATAACCTACTAAATGGCGTTGCCGTAGAATTTGTAAGAAAAAAACTGTCTTTGCGGACCCATGACAGCTTAACTTAAATAACACGCGTTTTAGCAATAGGTGTACGTGGACGGTAAGCACCGTGTGCTTCAACAGACTTCAGTGTTTCTATACTAACGCCCGTTTTTCCTTAGTAATAACTTGTTAAATGGCGTTGCCGGGGAATTTGTTAGAAAAACGCTCTTTGCGGACTCATGAAAGCTAAACCTAAATCACACGCGTCTTAACAAGTGGTGTACGTAGACGATAAACCTTGTGGGTTTCAACAGGCTTCAGTGTTTTCATACTAACACCCGTTTTCCCTAGTAATAACCTGTTAAAAGGCGTTCACGAAGAATTTGTTAGAAAAAAGCGCCTTTTGCGGACTCATGAAAGCTAAACTTAAATCATACGCGTTTTAACAAGTGGTGTACGTAGAAGATAAACCTTGTGGGCTTCAACAGGCTTAGTTGTTTTAATACTAACACCCGTTTTTCCCCGGTAATAACCTATTAAATGGCGTTGCCGTTGAATTTGTTAGAAAAAATGCTCTTTGCGGACTCATGAAAGCTTAACTTAAATCACACGCGTTTTAACAAGTGGTGTACGTGGACGATAAACCTTGTGGGCTTCAACAGGCTTAGGTGTTTTAATACTAACACCCGTTTCTCCCCGGTAATATCCTATTAAATGGCGTTGCCGTAGAATTTGTTAGAAAAAAACTGTCTTTGCGGACTCATGACAGTTTAACTTAAATCACACGCGTTTTAGCAATAGGTGTTCGTGGACAGTAAGTACCGTGTGCTTCAACACACTTCAGTGTTTCTATACTAACACCCGTTATTCCTTAGTAATAACCTGTTAAATGGCGTTGCCGTAGAATTTGTTAAAAAAATGCTCTTTGCGGACTCATGAAAACTAAACCTAAATCACACGCGTTTTAACATGTGGTGTACGTGGACGATAAACCTTGTGGGTTTTCAACAGGCTTCAGTGTTTTCATACTAACACCCGTTTTTCCCTAGTAATAACCTGTTAAAAGGCGTTGCCGTAGAATTTGTTAGAAAAAAACGCTTTTTGCGGTCTCATAAAAGCTTAACTTAAATCACACGCGTTTTAACAAGTGGGGTACGTGGTATTCAATAGATTTTGGTGTTTCTATACTAACACCCATTTTTCCCTAGTAATAACCTGTTAAATGGCGTTACCGTAGAATTTGTTAGAAAAAAACACCCTTTGCGGACGCATGAAAGCTTAACTTAAAGCACACGCGTTTTAGCAAGTGGTGTACGGGGACGATAAACCTTGTGAGCTGCAACAGACTTTAGTGTTTCTATACTAACACACTTTTTTCCCTAGTAGTAACCTGTTAAATTACGTTGCCGTAGAATATGTTAGGAAAAACGCGATTTGCGGACTTATAAAAGCTAAACCTAAATCACACGCGTTTTAACAAGTGGTGTACGTGGACGATAAACCTTGTGGGCTTCAACAGGCTTAGGTGTTTTAATACAAACACCCATTTTTCCCCGGTAATATCCTATTAAATGGCGTTGCCGTAGAATTTGTTAGAAAAAAACTGTCTTTGCGGACCCGTGACAGCTTAACTTACGTCACACGCGTTTTAGCAATAGGTGTACGTGGACGGTAAGCACCGTGTGCTTCAACAGACTTCAGTGTTTCTATACTAACACCCGTTGTTCCTTAGTAATAACCTGTTAAATGGCGTTGCCCTAGAATTTGTTATAAAAAATGCGTCTTTGTGGACTCATGAAAGCTAAACTTAAATCACACGCGTTTTAACAAGTGGTGTACGTGGACGATAAACCTTGTGGGCTTCAACAGGCTTAGGTGTTTTAATACTAACACCCGTTTTTCCCCGGTAATATCCTATTAAATGGCGTTGCCGTAGAATTTGTTAGAAAAAAACTGTCTTTGCGGACCCGTGACAGCTTAACTTACGTCACACGCGTTTTAGCAATAGGTGTACGTGGACGGTAAGCACCGTGTGCTTCAACAGACTTCAGTGTTTCTATACTAACACCCGTTGTTCCTTAGTAATAACCTGTTAAATGGCGTTGCCCTAGAATTTGTTATAAAAAACGCGTCTTTGTGGACTCATGAAAGCTAAACTTTAATCACACGCGTTTTAACAAGTGGTGTACGTGGACGATAAACCTTGTGGGCTTCAACAGGCTTAGGTGTTTTAATACTAACACCCGTTTCTCCCCGGTAATATCCTATTAAATGGCGTTGCCGTAGAATTTGTTAGAAAAAAACTGTCTTTGCGGACTCATGACAGCTTAACTTACGTCACACGCGTTTTAGCAATA
The DNA here is from genome assembly GCA_036346225.1 of Platerodrilus igneus. Lineage (NCBI taxonomy): Eukaryota > Metazoa > Arthropoda > Insecta > Coleoptera > Lycidae > Platerodrilus > Platerodrilus igneus. The sequence continues at coordinate 2,711,601 of JARFIW010000631.1, forward strand.
GGTGTACGTGGACGGTAAGCACCGTGTGCTTCAACAGACTTCAGTGTTTCTATACTAACACCCGTTGTTCCTTAGTAATAACCTGTTAAATGGCGTTGCCCTAGAATTTGTTATAAAAAACGCGTCTTTGTGGACTCATGAAAGCTAAACTTTAATCACACGCGTTTTAACAAGTGGTGTACGTGGACGATAAACCTTGTGGGCTTCAACAGGCTTAGGTGTTTTAATACTAACACCCGTTTCTCCCGGTAATATCCTATTAAATGGCGTTGCCGTAGAATTTGTTAGAAAAACTGTCTTTGCGGACTCATGACAGTTTAACTTAAATCACACGCGTTTTAGCAATAGGTGTTCGTGGACAGTAAGTACCGTGTGCTTCAACACACTTCAGTGTTTCTATACTAACACCCGTTATTCCTTAGTAATAACCTGTTAAATGGCGTTGCCGTAGAATTTGTTAAAAAAATGCTCTTTGCGGACTCATGAAAACTAAACCTAAATCACACGCGTTTTAACAAGTGGTGTACGTGGACGATAAACCTTGTGGGTTTCAACAGGCTTCAGTGTTTTCATACTAACACCCGTTTTCCCTAGTAATAACCTGTTAAAAGGCGTTCACGTAGAATTTGTTAGAAAAAAGGGCCTTTTGCGGACTCATGAAAGCTTAACTTAAATCACACGCGTTTTAACAAGTGGGGTACGTGGTATTCAATAGATTTTGGTGTTTCTATACTAACACCCATTTTTCCCTAGTAATAACCTGTTAAATGGCGTTACCGTAGAATTTGTTAGAAAAAAACACCCTTTGCGGACTCATGAAAGCTTAACTTAAAGCACACGCGTTTTAGCAAGTGGTGTACGGGGACGATAAACCTTGTGAGCTGCAACAGACTTTAGTGTTTCTATACTAACACACTTTTTTCCCTAGTAGTAACCTGTTAAATTACGTTGCCGTAGAATATGTTAGGAAAAACGCGATTTGCGGACTCATAAAAGCTAAACCTAAATCACACGCGTTTTAACAAGTGGTGTACGTGGACGATAAACCTTGTGGGCTTCAACAGGCTTAGGTGTTTTAATACTAACACCCGTTTTCCCCGGTAATATCCTATTAAATGGCGTTTCCGTAGAATTTGTTAGAAAAAAACTGTCTTTGCGGACCCGTGACAGCTTAACTTACGTCACACGCGTTTTAGCAATAGGTGTACGTGGACGGTAAGCACCGTGTGCTTCAACAGACTTCAGTGTTTCTATACTAATACCCGTTGTTCCTTAGTAATAACCTGTTAAATGGCGTTGCCCTAGAATTTGTTATAAAAAACGCGTCTTTGTGGACTCATGAAAGCTAAACTTAAATCACACGCGTTTTAACAAGTGGTGTACGTGGACGATAAACCTTGTGGGCTTCAACAGGCTTAGGTGTTTTAATACTAACACCCGTTTTTCCCCGGTAATATCGTATTAAATGGCGTTGCCGTAGAATTTGTTAGAAAAAAACTGTCTTTGCGGACCCGTGACAGCTTAACTTACGTCACACGAGTTTTAGCAATAGGTGTACGTGGACGGTAAGCACCGTGTGCTTCAACAGACTTCAGTGTTTCTATACTAATACCCGTTGTTCCTTAGTAATAACCTGTTAAATGGCGTTGCCCTAGAATTTGTTATAAAAAACGCGTCTTTGTGGACTCATGAAAGCTAAACCTAAATCACACGCGTTTTAACAAGTGGTGTACGTGGACGATAAACCTTGTGGGCTTCAACAGGCTTAGGTGTTTTAATACTAACACCCGTTTCTCCCCGGTAATATCCTATTAAATGGCGTTGCCGTAGAATTTGTTAGAAAAAAACTGTCTTTGCGGACCCGTGACAGCTTAACTTACGTCACACGCGTTTTAGCAATAGGTGTACGTGGACGGTAAGCACCGTGTGCTTCAACAGACTTCAGTGTTTCTATACTAACACCCGTTGTTCCTTAGTAATAACCTGTTAAATGGCGTTGCCCTAGAATTTGTTATAAAAAATGCGTCTTTGTGGACTCATGAAAGCTAAACTTAAATCACACGCGTTTTAACAAGTGGTGTACGTGGACGATAAACCTTGTGGGCTTCAACAGGCTTAGGTGTTTTAATACTAACACCCGTTTTTCCCCGGTAATATCCTATTAAATGGCGTTGCCGTAGAATTTGTTAGAAAAACTGTCTTTGCGGACCCGTGACAGCTTAACTTAACGTCACACGCGTTTTAGCAATAGGTGTACGTGGACGGTAAGCACCTTGTGCTTCAACAGACTTCAGTGTTTCTATACTAACACCCGTTGTTCCTTAGTAATAACCTGTTAAATGGCGTTGCCCTAGAATTTGTTATAAAAAATGCGTCTTTGTGGACTCATGAAAGCTAAACTTAAATCACACGCGTTTTAACAAGTGGTGTACGTGGACAATAAACCTTGTGGGCTTCAACAGGCTTAGGTGTTTTAATACTAACACCCGTTTTTCCCCGGTAATATCCTATTAAATGGCGTTGCCGTAGAATTTGTTAGAAAAAAACTGTCTTTGCGGACCCGTGACAGCTTAACTTACGTCACACGCGTTTTAGCAATAGGTGTACGTGGACGGTAAGCACCGTGTGCTTCAACAGACTTCAGTGTTTCTATACTAACACCCGTTGTTCCTTAGTAATAACCTGTTAAATGGCGTTGCCCTAGAATTTGTTATAAAAAACGCGTCTTTGTGGACTCATGAAAGCTAAACTTAAATCACACGCGTTTTAGCAATAGGTGTTCGTGGACAGTAAGTACCGTGTGCTTCAACACACTTCAGTGTTTCTATACTAACACCCGTTATTCCTTAGTAATAACCTGTTAAATGGCGTTGCCGTAGAATTTGTTAAAAAAATGCTCTTTGCGGACTCATGAAAACTAAACCTAAAACACACGCGTTTTAACATGTGGTGTACGTGGACGATAAACCTTGTGGGTTTTCAACAGGCTTCAGTGTTTTCATACTACCACCCGTTTTTCCCTAGTAATAACCTGTTAGAAGGCGTTGCCGTAGAATTTGTTAGAAAAAAACGCCTTTTGCGGTCTCATGAAAGCTAAACTTAAATCATACGCGTTTTAACAAGTGGTGTACGTAGAAGATAAACCTTGTGGGCTTCAACAGGCTTAGTTGTTTTAATACTAACACCCGTTTTTCCCCGGTAATAACCTATTAAATGGCGTTGCCGTTGAATTTGTTAGAAAAAATGCTCTTTGCGGACTCATGAAAGCTTAACTTAAATCACACGCGTTTTAACAAGTGGTGTACGTGGAGATAAACCTTGTGGGCTTCAACAGGCTTAGGTGTTTTAATACTAACATCCGTTTTCCCCCGGTAATAACCTATTAAATGTCGTTGCCGTAGAATTTGTTAGAAAAAAACTGTCTTTGCGGACTCATGACAGTTTAACTTAAATCACACGCGTTTTAGCAATAGGTGTTCGTGGACGGTAAGCACCGTGTGCTTCAACACACTTCAGTGTTTCTATACTAACACCCGTTTTTCCCTAGTAATAACCTGTTAAATGGCGTTGCCGTAGAATTTGTTAGAAAAGAACGCTCTTTGCGGACTCATGAAGGCTTAACTTAAATTACACGCCCTTCTTATAGCAGGTGTAAATCAGAGTCCTGTAAATCCTTCTTTGTAAGCTCTTATTTAATAAGCTACCGAATTTCCAACCTATTCATAAAGTCTTAAATTTTGGAATTTAATTCTGTAAAAATAAAAACCATTTTGACGCCATTTTTAGTTAATTTATTTTTGAAAAAGTTGAAAAATCCTGGTTGATAGGCAACTTGTCAAATGCGTTGTTAATTTGCCTATGTTTAAATTTACTAAATCTACTGAAATGAGATCAAGTCGAAACGTCGTAAGCGATTTATTGATTTCTAAGAGCAGACGAATCACTCTGGAATTCATTGAATTAAAATTTTTTAGATATTTCTAAACTTTAGGTTAGGCAACCTTTCATACACATTAACGCCTGATAATAATTAATCTAGAATACACGTTTTTTCATAGCGTTAGACAAATTGTATCTCGTCTACAACGCAAATCGAGGTCGTGCAAATCATTCTCTTAAATTATAAACAAATAAGCGTACTATTTTATAAAATAAAAACCGTGGTATAGCTTTAAAACTTGTATGCAAAATACAAGGAACTATAAGAATGGCAAAACATTTATTATTCAATGGAAAGAAGCTGTCAGTGTTAGGGTTTAGAGCATCTTTTTCGTACAACTTTCAATACATTTATTACTGGAAACGCTTACAAAGAAGTGGATAGACAACTTTCCAAACTCTCAGAATATGTTCAGGCGTTAATATTTTAGCAAACCCATTAAAATGAAATAAAGCACGGAAATTCGTAAGCGCTTTTCGATATCTTACTTCTTAAAGTGATAAATTAAAAACCTCTCCGCGTTTCTAAACTGAAATGTAGGCAACTTGTTAAACAGATAAAATCCTTTGGATAACGAAATCAAGAGTTACAAATTTTCGTATAGGGTTTAAAAAGTTGCATCGTGTTTACAACATAAATAGGAGTATTGGAAATCATTCTATTTAATTATAATCAGATAGGCGTTGCGTTTACTATATCTAAAACCATCGTCGAGCTTGAAGTTTCTTACGTAAACGCTTTTTATTCAATCGCAAGCTGCTTTCAGTAAACTTGCTAGGTGTATTTGAGAAGTCCCTAAGCCGTTTCTGAGTGCTTGGAACATTGCTTTTAGATTATTTTCAGTTCGTTTATTATTAAAAGTGCTTTCGAATCAATACACGGGTAGATAGGCAACTTCTCAAACATATTGAATTTGCTGCAGCTGCTGCTGCTCCTGCTCGTGCTGCTGTAAATATTTGATCAGCCCTATTACGTTGAGATAAAGTACAAAACTCGTAAGCGCCTTATCGATATATGACAGCACTGTAACCATTTTATAGGGTAATGTTGAGGTAGTTATTATTTATTTAAGTAAAGCCCTTAGGCTATTCTAAGCTAGAGGATAGGCAACTTATAATACAGATAAGACGGTCAGGTAGTTCTTTTTCGAACAGATACTACAGAAACTCATTTGAAAGGAGCTATAACTAAGAAGAAACGTCTGTTAGTAAAGCACTGAAGTCCATTGGATCTCAAAAAGCTTATCGCGCACGTACATCACGTGTGATTAGGGTGCGCAAAGGCCGTTTTCTATAACAGACGCTACAAAAATGCTATTTAACGGGATATAAATACGAAAAAATCCCCTGGTGTAATACCACCGAAATGTATTGAAGCACAAGATACTCATGACCAACAGACGTGTGATTTAAGTTATGTTTCAATATGTTTCAAAAGTGTGTCTCTGTCTGACAGATTATACAGTTACTGCATTTGAGAAGCTAGAATAGGAAAAAACAGCTGGTAGTATAAGAACACCGAAATCTATAGGAGTCTAATTGGTGTATTGTCAACGTACACCACTTGCTAATGATCGTGCGGTTTCGGTTAAGCCTTCATGAGTCCGTAAAGAGTGTCTTTTCTAACAAATTCTACGGTAACGCCATTTAATAAGCTATTACCAGAAAAAACGGGTGTTAGTATAGAAACACTAAAGTCTGTTGAAGCCCACAAACTTTGTCGTCCACGTACACCACTTGTTATAGCACGTGCGATTTAAGTTAAGCCTTCATGAGTCCCCAAATAGCGCTTTTTTCCAACAGATTCTACGGTAACGCCAATTAAAAGGCTATTACTAGGAAAAACCGGGTGTTAGTATAGAAACACCGACGTGTATTGGAGATCACGAGCCTTGTTGTCCACGTACACCACCTGCTAAAACGCGTGTGATTTAAGTTAAGCCTTTATGAGTCCGTAAAGTGTGTGTTTGTTACATGCCAAAATAGCAATGTATCATGTTTTAGATTTAGATATAATGTATAAGTTAATTGCCGTCGTCGCTGACAGTCGCGTCTGCGCAGAGGAAATGCGGATATGCGCGAGTGTCGAAAGCTGGGATTAAGCCACGCGACCTAGGCGAGACAACAACTATCTGAGTGATGTGTGTTTTTTCTTTTGAAATAAGTATGTAGGTTCCCTGTACCTTACCTTTGTTGTACCTGTTACCTATTCCTTCCGACCCCCCCCCCCCCCCAAGTGCAGTTAAGGTTTAGGAAGCATGGCAATTTGGTGATCAACATGGCGTAACCCAACTTAACCACCACTGGATTATGAGATTAAGTTCCGAATACCCATCACGTGAGTAATATGATTTTACTTAAATTGTGCATGTAAATTTGACTTAAATAGCGATTACATCACCCAGTAACACGTGGTCGGTATATGTTACAAAATGGCAGGTAATTACGCTGCGCGCTTAAAGGTAACATGTTCTTATAACAAATTCTACGGTAACGTCATTTAATAGGCTATTACTAGGGAAAAACGTGTGTTGGTATAGAAACACCAAAGTCTGTTGAAGCCCACAAGGTTTATCGTCCACGTACACTACTTGCTAATGAGCGTGTGATTTAAGTTAAGCCTTCAAGAGTGCGGAAAGTGCGTTTTATTTTAACAAATTCTACGGCATTTAACAATCTATTACTAGGGAAAAGTGTTAGTAAAGAAACACCTAAGTCTGTTGAAGACCAAGCAATGACTTGAATAAAATCGCCATTGGTATAGAAACATAGAAGTTTATTAAAGCTCACAAGGTTTATACCCTTGTACACCACTCACTAATGATCGTCTCAGATAAGTTAAGCCCTTACGGGTCCGCAAGTAGTGTTTTCCTTTAACAAATACTATTGTAACCTTATTTGTCACGGAACGATTTGAACAACGTCTGTTGGAATAGAAACAAAAGGTCTATTAAAGCCCATAAGCCTAATCGCCTACGTATACCAGTTGTTAGTGAGCTTGTGGTTTAAAGTTATGTGTTATTGGGCCGCTAAAGGTAGTTTTTCTAATAAATACACCGATAACATCATTTAACAGACGAAGACTTGTAGAAAACCGCTATTAGTATAGAAACACTGAATTGTATTAAAGCTCACGAGGTTTTACACTTCTACACACACACTAATGGTCGTCTTAAATACGTTAGGCCTTTACGGGTCCGCAAGTAGTGTTTTCCTTTAACAGATACAATTGTAACTTTATTTGTAACGCAACGAATTGAACAACGTCTGTTGGAATAGAAACAAGAGATCTATTGAAGCTCAAAAGCCTAATCGCCTACGTACACCAGTTGTTAGTGAGCTTGTGGTTTAAGTTAAGTTCTGTGAGCAGCTAAAGGTATTTTTTCTAACAGATACACCGATAACGTCATTTAACAAAGGGAAAATTTTAGAGAACCGCTATTATTGTAGAAACGCTAAATTTTATTAAAGCTCACGCTAGGTTTTTACTTTTGTACACCACTCATTAATGGTCGTCTCAAATAAGTTAGGTTTTACGGGTCCGCAAGTGGTGTTTTCCTTTAACAGATACTATTGTAACCTTATTTGTCACGCAACGAAATGAACAACGCCTGTTGGAATAGAAACAAGAGGTCTGTTGAAGCCCAAAAGCCTAATCGCCCACGTACACCAGTTGTTAGTAAGCATGTGGTTTAAGTTAAGTTTTCTTGAGTCGCAAAAGGTATTTTTTTCTAAGAAATACACCGATAACATCATTTAACAGGCAAAGACTTGTAGAAAACCGCTATTAGTATAGAAACAGTGAATTTTATTGAAGCTCACGAGGTTTTTTCACTTCTACACCACTAATGGCCGTCTCAGATAAGTTAGGTTTTTACGGTTCCGCAAGTAGTGTTTTCCTTTAACAGAAACTATTGTAACATATTTGTCACGCAACGAATTGAACAACGTTCCTTGGAATAGAAACAAGAAGTCAATTGAAGCCCAAAAGCCTAATCGCCCACGTACACCAGTTGTTAGTGAGCTTGTGGTTTAAGTTAAGTCTTCTTGAGCCGCTAAAGTTAGTTTTTTCTAACAGATACACCGATAACGTCATTTAACAAGCGAAAATTTTAGAGAACCGCTATTATTATAGAAACGTTAAATTCTATTGAAGCTCAGCGAAGGTTTTTACTTTTATACACCACTCATTAATGGTCGTCTCAATATAAGTTAGGCCTTTACGGTCCGCAAGTAGTGTTTTCCTTTAACAGATACTATTGTAACCTTTATTTGTCACGCAACGAATTGAACAACGTCTGTTGCAATAGAAACAAGAGATCTATTGCAGCCCAGAAGCCTAATCGCCCACGTACACCAATTATTAGTGAGCTTGTGGTTTAAGTTAAGTTTTGTTGAGCCGCAAAGGTATTTTTTCTAACAAATACACCGATAACATCATTTAACAGGCGAAGACTTGTAGAAAACCGCTATTAGTATAGAAACACTTGAATTTTATTGAAGCTCACGAGGTTTTTACACTTCTACACCACTCACTAATGGTCGTCTCAAATAAGTTAGGCCTTTACGGGTCCGCAAGTAGTGTTTTCCTTTAACAGATACTATTGTAACTTTATTTGTCACGCAACGAATTGAACAACGTCTGTTGGAATAGAAACAAGAAATCTATTGCAGCCCAAAAGCCTAATCGCCCACGTACACCAGTTGTTAGTGAGCTTGTGGTTTAAGTTAAGCTTTCTTGAGCCGCAAAGGTTATTTTTCTAACAAACACACCGATAACATCATTTAACAGGCGAAGACTTGTAGAAAACGCTATTAGTATAGTAACATTGAATTTTATTGAAGCTCACGAGGTTTTACAATTCTACACCACTCACTAATGGTCGTCTCAAATAAGTTAGGCCTTTACGGGTCCGCAAGTAGTGTTTTCCTTTAACAAATACTATTGTATCTTTATTTGTCACGCAACGAATTGAACAACGTCTGTTGGAATAGAAACAAGAGGTCTATTGCAGCCCAAGAGCCTAATCGCCCACGTACACCAGTTGTTAGTGAGCGTGTGGTTTAAGTTAAGTTTTGTTGAGCCGCAAAGGTATTTTTCTAAGAAATACACCGATAACATCATTTAACAGGCGAAGACTTGTAGAAAACCGCTATTAGTATAGAAACACTGAATTTTATTGAAGCTCACGAGGTTTTTACACTTCTACACCACTCACTAATGGTCGTCTCAAATAAGTTAGGCCTTTACGGGTCCGCAAGTAGTGTTTTCCTTTAACAGATACTATTGTAACTTTATTTGTCACGCAACGAATTGAACAACGTCTGTTGGAATAGAAACAAGAGGTCTATTGCAGCCCAAGAGCCTAATCGCCCACGTACACCAGTTGTTAGTGAGCGTGTGGTTTAAGTTAAGTTTTGTTGAGCCGCAAAAGGTATTTTTTTCTAAGAAATACACCGATAACATCATTTAACAGGCGAAGACTTGTAGAAAACCGCTATTAGTATAGAAACACTGAATTTTATTGAAGCTCACGAGGTTTTTACACTTCTACACCACTCACTAATGGTCGTCTCAAATAAGTTAGGCCTTTACGGGTCCGCAAGTAGTGTTTTCCTTTAACAGATACTATTGTAACTTTATTTGTCACGCAACGAATTGAACAACGTCTGTTGGAATAGAAACAACAGGTCTATTGCAGCCCAAAGCCTAATCGCCCACGTACACCAGTTGTTAGTGAGCGTGTGGTTTAAGTTAAGTTTTGTTGAGCCGCAAAGGTATTTTTCTAAGAAATACACCGATAACATCATTTAACAGGCGAAGACTTGTAGAAAACCGCTATTAGTATAGAAACACTGAATTTTATTGAAGCTCACGAGGTTTTTACACTTCTACACCACTCACTAATGGTCGTCTCAAATAAGTTAGGCCTTTACGGGTCCGCAAGTAGTGTTTTCCTTTAACAGATACTATTGTAACTTTATTTGTCACGCAACGAATTGAACAACGTCTGTTGGAATAGAAACAAGAGGTCTATTGCAGCCCAAAGCCTAATCGCCCACGTACACCAGTTGTTAGTGAGCGTGTGGTTTAAGTTAAGCTTTTGTTGAGCCGCAAAAGGTATTTTTCTAACAAACACACCGATAACATCATTTAACAGGCGAAGACTTGTAGAAAACCGCTATTAGTATAGAAACACTTGAATTTTATTGAAGCTCACGAGGTTTTACACTTCTACACCACTCACTAATGGTCGTCTCAAATAAGTTAGGCCTTTACGGGTCCGCAAGTAGTGTTTTCCTTTAACAGATACTATTGTAACTTTATTTGTCACGCAACGAATTGAACAACGTCTGTTGGAATAGAAACAAGAGGTCTATTGCAGCCCAAAAGCCTAATCGCCCACGTACACAGGTTGTTAGTGAGCGTGTGGTTTAAGTTAAGTTTTGTTGAGCCGCAAAAGGTATTTTTTTCTAAGAAATACACCGATAACATCATTTAACAGGCGAAGACTTGTGAAAACCGCTATTAGTATAGAAACACTGAATTTTATTGAAGCTCACGAGGTTTTTACACTTCTACACCACTCACTAATGGTCGTCTCAAATAAGTTAGGCCTTTACGGGTCCGCAAGTAGTGTTTTCCTTTAACAGATACTATTGTAACTTTATTTGTCACGCAACGAATTGAACAACGTCTGTTGGAATAGAAACAAGAGGTCTATTGCAGCCCAAGAGCCTAATCGCCCACGTACACCAGTTGTTAGTGAGCGTGTGGTTTAAGTTAAGTTTTGTTGAGCCGCAAAAGGTATTTTTTTCTAAGAAATACACCGATAACATCATTTAACAGGCGAAGACTTGTAGAAAACCGCTATTAGTATAGAAACACTGAATTTTATTGAAGCTCACGAGGTTTTTACACTTCTACACCACTCACTAATGGTCGTCTCAAATAAGTTAGGCCTTTACGGGTCCGCAAGTAGGGTTTTCCTTTAACAGATACTATTGTAACTTTATTTGTCACGCAACGAATTGAACAACGTCTGTTGGAATAGAAACAAGAGGTCTATTGCAGCCCAAAAGCCTAATCGCCCACGTACACCGGTTGTTAGTGAGCGTGTGGTTTAAGTTAAGTTTTGTTGAGCCGCAAAAGGTATTTTTTTCTAAGAAATACACCGATAACATCATTTAACAGGCGAAGACTTGTAGAAAACCGCTATTAGTATAGAAACACTGAATTTTATTGAAGCTCACGAGGTTTTTACACTTCTACACCACTCACTAATGGTCGTCTCAAATAAGTTAGGCCTTTACGGGTCCGCAAGTAGTGTTTTCCTTTAACAGATACTATTGTAACTTTATTTGTCACGCAACGAATTGAACAACGTCTGTTGGAATAGAAACAAGAGGTCTATTGCAGCCCAAAAGCCTAATCGCCCACGTACACCGGTTGTTAGTGAGCGTGTGGTTTAAGTTAAGTTTTGTTGAGCCGCAAAAGGTATTTTTTTCTAAGAAATACACCGATAACATCATTTAACAGGCGAAGACTTGTAGAAAACCGCTATTAGTATAGAAACACTGAATTTTATTGAAGCTCACGAGGTTTTACACTTTAACCACCACTAATGGTCGTCTCAAATAAGTTAGGCCTTTACGGGTCCGCAAGTAGTGTTTTCCTTTAACAGATACTATTGTAACTTTATTTGTCACGCAACGAATTGAACAACGTCTGTTGGAATAGAAACAACAGGTCTATTGCAGCCCAAAGCCTAATCGCCCACGTACACCGTTGTTAGTGAGCGTGTGGTTTAAGTTAAGTTTTGTTGAGCCGCAAAGGTATTTTTTCTAAGAAATACACCGATAACATCATTTAACAGGCGAAGACTTGTAGAAAACCGCTATTAGTATAGAAACACTGATTAAAAGTGCTTTCGAATCAATACACGGGTAGATAGGCAACTTCTCAAACATATTGAATTTGCTGCAGCTGCTGCTGCTCCTGCTCGTGCTGCTGTAAATATTTGATCAGCCCTATTACGTTGAGATAAAGTACAAAACTCGTAAGCGCCTTATCGATATATGACAGCACTGTAACCATTTTATAGGGTAATGTTGAGGTAGTTATTATTTATTTAAGTAAAGCCCTTAGGCTATTCTAAGCTAGAGGATAGGCAACTTATAATACAGATAAGACGGTCAGGTAGTTCTTTTCGAACAGATACTACAGAAACTCATTTGAAAGGAGCTATAACTAAGAAGAAACGTCTGTTAGTAAAGCACTGAAGTCCATTGGATCTCAAAGCTTATCGCGCACGTACATCACGTGTGATTAGGGTGCGCAAAGGCCGTTTTCTATAACAGACGCTACAAAATGCTATTTAACGGGATATAAATACGAAAAAATCCCTGGTGTAATACCACCGAAATGTATTGAAGCACAAGATACTCATGACCAACAGACGTGTGATTTAAGTTATGTTTCAATATGTTTCAAAAGTGTGTCTCTGTCTGACAGATTATACAGTTACTGCATTTGAGAAGCTAGAATAGGAAAAACAGCTGGTAGTATAAGAACACCGAAATCTATAGGAGTCTAATTGGTGTATTGTCAACGTACACCACTTGCTAATGATCGTGCGGTTTCGGTTGCCTTCATGAGTCCGTAAAGAGTGTCTTTTCTAACAAATTCTACGGTAACGCCATTTAATAAGCTATTACCAGAAAAACGGGTGTTAGTATAGAAACACTAAAGTCTGTTGAAGCCCACAAACTTTGTCGTCCACGTACACCACTTGTTATAGCACGTGCGATTTAAGTTAAGCCTTCATGAGTCCCCAAATAGCGCTTTTTCCAACAGATTCTACGGTAACGCCAATTAAAAGGCTATTACTAGGAAAAACCGGGTGTTAGTATAGAAACACCGACGTGTATTGAGATCACGAGCCTTGTTGTCCACGTACACCACCTGCTAAAACGCGTGTGATTTAAGTTAAGCCTTTATGAGTCCGTAAAGTGTGTGTTTGTTACATGCCAAAATAGCAATGTATCATGTTTTAGATTTAGATATAATGTATAAGTTAATTGCCGTCGTCGCTGACAGTCGCGTCTGCGCAGAGGAAATGCGGATATGCGCGAGTGTCGAAAGCTGGGATTAAGCCACGCGACCTAGGCGAGACAACAACTATCTGAGTGATGTGTGTTTTTTCTTTTGAAATAAGTATGTAGGTTCCCTGTACCTTACCTTTGTTGTACCTGTTACCTATTCCTTCCGACCCCCCCCCCAAGTGCAGTTAAGGTTTAGGAAGCATGGCAATTTGGTGATCAACATGGCGTAACCCAACTTAACCACCACTGGATTATGAGATTAAGTTCCGAATACCCATCACGTGAGTAATATGATTTTACTTAAATTGTGCATGTAAATTTGACTTAAATAGCGATTACATCACCCAGTAACACGTGGTCGGTATATGTTACAAAATGGCAGGTAATTACGCTGCGCGCTTAAAGGTAACATGTTCTTATAACAAATTCTACGGTAACGTCATTTAATAGGCTATTACTAGGGAAAACGTGTGTTGGTATAGAAACACCAAAGTCTGTTGAAGCCCACAAGGTTTATCGTCCACGTACACTACTTGCTAATGAGCGTGTGATTTAAGTTAAGCCTTCAAGAGTGCGGAAAGTGCGTTTTATTTTAACAAATTCTACGGCATTTAACAATCTATTACTAGGAAAAGTGTTAGTAAAGAAACACCTAAGTCTGTTGAAGACCAAGCAATGACTTGAATAAAATCGCCATTGGTATAGAAACATAGAAGTTTATTAAAGCTCACAAGGTTTATACCCTTGTACACCACTCACTAATGATCGTCTCAGATAAGTTAAGCCCTTACGGGTCCGCAAGTAGTGTTTTCCTTTAACAAATACTATTGTAACCTTATTTGTCACGGAACGATTTGAACAACGTCTGTTGGAATAGAAACAAAAGGTCTCTTAAAGCCCATAAGCCTAATCGCCTACGTATACCAGTTGCTAGTGAGCTTGTAGTTAAAGTTATGTGTTATTGGGCCGCTAAAGGTAGTTTTTTCTAATAAATACACCGATAACATCATTTAACAGACGAAGACTTGTAGAAAACCGCTATTAGTATAGAAACACTGAATTGTATTAAAGCTCACGAGGTTTTTACACTTCTACAACACACACTAATGGTCGTCTTAAATACGTTAGGCCTTTACGGGTCCGCAAGTAGTGTTTTCCTTTAACAGATACAATTGTAACTTTATTTGTAACGCAACGAATTGAACAACGTCTGTTGGAATAGAAACAAGAGATCTATTGAAGCTCAAAAGCCTAATCGCCTACGTACACCAGTTGTTAGTGAGCTTGTGGTTTAAGTTAAGGCTTCTGGAGCAGCTAAAGGTATTTTTTTCTAACAGATACACCGATAACGTCATTTAACAAAAGGAAAATTTTAGAGAACCGCTATTATTGTAGAAACGCTAAATTCTATTAAAGCTAGCTAGGTTTTTACTTTTGTACACCACTCATTAATGGTCGTCTCATATAAGTTAGGTTTTTACGGGTCCGCAAGTGGTGTTTTCCTTTAACAGATACTATTGTAACCTTATTTGTCACGCAACGAAATGAACAACGCCTGTTGGAATAGAAACAAGAGGTCTGTTGAAGCCCAAAAGCCTAATCGCCCACGTACACCAGTTGCTAGTAAGCATGTGGTTTAAGTTAAGTTTTCTTGAGTCGCAAAAGGTATTTTTTTCTAAGAAATACACCGATAACATCATTTAACAGGCGAAGACTTGTAGAAAACCGCTGTTAGTATAGAAACACTGAATTTTATTGAAGCTCACGAGGTTTTTACACTTCTACACCACTCATTAATGGTCGTCTCAGATAAGTTAGGCCTTACGGGTCCGCAAGTAGTGTTTTACTTTAACAGAAACTATTGTAAACATATTTGTCACGCAACGAATTGAACAACGTTCCTTGGAATAGAAACAAGAAGTCAATTGAAGCCCAAAAGCCTAATCGCCCACGTACACCAGTTGTTAGTGAGCTTGTGGTTTAAGTTAAGTCTCCTGGAGCCGCTAAAGGTATTTTTTTCTAACAGATACACCGATAACGTCATTTAACAAAAGGAAAATTTTAGAGAACCGCTATTATTATAGAAACGTTAAATTCTATTGAAGCTAGCGAAGTTTTTACTTTTATACACCACTCATTAATGGTCGTCTCATATAAGTTAGGCCTTTACGGTTCCGCAAGTAGTGTTTTCCTTTAACAGATACTATTGTAACCTTATTTGTCACGCAACGAATTGAACAACGTCTGTTGCAATAGAAACAAGAGATCTATTGAAGCCCAGAAGCCTAATCGCCCACGTACACCAATTATTAGTGAGCTTGTGGTTTAAGTTAAGCTTTCTTGAGCCGCTAAAGGTATTTTTTTCTAACAAATACACCAAAAACATCATTTAACAGGCGAAGACTTGTAGAAAACCGCTATTAGTATAGAAACATTGAATTTTATTGAAGCTTACGAGATTTTTACAATTCTACACCACTCACTAATGGTCGTCTCAAATAAGTTAGGCCTTACGTGTCCGCAAGTAGTGTTTTCCTTTAACAGATAGTATTGTAACCTTATTTGTCACGCGACGAATTGAACAACGTCTGTTGGAATAGAAACAAGAAATCTATTGAAGCCCAAAAGCCTAATCGCCCACGTACACCAGCTATTAGTGAGCTTGTGGTTTAAGTTAAGCTTTCTTGAGCCGCTAAAGTTATTTTTTTCTAACAAACACACCGATAACATCATTTAACAGGCGAAGACTTGTAGAAAACTGCTATTAGTATAGTAACATTGAATTTTATTGAAGCTCACGAGGATTTTACAATTCTACACCACTCACTAATGGTCGTCTCAAATAAGTTAGGCCTTTACGGGTCCGCAAGTAGTGTTTTCCTTTAACAAATACTATTGTATCTTTATTTGTCACGCAACGAATTGAACAACGTCTGTTGGAATAGAAACAAGAGGTCTATTGCAGCCCAAGAGCCTAATCGCCCACGTACACCGGTTGTTAGTGAGCGTGTGGTTTAAGTTAAGTTTTGTTGAGCCGCAAAAGGTATTTTTTTCTAAGAAATACACCGATAACATCATTTAACAGGCGAAGACTTGTAGAAAACCGCTATTAGTATAGAAACACTGAATTTTATTGAAGCTCACGAGGATTTTACACTTCTACACCACTCACTAATGGTCGTCTCAAATAAGTTAGGCCTTTACGGGTCCGCAAGTAGTGTTTTCCTTTAACAAATACTATTGTATCTTTATTTGTCACGCAACGAATTGAACAACGTCTGTTGGAATAGAAACAAGAGGTCTATTGCAGCCCAAGAGCCTAATCGCCCACGTACACCGGTTGTTAGTGAGCGTGTGGTTTAAGTTAAGTTTTGTTGAGCCGCAAAAGGTATTTTTTTCTAAGAAATACACCGATAACATCATTTAACAGGCGAAGACTTGTAGAAAACCGCTATTAGTATAGAAACACTGAATTTTATTGAAGCTCACGAGGTTTTTACACTTCTACACCACTCACTAATGGTCGTCTCAAATAAGTTAGGCCTTTACGGGTCCGCAAGTAGGGTTTTCCTTTAACAGATACTATTGTAACTTTATTTGTCACGCAACGAATTGAACAACGTCTGTTGGAATAGAAACAACAGGTCTATTGCAGCCCAAAAGCCTAATCGCCCACGTACACCAGTTGTTAGTGAGCGTGTGGTTTAAGTTAAGTTTTCTTGAGTAGAAAAAGGTATTTTTTTCTAAGAAATACACCGATAACATTATTTAACAGGCGAAGACTTGTAGAAAACCGCTATTAGTATAGAAACACTGAATTTTATTGAAGCTCACGAGGTTTTTACACTTCTACACCACTCACTAATGGTCGTCTCAAATAAGTTAGGCCTTTACGGGTCCGCAAGTAGTGTTTTCCTTTAACAGATACTATTGTAACTTTATTTGTCACGCAACGAATTGAACAACGTCTGTTGGAATAGAAACAACAGGTCTATTGCAGCCCAAAAGCCTAATCGCCCACGTACACCGGTTGTTAGTGAGCGTGTGGTTTAAGTTAAGTTTTGTTGAGCCGCAAAAGGTATTTTTTTCTAAGAAATACACCGATAACATCATTTAACAGGCGAAGACTTGTAGAAAACCGCTATTAGTATAGAAACACTGAATTTTATTGAAGCTCACGAGGTTTTTACACTTCTACACCACTCACTAATGGTCGTCTCAAATAAGTTAGGCCTTTACGGGTCCGCAAGTAGTGTTTTCCTTTAACAAATACTATTGTAACTTTATTTGTCACGCAACGAATTGAACAACGTCTGTTGGAATAGAAACAACAGGTCTATTGCAGCCCAAAAGCCTAATCGCCCACGTACACCAGTTGTTAGTGAGCGTGTGGTTTAAGTTAAGTTTTCTTGAGTAGCAAAAGGTATTTTTTTCTAAGAAATACACCGATAACATTATTTAACAGGCGAAGACTTGTAGAAAACCGCTATTAGTATAGAAACACTGAATTTTATTGAAGCTCACGAGGTTTTTACACTTCTACACCACTCACTAATGGTCGTCTCAAATAAGTTAGGCCTTTACGGGTCCGCAAGTAGTGTTTTCCTTTAACAGATACTATTGTAACTTTATTTGTCACGCAACGAATTGAACAACGTCTGTTGGAATAGAAACAAGAGGTCTATTGCAGCCCAAAAGTCTAATCGCCCACGTACACCAGTTGTTAGTGAGCGTGTGGTTTAAGTTAAGTTTTGTTGAGCCGCAAAAGGTATTTTTTTCTAAGAAATACACCGATAACATCATTTAACAGGCGAAGACTTGTAGAAAACCGCTATTAGTATAGAAACACTGAATTTTATTGAAGCTCACGAGGTTTTTACACTTCTACACCACTCACTAATGGTCGTCTCAAATAAGTTAGGCCTTTACGGGTCCGCAAGTAGTGTTTTCCTTTAACAGATACTATTGTAACATTATTTGTCACGCAACGAAATGAACAACGTCTGTTGGAATAGAAACAAGAGGTCTATTGCAGCCCAAAAGCCTAATCGCCCACGAACACCAGTTGTTAGTGAGCGTGTGGTTTAAGTTAAGTTTTCTTGAGTCGCAAAAGGTATTTTTTTCTAAGAAATACACCGATAACATCATTTAACAGGCGAAGACTTGTAGAAAACCGCTATTAGTATAGAAACACTGAATTTTATTGAAGCTCACGAGGTTTTTACACTTCTACACCACTCACTAATGGTCGTCTCAAATAAGTTAGGCCTTTACGGGTCCGCAAGTAGTGTTTTACTTTAACAGAAACTATTGTAAACATATTTGTCACGCAACGAATTGAACAACGTTCCTGTTGGAATAGAAACAAGAAGTCAATTGAAGCCCAAAACGCCCACGTACACCAGTTGTTAGTGAGCTTGTGGTTTAAGTTAAGTTTCCTGGAGCCGCTAAAGGTATTTTTTCTAACAGATACACCGATAACGTCATTTAACAGGCGAAAATTTTAGAAAACCGCTATTATTATAGAAACGTTAAATTCTATTGAAGCTCACGAAGTTTTTACTTTTCTACACCACTCATTAATGGTCGTCTCAAATAAGTTAGGCCTTTACGGGTCCGCAAGTAGGGTTTTCCTTTAACAGATACTATTGTAACTTTATTTGTCACGCAACGAATTGAACAACGTCTGTTGGAATAGAAACAACAGGTCTATTGCAGCCCAAAGCCTAATCGCCCACGTACACCAGTTGTTAGTGAGCGTGTGGTTTAAGTTAAGTTTTTGTTGAGCCGCAAAGGTATTTTTCTAAGAAATACACCGATAACATCATTTAACAGGCGAAGACTTGTAGAAAACCGCTATTAGTATAGAAACACTGAATTTTATTGAAGCTCACGAGGTTTTTACACTTCTACACCACTCACTAATGGTCGTCTCAAATAAGTTAGGCCTTTACGGGTCCGCAAGTAGTGTTTTCCTTTAACAAATACTATTGTATCTTTATTTGTCACGCAACGAATTGAACAACGTCTGTTGGAATAGAAACAACAGGTCTATTGCAGCCCAAAAGCCTAATCGCCCACGTACACCGGTTGTTAGTGAGCGTGTGGTTTAAGTTAAGTTTTGTTGAGCCGCAAAAGGTATTTTTTTCTAAGAAATACACCGATAACATCATTTAACAGGCGAAGACTTGTAGAAAACCGCTATTAGTATAGAAACACTGAATTTTATTGAAGCTCACGAGGTTTTTACACTTCTACACCACTCACTAATGGTCGTCTCAAATAAGTTAGGCCTTTACGGGTCCGCAAGTAGTGTTTTCCTTTAACAGATACTATTGTAACTTTATTTGTCACGCAACGAATTGAACAACGTCTGTTGAATAGAAACAAGAGGTCTATTGCAGCCCAAAGTCTAATCGCCCACGTACACCAGTTGTTAGTGAGCGTGTGGTTTAAGTTAAGTTTTGTTGAGCCGCAAAGGTATTTTTTTCAAAATACACCAATAACATCATTTAACAGGCGAAGACTTGTAGAAAACCGCTATTAGTATAGAAACACTGAATTTTATTGAAGCTCACGAGGTTTTTACACTTCTACACCACTCACTAATGGTCGTCTCAAATAAGTTAGGCCTTTACGGGTCCGCAAGTAGTGTTTTCCTTTAACAGATACTATTGTAACATTATTTGTCACGCAACGAAATGAACAACGTCTGTTGGAATAGAAACAAGAGGTCTATTGCAGCCCAAAAGCCTAATCGCCCACGAACACCAGTTGTTAGTGAGCGTGTGGTTTAAGTTAAGTTTTCTTGAGTCGCAAAAGGTATTTTTTTCTAAGAAATACACCGATAACATCATTTAACAGGCGAAGACTTGTAGAAAACCGCTGTTAGTATAGAAACACTGAATTTTATTGAAGCTCACGAGGTTTTACACTTCTACACCACTCACTAATGGTCGTCTCAGATAAGTTAGGCCTTTACGGGTCCGCAAGTAGTGTTTTCCTTTAACAGAATACTATTGTAAACATATTTGTCACGCAACGAATTGAACAACGTCTGTTGGAATAGAAACAAGAAGTCAATTGCAGCCCAAAGCCTAATCGCCCACGTACACCAGTTGTTAGTGAGCGTGTGGTTTAAGTTAAGTTTTCCTGGAGCCGCAAAGGTATTTTTTTCTAACAGATACACCGATAACGTCATTTAACAGGCGAAGAAATTTTAGAGAACCGCTATTATTATAGAAACACTGAATTTATTGAAGCTCACGAGGTTTTTACTTTATACACCACTCATTAATGGTCGTCTCAAATAAGTTAGGCCTTTACGGGTCCGCAAGTAGTGTTTTCCTTTAACAGATACTATTGTCACTTTATTTGTCACGCAACGAATTGAACAACGTCTGTTGGAATAGAAACAAGAGGTCTATTGCAGCCCAAGAGCCTAATCGCCCACGTACACCAGTTGTTAGTGAGCGTGTGGTTTAAGTTAAGTTTTGTTGAGCCGCAAAAGGTATTTTTTTCTAAGAAATACACCGATAACATCATTTAACAGGCGAAGACTTGTAGAAAACCGCTATTAGTATAGAAACACTGAATTTTATTGAAGCTCACGAGGTTTTTACACTTCTACAACACTCACTAATGGTCGTCTCAAATAAGTTAGGCCTTTACAGGTCCGCAAGTAGTGTTTTCCTTTAACAGATACTATTGTCACTTTATTTGTCACGCAACGAATTGAACAACGTCTGTTGGAATAGAAACAACAGGTCTATTGCAGCCCAAAAGTCTAATCGCCCACGTACACCGGTTGTTAGTGAGCGTGTGGTTTAAGTTAAGTTTTGTTGAGCCGCAAAAGGTATTTTTTTCTAAGAAATACACCGATAACATCATTTAACAGGCGAAGACTTGTAGAAAACCGCTATTAGTATAGAAACACTGAATTTTATTGAAGCTCACGAGGTTTTTACACTTCTACAACACTCACTAATGGTCGTCTCAAATAAGTTAGGCCTTTACGGGTCCGCAAGTAGTGTTTTCCTTTAACAGATACTATTGTCACTTTATTTGTCACGCAACGAATTGAACAACGTCTGTTGGAATAGAAACAAGAGGTCTATTGCAGCCCAAAAGTCTAATCGCCCACGTACACCAGTTGTTAGTGAGCGTGTGGTTTAAGTTAAGTTTTGTTGAGCCGCAAAAGGTATTTTTTTCTAAGAAATACACCGATAACATCATTTAACAGGCGAAGACTTGTAGAAAACCGCTATTAGTATAGAAACACTGAATTTTATTGAAGCTCACGAGGTTTTTACACTTCTACACCACTCACTAATGGTCGTCTCAAATAAGTTAGGCCTTTACGGGTCCGCAAGTAGTGTTTTCCTTTAACAGATACTATTGTAACTTTATTTGTCACGCAACGAATTGAACAACGTCTGTTGGAATAGAAACAAGAGGTCTATTGCAGCCCAAAAGTCTAATCGCCCACGTACACCAGTTGTTAGTGAGCGTGTGGTTTAAGTTAAGTTTTGTTGAGCCGCAAAAGGTATTTTTTTCTAAGAAATACACCGATAACATCATTTAACAGGCGAAGACTTGTAGAAAACCGCTATTAGTATAGAAACACTGAATTTTATTGAAGCTCACGAGGTTTTTACACTTCTACACCACTCACTAATGGTCGTCTCAAATAAGTTAGGCCTTTACGGGTCCGCAAGTAGTGTTTTCCTTTAACAGATACTATTGTAACTTTATTTGTCACGCAACGAATTGAACAACGTCTGTTGGAATAGAAACAAGAGGTCTATTGCAGCCCAAAAGTCTAATCGCCCACGTACACCAGTTGTTAGTGAGCGTGTGGTTTAAGTTAAGTTTTGTTGAGCCGCAAAAGGTATTTTTTTCTAAGAAATACACCGATAACATCATTTAACAGGCGAAGACTTGTAGAAAACCGCTATTAGTATAGAAACACTGAATTTTATTGAAGCTCACGAGGTTTTTACACTTCTACACCACTCACTAATGGTCGTCTCAAATAAGTTAGGCCTTTACGGGTCCGCAAGTAGTGTTTTCCTTTAACAGATACTATTGTAACTTTTAATTGTCACGCAACGAATTGAACAACGTCTGTTGGAATAGAAACAAGAGGTCTATTGCAGCCCAAGAGCCTAATCGCCCACGTACACCAGTTGTTAGTGAGCGTGTGGTTTAAGTTAAGTTTTCTTGAGCCGCAAAAGGTATTTTTTTCTAAGAAATACACCGATAACATCATTTAACAGGCGAAGACTTGTAGAAAACCGCTATTAGTATAGAAACACTGAATTTTATTGAAGCTCACGAGGTTTTTACACTTCTACACCACTCACTAATGGTCGTCTCAAATAAGTTAGGCCTTTACGGGTCCGCAAGTAGTGTTTTCCTTTAACAGATACTATTGTAACTTTATTTGTCACGCAACGAATTGAACAACGTCTGTTGGAATAGAAACAAGAGGTCTATTGCAGCCCAAAAGCCTAATCGCCCACGTACACCAGTTGTTAGTGAGCGTGTGGTTTAAGTTAAGTTTTCTTGAGCCGCAAAAGGTATTTTTTTCTAAGAAATACACCGATAACATCATTTAACAGGCGAAGACTTGTAGAAAACCGCTATTAGTATAGAAACACTGAATTTTATTGAAGCTCACGAGGTTTTTACACTTCTACACCACTCACTAATGGTCGTCTCAAATAAGTTAGGCCTTTACGGGTCCGCAAGTAGTGTTTTCCTTTAACAGATACTATTGTAACTTTATTTGTCACGCAACGAATTAAACAACGTCACTTGGAATAGAAACAAGAGGTCTATTGAAGCCCAAGAGCCTAATCGCCCACGTACATCAGTTGTTAGTGAGCGAGTGGTTTAAGTTAAGTTTTCTTGAACCGCTAAAGGTAGTTTTTTCTAACAGATACACGTCATTTAACAGGCGAAGACTAGTAGAAAACCGCTATTGGTATAGAAACACTAAATTTTATTGAAGCTCACGAGGTTTTTACACTTCTACACCACTCACTAATGGTCGTCTCATATAAGTTAGGCCTTTACGGGTCCGCAAGTAGTGTTTTCCTTTAACAGATACTATTGTAACCGTATTTGTCAAGTAACGAATTGAACAACGTCTGTTGGAATAGAAACAAGAGATCTATTGAAGCCCAAGAGCCTAATCGCCCACGTACATCAGTTGTTAGTGAGCGTGTGGTTTAAGTTAAGCTTTCTTGAGCCGCTAAAGTATGTTTTTCTAACAAATACACCGATAACATCATTTAACAGGCGAAGACTTGTAGAAAACAGCTATTAGTATAGAAATACTAAATGTTATTGAAGCTCACGAGGTTTTTGCATTTGTACACCACTCAATAATTTGTCTCAGATAGGTTAGGCCTTTACGGTTGCACAAGTGGTGTTTTTCTATAACAGATACTTTTGTAACCATATTTGTCACGCAACGAATTGAACAACGCCTCTTGGAATAGAAACAAGAAGTATATTGAAGAGCAAAAGCCTAATCGCCCACGTACACCAGTTGTTAGTGAGCTTGTGGTTTAAGTTAAGTCTTCTTGAGCCGCTAAAGGTAGTTTTTTCTAACTGATACACCGATAACGTCATTTAACAAAAGGAAAATTTTAGAGAACCGCTATTAGTATAGAAACGCTAAATTCTATTAAAGCTAGTGATAATGAAAGTTAATTAACTTCGTAGTATGCATAGGTACACACTCATTATCATTAAGATGAATGAATTAATTAATTAATGGACTGTATTTAAAATGCAAATATTTATTAATTAGTCATTCTGTAAATATAAGAAATGACCAGAAGTAACTAAAATAACTAAAATAACGTGGCGTTGCAGCTGACCCTTCGAATACAACTAACTTAATAATCCGGGACAGCAGGTTATAGGGCAAGCGAACGCTAGTCCCTTGTTGATTCATGCGTTAAACTATTTCTAAATCTTAATACAAAGAACTATGGTTGCACATTGCTACCATAAACTACCCGCGGGCTAGACAAATTGAACTATTTATGTTCCTTAATACTATATGTACTAACTCTAATAGATTTCTAACACAATCACTCGTCGGTTTCAAGTGGCAGAGCCACAATTTTTGAAATTGACACTATACTAACACCGTTTGTTGTTTTTAAATGCACCACTCTTACCTTACCATCCCTACCCGCTACAGTTCTAATTATACGGGCTAGACCCCATTCCAATGGGGGCAATTTGTCATCTTTAATTAAAACTAAAGTGCCTTCTTTAATATTAGGTAAAGATTTGTTCCACTTTGGCCTATTCTGTAATTGGGACAAATAATCTCTAGATTAAATTTTCCAAAAACAATATTGCAAGTGGCTGCACATCTTCCAAAATTTTAACTTATTGATAGGAACCTCCGAAAGTGATTCTTCTGGAATGCATGCTAATGACTTGCCGGTCAGAAAATGACCTGGTGTTAAACAGGTAACATCTGATGGGTCGTCGGTAAGTGGGCACAAAGGACGCGAATTTAGCATACCTTCTATTTGAATTATTACAGTATTGAATTCTTCATATGTTAGAACAGTTAACCCTATAAATTTTTTGAAATGTTTTTTAAATACTTTAATCTGACTTTCCCACAGTCCTCCAAAGTTTGGGCTGTAAGATGGAATAAATGACCAACTTATGCCGTTATCTGAAGAAAATATTTCGATTGTATATTTATTTTCAGATTTCCCAAGGAACGTATACAATTCTATTAAATCTTTGCTGGCCCTTTTAAATGTGCTCCCGTTATCGCTATAGATTATTTTAGGAATACCGCGACGTCCATTGAATCTTTTTAATGCTGCGATAAACGTTTCAGTTTTTAAGTCTGACCATGTTTTCATGTGTACCGCTTTGGTTACAAAACAAACGAACAGTGCTACATAAGCCTTTGTTTTAATTACCTTACGTACACGTGACTGTTTAATAAAAAAGTGTCCCGCAAAATCTACTCCTACTTTTCAAAAGGTAAACTCACATTTACGCTATCATAAGGCAAACTTCCCATTAACTGTTTGGAAACAGTTGAATTTAATCTAAAACAAACTAAACATCTAGGTAAAGTTTTCTTCACTTCTCTAGTGGCTTTAATTATCCAATACCTCTGTCTTAAAACTGACAGCGTTTAATTCACGCCTCCATGCAGAAGCCGATGATCTTCACCTTCAATAATTAGTTTAGTTATAAAATTTTTATTCGGCAAAATTATAGGAAATTTTTTCTCGAAGGGAAGTTCGCTATTGCCAAGCCTACCTCCCACCCAAATAATGCCATTTGAATCTAAAAACGGACTTAATGAAAGCAATTTATTACATTCATTGTCTGCTTGTAACTGCGAAATTCCTTTAAAAAGTGTTCTTGTTGCACATATTTCATAATGACCGCATGCGCTTCCTTCAATTCGGTCGTTGTTAAGTTTCCGAAATGCCTACTGTTCCCGTTCCAACAATTATATATAAAACGTAAACAATAACTTAAAATTCGGATCATTTTTGTAAAATTAAAAATATTTTTGAATAAAGATTATTTTTCTTTCTCTACATTTATAAAGCATTTTATTTCAGGCAAATTCTCTTCTGAAATATGTGCTTGTAAACCATTTTCCAAAGTTATATTTGGTACCAATAAAATTTTAGGTCCTTTCCACCATAACTCGCAACTTAGCAATTTTTGAGGCAGAACGCCTCTTGACACTAAATCGGCAGGATTATTTTCTGAACTTACGTAAGCCCACTTAAACTTTGACGTTAACTCCTGAATTATTTTAATTCGAGTTGCTACATATGCATTAAGCTTAAAATAATCTACCTTTAACCAAGCCAATACAATTGTGGAGTCACAAAATAGTACAACATTCTTAACTTTATTCTTAAATATTTTAAAAATTCGTTCCATCAATTTTGCCAACATTAACGCTCCGTTAAGTTCGAGTCGAGGCATACTCAATTTATACTTTAAGGAATTAATTTTTGATTTTGAGCATAATAAATGCAACCGTATTTGATGATTAACATGTATTACCCTTAAGTAAACACAAGCTCCGTGTGCCAACTGTGAAGCATCACAAAACCCGACCAGTTCCCCAGAAACAGCATCCCATATATTCAAATGTCTATTAATTTCAATTGGCGACATATTAATTAAGTCGTCAAAAAATGTTTCACATTTTTTCCTAAATGTATCTGGCAATTCTGCATCCTATTCAAGTTTTGCTTCCCAAATGGATTGCATTAGACTTTTAGCAATCGTAATTACTGGTGCTAAAAAACCAAATGGGTCGAATATTTTAGCAATAAATGCTAACACCGTGCGCTTACTAAATGTTGATTCAGGTTTATTAATCTGACAGCTCAAAATAAATTTATCAGAAATAATGTTGAAAGCTAAACCCAACGTTTTTAAAACGGCTCCCGCTTCGTCATTAATATTGATTTCGTCAAAGTGTTGAAGGCTTTGAGGAATATTTTGTAATAATTGCATGTTATTTGCACTCTATTTATGTAACTCAAATTTTCCCGAACCTTACAACTCAATTAGCTCTGACTGAGCCTTCAAAACAAGATCCATATCATCTGCTCCAAATAAACAATCATCAATATATTTATTGAATTTTAAAATATGTGCCGCTAAAGGAAAATCCTCTGCTCCTTCTATGGCTAATTGTAACAAACACCGCGTTGCTAGATGAAGGCTCGCTTTTAAACCAAACGGTAATCTATTTAGCTGTATAATTTGTATTGGGCTATTTGTCTTTTCCCTCCAAAACATATTTAATAGTTTTTGATGTTCGGGATCTACCAAAATTTGTAAGTACATTTGCCTGATATCTGCAACGCAAACAAACCGATATGATCTAAATAACAATAAAATGTCAAACAATTCTGGTTGTGAAATTTCACCCGTGTACTGAATACTGTTTAAACAAATGCCTTTTTTGGTAACTGCACTTCCATCCATAACTACTCGCATCTTGGTACTTTTTCTATCTTCCCGTATTATGCCGTGATGAGGCAAAAAATACCAGTTATCGTTTCTATGACATTCAAATGCATCCATGCTAATTACTTTTGCCCAACCTTTTTCTAAAAATTCTCAAACAAACTTAGAATAGTCTCTAAAAAACCACTCATTGGATAGAAAACGCTTTTCTAAATTTTGAAAACGCTTTATTGCCATGCTTGAGGAATCTCCTAACATAAAATTTTTAAGATCAACTCTTAAAGGTAATTTAACCTAAAAACGCCCTTCAATTCTTTTAAAATTTAACTTAAAGCAATTTTCTGCTATTTCATTATCGGAAAACTCTTCTTCAGTATTTGCCTTACAGAAGTTCTCATTTTCCCAAAATTTTTCAAGTAAGTGCATTAAACGTTCTTGTCCTTCCGAAGAAACACTATGCATTGAAGTTGCGTGGTAATTATTTTTGATAGAACTAAATGTAGTAATGACTTTTCCACTTACAAAATAACCTAAATGAGAATTTTGTAAAGTAGGTTGATCTGATGAAAATTTTAGTTTTTCAGGAAGTAAAACAGAAAAGAAAATATCCGCACCAAAAAGTAATTCTATGTCTCCACTTTAATAAAATTTTTCGTCAGCCAATGGCAATCCCTTTGGTATTTTAAAATTATCAATCTGAAAATTAAATTGAGGCAATTGTACCGTAATATTAGGTATGACTCCAAACTGCTGGGAAAAATCATAACCTCCATATTTAGAACTAATTTCTAGATTTATCCATTGAGTACATTCAGTAAAATCGCTAGAAATTCCCGAAATCTGAATTGTACGTTCTGAACTGTTTGGTTTTAATCTTAATTTACTTAGTAATTTTGATGTGACAAAGTTAGTTTGTGACCCAGAGTCCAACAAGGCTCGGGCCGTAATGAATTTTCCTTCACCATCCTTAACTAATACTAATGCTGTCGGTAATAAAACATAATCTAAACAGTTCGATTTCATTATGTTTACGCCTTGCGCCGAAACTACGTTAGTTACTGTATCTGTTTGAACGTCTTTATGCAACAGTGTGTGATGGTCTTTAGATTGACAAATGAAACACTTAATACTATTTGCACACTGCTTGCCATTATGAATATTTAAACAAGAAACACATACTTTATTATCTGTAACAAATTTTTGTCTTTCGATCACGCCAACTTCCTTAAATTTAGAACAGCGAAAAATATTATGAATTCCTCTTAAACAAAATTTGCAATTACTGTTTCGCATTTCTTGACGAATATTTGAATTATTTTCAACAGTAGAAGTTTTGCCTTGATAATAGTTACCGTTAAAGGGTTTACTACCTGTTTTAACTGAAGTTGTTGCAGTATGTGAAACCGGTCTGTAATTAGATGTTGGTGACTGAAGGGTCATTTTATTTTTGGAATATTTTGAGGTTGATTTGCTCAATTCGCCCGTTTGTCTAAAAACTCTAACAGTTCGTTTAAGTTAGCCTTTGTATTCGGTTTCCTTTCACCCTGAAACGCTCTGTTACAGTAAATGTCTAATTTTCCTAATATGATATGGACAACCATTGCATCCCAGACTGGTTCACCTAAATTCTGCAAATAAGAAATTGTTTGCCTGATTCGAGCAATAAATTCGCGTAACATTCCTGCGTCGTTACAGTTAGTAATTGATAAATCCATTAAATCTTTAACGTGACAATCAATAATGAGATAACGATCATCATACCTTTTTTGCAATATACTTAAGGCTGCTTCATAAGAACTACTTTCCACTGGCAACGCCGCAATTAACCGTAACGGCTCATCTGTAAGATGTTTTCTTAAATATAATAGTTTTTCTATGTTTACTAAATTTGGGTTTTATCAACTAAAGTGACAAAAAGTTCATAGAATGATTTAAAATTTTGAACTTTCCCACAAAAAATAGGCAACTGCAGTGCTTCTAATTTAATATTCCCTACCTCTAACGAGTTTTGATTACTTCCAGAGTCGCCAACTTGCCGACTATTATCAGATGTGACCTGCGATTGCAAGGCTCGCTTAAATTTCGCATAAGTGGCAGTGTACACATTCTCTACCTGCTCAATTTCTGTAAAATCTGAATCATCGTCAGTTTCTATCAACTTACGCGTCACTTGCATAAATTCCTCAAAATTAGATTTTAACAATTCAAATTTGACATTTATCATTTCTAAATCAGCGTCCCCGGAAATGCTATTAAGATAATTCTCAGCCCTAACAATGCTGCATTTTAAAAATTTTTGTTCAGCTAACAAAGCTTTTTTACCTTTACTCACGATTCTAAATTAGAAAATTAAATATTATACAATAAATCAGTAGCAATGAAATTTTGCGTATCACTACAAAATATAATACGTCTACCTCAACATCAATCCATAAATCAGCAAAAATTGTATTGCTATATAAATAATTAAAACTTACAGAAATCTAACGTGCCCAATAACAATACCTCCCGTCGCCAGAAATGAGCTTTGGGTAGAAGATGTTCAACGCCTTAAATGGGTGTCGTCAACATTCTTCAAGTAAAGAGCTTTAAAATCCTTCTACCTGCATTTGTATCCATTAAATACTTTCGTAACGGTGCTCGCCTGTATAACAGAAATGACCATCTGTGGAATTATCGGAATATAAGATGCGCAAAAACATTCACTTAACATTGAACAGAAAATGCTTTTAAATCTTTTCACCTCGCGCCACGTTAATTAGTAAACTAGACAATTGTTTCCCGGTAAAATTTATTTAAAACTTGACCACTCCTAGGACCATTTTAATGGTAATGAAAGTTAATTAACTTCGTAGTATGCATAGGCACACACTCATTAAAATTAAGATGAATGAATTAATTAATTAATGGACTGTATTTAAAATGCAAATATTTATTAATTAGTCATTCTGTAAATATAAGAAATGACCAGAAGTAACTAAAATAACTAAAATAACGTGGCGTTGCAGCTGACCCTTCGAATACAACTAACTTAATAATCCGGGACAGCAGGTAATAGGGCAAGCGAACGCTAGTCCCTTGTTGATTCATGCGTTAAACTATTTCTAAATCTTAATACAAAGAACTATGATTGCACATCGCTACCAGCTAGTGAGGTTTTTACTTTTGTACGCCACTCACTAATGGTTGTCTCAGATAAGTTAGGTTTTTACGGTTACGCAAGTGGTGTTTTCCTTTAACAGATGTTATTGTAACCTTATTTGTCACGCAACGAACTGAACAACGTCACTTGAAATAGAAACAAGAAATCTAATGAAGCCCAAAAGCCTAATCGCCCACGTACACCAGTTATTAGTGAGCTTGTGGTTTAAGTTAAGCTTTCTTGAGCCGCTAAAGATATTTTTTCTAACAAATACACCGATAACATCATTTAACAGGCGAAGACTTGTAGAAAACCGCTATTAGTATAGAAACATTGAATTTTATTGAAGCTCACGAGGTTTTTACACTTATACACCACTCATTAATGGTCGTTTCAGGTAGGTTAGGCCTTTACGGGTCCACAAGTGGTGTTTTGCTTTAACAGATACTATTGTAACCATATTTGTCACGCAACGAATTGAACAATGTCCCTTGGAATAGAAACAAGAAGTCTATTGAAGCACAAAAGCCTAATCGTACACGTACACCAGTTGTTAGTGAGCTTGTGGTTTAAGTTAAGTCTTCTTGAGCCGCTAAAGGTAGTTTTTTCTAACAAATACACCGATAACATCATTTAACAGGCGAAGACTTGTAGAAAACAGCTATTGGTATAGAAACACTGAACTTTATTGAAGCTCACGAGGTTTTTACATTTGTAAATCACTCACTAATAATCTCCTAAGATAAGTTAGGTTTTTACGGGTCCGCAAGTGGTGTTTTACTTTAACAGATACTATTGTAATCTTATTTGTCATGCAACAAATTGAACAACGTCTGTTGGAATAGCAACAAGAAGTCTATTGCAGCTCAAAAGCCTAATCGCCTACGTACACCAGTTGTTAGTGAGTTTGTAGTTTAAGTTAAGTGTTTTTGGGCCGCTAAAGGTAGTTTTTTCTAACAGATACATCGATAACCTCATTTAGCAGGCGATGACTTGTAGAAAAACGCTGTTGGTATAGAAACACTGAATTTTATTGAAGCTCACCAGATTTTTACACTTGTGCACCACTCACTAATGGTCGTCTCAGATAAGTTAGGTTTTTACGGGTACGCAAGTGGTGTTTTCCTTTAACAGATACTATTGTAACCATATTTGTCACGCAACGAATTGAACAACGTCTGTTGGAATAGAAACAAGAAGTCTATTGAAGCCCAAAAGCCAAATCGCCCACGTACACTAGTTGTTAGTGAGCGTGTGGTTTAAGTTAAGCTTTCTTGAGCCGCTAAAGGTATTTTTTTCTAACAAATACACCGATAACATCATTTAACAGGCGAAGACTTTTAGAAAACCGCTATTAGTATAGAAACACTGAATTTTTTTGAAGCTCACGAGGTTTTTACACTTCTACACCACTCACTAATGATCGTCTCAAATAAGTTAGGCCTTTACGGATCCTCAAGTAGTGTTTTGCTTTAACAGATACTATTGTAACCATATTTGTCACGCAACGAATAGAACAACGTCCATTGGAATAGAAACAAGAAGTCTATTGAAGCCCAAAAGCCTAATCGTACACGTACAGCAGTTATTAGTGAGCTTGTGGTTTAAGTTAAGTCTTCTTGAGCCGCTAAAGGTAGTTTTTTCTAACAAATAACCCGATAACATCATTTAACAGGCGAAGACTTGTAGAAAACCGCTATTAGTATAGAAACATTGAATTTTATTGAAGCTCACGAGGTTTTTACACTTGTACACCACACATTAATGGTAGTTTCAGATAGGTTAGACCTTTAGGGGTCCACAAGTGGTGTTTTCCATTAACAGATACTATTGTAACCATATTTGTCACGCAACGAATTGAACAATGTCCCTTATAATAGAAACAAGAAGTCTATTGAAGCTCAAAAGCCTAATCGTACACGTACACCAGTTGTTAGTGAGCTTGTGGTTTAAGTTAAGTCTTCCTGAGCCGCTAAAGGTAGTTTTTTCTAACAAATACACCGATAACATCATTTAACAGGCGAAGACTTGTAGAAAACAGCTATTGGTATAGAAACACTGAATTTTATTGAAGCTCACGAGGTCTTTACATTTGTAGACCACTCACTAATAATCGCCTAAGATAAGTTAGGTTTTTACGGGTTCGCAAGTTGTGTTTTAGTTTAACAGATACAATTGTAACCTTATTTGTCACGCAGCGAATTGAACAACATCTGTTTGAATAGAAAGAAGAAGTCTATTGAAGCCCAAAAGCCTAATCGCCCACGTACACCAGCTGTTAGTGAGTTTGTAGTTTAATTTAAGTGTTCTTGGGCCGCTAATGGTCGTTTTTTCTAATAAATACACCGATAACATCATTTAACAGGCGAAGACTTGTAGAAAACCGCTAGTGGTATAGAAACACTGAATTTTATTGAAGTTCACGAGGTTTTTACACTTCTACACCACTCACTAATGGTCGTCTCAAATAAGTTAGGCCTTTACGGGTCCGCAAGTAGTGTTTTCCTTTAACAAATACTATTGTATCTTTATTTGTCACGCAACGAATTGAACAACGTCTGTTGGAATAGAAACAAGAGGTCTATTGCAGCCCAAGAGCCTAATCGCCCACGTACACCAGTTGTTAGTGAGCGTGTGGTTTAAGTTAAGTTTTGTTGAGCCGCAAAAGGTATTTTTTTCTAAGAAATACACCGATAACATCATTTAACAGGCGAAGACTTGTAGAAAACCGCTATTAGTATAGAAACACTGAATTTTATTGAAGCTCACGAGGTTTTTACACTTCTACACCACTCACTAATGGTCGTCTCAAATAAGTTAGGCCTTTACGGGTCCGCAAGTAGTGTTTTCCTTTAACAGATACTATTGTAACTTTATTTGTCACGCAACGAATTGAACAACGTCTGTTGGAATAGAAACAAGAGGTCTATTGCAGCCCAAGAGCCTAATCGCCCACGTACACCAGTTGTTAGTGAGCGTGTGGTTTAAGTTAAGTTTTGTTGAGCCGCAAAAGGTATTTTTTTCTAAGAAATACACCGATAACCTCATTTAGCAGGCGATGACTTGTAGAAAACCGCTATTGGTATAGAAACACTGAATTCTATTGAAGCTCACCAGGTTTTTACACTTGTACACCACTCACTAATGGTCGTCTCAGATAAGTTAGGCCTTTACGGGTCCGCAAAAAGTGTTTTTTTTAACAGATACTATTGTAACCATATTTGTCACGCAACGAATTGAACAACGTCTGTTGCTATAGAAACAAGAGGTCTATTAAAGCCCAAAAGCCTAATCGTACACGTACACCAGTTGTTAGTGAGCTTGTGGTTTAAGTTAAGTCTTCTTGAGCCGCTAAAGGTAGTTTTTTCTAACAAATAACCCGATAACATCATTTAACAGGCGAAGACTTGTAGAAAACCGCTATTAGTATAGAAACATTGAATTTTATTGAAGCTTACGAGATTTTTACAATTCTACACCACTCACTAATGGTCGTCTCAAATAAGTTAGGCCTTTACGGGTCCGCAAGTAGTGTTTTCCTTTAACAGATACTATTGTAACCATATTTGTCACGCAACGAATTGAACAACGTCTGTTGGAATAGAAACAAGAAGTCTATTGAAGCCCAAAAGCCTAATCGCCCACGTACACCAGTTGTTAGTGAGCTTGTGGTTTAAGTTAAGCATTCTTGAGCCGCTAAAGGTATTTTTTTCTAACAAATACACCAATAACATCATTTAACAGGCGAAGACTTTTAGAAAACCGCTATTAGTAAAGAAACATTGAATTGTATTGAAGCTCACGAGTTTTTTACACTTGTACACCACTCACTAATGATCGCCTAAGATAAGTTAGGTTTTTACGGGTCCGCAAGTTGTGTTTTACTTTAACAGATACTATTGTAACCTTATTTGTCACGCAGCGTATTGAACAACATCTGTTGGAATAGAAACAAGAGGTCTATTGAAGCCCAAAAGCCTAATCGCCTACGTACACCAGTTGTTAGTGAGCGTGTGGTTTAAGTTAAACCTTCTTGAGCCGCTAAAGGTAGTTTTTTCTAACAGATTCGCCGATAACGTCATTTAACAGGCGATTACTTGTAGAAAAGCGCTGTTGGTATAGAAAGACTGAATTTTATTGAAGCTCACGAGGTTTTTACACTTGTACACCACTCACTAATGATCGTCTCGGATAAGTTAGGTTTTTACGGGTCCGCAAGTGGTGTTTTCCTTTAACAAATATTATTGTAACCTTATTTGTAACGCAAGGAATTGAACAACGTCTGTTGGAATAGAAACAAGAAGTCTATTGAAGCCCAAAAGCCTAATCGCCCACGTACACCAGTTGTTAGTGAATTTGTAGTTTAATTTAAGTGTTCTTAGGCCGCTAAAGGTAGTTTTTTCTAACAAATACACCGATAACATCATTTAACAGACGAAGACTTGTAGAAAACCGCTATTAGTATAGAAACACTGAATTTTATTAAAGCTCACGAAGTTTCTACACTTCTACACCACTCATTAATGGTCGTCTCAGATAAGTTAGGCCTTACGGGTCCGCAAGTAGTGTTTTACTTTAACAGATACTATTGTAAACATATTTGTCACGCAACGAATTGAACAACGTCACTTGGAATAGAAAGAAGAAGTCTATTGAAGCCCAAAAGCCTAATCGCCCACGTACACCAGCTGTTTGTGAGTTTGTAGTTTAATTTAAGTGTTCTTGGGCCGCTAATGGTAGTTTTTTCTAACAAATACACCGATAACATCATTTAACAGGCGAAGACATGTAGAAAACAGCTAGTGGTATAGAAACACTGAATTTTATTGAAGTTCACGAGGTTTTTACACTTGTAGACCACTCACTAATAATCGCCTAAGATAAGTTAGGTTTTTACCAGTCCGCAAGTGGTGTTTTACTTTAACAGATACTATTGTAATCTTATTTGTCATACAACGAATTGAACAACGTCTGTTGGAATAGAAACAAGAGGTCTATTGAAGCCCAAAAGCCTAATCGCCTACGTACACCAGTTGTTAATGAGCTTGTAGTTTAAGTTAAGTGTTTTTGGGCCGCTAAAGGCAGTTTTTTCTAACAGATACACCGATAACCTCATTTAGCAGGCGATGACTTGTAGAAAACCGCTATTGGTATAGAAACACTGAATTCTATTGAAGCTCACCAGGTTTTTACACTTGTACACCACTCACTAATGGTCATCTCAGATAGGTTAGGCCTTTACGGGTCCGCAAAAAATGTTTTTTTTTAACAGATACTGTTGTAACCTTATTTGTCAGGCTACGAATTGAACAGTGTCTGCTGGAATAGAAACAAGAAGTCTATTGAAGCCCAAAAGCCTAATCGCCTACGTACATCAGTTGTTAGTGGGCGTGTGGGTTAAGTTAAGTCTTCTTGAGCCGCTAAAGGTAGTTTTTTCTAACAGATACACCGATAACGTCATTTAACAGCCGATGACCTTAGAAATCCGCTATTGGTATAGAATCAATGAATTTTATTGAAGTTCGCGAGGTTTTTACCCATGTACACCACTTATTAATGGTCGTCTCAAATAAAGTCAGTCTTTACGGGTCTGCAAGTGGTGTTTCTCTCTAACAGATACTATTGTAACTTTATTTGTCAGGCTACAAATTGAACAACATCTGTTGTAATAGAAAACAAGAAGTATATTAAAGCCCAAAAGTCTAATCGCCACGTACACCACTTGCTAGTGGTCGTGTGTTTTAAGTTAAGTCTTCTTGAGCCGCTAAAAGTGTTTTTTTGTAACGTATGCATCGATAACGTCATTTAGCGGGCGGTGACTTGGAAATAACGGTTATTAGCATAAAGCCGTTGAAATCTTATAAGCCCAAGATGTTGTTACCGTCGTATACCACTTATTAATTGGCGTCTGAGATAAGTTAGGTGTTTACCGGTCTGCAAGTAGTGTTTTTGTGTAATAGATACTATTATAACCTTATTATCAGGTTACGAATTGAAAAGCGGCTGTTGGTGTGGAAACACAGAAGTTTATTGAAACCCAAAAGCCTAATCGTTTACATACACCAGTTAGTGGGCGTGTGGTTTAAGTTAAGTGTTCTTGAGCCTCCAAAAGTAGTTTTTCTAAACAGATGCCCCAATAACGTCATTTGATGGGCGATGACTTGGTAAAAACGTTTGTTAGGATAGAGCCACTGTAATCTTTCGAAGCCCAATAGGTTAATAGTCCTTGTGCACCTCTTATTAATGGGCGTTTCAAATTAGTTTACTCTTTATGAGTCCTCAAGTGGTCTTTTTCTCTAACAGATACTATATTGTAACCTTGTTTGCCAGGCTACGAATTGAACAGTGTCTGTTGGTATAGAGATATATTAGCCCAAAGGCGTAATCGTCTACATACACCACTTGTTAATGGGTGTGTGGTTTAAGTTAAGTCTTCTTGAGCCGCTAAAAATGGTTTTTTTAACAGATATACCGATAATATCATTTGACAAGCAATGACTTGGAAAAAACCGCTATTGGTATGGAAACATTGAAGTTAATTGAAGCTCAATATTTTTATTACTTTGTATACCACTTCTTAATAGGCGTCTCATTTAAGTTAACTTTTTAGGGGTCCTCAAGTGGTCTTTTTCTCTAACAGATACTATTGTAACCTTGTTTGCCAGGCTGCGAATTGAAAAACGTCTGTTTGTTAGGATAGAGCTACTGAAGTCTATTGAAGCCCAATAGGTCAATTACCCTCGTACACCACTTATTAATGAGCGTCTTAGAAAAGTTAAGTTTATATGGGTCCGGATGTGGTATTTTTCTCTAACAGATACCATTGTAACCTTATTTATCAGGCTACGAATTGAAAAACGTTTCTTGATATAGGATCAGAGCAGTCGATTGAAACCCAAGAGCCTAATCGTCTTCGTTAAGTCTTCTTGATTCTCTAAAGGTAGTTTTTTTGGCAGATACATAGATAACGTTATTTGAAAGGCGATGACTGAGAAAAAACCGTTGTTGGTGTAGAAACACTAAAGTTTATTGAAGCTCAAGAGGTTTATTGCCTTCGTACATCACTTATTAATGGGCGCCTGAGTTAAGTTATGTCTTTGTAGGTTTACAAGTGACTCTTTTCTCTAACAGATTCTATTGTAACCTTATTTGCTAGGCTACAAATTCTACAACGTCCAAAGGTATAGAAACAGATAAGTCTATTGAAGCTCGACAGTCTAATCGTTCACGTACACCACTTGTTGGTAGGCGTGCGGTTTAAATTAAGTCTGCTTCATCCACTAAAAGTACTTTTTTTATGAAGGATGTACATTATTTGACAGGCGCTATTGATATAGAATCAAGGAAGTTTAATAAAGTTCAAGAGGTGTATCGTGTTCGTACAC
This sequence comes from Platerodrilus igneus, assembly GCA_036346225.1. NCBI lineage: Eukaryota > Metazoa > Arthropoda > Insecta > Coleoptera > Lycidae > Platerodrilus > Platerodrilus igneus. Next base: position 2,749,176 of record JARFIW010000631.1, read on the forward strand.
CACTTATGGATGGGTGTCTAGGTCAAGTTAAGGGCTCGTCAATTCGGAAGGAGTGTTTTTCTCTGACAGATGCTATTGTAGCGGTATTTGCCAGGTATGTATTCGTAAATACAGTTGTTTGTACAGAAACACGCCCACTAACAAGCAGGCGATACACTTACTGGGCTTCAATACACTTCAGTGACTTCTTATCTGATGACGTTGCAATACTGTCAGTTACAAAGAACGACTTAGATATTTACTCGGGGGTTGTGGAAGTACACAAAGGGGCCATCGAAGGGAGACGAAGCACATACAACCGAACGTGAGCCACAACAAATCCCAATGACCCAGCCACAAGCAGCTCAAGGCAAAACTTTTCCTGAAGCTGGTGGGATTTTCCGGCGCTAGTTGGCGTGTGAGATGCGATTGCAAGACATTAAAAATAAATGAAAATCTCTATTTATTTACAAGTTATACAATTACGTTGTATTTTTAGTAATAAAATCACGTATCTCTTCGTTTTGTAGATTGACAACCACATCGACAGAGCCCTTTCGCTGACAAAAACCAGTTGAAGCCACTATTCCAACCAGGCGATTATCTGCAGCTGGTTTAGCTGTTAGGGGACTTCCAGAATCGCCCTAAATTAAGACAGTCTTAAAATGTAAATCCCTTAGGTATACTTACAGGACAAGCTACACCAAAGACGCCCTTCGATCCTTTGACGCACAACATGCGTTCCGTAGCCTGTGGGAAGTACTTGCTGCAATCCAACTTCTTCAACTTCGCCAACTGTAGTACCTTAGCAAACTCGCCAATTGTTCCTGGTTTGCCCCAACCTGTCAAGATTATATCCACCGCGTCGAAGTTGGCGTCAGCTTCGACTACCTGTAACGGTTCAGAACCTGCAAAGTTGTTTGCCACGTGTACAACGGCAATGTCGTAATCCCTACCACCAGCAAACATTTCATGTATAAAAATGGCCGATGCTTCTTGAGTTTTCGCATTGGCATCTCCGGTTAACTGTACCGTTTCAGCTTGAATTGTTACAGAATTTACCTCGCTCCTACAACATATCAGTCAGCGTGCACCTTTTTTAACCAATCAACTTACTCATATTTCTGAACGCAATGTGCTGCTGTTACGATTCGGTTTTTAGTGACTAAAGCGCCGCCGCAGATATGTGTGGTTTTATATCGTACTGATACTTCGTACTTGTGGTCTGCTTTTGGAGCTGCAGCTCCTCCTACTATTCGTTCTTCGAGCGGTTCAACCCCTACGAAAAGTCAAGGTTTATAGCCTGTAATGCCACGTATTCATGTTAAACTACTTACCGCAAACGCACAGCGCAAGCGCAAGAACTAACACGAACAAAGCCATTTTTAACACTACGACCAGACTGATCTCTCACTCCGTTTTTCTTACAACTACTATCTTGCGTCGACGATTCAGGTCCCACTCAAAATCGGCTTAAAAACTTAGCTCATCCGCCCTGTTAATCCTAGATAGCGCATATCAGGTATTACGTAGATACACAAGTGTTTGTTTGTTTCTATAGAACTTGCTTTTAAAAACAAAGAAAAAGTACAGTTCGTCCGTTTTTCCAAATTCTACATAATTCAAAACGTAAAAATACCGGTCTATCCGCCATTAGGATTCAAAATGGCTGTTTCATGCGTATCAATTATGTATCTAGAATATTAGAATGATACAAGTACGAAGCTTCGTGGACGCGTTTTCGATATCTTACGGCATTTCTAACCACTTCAGGCAGTCTTAAACTTTGGAATCCAATTATTTATTAAATTAAAACCCGGGTGACGTTTCCAAACTGAAAGTTAGGCAACTTCTCGTACGCTTAAAGCCTGCAGATCCGAAATCCTAGTAACAGATTTTCTTACGGTAAAGAAATTGTATCTATTTGCAATGTCAATTGGGTAATTGCAAAATTTATGCTTAAAAACTTACGTAAGACTAATTAATTAGTAAATGCTTGCTACGCTATGAATCAATCCAAAAACGACAACGCATCCTTTATTGAGTGGAAAGTAAATGAATTAGGTTTGTTTGTGCTTCAAAATCCTAAGCCGTTTCTAACAGCTTTAGAAAATTGATATAATACTAATTTTAGTTCATTTATTAATAAAAATGTTTAAAATCCAGGTGGGTAGGCAACTTCTTAACCTCTTACAATATGCTAGCCGATGTTAAAAATTCATCAAACCTAATACAAAAGATCGGTAGCGCTTTTTCGATATCTAACAGCATTCTAAACACCGGATAGCGTGTTAAACTTTAATTTAATTATTGCATTAAAACCCTTAGACGCTTCTGAACTGTAATGTAGGGGTTGAACGCCGGAAAATAACTTAATCTTGAGTAACTAGTTTTCTCACAACCCTAAACAAATTGTATTACGTTTACATTATAATTTGAGTAAGGGGCTGCTTGCTTTGCGGCCATTTCCCCGATGCTCCACCTGGACGGTACTACATCGTGTATTACGTTTACAACATAAATTGGAGTCGTGCAAGCCCTTTTAAATTATTAAGAAATAAACTTGTTTTTAGCTATGAAGAGCCATTGCAAAGCTTTAGGACATCTGTAAACTTTGGAATTTGCTGAAGCCCTTAATATTTTATCAAACGTACTACAATGAAATGAAGTACGAAACTCGTAAGCACTTTATCGTTATCTAACTGCATGTTAATCGCTGATAACGGCTTAAACTTAGCAATAATAGTTATTTTATTTATTGAATTTTCAAATTCTCAAAGTATAAATTTCGAATTTTTAAAAATTCGTATTTTAAAAAATTCCAAATTTTAAAATTTCCGATATTTAAAGTTCCAAATCCTCAGTACATTCAAATCTTAAATTTTTTAGTTTCAAAAATATTAAATTTCCATACTACCAATTTTTAAATTTTCAAATTTTCAAAACATATATTTCAAATTTTTAACATTTCCTATTTTAAAAATTTCTAAATTTCAAAATCTCCGTTATTTAAAGTTACAAATCTTTAATATTACAAATCTTAAATTTTTTTGTTCCGAAGTTATCAAATTTTTTTACTACCAATTTTGAAATTCTCAAAACATAAATTCCAAATTTTTGAAAATTTCCTATTCTTAAAATTTAGAAATTTTAAAATTTCTTATATTTAAAGTTCCGAATCCTCAGTACATTCAAATCTTAAATTTTTTAGTTTCAAAAATATTAAATTTCCTTACTAATTTTCAAATTTTCAAATTTTCAAAACATAAATTTCAAATTTTCAAGATTTCCTATTTTAAAAATTTCTAAATTTCAAAATTTCCGTTATTTAAAGTTACAATATTACAAATCTTATATTTTTTAGTTCCGAAGGTATCAAAATTCCTTACTACCAATTTTCAAATTCTTAAAGCATAAATTTCAAATTTTCGAGATTTGCTATTCTAAAAATTTTTAAATTTTAAAATTTCCGATATTTAATGTTCTAAATCCTCAATACATTCAAAACTCAAATTTTTTAGTTCCGAGGGTATCAAATTTCTTTACTACCAATTTTCAAATTCTGAAAGCATAAATTCCAAACTTTTGAAAATTTCCTATTCTTAAAATTTCTAAATTTTAAAATTTCTTATATTTAAAGTTCCAAATCCTCAATACATTCAAATCTTAAATTTTTTAGTTTCAAAAATATCAAATTTCCTTACTACCAATTTTAAATTTTCAAATTTTAAAACATAAATTTCAATTTTCGAGATTTCCTAATTCTTAAATATTAAATTATCAAAATTTTCGATATTTAAAGTTCAAAATCCTCAGTACATTCAAATCTTAAATTTTTAATTTCAAAATATTAAATTTCCTTACTTAATTTTCAAATTTTCAAATTTTCAAAATCATAAATTTCAAATTTTAAGATTTCCTAATTTTAAAAATTTCTAAATTTCAAAATTTCCGTTAATTTTAAATGTTACAATATTACAAATCTTATATTTTTAGTTCCGAAGGTATCAAATTTCCTTACTACCAATTTTCAAATTCTTAAATGCATAAATTTCAAATTTTCGAGATTTGCTAATTCTAAAATTTTAAATTTAAAATTTTCGATATTTAATGTTCCAAATCCTCAATACATTCAAAACTTAAATTTTTAGTTCCGAGGGTATCAAATTTCTTTACTACCAATTTTCAAATTCTGAAAGCATAAATTCCAAATTTTGAAAATTTCCTAATTCTTAAAATTTCTAAATTTTAAAATTTCTTATATTTAAAGTTCCAAATCCTCAATACATTAAATCTTAAATTTTTAGTTTAAAAATATAAATTTCTTTACAATTTTAAATTTTAAATTTTTAAAAATAAATTTAAATTTTAATTTCTAAATTTTAAATTTAAATAAAATTTTATATTTAAATTCAAAATCCTCAGTACATTCAAATCTTAAATTTTTATTCGAAAATATTAAATTTCCTTACTATTAATTTTCAAATTTTCAAATTTTCAAAACATAAATTTCAAATTTTCAAGATTTCCTATTTTAAAAATTTCTAAATTTCAAAATTTCCGTTATTTAAAGTTACAATATTACAAATCTTATATTTTTTAGTTCCGAAGGTATCAAATTTCTTTACTACCAATTTTCAAATTCTTAAAGCATAAATTTCAAATTTTCGAGATTTGCTATTCTAAAAATTTTTAAATTTCAAAATTTTCGATATTTAATGTTCCAAATCCTCAATACATTCAAAACTCAAATTTTTTAGTTCCGAGGGTATCAAATTTCTTTACTACCAATTTTCAAATTCTGAAAGCATAAATTCCAAATTTTTGAAAATTTCCTATTCTTAAAATTTCTAAATTTTAAAATTTCCTATATTTAAAGTTCCAAATACTCAATACATTCAAATCTTAAATTTTTTAGTTTAAAAATATCAAATTTCCTTACTACCAATTTCCAAATTTTCAAATTTTAAAACATAAATTTCGAATTTTCGAGATTTCCTATTCTTAAAAATACTAAATTCAAAATTTTCGATATTTAAAGTTCAAAATCCTCAGTACATTCAAATCTTAAATTTTTAGTTCCGAAAATATTAAATTTCCTTACTATTAATTTTCAAATTTTCAAATTTTCAAAACATAAATTTCAAATTTTTAAGATTTCCTATTTTAAAAATTTCTAAATTTCAAAATTTCCGTTATTTAAAGTTACAATATTACAAATCTTATATTTTTTAGTTCCGAAGGTATCAAATTTCCTTACTACCAATTTTCAAATTCTTAAAGCATACATTTCAAATTTTCGAGATTTGCTATTCTAAAAATTTTTAAATTTCAAAATTTTCGATATTTAATGTTCCAAATTCTCAATACATTCAAAACTTTAATTTTTTAGTTCCGAGGGTATCAAATTTCCTTACTACCAATTTTCAAATTCTGAAAGCATAAAATCCAAATTTTTGAAAATTTCCTATTCTTAAAATTTCTAAATGTTAAAATTTCTTATATTTAAAGTTCCAAATCCTCAATACATTAAAATCTTAAATTTTTAGTTTCAAAATATTAAATTTTAAATTTTAAATTTTAAATTTTAAATTTTTAAATTTTTAAATTTTAAATTTTTAAATTTTAAATTTTTAAATTTTAAATTTTAAATTTTAAATTTTTAAATTTTAAATTTTTAAATTTTAAATTTTAAATTTTAAATTTTTTTAAATTTTTAAATTTTAAATTTTTAAATTTTAAATTTTTAAATTTTAAATTTTAAATTTTTAAATTTTTTTAAATTTTTAAATTTTTAAATTTTTAAATTTTTAAATTTTTAAATTCTTAAATTTTTAAATTTTCAATTTTTAAATTTTTAAATTTTAAATTTTTAATTTTTTAAATTTTTAAAAATTTTAAATTTTTAAATATTTAAATTTTTAAATTTTTAAATTTTTAAATTTTTAAATTTTTAAATTTTAAATTTTTAAATTTTTAAATTTTTAAATTTTTAAATTTTTAAATTTTTAAATTTTTAAATTTTAAATTTTTAAATTTTTAAATTTTTAAATTTTTAAATTTTTAAATTTTTAAATTTTTAAATTTTTAAATTTTTAAATTTTTAAATTTTTAAATTTTTAAATTTTTAAATTTTTAAATTTTTAAATTTTTAAATTTTTAAATTTTTTAAATTTATAATTTTTAATTTTAAATTTTTAAATTTTTAAATTTTTAAATTTTTAAATTTTTAAATTTTTAAATTTTTAAATTTTTAAATTTTTAAATTTTTGAACTGTAAAATTTTTAAATTTTAAAAATAAAAATGTTTTGGAATAGGAAATTTTCTAAATTACAAATTCGAAACTCGGAAATTTATATAAGTTGAATACTTTGAGCAATGGAAATTTGAAAATTATTAAATTGAGATGAAATAATTTAAAAAATTAGAAATTTTTAAATCAGAAATTGAGAATTAGAATTTTAAAAATAATACTAGGCCTCCAAAATTTAAAAATTTGGAAATTTTGATATTAGAGTTATGAGCATTGAAAATAAAAAGATAGGATTTAGAAATGGAACATTTTGGAATGTGGAAATTTTGAACATCGAAAAAGTGTTCAATTTCGAAATTGAAAATTTATGATTTCAATATGCTAAAAATTCAAAATTTTAAATATCGCAAATTTTGAAATTTGTAAATTTTTGGCATAAAAAATTTTCTAAATTACAAATTCGAAATTTGAAAATTTTTACGAGTTGAGTACTTTGAGAACCGATAAACTTAAAAATTATTAAATTGAGATGCATTAATTTAAAAAAATTTTGAGAATTAGAATTTTGAAAATAATATTAGGACGCCAAAATTTAAAAATTTGGTAATTTTGATATTAGAGCTGTGGGCAATGAAAATAAAAAGATTGGATTTTAAAATGGAACATTTTGGAATGTGGAAATGTTAAACATCGAAAAAGTGTTCAATTTCGAAATTGAAAATTTATAATTTCGATATACTGAAAATTCAAAATTTTAAATATCGGAAATTATGAAATTCGTTAATTTTTGGAATAGGAAACTTTCTAAATTACAATTTCGAAATTTGAAAATTTTTACGAGTTGAATACTATGAGAACCGGAAAACTCGCAAATTATTAAATTGAGATGCAATAATTTAAAAAAATAGAAATTTTGAAATAAGAAATTTAGATAATTAGAATTTTTTAAAAATTTTTTGATAAATGGAATTTTTAAACATCGAAGTGTTTAGAAGTTGAACATTTTCGAAACAGAAGATTTTGTTCTGAATATATTTAGAATTAAAATTTTTAAGTATTGAAAATTATGAACTTGGGAAATTTATAGAATCTTCTAAATAGAAAATCTCGAAAATTTGAAATTTATGCGAGATATACGCTCTGAGAATTTGAAAATTGGTAATATGGTACGCGAAAATTTTAAAAATTAGATGTTTTGATAAAAAAATTTAAAATTTGAAAATAGGATTTCTAGAAAAGTGAAAATTTTAATCAAAAAGTTTACAATTTATCAATTCTCAACTAAAAATTTAAGATTTGGTAATATTCAAAATTCAGATTGTTAGGTGTAGGAAATTTAGAGATTTAAAACTTTTGCCGGTTAGAAATCTTTTAAATTGGAAATTTTTAAAATTTGGAATTTATGCGAGTTGAACATTGTAAAAACTGGAATATTTGAAGGTAAGAAATAAAAGGACTTCAAAATTTAGAAATTTCAAAATTTTGAAATTAAGGCTGTGAGCATTGGAAATAAAAAGATAGGATTCTGATATAGAACATTCTGGAATGTGGAAATTTTGAACATCGAAAAGATGTTCAATTTAGAAATTAAAAATTTATGATTTCGATTTTAAAATTTCCCATATTTAAAATTTTGAATTTTCAGTATATCGAAATCATAAATTTTCAATTTCGAAACTGAACACTTTTTCGATGTTCAAAACTTTCACATTCCAAAATGTACCATTTCCAAGTCCTATCTTTTTATTTTCAATGCTTACAGCTCTAATTTCCAAATTTTTAAATTTTGGAGTCCTAGTATTATTTTCAAAATTCTAATTTTCTAAATTTCTGATTTCAAAATTTCTATTTTTTTAAATTATTGCATCTGAATTTAATAATTTTCAAGTTTTTGGTTCTCAAAATATTCAGCTCGTAAAAATTTCCAAATTTTGAATTTGTAATTTAGAAAATCTCCTATTCCAAAAATTTACAAATTTCAAAATTTCCAATATTTAACATTTTGAATTTTCAGTATATCAAAATTTCAAAATTTCTGATATTTAAATTCTCGAATTTTTAGTATGCCGAAATCATAAATTTTCAATTTCTAAAGTGAATATCTTTCCGATGTTCAAAATTTCCACTTTCCAGAATGTACCATTTCGAAATCCTATCCTTTTATTTCCAATCCTCACAGCTCTAGTTTCAAAATTTCCAAATTTTTAAATTTTGGAGTCCTTCAACTGTGCCAATTGTCACAATATTCAACTCGCATAAATTCCAAATCCAAAAAATTTCTAACCCGCAACCGTTTTAAATCTCAAAATTTCCTACACCTAAGATTCTGAATTTTGAATATTATCAAATCTTGAATTTCAAAATTTCAATTTTTTTAAATTATTGCCTCTCAAATTAATAATTTTCAAGATTTTCAGTTCTCAAAGCATTCCACTCGAAAAAATGTCCAAATTTCGATTTAGTAATTTAGAAAATTTCATATTCCAAAATTTACAAGTTTCAAAATTTCCGGTATTTAAAATTTTGAATTTACAGTTCATCAAAATTTCAAAATTTCCGATATTTAAAATTTTGAATTTTCAGTATATCGAATCATAAATTTTCAATTTAGAAATTGAACATCTTTTCGATATTCAAAATTTCCACTTTCCAGAATTAATAGTAATAATTTTTATTCTAAATGCTCACAGCTCTAGTCTCAAAATTTCCTAATTTTTAAATTTTGGAGTCCTTCAAATATTCCAGTTTTCACAATGTTCAACTCGCATAAATTCCAAATTTTAAAAATTTCCAATTTAAAAGATTTCTAACCCGCAAAAGTTTTAAATCTCAAAATCCGCTACACCTAAGATTCTAAATTTTAAATATATCCAAATCTTAAATTTTTAGTTGAGAAATTCATAAATTTGTAACCCTCTCGATGTTCAAGATTTTTACTTTTCTAGAAATCTCATTTTACAAAATTTAAATTTTGTATCAAAACTTTTAATTTTTAAAATTTTCGCGTACCAAACTACGAATTTTCAAAAATGATCAATTTCTGAACTGTTCGATTTTCAAAATTTCAACTTTTTTGGATATCCCATTTTCAAAATTTAAATTTTTAACTGTCACTCGTTTTTAAAGTGTATTGGAGCTGAACAGCAACTGGTTTATCGCGCACATGCGCAGATGATTCAAGTAAAGCCACCAGTTATTCTTTTTACAGCTTATAGCGTCATAGACGGTTTGCAGATAGAAGAAAGCTGGTACTACGAGAAAAGACGCGGTTGTGACTAGGAAATAGCGGTTGTCAGGTGGAAAAAATAGTTTTTGGTATTAAGTCCAAATCTGTTGGTGAACACGCAACGTAGTGTGATCTTAGTAACGCACCTGACACCGGATGACATTTGTACACCCTTAAGTAAACTTCGAACCTTAGACTAGCTCATGTAGATACGAAAAATCGTTCCTTTGGAAAAGCTCAACGTGAAGCCGTTGTAACAATATTATAATAATCGGCTTTAGCATCCCTTAAGCGCTTTAGCACCGGACTTTACGAGCCGCAATTCTTTCTATAAATAAAAGAGGTATCTCGAGAAAGATGACGTCAAACTTCACGTGTCAGGGCTAGAGACGCTATTTAATAAGCGGCCGCCATGTTGTATACGACAGCCAATCAAATTCCTCTCCTGCTAGAGAGTATATTTCTCTGTTGACTTCGTTCTCAATAAACGTTTCGAAACAAATATCTCCTAATTAAGTAAGCGTAGACTAACAGCTTCGAGCATCGATTACAACCCTTAACTATCTCTGAAATACGACGCAGAATTCTGTAAACAAAAGGTACGCTAATTAAAGCAGAATCTCGGCGCTTTTATAATTATAACAAGCACGAAAGTATCGTATTATGTTTCACGGTAGAACACCCTCCACGCGGCTGCTTTTGAGTATTCAATTACCAAGTAATTGTGCCCGGGGTAGCTCCAGGTATGCAATTACATTCGAATCAATAATTCAGGGCGTAGATGGAAATTTCCATGAGCTCTGCGATACATAAGGACAATGACCGCTGGTGAACTGACGAGTTTATTGCATCGACTGGTTCAATATTGACAAGGGATGTTTACTGACAACCCATAATTGCATACAACCCTTTTGCAAATTCAAGCTTTTAATTAAAATCTTCTCGAGCTTATCATTGTTTGGGATTTGCATATCTGGGAGAATGTAACGTTAGGCTGCGTTCACAGGGGTTGTTTTAACATAAATTAAGAATGGCTGTTTGACCTACCTCATCGCTTAGTGCGTTGCTAAGGTCCTTGTAATTTTGGGCAAAAAGCGCTCACACCCAAACTAAGCTAAAATCTGGCGTTTTTATTGCCGATATCCACGTGGCAAATTGATTGGGTATTTCTGACGAAGGGGTGAGGCTATGAGGTGGCATATTTGAACTAAATCGTATCTAGAGGTTACATCATCCCTTATAAATCTTAAATTAAAACGGATTTACATCAATTTGTAGCGGAAATGAAAAGTTGATGAGGGCGGAAGTTGGAAAGCACTTCCTACGTTGCCTTAGGGGTTGATTTATCATATTTCCATACTAATCAACTTGTTCAACGAATCGAACATTCAAATAATGACTTCCGAAGCGCGAAGGAAATGTTTGATATTTAAATTTGAGTGGGGCGCCCTTGCTGATAACCCTGCTTTTCGATGTTACGGTGAAATTGTAAAGTTAATGCAGTTACACGACCCGGTTATTAGTTTTGCCACCCTATCACGTGGACTCGAAGAAAAAATAAATGTATTTAGCTTGTTTACGTTATAGAGGGTTGTAACAGATTTGGTTTTGGCTAAATCCAGCTTATAAAATGAGTGAAAATCAGCTGTAAAAATTTTTTACGATAAATAGCTCAAAAGAATTCCTATTAAATTCAAAATCGAAACATCCCCAAACCGGTTCACGTTTCGTAGATCTTTAATTAACAGCTCACAGGAAAATAAAAGCGGCAGAAAGTACGTTTCGAGCGCCTTTTGCGTCCAATATGACCAAAACTAAAAATCCTGCTCTTCCATTTTCACCGGAATAATTTTGGTCTACGTTGGTGTAGGCGTAAACTGAAAACAGCAAGGCCATTTTGACTGTCAGCACTGTTAAAAATACTTCTAGGGAAAGAACAGGGGAGTTTCTGACTTTTCTACCCTTTCACAACTCGGCCAAAAAGTTCCAGAATGTTATCAATTTGACTTTATCTTCAAACTTATCAGTGATGATAAGTTAGCCCGATTTGAACGAGTTGAGGTTCCCCATCCTCACACCCTGGTTTTTATTAAATTCAGCGGGAAGTTGAAAATGTGCTTTAAACTTGCACACAATTTAGCTATGGGGGCTCGTTGATCACCTTGTGCATTTTAATTCCATTTGTTTCGGAATTGGAGGTTTAAATTCGATGTTCGGAAAGTCGAAATTTTGTAAATGCGAGAATTCCAAAATAGAATTTTAAAATTAGAATGTCAAAATATTCAAGAACACGCAAACGGAAGGATTCCAAAATTTCAGAATTTCGAAATTTAAAAAATTTAATACTTGGTATTCGAAGCTCTGCGACTCAAAAATTCAAGCATTCAAGGAATATAAAATTGAAGTTTAAAAATGGGAGAGTTCTACAATTCTGAATTTCAAAATATGAATATTTAAAAGCTGCAAATTCAGAGTGCAAAGGAATTGATAATTCAGAAGCAGGATAATTTGACAATTCCGTTTCGAAACTGGGGAATTTATTAGTTTGGAAATACGGAACGTCAAAAATTTGGAAATCCCATGATTCCAAAATAAAATTTGGCGACCAGAAAGTCGCAATATTCAAGAACACTCAAACCAGAGAGATTCCAATATTTCAGAATTATAAAATTTCAAGAGAGACTTAAAAATTCAAGGATTCCAAGAATAGAAACTGAAGCTTGAAAATGCGAAAATTCTAAAAATTGGAATTTTAAAATATGAACATTTAAAAGTCGCAAATTTAATGTACAAAAGAGTTCACACTCCAAAAGCTGGATAATTTGAAAATTCCGTTTCAAATTTGGGGGATTTATTAGTTTGGAAATTCGGAAAGTCGAAAATTTGGAAATCCCAAAAATTCCAAAATAAAATTTGGCGACCATAAAGTCACAATATTCAAGAACACTCAAACCAAAGAGATTCCAATATTTCAGAATTATAAAATTTTAAGAGAGACATAAAAATTCAAAGATTCCAAGAATAGAAAAACTGAAGCTTGAAAATGCAAGAATTCTAAAATTTGGAATTTCAAGATATGAACATTTAAAAGTCGCAAATGTAAAGTACAAGGGAGTTCACAATCTAAAAGCTGGATAATTTGAAAATTCCGTTTCGAAATTGGGGAATTTATTAGTTTGGAAATTCGGAAAGTCAAAAATTTGGACATCCCAGGATTCCAAAATAAAATTTGGCAACCAGAAAGTCGCAATATTCAAGAACACTCAACCAGAAAATTTTCATTTTTAGATATTTGTTTAAGTTTGTCACATAAATCACGACACGAATCGTGCAAGAAAACGATAAAAACACAAAAACGGCAACGTAATTTTCGATATTTTGTTTAGTTCACAAGATCACGGCACGATTTGTGCTAAAACTCGATAAAATCGTGAAAACGGAAAATTGCCGAAATATTTCGATATTTTACGTTTATCGGCACGAAACGTGCAAATACGCGATAAAATCACAAAAACCAATGTTATCACAATTTACGATACTAAAAAGTAAAAACGTTTTTCACAAAAATTAGTACACGAAACGTGCAAAAATCAAGGAAAAAATATTAGCGCAATTTTCAAAATTTTACGTTTATCGGCACGAAACGTGCAAACACGCGATTAAAATTACAAAAACCAAAATTGACACAGTTTCCGATACTTTTTAAGTTTTTCACCAAAATCAGTACACGAAACGTGCAAAAATCAAGAAAACGGAAATTATTGGTTTTTCGATATTTTACGTTTATCTTCAAGAAACGTGCAAAAATGCGATAAAAACACGAAATGTAAAATTTTCACCGTTTTCAATATTTTTAAAAGTTATTCACATAAATCACGACACGTAACGTGCAAAAACACGATAAACTAACGAAAACAAAAAATGTCGTATTTTTCGATATTTCACATTTATCATCACGAAACGTGCAAAAACAACATAAAATCACGAAAACGAAAAATTTTCACAGTTTTAGATATTTTTTTAAGTTTGTCACATAAATCACGACACGAATCGTGCAAGAAGACGATAAAAACACAAAAACGGCAACGTAATTTTCGATATTTTGTTTAGTTCAACAAAATCACGGCACGATATGTGCAAAAACTCGATAAAATCGTGAAAACGGAAAATTGCCGAAATACTTCGATATTTTACGTTTATCGGCACGAAACGTGCAAATACGCGATAAAATCACAAAAACCAAAATTGTCGCAGTATTCGATACTTTTTACGTTTTTCACCAAAATCAATACTACACGAAACGTGCAAAAATCAAGGAAACGGAAATAAATGCAATTTTCGATATTTTACCTTTATCGACACGAAACGTGCAAATACGCGATAAAATCACAAAAACCATTGTTGTCACAATTTACGATACTCAAAAGTAAAAACGTTTTTCACCAAAATTAGTACACGAAACGTGCAAAAATCAAGGAAAAAAAATTAGCGCAATTTTCAAAATTTTACGTTTATCGGCACGAAACGTGCAAAAACGCGATAAAATCACAAAAACCAAAATTGTCGCAGTACTCGATACTTTTTACGTTTTTCACCAAAATCAATACACGAAACGTGCAAAAATCAAAGAAACGGAAATAAACGCAATTTTCGATATTTTATGTTTATCAGCACGAAACGTGCAAAACGCGATAAAATCACAAAACCAATGTTGTCACAATTTACGATACTAAAAAGTAAAACGTTTTTCACCAAAATTAGTACACGAAACATGCAAAAATCAAGGAAAAAATATTAGCGCAATTTTCAAAATTTTACGTTTATCGGCACGAAACGTGCAAACACGCGATTAAAATTACAAAAACCAAAATTGACACAGTTTCCGATACTTTTTAAGTTTTTCACCAAAATCAGTACACGAAACGTGCAAAAATCAAGAAAACGGAAATTATTGGTTTTTCGATATTTTACGTTTATCTTCAAGAAACGTGCAAAAATGCGATAAAAACACGAAATGTAAAATTTTCACCGTTTTCAATATTTTTAAAAGTTATTCACATAAATCACGACACGTAACGTGCAAAAACACGATAAACTAACGAAAACAAAAAATGTCGTATTTTCGATATTTCACATTTATCATCACGAAACGTGCAAAACAACATAAAATCACGAAAACGAAAAATTTTCACAGTTTTAGATATTTTTAAGTTTGTCACATAAATCACGACACGAATCGTGCAAGAAGACGATAAAACACAAAACGGCAACGTAATTTTCGATATTTTGTTTAGTTCAACAAAATCACGGCACGATATGTGCAAAAACTCGATAAAATCGTGAAAACGGAAAATTGCCGAAATACTTCGATATTTTACGTTTATCGGCACGAAACGTGCAAATACGCGATAAAATCACAAAAACCAAAATTGTCGCAGTATTCGATACTTTTTACGTTTTTCACCAAAATCAATACTACACGAAACGTGCAAAAATCAAGGAAACGGAAATAAATGCAATTTTCGATATTTTACCTTTATCGACACGAAACGTGCAAATACGCGATAAAATCACAAAAACCATTGTTGTCACAATTTACGATACTCAAAAGTAAAAACGTTTTTCACCAAAATTAGTACACAAAACGTGCAAAAATCAAGGAAAAAAAATTAGCGCAATTTTCAAAATTTTACGTTTATCGGCACGAAACGTGCAAAAACGCGATAAAATCACAAAAACCAAAATTGTCGCAGTACTCGATACTTTTTACGTTTTTCACCAAAATCAATACACGAAACGTGCAAAAATCAAGGAAACGGAAATAAACGCAATTTTCGATATTTTATGTTTATCAGCACGAAACGTGCAAAAACGCGATAAAATCACAAAAACCAATGTTGTCACAATTTACGATACTAAAAAGTAAAAACGTTTTTCACCAAAATTAGTACACGAAACATGCAAAAATCAAGGAAAAAATATTAGCGCAATTTTCAAAATTTTACGTTTATCGGCACGAAACGTGCAAACACGCGATTAAAATTACAAAAACCAAAATTGACACAGTTTCCGATACTTTTTAAGTTTTTCACCAAAATCAGTACACGAAACGTGCAAAAATCAAGAAAACGGAAATTATTGGTTTTTCGATATTTTACGTTTATCTTCAAGAAACGTGCAAAAATGCGATAAAAACACGAAATGTAAAATTTTCACCGTTTTCAATATTTTTAAAAGTTATTCACATAAATCACGACACGTAACGTGCAAAAACACGATAAACTAACGAAAACAAAAAATGTCGTATTTTTCGATATTTCACATTTATCATCACGAAACGTGCAAAAACAACATAAAATCACGAAAACGAAAAATTTTCACAGTTTTAGATATTTTTTTAAGTTTGTCACATAAATCACGACACGAATCGTGCAAGAAGACGATAAAACACAAAACGGCAACGTAATTTTCGATATTTTGTTTAGTTCAACAAAATCACGGCACGATATGTGCAAAAACTCGATAAAATCGTGAAAACGGAAAATTGCCGAAATACTTCGATATTTTACGTTTATCGGCACGAAACGTGCAAATACGCGATAAAATCACAAAAACCAAAATTGTCGCAGTATTCGATACTTTTTACGTTTTTCACCAAAATCAATACTACACGAAACGTGCAAAAATCAAGGAAACGGAAATAAATGCAATTTTCGATATTTTACCTTTATCGACACGAAACGTGCAAATACGCGATAAAATCACAAAAACCATTGTTGTCACAATTTACGATACTCAAAAGTAAAAACGTTTTTCACCAAAATTAGTACACGAAACGTGCAAAAATGAAGGAAAAAAAATTAGCGCAATTTTCAAAATTTTACGTTTATCGGCACGAAACGTGCAAAAACGCGATAAAATCACAAAAACCAAAATTGTCGCAGTACTCGATACTTTTTACGTTTTTCACCAAAATCAATACACGAAACGTGCAAAAATCAAGGAAACGGAAATAAACGCAATTTTCGATATTTTATGTTTATCGACACAAAACGTGCAAAAAAGCGATAAAATCACAAAAACCAAACTTGTCACAGTTTCCGATAATTTTTGCGTTTTTTACCAAAATCAATACACGAAACGTGCAAGAATCAATGGAACGATAGTTAAAGCAATTTTCACAATTTTATCGGCACGAAACGTGCAAAAACGCGGTAGAATCACAAAAAACCAGAATTGACACAGTTTTCGATACTATAAAGTAAAAACATTTTTCACCAAAACCACGACATTAAACGTGCAGAAACGCTATATAATCACAAAAATCAAGAGTGTCACAGTTTTCGATCCTTTTTACATTTTTCACGTAAAACAGTACATGAATTGTGCAAAAATGAAGGAAACGGAAGTTAGCGCATTTTCAATATTTTACGTTTATCGGCACGAAACGTGCAAAAACGCAATAAAATCACAAAAACCAAAATTGTCACAGTTTTCGATAATTTTTTCGTTTTTCACCAAAATCAGTACACGAAACGTGCCAAAAATCAAGGAAACGAAAATTACCGAATTTTTCGAAATTTTAAGTTTACGGCACGAAACGTGCAGAAACGCGATAAAATCAGAAAAACCAAAATTGCCACAGTTTTCGATAATTTTTACGTTTTTCACCAAAATCAATACACAAAAACGTGCAAAAATCAAGGAAACGGAAATAAACGCATTTTTCGATATTTTACCTTTATCGACACGAAACGTGCAAAAACGCGATAAAATCACAAAAATCAAAATTGTCACAGTTTCCGATACTTTTTGCGTTTTTACCAAAATCAATACACGAAACGTGCAAGAATTAACGAAACGATAATTAAAGCAATTTTCAATATTTTATCGGCACGAAACGTGCAAAAACGCGGTAGAATCACAAAACCAAAATTGTCACAGTTTTCGATACTATCAAGTAAAAACGTTTTTCACCAAAACCACGACATGAAACGTGCAAAAACGTTATATAATCACAATAATCAAGAGTGTCACAGTTTTCGATACTTTTTTAATTTTTCACGTAAAACAGTACACGAATTGTGCAAAAATGAAGGAAACGGAGGTTAGCGCATTTTCAATATTCCTGTGTGTTTTACATTGCGTACGTTTGATTTTGTTACTGCATTATGAAGGCAGTGTAATCACTTTCGTTGTTTGGATAAATAAAATTTTGTTATGATTTCACTGTGATTGCGGTTATTAATAAGGAAGTTAAATAGTTTGAAGGTTACTGTTACAATTTGGTGCAAAGTGTTCCTTATACGTAATAGCGTACAAATATCATTTGATTAATTAATTATAGTTAAGTAATTTTTCTCTCATAGTTTACTTGACCTAATTTCCAGCTTGAGTTCAGTAATTTTCTTCTATTATTAACCACATTTGCTATTTTTAACAGGAAACTAAGAGTTTACTTACAAGTCTTTGTTTCTTGAGGTTCACTTGTTTTACTTTTATTGCGTAATTTGAACGGTTCCAAGACACGAAAATCACAAAAAAATATCACGAAATTTTAAGTTTGTTTTTAATTTTGTTTACTTAGAAGTTTGTGAAAATGATATAACTTAATTTTGAATATGCCAAAAATTATAACTATAACTAATAAATTATAAAGTTTTAACAGCCACTACATTTCACGTCTGCTCTGCTTGAACGTTACTGTGAATGTGAAGAACGATTGTGTGGAGGACCATAGTTTTTGTTAAGTGCAATTAACTATTCATAAAAATTTTATGAATAATAATTGTTACGTGCATTTTTATAGCTTAACATTTTACTCTTTTTTCCAATTAGCAAATACATTTCTGTAACTACTATTTTTATATTTTATATTTATTAACTCCTTAGGCGAATGCATCGTATTATAATGAGTGGATTGCATCGTTCTTGTCTTGCCGTTCGTATAGATTTTGTTCCTTATGTGGATATACAAGTCTAGATAATAGACGATAAGAGGTTGTAATAGAACGAGTTGATATAAACAGATGAGCAGTTGTAGTTTGTTCTTGGTTTCTATATATTAATTACGTTGAAAATACTGTTTCTTTTGCTTTAACAATAGTGAGAATTAATGCGGTATCAATTTTCGAATTGTTCATGAACAAGCACGGCACGTTTTTAGTTGTTTTTCTTGTTAAATAAAAGTTGTATATTAACCGTGTTTGGTCGACGCACGTGTGTTTTTAAGGACATTTGACGGACGGGTTTATTGCTTACGCGTGCCTTACTAATTGTTGTTTTTGTTGAGTTTCTGTTGGCAATAAAAGTGGCAGAACTTGTTAAACTCGACCTGCACGCGTGTTTTACGGAACATTTGACGGACTTACTTTAGTGATACACGTGCTTTACTCATTGTGGTTTTTTTTTGTTGGTGCTTTGTCTTTTGATATTTAAACGGTGTGTGCGATCTAGTTTCGCGGCCCCTTTTTTATCAGAGTAGTGCATACTTTGGATTATCCAAATACAGTTGATACTGTAGTTTCTAAATTTTCTAACCCCAAAGAATCTAAAATAGATCATTGCTTGCGCAAATTTCGTTATTTGCGAAATATAACAGATTACCGGTTTACAAAGGTATTGGTTGAAGTTTCTCCCTGCTTTTAAGATGTTTATGAAAATAATATACATTTGGTCCCAATTGAAATTAAACTAGTGCTACAAAATATTTCGAAATTATTGTCTCAGGAAATAGAATTAACAAGAAATTTATCAATGCTCCATAGTTCCGTCGTGTGATAAGGTCTGCTGCTAACACCAGTGAAATACGTAGGTGTGATTAGGGTTACGTGTGATAAGTTCCAACAACGCCCTCACAGTCAAGGGTGAAGTGCTTCGTTAGTGCCGGACATCGTGAATCCCACACTTCAATTGCAAGGAAGCGTTACTGAAGGACCTTTTTGTAAGTTGAACTATTTCCTACTTATTCTTACTTTAAATATATATCCGTTGTTTTGCCATATCTTTGTCGTTCTGATACCTCTTACCATAGACTTGCATGCTATTTGAAAAAAAAAGAAGAATCAACAATACTAGATGACTCATATCAATTGTGCTTACCTATTTATTTTTTTGTTAAAATTTTGTCTGATTTATGTTTAATTGGTGTGTGAGGAAACGTTTCTGCTACTCCCCAATATTACCTCACTTTGTACTAAAAATTTTTTTGTATTGCTTTTACCGTTGTTATATTATAGAGATTATCCAAACAGTTTTTTTTTACATTCTACAAAGTACTGAACAATCTATGCCCGATCAGCATGCTATGCTTTTTCTTTATTTTAGGTTTGCTATTCTAATTTTTTTATTGGAGGTATTGTTACTAACTGCTTACAGCCGCATACATTATATGTGGGTCTGCTTTCTACGACCCCCCCTAATCTCCGATTGAGCCCGGTCATTTCTTTGAATTTCTTCGTGTTACGCACGGCTACGAGCCAACGTAGCATAAATTTGGCGCCCAACGTGTCTGCCACGAGAAATGTAACAAAATTTGGCGCCCAACGTGGGGCTCGAAATTATTTTTTTTCCTCCTTCTCGTCTGAACTGAATTTTGTTTAGTATTTAGTTATTTCGTTAATTTAGTTTCTCTATCGAACAAGCCTAATAATTCGTTTTTGTGTCTTTAAATATTTGGGTGTTTGTTGATTCTGTAGTAATGGGGGGACTATTGGAAATTAAAAGTTGATCGTTTACATGAAGCTGAACTCAAATATGAAGTCGGTTCTCGTGGGTTCGATGCAAAGGTACCTGTATCCGAACTTCGTAAATCCTTTAGGAATATTTTGAAAATGGAATCTTCTGAAACTCTAAGTCCACTTAAATCTGGTATCGATTTTCAGACTGATAATAAAGCCGTGACTGAAGGTTTAACTGAATTAACTACGAAGGGTAAAGATTTTAATGGTGATATTTCAACTGCCGACGGCAAACGTATTATTAGCCTTGCTATGCATCTCAAAGGAGAATCCAACGCATGAATGTTACTTCTGACGCTGAAACAGTCATACAGCGAAAGTTGTTGCTATGTGTTAGTAATTTACGCAGTGATTGCGATAGGTTATGCCGTCGCTTTAGACGTTCTTCCACTTCACCTAGGGCACCACTTGTTTCTACGGCTACCATTAATCCGACTACTACTGATACTGAGGATGATCTTACTTCTGCTGAATCTTGGGATGAATTACCTATACCTATATCTATTTCTAAATCAATTGCTACGTCTGGTTATGGACAGCTGGTGTCTAAATGGGACTTAAAATTTTCGGGTGATGACCGTATGTCTTTAAATGCATTTCTATTACGCGTGGACGAATTATGCTCGGCACGCAACGTTTCTGCTTCTCAACTATTTTCTTCGGCATCAGACTTACTTTCGGGAAAAGCTTTAATTTTATTCAGAGCGCATAGAAAATCCCTAACTAATTGACAAGATGTTATTCGACTATTAAGGGAAGAATTTCAACCCGTTAATTACAACGAAAAACTTTTAGAGGAAATAAAGCAACGTACTATGGGTCCCTCAGAGTCTATGGGTGTATATTTAGCTACGATAGAAAATTTATTTGCTCGTCTAACAATCTCTCTCTCTGAACCACAGACACTCGAAATTATTTTACCAAATCTTACCCCTTTCTACCAAACCAAATTAGCTTTGCTTGATCTGAATACTATTATGGAACTTTTGCGTGTAGGTCGCAGACTAGAACAGCACAAAATACAAGCCGATAATTTCAAGTCTCCTCCTGCTTTGAACTTTTCTCAACTCCTAGAGCCTGACTTAGCTTATACAGGTTCTGTGGTCCGCAGCAAACTTACTTCTGCTTATGTCCCTCCCCATTCTGGTGTTACTACTTGAAAACACTTGCACCTGGTGCAAGTGATGCTCTAAAATATTTCTAATTCTTCCGTTACTTGTTGGAACTGTGGCCAACGAGGACACAAGTCTCCTTCCTGTACTAAACCTCAAATACTTCATTGCTATGGTTGTGGTAAACCTAATGTTACCCGTACCAATTGTACGAGTTGTAACAAGAATTTAAACTACCGATCGAGTCGCTAAGCCGAGAAACCGACCCGATTCCTTCTACAGTTGTCTCGGTACCTATTATTTCCTCAGAAAATCCTTTCTCTGGTCTTGATGACCGATCTAAATATGTTCTGGATTTTATTTTAGCTAGTTCTCGTGAGGACGACAGACCTTATCTTACTGTTACTATTTTCGACATAGAATTTAAGGGTTTGCTTGATTCTGGCGCTTCTCGTACTATTATTGGTGGTCCTGGTTGGGATATTCTCTATTCTCTTTCTTTGCCTTTGTCCCAAACGGAGATCCACAGTTGCACGGTAGCCAATGGTCAAGCTTGTGACATTCTCGGGTCACTTATTTTACCCATGTCGGTCGAAAATAAAACTATTTTTCTTGACGTCCTAGTCGTTCCTTCTATTTCTCAGTCTCTGATCTTAGGCATTGACTTCTGGAAATCTATGCGTGTTGTCCCAGATTTTCGAACGGGTCAATGGACTTTCGGTTCTTCTTCTACTGTCTCGATCAGTCAGATCAATGCTCTTTCCGATCTGTCAATCATGCAACAATCCGAATTGTCTCGTATAGTCCAACAGATGTTTCCTAAAGATGATACTCTACCTTTGGGCTGTGCTAATCTCATTGAACATCAGATCCGTACTACATCTAGTCCTATCAAGCAACGATATTATCCCATGTCCCCTACGGTACTTCGACATGTCAATCAAGCTCTGGATGAGATGCTAGAAAGTGGTGTTGTAGAACCATCTGGCGGCTCCGTGGCGTAGTGGTATGTGTGTGACTACTACGCCCAAGGTCCTGGGTTCGAATCCCGACACGGTCCGCTTGAAAATGTTAGGCGAGCATTTTCACAAAATACACCCTCGTTCGGATGAGAGGTAAAATGGAGGTCCCGTGTGTGAGTGTTGTCACGCACGTTAAAGATCCCTACCTTGCTTGGAACAGCAAGGGTTCGGCAAAATTCCAAATTTTCCAGGTAAAAAAAACTCGCTTCCTGGCCAATGTAGTACCTTTGGGTGGAGCATTGGAAAATCACATGTAATGTAGAACCATCCAATAGCACTTGGTCTAGCCCTATTGTTATGGTGCCTAAGAAAGATGGCACATATCGTTTCTGCATCGATTTTAGAAAGGTCAATGAGGTTACAGAAAAAGATGCCTATCCCCTTCCTTATATTTATACGATTCTAGACCGTCTTAGAAACGCAAAATTCTTAACAAGTTTGGACATTCGCTCTGCTTATTGGCAAATACCTCTTTCTTCTAATTCTAAAGCGATTACTGCATTTACGGTGCCTGGTAGAGGTTTATACCAGTTTACTAAAATGCCATTTGGTCTTCATAATTCTCCAGCGACATTTCAGCGACTTATAGATCGTGTGCTTGGTGCTGATCTCGAACCTTTCTGTTTCTCATACTTAGATGATGTGATCATCGCTACCCCTACTTTCGAACAACATTTGGTGGTACTACAGAAAGTGCTTTTTCGTTTAAATTCTGCAAGTCTTACTCTTCGTAGAGATAAATGCATTATATGCCGACCGGAACTCCGTTATCTGGGATACGTAGTAAATCGTCATGGACTCCATGTCGACCCAGAAAAAGTTTCGGCCATTCTTAATCTTCCTCCTCCTACTACTGTAACTGAAGTACGACGCATAGTTGGTATGTGCTCGTGGTATCGTCGCTTTATCCCAAATTTTTCTGCTCTTACTGCTCCAATTACTGCTTTGACTAAGAAAAATTCTAAATTTGATTGGTCTCCGGAATGTCAGCAGGCGTTTAAGCTGCTGAAAGAACACTTGGTAACGGCTCCAGTGATGAGTTGTCCTGATTTTTCTTTGTCCTTTACTATACAGACTGATGCCTCTGATTTTGGTCTGGGTGCTGTGCTGACTCAACAACAGGGTGATGACGAAAAAGTCATTAGCTGCATTAGCTGTTCTCTTAAAAAGGCGGAACGCAACTATAGCGCCACCGAAAAAGAATGTCTTGGTGTTATATGGGCAATTGAGAAATTTCGTCTCTATATCGAGGGTACTCACTTTACTGTGATCACGGATCACCACTTGCTTATCTGGCTGAATAATCTACAAAGCCCCAACGGTCGTTTAGCTCGTTGGTCTGTACGACTTCAACAATATAACTTCACCATCGTACATCGTAAAGGTAAAGAAAACATCGTCCCCGATGCCTTATCTCGCTCAGTACCTAAAATTGACTTAATTGATGACTTTCCTAAATCTTCTATTACTCTGCCAATTTTGGATCCTTGGTATCTTAAGCTACGGACTCGTGTTAATTCCAATCCTAAACTATACAGTAACTGGCATGTGGAAAACGAATTACTATACAAACATGTAAAATCTAAACAGTCTTTGCTCCAACCTCCTCAAGACGATTGGAAGTTAGTAGTTCCCAGCGAACAACGGAATAGGGTTCTATACGAAAATCATGATCTACCTACTTCAGGTCACCCTGGTGTCCACAAAGCTGTCTCTAAAATTTCCATGCGCTACTATTGGCCTAAACTTAGAGCCGCTGTTGCTCGATACGTCCGTCGTTGTAAAATTTGCTCTGCACACAAAGTAGAACAAAAGAAACCTCCTGGCTTTATGTCTCCTCGTGCTACTGCCACTCGTCCTTGGCAAGTCCTATGTACTGATATTGTCGGACCTCTTCCTAGATCCTCTAAAGGAAATTCTTTCATTTTAGTTGTTGCCGATTGTTTTACAAAATATGCTTGTTTCTTTCCTCTACGTGCACCTACGGCCGGTTGCTCGAACCATTGAGGAAAATATTTTCCTGGTGTATGGTACTCCTCAGTATCTAATTGCGGACAATGAAGTACAATTTCGTAGTAATATTTTCACTAAACTCTGTGATTCTTATCGAACAAAAATTCTGTTTAATGCTCGCTATCATCCTCAGGCGAATCCGGACGAACGTATTAATAGAGTCCTGAAAACTATGATTTCTTCTTACGTTTCTGATAATCAACGTCGGTGGGACGTTAATTTAGCAAAAATTGGTTGTGCTATTCGAACGCTTAAACATGAGGTTATTGGTTACTCCCCGTATTTTGCTCTATATGGTCGTGAGCATGTTCTCTACGGCGATCATTTTGGAAAACCTCTTGATCCTGATGATGTTCTTATGGATCCCGAACGTCCTATTCCTCCTACTGACTTAGTCAAATTTGAGTCATTTCGTGAAGAAATTTCGAAACGCTTTTCCTTAGCATACAAGAAAAATGCTAAACACTACGATCTTCGTCATCGTTCCTTAACTTTATCTCCTGGCGATCGCGTTTGGAAACGCAATTATGTTCTTTCGGATGCTACTCGCTACTTCAATGCTAAACTTGCTCCCAAATATGTGGGTCCCTATACTATTAGAACTAAACTTTCTCCGTGGACCTATATCTTAGCGGATGATTCTGGTAACGATCTGGGTACTTGGCATATTAAGGACCTCAAACCCGATAAAACTTTAGACCCTCCAGACATTGATCCTGAACCTCCGGATCCTAAAGGGCTCCCTACGGCCGATTCTATTTTGACCCCTACGTGTCGCTATCCCTAATGACTTGTAATTTTTTTTTGGCTTATTGGTCTTGTGTTTTCTCTGATAAGCTTGTGTCCGAAAACACTGGCGCCCATTTCGTATTCCTATCTATATTTTGTAGCTAGCCCATTCCGTGACTTTTTCTTCTGGCTAGTTCCAACATTTGTTCACTATTTGACTATTATAGTCGCTTTCTACATCCATTCCTTGAGGTAGGCTTCAGATCTATTTTCTTTTCCTTTAGGTATTTCGACTTGGTCGCTTTTGTAGGTCTGTTAGCCATACTTTGCTTGAGTAATCGTTTCATACGAATCTGTGTTACCTCAGTCGGAAGTATTCTAGATTGTGTACTAGCTTGCCTTTGTCATTTGCTTTGTCTTGGTTCTTTCTTTGCTGCACACTTGAGGGTGACAGTTGTGTCGTCTAGTTGATTTGCTACGAGTTTTCTTCCTCGTTTTTTTTTCTTCCTTTCCTCTTGGTTTCTCCGCGGGAAGCCAAAACGTTTCTTTGAGGTGGAGAACAGAAATGTCCCTTTTGGAGACATCCGTCTTTTGACGTTTTTGAGAGTAGCTAAGAGCTTTAATCCTCATTGGGTGTTTACTTGATGCTTTCTTTACCTGTTCTGTCGTTGTTGGTTACGATAGATGACTTTGTCTTCTTTTGAAAAAAAATGTTCTTTTTCTTATACTGGTGTTGGTCCTTCGAACCGGAAAAAAAAATATTTTTTTTGTTCGGTTCACTGTCTGTCGTTTTTTTCCTTTCACCCCGACGTCTTTATTTTACTAGGGGGGAATCTGTAACGTGCATTTTTATAGCTTAACATTTTACGCTTTTTTCCAATTAGCAAATACATTTCTGTAACTACTATTTTTATATTTTATATTTATTAACTCCTTAGGCGAATGCATCGTATTATAATGAGTGGATTGCATCGTTCTTCTCTTGCCGTTCGTATAGATTTTGTTCCTTTTGTGGATATACAAGTCTAGATAATAGACGATAAGAGGTTGTAATAGAACGAGTTGATATAAACAGATGAGCAGTTGTAGTTTGTTCTTGGTTCCTATATATTAATTACGTTAAAAATACTGCTTCTTCTTTGCTTTGACAATAGTGAGAATTAATGCGGTATCAATTTTCGAATTGTTCATGAACAAGCACGGCGCGTTTTTAGTTGTTTTTCTTGTTAAATAAAAGTTGTATATTAACCGTGTTTGGTCGACGCACGTGTGTTTTTAAGGACATTTGACGGACGGGTTTATTGCTTACGCGTGCCTTACTAATTGTTGTTTTTGTTGAGTTTCTGTTGGCAATAAAAGTGGCAGAACTTGTTAAACTCGACCTGCACGCGTGTTTTACGGAACATTTGACGGACTTACTTTAGTGATACACGTGCTTTACTCATTGTGGTTTTTTTTTGTTGGTGCTTTGTCTTTTGATATTTAAACGGTGTGTGCGATCTAGTTTCGCGGCCCCTTTTTTTTTATCAGAGTAGTGCATACTTAGGATTATCCAAATACAGTTGATACTGTAGTTTCTAAATTTTCTAACCCCAAAGAATCTAAAATAGATCATTGCTTGCGCAAATTTCGTTATTTGCGAAATATAACAGATTACCGGTTTACAAAGGTATTGGTTAAAGTTTCTCACTGCTTTTTGGATGTTTATGAAAATAATATACATTTGGTCCCAATTGAAATTAAACTAGTGCTACAAAATATTTCGAAATTATTGTCTCAGGAAATAGAATTAACAAGAAATTTATCAATGCTCCATAGTTCCGTCGTGTGATAAGGTCTGCTGCTAACACCAGTGAAATACGTAGGTGTGATTAGGGTTACGTGTGATAAGTTCCAACAACGCCCTCACAGTCAAGGGTGAAGTGCTTCGTTAGTGCCGGACATCGTGAATCCCACACTTCAATTGCAAGGAAGCGTTACTGAAGGACCTTTTGTAAGTTGAACTATTTCCTACTTATTCTTACTTTAAATATCTATCCGTTGTTTTGCCATATCTTTGTCGTTCTGATACCTTTTACCATAGACTTGCATGCTATTTGAAAAAAAAAAGAAGAATCAACAATACTGGATGACTCATATCAATTGTGCTTACCTATTTATTTTTTTGTTAAAATTTTGTCTGATTTATGTTTAATTGGTGCGTGAGGAAACGTTTCTGCTACTCCCCAATATTACCTCACTTTGTACTAAAAATTTTTGTATTGCTTTTACCGTTATTATATTATATAGATTATCTAAACAGTTTTTTTTAAATTCTACAAAGTACTGAACAATCTATGCTCGATCAGCATGCTATGCTTTTTCTTTATTTCAGGTTTGCTATTCTAATTTTGTTATTGGAGGTATTGTTACTAACTGCTTACAGCCGCATACATTATATGTGGGTCTGCTTTCTACGACCCCCCCTAATCTCCGATTGAGCCCGGTCATTTCTTTGATTTTCTTCGTGTTACGCACGGCTACGAGCCAACGTAGCATAAATTTGGCGCCCAACGTGGCTGCCACGAGAAAAGTAACATAGTCAAACATTTTTGAAAGGCGCCTTTAGTCATAATAAATTGTCAGAGCATACTAAACACAATAACAACGACTGACAGTTATAAAATTTTAAACATGGTTGACTTCTTACGTACTGTTTTGAACCCAGAAAATCTAGCCGCTAATCCACAGGAAAGCTCGGTGAAGTCTCCCTATATTTTATTTTCCATTTCTCCACCCGAAGGTAATATATCGGCCAGCAAGCGAGTTTTTACCTGGAAATTTTAAATTTTGCCAAACCCTTAATATTCCAAAAAAAGATACGGATTTTTAGCGTGCGTAACAATACTTTCACACGGGACCTGCATTTTACCTATTATTCGAAGGACGCATTTTTGAGAAAAATGGTAGCTTAACATTTTTCAGGTAGTCTATGTTGGCAATCGAACGCGAGACCTTGGGTTTAGTAGTCACACGCCAACCAACTAAGCCATGAAGCCACCTGTGAAATACTCCTATATATTTTCCAGTGCTCCGCTCGAAAATACTACATTGGCCAGGAAGCGAGTTATTTTACGTGGAATTTTTGAATTTTGCCGAACCCTTGCTGTTCCAAGCAAGGTCGTGTTCTTTAACGTGCATGACAACTCACACACAGGACCTAAATTTTACCACTCATCCGAACAAAGGCGTATTTTTGCGAAAAATGCTTGCCTAACACTTTTCAATTGAATCGTGTCGGGATTCAAACCCGGAACCTCTTACAAAGGATAATTCTTACAATTAAAGAGTCGATAATACAGTTAAAAGTCGATAAAACAGTTTACGAGTTCATAAATACATCGCGCAAGCGCAATGAATAAAGCGGGCGACGCCCCTGGCGGATGGCAGCACTAACCTTATTACAGATTCCGCGCGGCCACTGCCAATGACGTTACCAATGCACAAAATTATATTGCGCCATAATCGGAAAATTTACATAAAATTGAGACATTATATTCTAATGCAATTACTCACATGAATATGTCGCTGGGTTAAAGTTGGCTTTTATTCCAAGTCCATCAGGGCTTCATCCCGGAGTGATTAAAGATGGGGCGGCTCAGGTGCCGTTGGCAGAGCTTGGACCTCCGGCTCATCTAGGGTCGTGTAGTACGGTACGCCTCGGTGGCTTCAAATTGACACCTACCTATGCAGGGAATGACGGGAAAAACCAGGTAAAGGGGCGACAAACAAAAGATAAGCAAGCAAGGAAACTACATAGGTAAAGCTAACGATACGTTACCGAAAGACGTCCACTCTACTCGAAGGTACTGGCAAAACGGCCTCGTTATAGAGAGAACAGGAAACTTGTCCCCACTCTTTTGTCTTTTACACGTCGGCGCGAAGTTATTCGTCCAACCCTCCCGCGTCGCGCACTCTGCGCAAACTCACTATGACGTAACGAAAGTACGCGCCTAGTCTTTTAAAATTCCGCGCACCGCGTCTTTTGAAATTATGGCGCGAAACCTCCGTACATCAAACTTAACCTAATACATATGTTTAAGGGCCACTTTGGCACGTAACAAACCTTGGGTTCAGTAGTCTCACGAAGCCGCCCTCGGTAAAGTACTATGCTGAAAATTCTTTTCAATAAAATACGGAAAACCCCGACTGTATTAACAAAATTGCTTGCCGACTAACTCAGTGGTACGGATGTTGTAAGTGGTTGAAGAGGATCCCGGAATGCCATCGGGTGTGAAATATGGCTTAATCAGGAAATACCTTGGACGCCACCTAATCTCAAGAGTTTCTAGGGAAAAGCCCTAAAAAGACTAACAAAAGAGTATCAAAACTTGGAATCAGGAGAGTGATTCTGACTTAAAATTAACTTGAGAAATCATTAAGTCCACTATTGCTTAAACATAAAACAAGCCTGAACCATAAAAACACTAATAGACCTATTTAAAACTGCTGGCTGAAAGAAAAGCTTTCTAAAATCAAATGTTAAATAACCTGAATTTTCAATCACGCCTTTTTAGATAATTGCAAAATAATTTATTACAACATGTTACGTGCAATTTGCACTTAAACATTGTTATTAGTTTAGTTTTGATGTATGGAAGTTTCGCGCCATAATTTCAAAAGACGCAGTGCGCGGGAATTTTGAATAGACTAGGCGTGTGCTTCCGATACGTCATAGTGAGTTTGCGCAGATGGCGTGACCCTAGAGGGGTAGACGAATAACTTCGTGCCGATGTAAAAAAGACAAAGGAGTGGGGAAGTTTCCGGTTCTCTCTCTAGAACGTGGCTGTTTGCCTAAAACTATCAAGTGAAGTAGTCGTGCCGGTATCGTATCTTATCTTATTATGTAGATTCCCTTGCTTTGCTTATCTTTGTGTGTCTTTCCTAATAAACCTTTCCTGTCGTTCCACTACATTTAGGACTCTGATACGACCCTGGAGCATCCCACGACCAGAGGTGACCCGGATGTCCATGCTCAGTCAACAGCACCGGAGCAATACCATCTTTACCTAGCCGGAAGGATGATAGGCGTACCTGAAGGAAAACTGGACCTATCATGTGAGTAAATTATGTTTTGTTTTAAATTCTTAAATTTTCCGAAGTATTGCGCAATATAAATTTGTATTGGTGACGCCATTGGTAGAGGACCGCGCCCAAATCTGTAAAAGGTTCGCGCTGTCATCCGCCAGAGGCGTAGCCCGCTTTCTCATTGCGCTTGCGCGATGTGTTTATGAACTCTTAAACTGTATTACCGACTTTGTAACTGTATTGTAACGCGCTACTACTACCGCGTTTCTTTAATTTAAAACAAGTAATAATAATGGTCTTTATTACTCACTGTTCACAAGTCTAATTAACAGTATATGCCTTATTTATAGATGTTTTCAGTCCACTTAACAATGAAGCACTATTACACTAATGAATTTACAAGCACTAATATCTTCTTAAACTAACTTCTTTACCCTAGGTCCAATAACCACACTAACACAACTATTTGTTTATACACTTCTATTTATTTATGTATACTGCAAGCTGCATGCACATTAGACACAGCATATCATTTATGTATATATTCTAAAAGCTCAACTACGTTTACTTTACAACGATATAATTTATATTAGACATTCAAGAATAGACTAACTCTTACATTCATAAGCGGCCTTATATATACCCTGCATTAAGATATGACTCATTATCTAGAACTTTGTAGAAGGATTCTCGAATGCTGAAGAATACGCTGTGCCCCGGGCGTTTGTATGTTTGACGGGTTGCCTAATAGTGGATCGCAACACTGCCCCCTCTTTAAAACCGTTACGTCTCGTAACTGTAAATCCATCTTGACGCCAATTCGATGACTGGTGACGGTATCGGCAGCTATCTCCTCTGGTGCATCCACCGCGTCGTTGGAAGTAACAGTCAACACTCTTTTCCTGGTCTTGGTAGGCAACCGGTTGATAACAACAAACAAGAACCTGGACGTTGGTTCCCTGGAAAACTACTTCTAGCATATTTCGGACTATCCTCCAGTCTAAGCGATCCAGTCCACAGCCCAGCTTGGGCACCGCTAGTCTCGTTACTCCATTTTCCATCATCTGCGCCTTAAGATTTAGCAAAGCCTCCCATAGATGTCCATAACTAGGTCTCTGCCATGAAGAATTTTGGTGACCAGATAGTAAACATAACGATTTTTATCTTGAAGGACCAAAGATTTTCCTACAGTTGGCTGCTGTTGTACTAATTCATCCACACATCCAAACTTTTCTTGAAAACAACAGCTATTCCCTTGACATTGCCAAATCTTGAGCTACGCAATGTGCAAGGAATACTCTTCTGGTGCTCTAAACAGATCTTGCTGTTTTTCAACAACAACGCCAAATCTCGCTTTAGCGGAACCACCATACGCCGCCATAAAGCTCTCAAAATCTACATTTGGCTCATGATTAATAACTTGCCGAACACCATTATCATTATTCGAGTCTTCCTGGTTGTTGCCAGCGTAGGATGTTAAACGGTCAAAGTGTACCACTTTCGGTTTACCACGAGGATCTTCTGATCCGGTACACTACATCGTTAATCCTTTTAACACTTCGTACGGCCCTTCCCATTGTCTTTGTAGTTTTGGCGACAATCCACGTTTTCTTTGTGGATTGTACAACCACACTAAATCTCCAGGTTGATAACCACCTTCTTGTGCTCTCGTGTCATATTGTGATTTCATTCGATCGCTTGCTGCCTGTATATTCTTTCGGACGTTTTCGTGAATACTATTTGATCTTTCACGAAGCTTACTAACGTAATCTTCACCTGCGATCTCTTCTCCAGGTTTAAATCCAAACTGAAGATCACATGGTAGCCGCAATTCACGTCCTAGCATTACGCAAGCGGGAGAGTACCCTGTGCTGTCATGTACCGAAGATCGGTACGCCAGTAGGAACAAATGCAGATATTGGTCCCAGTCTCGTTGATGTTCAGAGACAACTTTGGCCAGGTACTTCCTAACGTCCTGTTCATTCTTTCAACCATTCCATCCGATTGGGGATGAAGTGGCGTGGTTCTAGTCTTCCTGATTCCAAGATGCTTGCAGATATTTTGAAACAATACTGATTCGAAGTTTCGACCTTGATCGGAGTGTAATTCCAACGGAACTCCAAAACGACAAAACAACTCCTGACTAGTACATCTGCAACCGTCTCGGCTTCTTGGTTAGGTATAGCATATGCCTCCGGCCATTTGGTAAAATAATCCATTGCAACCAAGATGTATTTATTTCCTTTCTCTGATTCAGGAAATGGACCAGCTATATCAATGGCTACCCTCTCAAAAGGATTCCCCACGTTATACTGTCTCATTGGGGCTTTCCGTTTTGAGACCGGGCCATTTGCAGAGGCACACAATTCACATTTCCGGCACCACTCCTTCACATCATCTTTGCAGTTCAGCCAATAGAATCTTTCTCTCACTCTCTCGAGAGTTCTTTTCACGCCAAAGTGCCCTCCGGAAATACCATCGTGCAAGTGCTGCAACACTTCCGGCACTCTGCTTCTCGGCACTATCACTTGAAGTCTCTCAGTGCCCTCTTCAAATTCCAGGCGTCGTTTCAAGATTCTATTTTCTATCATCAAGGAGTCCCACTGTGCCCAGTATGCCTTCAGGCTCCTACTTAAAATACTAATTTCTTCCCAAGCTGGCCGTTGTCCTCTATTTTTCCACTCAATAATACGTCCCAATTCGGCGTCATTCTCCTGGTCTTCTCGTATTCTTTCGAGTTGCCAAGTATCATCGGTTACCGTCATTCTATGGATGACACTTATTTTCTCTTCCATCTTGGAGCAATGATTGCAGTCCATCGGACAAGGTCTCCTTGATAGAGCGTCTGCATTCCGATGGCTAGTTCCTACACGATGTTCTGTATCAAAGTCATATTCCTGCAGCCGCTCTATCCACCTTGCCACTTGCCCTTCAGGATTTCGAAACTGCAATAACCATTTCAGTGCAGCATGGTCTGTTCTCAACAGGAATTTACGGCCGTATAAGTACTTATAAAGTGCTCTACGGATTTGACGACGGCCAACAGCTCCCTTCTTGTCACACAATAGTTCCTTTCTGGCCGCGACAAGACCTTGCTGAAATACCCAATAACTTTTTCTTGTCCGTCCTGCACTTGAGAAAGAACGCCTCCTATAGCTGTGTTACTGGCATCGGTATCCAACACAAATTTTCCCTCCATCCGTGGATAACTCAAAATTGGTGCTGTAACTAGTAGCCGTTTCAGTTGTTCGAATGCACTGTGGCAGTCGTCATTCCAATCATATTCTTGTCCATCTTCGGTTAATTTTGTTAACGGTTTGGCAATGTTCGCAAACCCAAGTATAAAACGTCGGTAATATGTGCACAATCCTAGAAAACTGCGTAGTTGGTGTATATCTGCTGGTGTAGGCCACTCTTGTACCGTTTTTATTTTGTCAGGGTCAGCTCTTATTCCGGTCTCTGAAACGACATGTCCTAGGTATTTCACCTCTTTTCCAAATAGGTGACACTTCTTGGGGCTCAATGTAAGGTTTGCCCGCGTAATCTTTGGAATATCTCCTCTAAGTTTTAAGGTGTTCTTCAAAAGACCGGCCTAACACTATCACGTCGTCTAGGTACACCAGACATGTTTTCCAGGACAGTCCACGCAGTATCGACTCCATCAATCGTTCAAAAGTAGCAGGAGCATTGCATAATCCAAATGGCATGACCTTGAACTGCCATAATCCAGTTCCAATTGTAAACGCAGTCTTTTCTTTATCGTTTGGCTCCAAGCCTACCTGCCAGTATCCGCTTTTCAAGTCCAAAGTCGAAAACCATTTAGATCCGGATAGAGTATCTAAGGTGTCATCAATTCTGGGCAAAGGATAGCTGTCTTTCTTTGTCACATTGTTAAACCGCCGGTAGTCTACACAAAACCTTGTCGACCCGTCCTTTTTCTTGACAAGCACTACCGGGGATGCCCATGGACTATTCGAGGGTTCAATCACTCCCTGTTCTTCCATATCGGTGATAATTTGCTCAGCTTCCTTACGTTTTGCCAAAGGAAGCCGCCTGGGGTGTTGTCTTATCGGTTGCGCATCTCCAGTATTGATCTTGTGTTGCACAACATTCGTCCTTCCTTCTCACTATCATCCAGTGCAAACACACCTCGATATCGTCCGACCAGTTCTTTTACCTTGCCCAGTTGATCGCCATTTAATCCTTGACACGAGGGTATCAACATATCCAGCAATTTCTGTGAGCAACCGTTGGTTGGTTTATTTTCGTGTCGTCAATACAACGTTTAATATGACATACTGGAATGCAACTTCCCACAATCATGCCTTTCTTCAGGGTCACTGTATGAGAGTTAATGTTCAGCACCCTTACTGGTACCATATTTCGAGACTTTACCAGCGTTCTTCCAATCAGAAGTCCTCCTGACCCATCCCCGATTCAGTTGCTTCCATCATGCATACTTGTCCTTCCCGGAGCGTACCATCCGGGCGTCCCATTACTATCATCTCCGCCTTCTCGGGTATTTTCATATCGCAAATCATTCGAACTTGCATCGTCTGGTTACTCGTCCCTTGAAATGGAATCTCATCATCATCTATCCGAAGCACATTTTCTTTCATGTTTACATGAAACCCATATTCTCTCATGAGATCCATTCCCAAGATCACTTCTTCTGTAATTTCAGCCACCAACACTCGATGATTAATTAATTTGTCCCCAATTGTCAACATAACGGCAGTCTCTCCATGAGTACCAATCTTCTCACCACTTGCCGTTCGGAGACACACCGATACAGGTAGCACTTTTCCACGACCAACCAAATCTGGTATCACAATAGTTCTTGTCGCTCCTGTATCCACAAGTAATCGGACAACCCTACCATTAATTCTACCATCGATATAAATGCTGTCCAGACTTTCCACCGACGATGCAGCACGGATGATAATCTCCGGGGCACTACGCTGTGCTGTCGAAGTTCGCCCTCTTACATGGACCAGCTTTGGCACAACCGGTTGTTTCTTTGGTTGAGTACAGCGTCTCTGCATATGGCCAACTTCACCGCAGCTCCAGCATCGTAGACGCCATCTCCGCGGTCGTAGTCTTTTCAGCCTTTCCGCCTTTCGCTTTTCAAACACACGGTTGATTATTTCATCTATGCTGTTCTGAGCTTGACCAGGTTCCTCTAAGGCAGACCGAACTTTGTGACTCACCCTATGTGATGTTTGCTTAGCTGCTTCAAATTCAAGCGCATGGGCCAGTGCATCATCTAACATTTTTGGTCGTGCTAGTCTTAGCGCTTGCTATATTTCGCCATCCTTAACGCCATCCACAAATGTTTGGACAGCAAGTTGTTCGAGGAAGCCGTCTGGTGCCGTTGGGTATGCCAATCTAACTAACCTGGTAATGTCAGCTTCGAATTCTTGCAGGCTTTCACTTGTATTTTGCGAGCGGTTCTTAACTTGTGCGTGGTAAACCTGTTGAAGGTGAGCATCTCCATATCTCATCTCAAGCTTTGATGTTAAGAGGCCGTAATCATTCTGCTGGTGATCGGGAATCGTTTGTAAGATGTTAAAAGCCTCCCCCCGTAGGGCCACTATTAGAGAGATAGCCTTCTCTTTGTTGCACCAACCGTTGGCTATTGCAGCAGCTTCAAATTGTTTCAAATATGTGGGCCAAGGTGTTTTACCATCGAATGTAGGTGGTTTTACTTTAAATTTAGACGGAATTGACTCGCTTCTTTCCGTGGTTCTTATTTCTGGAATGTTCTGATTAACAACTTGGCTTGGCAATTCAAGTGGCCGCGTTGTTAGTGAAATTACTTGTTCTTGCAGCCTCATCACATCTTCTTCCATTTTTATCAATTTACTGTCCAACTTTTGCTCAACTGTTTTTACCTGTTCAGTGACATCTTCTTTCAATGCAATGGAGCTTTCCATTAATCTTTGTTCTAACGTGGCTGTTTTTTCATTCAACTTTTCTTCTAACTTCGCAGCATTTTCGCTTAACTTTTCTTCTATTTTCTCAGCATTCTCACTAAACTTTATTTCCATTTTCGCAGCATTTTCACTCAACTTTTCCTCTATTTTCTCAGCATTTTCACTGAGTGTCACTTCTAGTTTAGCCGACCTCTCCTCCATACCGGATTTAAAATCCTTGAGGAAATTCATTAAACCTTCTGCGTCCATCTTATTTTGGCTTCTTGTAACTGGCATATATAAACTACTTAAACGGCTTTAGAATTGTGTGCTTTCCTTTTAATTAATCACTATATACCCCACAAATGCCTGACACCAGTGTAACGCGCTACTACTACCGCGTTTCTTTAATTTAAAACAAGTAATAATAATGGTCTTTATTACTCACTGTTTACAAGTCTAATTAACAGTATATGCCTTATTTATAGATGTTTTAAGTCCACTTAACAATGAAGCACTATTACACTAATTAATTTACAAGCACTAATATCTTCTTAAACTAACTTCTTTACCCTAGGTCCAATAACCACACTAACACAACTATTTGTTTATACACTTCTATTTATTTATGTATACTGCAAGCTGCATGCACATTAGACACAGCATATCATTTATGTATATATTCTAAAAGCTCAACTACGTTTACTTTACAACGATATAATTTATATTAGACATTCAAGAATAGACTAACTCTTACATTCATAAGCGGCCTTATATATACCCTGCATTAAGATATGACTCATTATCTAGAACTTTGTAGAAGGATTCTCGAATGCTGAAGAATACGCTGTGCCCCGGGCGTTTGTATGTTTGACGGGTTGCCTAATAGTGGATCGCAACAGTATTTATCGACGTAGTTCGTAAACTGTCTTATCGACCATATAAATGTATCACTCACCAATTAAATTGTAATAAACAATACATTAATTTAAAAACAAATATAGTCATGTCTATACACTATTATATGACTATGTTTTGAACTGTATTGCACACACGTTTTCATTACAAATACATGAAAGACGTTCTATTAATAATCAAATATATCATAAATTTACTTAACTTAATCGCACAGGCGTACTATAGCTAGGGTATATCAGTTCAAACAATGAATTCAAAATGTTCAGTTATTTACAAATTTTCTTGGGTACAGTTGCAGACTTTTTCGGAAATACATAATGAGTGATTATTGACTGTAGCCAATGCGGAGACCATTAGCCTCTATTTACTTTGACTTCAAAACTCTCAACATGCTTATCACCAACATAAAGTTTCGTTCCGGGAACGACCAACCAACCAACCAACCAAAAAAAAAAAATATTGTCTCAGTTTTCGATAATTTCTTGGTTTTTTACAAAATCAGTACACGAAACGTGCAAAAATCAAGAAAACGGAATTTACCGAATTTTTCTATATTCCAGGTTTATCGACCCGTAACGTGTAAAAACGCGGTAGGATCACAAAAACCAAAAGTGTCACAGTTTTCGGTAATAAAAAGTAAAAACATTTTTCACCAAAACTACGACACGAAACGCGCAAAAACGCTATATAATCACTAAAACCAAGAGTGTCACAGTTTTTGATACTTTTTACATGTTTCACGTAAATCAGTACACGAATCGTGCAAAATGAAGAAAACGAAAACAATCGCAATTTTCGAGATTTTCCGTTTATCGGCACGAAACGTGCAAATACGCGATAAAATCACATAAACAAACATTGTCACAGTTTCCGATACTTTTATGTTTTTTTACCAAAATAAATATACGAAACGTGCAAGAATCAACGAAACGAAAATTAAAGAAATTATCAATATTTTATGGCCACGAAACGTGCAAAAACGCGGTAGAATCACAAAAAAACAAAATTGTACAGTTATCGATCATTTTTTTTTCACCATAATCAGTACACGAAACGTGCAAAAATCAAGGAAACAGAAATTACCGAATTTTTCGAAATTTTACGTTTATGGCACGAAACGTGCAAAAACGAGATAAAATCACAAAAACCAAAATTGTCACAGTTTCTGATAGTTTTTGCGTTTTTTTACCAAAATCAATACACGAAACGTGCAAGAATCAACGAAACGAAAATTAAAGCAATTTTCAACATTTTATCGGCATGAAACGTGTAAAAACGCGGTATAATCACAAAAACAAAAATTGTCAGTTTTCGGTAATAAAAAGTAAAACCGTTTTTTACCAAAAAAAACCACGACATGAAACGTGCAAAAACGCTATATAATCACAATAATCAAGAGTGTCACAGTTTTCAATACTTTTTAAATTTTTCACGTAAAACAGTACACGAATTGTGCAAAAATGAAGGAAACGGAAGTTAGCGCATTTTCAATATTTTACGTTTATCGGCACGAAACGTGCAAAAACGCAATAAAATCACAAAAACCCAAAAGTGTCACATTTTTCAATACTTTTTACCTTTTTCACGTAAATCAGTATACGAATCGTGCAAAAATTAAGGAAACGGAAACAATCGCAATTTTCGAGATTCTACATTTATCGGCACAAAACGTGCAAAAACGCAATAAAATCACAATAACCAAAATTGTCACAGTTTGCGATAATTTTGTCGTTTTTCACCAAAATCAATACACGAAAGTGCAAGAATCAATGAAACGAAATTAGAGCAATTTTCAATATTTTACGATTGTCGTCACGAAACGTGCAAAAACGCAACAAAATCACAAAACCAAAATTGTCACACTTTACGATAATTTCTTCGTTTTTACAAAATCAGTACACGAAACGTGCAAAAATCACGAAAACGGAAATTACCGAATTTTTCGTTATTCTACGTTTATCGGCCCGTAACGTGCAAAAACGCGGTAGGATCACAAAAACCAAAATTGTCTCAGTTTTCGGTAATAAAAAGTAAAACATTTTTCACCAAAACTACGACACGAAACGGGCAAAAACGCTATATAATCACAAAATCCAAAAATGTCACAGTTTCCGATACTTTTTACATTTTTCACGTAAATCAGTTACGAATCGTGCAAAAATGAAGGAAACGGAAACAATCCCAATTTTGGAGATTCTACGTTTATCGGCACGAAACGTGCAAAAACGCAATAAAATCACAAAAACCCAAAAGTGTCACATTTTTCAATACTTTTTACATTTTTTACGTAAATCAGTTACGAATCGTGCAAAAATGAAGGACACGAAAACAATCGCTATTTTCGAGATTTTACGTTTATCGGCACGAAACGTGCAAAAACGCAATAAAATCACAAAAACAAAAATTGTCACAGTTTTCGATAATTTCTTCGTTTTTTACAAAATCAGTACACGAAACGTGCAAAAATCAAGAAAATGGAAATTACCGAATTTTTCGATATTCTACGTTTATTGGCCCGTAACTTGCAAAAACGCGGTAGGATCACAAAAACCAAAATTGTCACAGTTTTCGATACTTTTTACATTTTTCACGTAAATCAGTTACGAATCGTGCAAAAATGAAGGAAACGGAAACAATCCCAATTTTCGAGATTCTACGTTTATCGGCACGAAACGTGCAAAAACGCAATAAAATCACAAAAACCCAAAAGTGTCACATTTTTCAATACTTTTTACATTTTTTACGTAAATCAGTTACGAATCGTGCAAAAATGAAGGACACGAAAACAATCGCTATTTTCGAGATTTTACGTTTATCGGCACGAAACGTGCAAAAACGCAATAAAATCACAAAAACAAAAATTGTCACAGTTTTCGATAATTTCTTCGTTTTTTACAAAATCAGTACACGAAACGTGCAAAAATCAAGAAAATGGAAATTACCGAATTTTTCGATATTCTACGTTTATTGGCCCGTAACTTGCAAAAACGCGGTAGGATCACAAAAACCAAAATTGTCACAGTTTTCGATACTTTTTACATTTTTCACGTAAATCAGTTCACAAATCGTGCAAAAATGAAGAAAACGGAAACAATCGCAATTTTCGAGATTTTACGTTTATCGGCACGAAGCGTGCAAAAAATGCAATAAATTCAAAAAGCCAAAATTGTCACAGTTTTCGATAATTTTTTCGTTTTTCACCAAAATGAGTACACGAAACGTGCAAAAATCAAAAAAACGAAAATTACCGCAATTTTCAATATTTTACGTTCATCGGCACGAAACGTGCAAAACCGCGACACGATAAAATCACTAAAACTGAAATTTTGCGTTTTTGGCAAAATCACGGCACGATTGTGCGCAAGCGCGATAAAATCGTAACATTTTTTGATTATCAGAAAGCGGTTATTTTAAAAATTCCAAGATTTGAAAATAAACAAATGAAACATAATTAAAGATAACGCAATTTCTATAACTTGCATCCTGTTTTAAGGTTTGGTTTAAAAACTTATATTAAACACCCTCTTGGAAAGAAGATGGAATATTAGTAGAAAAAAGAGAATTTATTTTTTATCTAGTTAATGAATATACGTAAAAACACACGCGCGCGCGAGTGCACACACTAACTGATTGGTAAATTGTTTAACTGGTGGTTGTTTAAATTTCATTCGAAACTAATTTATTTATAAAACTGAATTAAAACAAATTACCATTTCTACAGTTCAGAAGCGTTCCTTGAATTTAATTAATTTACAGTAACATAAACTAGGATTAGTTGATTAATATTCAGGTTTAAAAATAGATGTATGGTTGGTTGCCTAAACCCACCAGAAATTTAATATCACACTTAATTGTAAAACGTTCCTCTTTCTAAAAGTAATATCTGAAGGAGTCTCATATTATATTTTTCACAAAAAATAACCGAGTAGAATATATCTTTTCATTAAGTAAAAGCTCGCCCGCTCTTTAGAATTTCTATACAGGTTGGGAAACATAATACTTGTTTACTTGAGAAAAATCCTCCAGATATTAAAAGCACATCTCGCGTTGCCTTTCAATACGAGATAAATAGAATAAAATACGCCAACAGCTTCCTTGGAGGGCTTTGTATCAGTTTACAATGAAAAACATACTCT
The DNA here is from genome assembly GCA_036346225.1 of Platerodrilus igneus. NCBI lineage: Eukaryota > Metazoa > Arthropoda > Insecta > Coleoptera > Lycidae > Platerodrilus > Platerodrilus igneus. The sequence continues at coordinate 2,790,286 of JARFIW010000631.1, forward strand.
CACCCTTATTTTATAACGCAATAAAGGGTATTTTACCTTATGGAAATTCCAATTAAATTTTTTACTCAAAGGCTAATTGGCGAAATGTAAATTTGTTGCAGGTACGACAAGCTGTAATTGGAAAGTTCACCACCGGTCGTTGGCAGTATATTTGCTGGAGTTTATACACCAGCCAACGCCCGGATTTTATCGATCTGTCTGGGAAGTTATATAACAGGGCGTGGTCGAGAGATTTTCCGAAGTACATTTTAACTCTATTAGGAAATTACTCCGAGCTTGTAATTACAAGCGGTTGCTGAACATACAAGGAACGCGTTCTGGTATGAGAAACGTGATTGCTTAATATCCTGAGCTGACTTTTAATTTAAAAGCTTAAACGCGGATGATTCCTTTTACACCGCTAGGTTTATTAGACACAGCTAAGGTCCAGCGTTTGAAATAGTTTTCAAACACGAACAAGTTAAACGTTTTCGTTTAGATACAAAAAGAATTTGAGCAAATCACACAACAAAAGAAACACGAGGTTAATACGAGGGTTGATTTCAACGATCAACCCAAAGTTTGTATTTGCAAACTTAATAGAACAAATAAAGTATGACGTTTTGGTCTTTATGCCCAAAAAAAAACAATCAAAAGGCTTATGTAAAGTATGAAACAAATGCAGCACTGTTTTAGCCCTTCCTACACTAAAAAACAAACATATCACACAAGCTATTAAACAAATGCAACTTAAATTAGCCCCTTTTATTTTTACTATAAATAAATAATATCAAAGAACTATAAAACAAATGCAGCATAAACTAGCACCTTTCTACATTAACAAACAAAAGATGCATTTAAACAATACAATAAATGCAACATAAATTGTTTTCTGGCCTTCACTACAAAATTAAGCAAATAATACAAGCTATAAAACAAACAAAACAGCGTAACATTTATATAATAAAACCAGCATAAATTAGCCACCCTTCCTCACTAAAAAATCGAATGATTCCTACAAACTACAAAACAAATGCAACATAAATTAGTCCCTTTCGTTTAACTATAAATAAATAAAAACATACTACTATTAAGCAAATGCAGCATAAATTAGCCACCCTTCCTTAGTAAAAAATCAAATGAACTCATACAAACTATAAAACAAATGCAACATAAATTAGTCCTTTTCTTTTAACCATAAATAAATATAATCAGACAACTATAAAACAAATACAGCATAAATTAGCCACCCTTCCTCACTAAAAAATCGAATGATTCCTACAAACTACAAAGCAAATGCAACATAAATTAGTCCCTTTCGTTTAACTATAAATAAATAAAAACATACTACTATTAAGCAAATGCAGCATAAATTAGCCACCCTTCCTTAGTAAAAAATCAAATGAACTCATACAAACTATAAAACAAATGCAACATAAATTAGTCCTTTTCTTTTAACCATAAATAAATATAATCAGACAACTATAAAACAAATACAGCATAAATTAGCCACCCTTCCTCACTAAAAAATCGAATGATTCCTACAAACTACAAAACAAATGCAACATAAATTAGTCCCTTTCGTTTAACTATAAATAAATGAAAACATACTACTATAAAGCAAATGCAGCATAAATTAGCCACCCTTCCTCACTAAGCAATCCAATGAACCCATACAAACTATAAAACAAATGCAACATAAATTAGTACCGGTCGTTTAAATATAAATAAATGAAAACTTACTACTATTAAGCAAATGCAGCATAAATTAGCCACCCTTCATCACTAAAAAACCAAAAGATCCATATAAACATCAAAACAAATGAAACATAATTTATTTTTTATCCTTCGCTACAAAATTAAGCAAATCATATAAGCTATAAAACAATTGCAGCATAAATAGGTGTCTTTCAAATAACTATGAATAAAAGAAGCGAACCATTTATAAAATAAAACTAGCATAAATTAGCCCTCTCTCTATATTAAATAAATAAAATGATCCATACAATCTATAAAACAAATGCAACATAAGTTAGCTTCTTTTGTTAACTATAAATACATGAAATCAGACAACTATAAAACAAATACAGCATAAATTAGCTCCCGTCTACATAAAAATTAAAAGATCCATATAAACAAAATACAATAAAACATAAATTATTTTCTGTTCTTCGCTACAAAATTAAGCAAATCATACAAGCTATAAAACAATTGCACCATAAATTGGTATCTTTCATATAACTATGAACAAAGAAGCGAACCATTTATAAAATAAAACCAGCATAACTTTGCCTCCCTTTTGCATTAAAGAAACCAAATGATCTAGACAAACTATAAAACAAATGCAACATAAATTAGCCACCTTCTACAACAAAAACATCAAAAGAACCATACAAACATGAAAACAAATGAAACATAAATTATCTTCTATCCTTCGCTACAAAATTAAGCAAATTAGGCAAGCTGTAAAACAATTGCAGCATAAATTGGTCTCTTTCTCCTAATTATGAGCATAAGAGGAGAACCATTTATAAAATAAAACTAGCATAAATTAGCCACCTTTCAATATTAAAAAAAATCAAATAATCCATACAAACTATAAAACGTATGCAACATAAATTAGTACATCGTTTAACTATAGATAAATGGAATAAATCACCTATAAAACAAATACCGCATAAATTAGCCTCCTTTTACATTAAAAAAGTCAAAAAAACCATACAAACATCAAAACAAATGAAACAAATTATTTTCTATCCTTCGCTACAAAATAAAGCAAATCAAACAAGCTGTGAAACAATTGCAGCATACATCGGTCTCATTAACATAACTATGTACAAAAAAGCGCACCATTAAAAAATAAAAACAACATAAATTAGATCCCTTGCTATATTAAAAAAATCAAATGATACATACAAATTATATAACAAATGCAACATAAATTAGTCCCTTTCGTGTAACTATAAATAAATGTAATTAGACAACTATAAAGCAAATGCAGCGTAAATTAACCACCCTTTATACAAACCAGCATAAATTATCCCTCTTTCTATAATACAAAAATCAAATGATTCATACAAACTACAAAATGAATTCAACATAAATTAGTTTCTTTCCTTACACTATAAATAAATGATATCAGACAACTATAAAACAGAAGTAGAATAAATTAGCACCCTTCTACATTAAAAAGTCAAATGATCCACATAAACATCAAAACAAATAAAACATAAATTATTTTCTTTCCTTCGCTACAAATTTAACGAAATCATACAAGCAATTAAACAATTGCAGCATAAATTGGTCTCTTTCATATAATTGCGAACAAAAAAGCAAATCATTTATAAAATAAAAACAGTATAAATTAGCCTCCTTTCTATATTAAAAAAATCAAATGATTCATACAAACTATAAAACAAATGCAAGTTAAATTAGTCCCTTTTGTTTAACTAAAAGTAAATAAAATCAGACAACTATAAAACAAATACAGCAGAATTTAGTCACCCTTCCTCGCTAAAAAATCAAATGATTCCTATAAACTACAAAACAAATGCAACATAAATTAACCCCTTTCGTTTAACTATAAATAAATGAAAACACATTAAAATTATTTTCTTTCCTTCGCTACAAAACTAACGAAATCATACAAGCAACAAAACAATTGCAGCATAAATTGATCTCTTTCATATAATTATGATCAAAAAAAGCGAACTATTTATAAAAGAGAAACAGCATAAATTGGTCCCCTTTCTAAAAATCAAATGATCTATACAAATATCAAAACAAATTATATAAGTTATAAAACAATTGCAGAAGAAATTGGCCTCTTTCATAAATTATAAGCAAAAAAAGTAAAACATTTATAAAATAAAACCAGCATAAATTAGCCCCCTTTCTATATTAAAAAAATCAAATGATCCATACAATCTACAAAACAAATGCAACATAAATTAGTCCCTTTCGTTTATATATAAATAAATGAAATCAGACAACTATAAACCAAATACAGCATAAATTAGCCACCATTCCTCACTAAAAGATCAAGAAATTCATACAAACATCAAAACAAATGAAACATAAATTATTTTCTATCCTTCGCTACAAGATTAAGCAAATCGTGCAATCTATAAAACATTTGCAGCATAAATTGGTCTCTTTCACAAAACTATAAACGAAAAAGCAAACCATTTATAAAATAAAACCAACATAAATTCTCCCCCTTTTATATTAAAAAAGTTAAATGATTCGTAAAATCTACAAAACAAATGCAACGTATATTAGTCTCTTTAGTTTAACTATATATATATATATATATATATATATATATATATATATATATATAAAACAATCAATTGCAGCATAAATTGGTCTTTTCATATAACTATGGACAAAAAAGCAAACCATTTATAAAATAAAACCAGCATAAATTAGCCCCTTTTCTATTTTAATAAAAACAAATGATCCGTACAAACTAAAAAGAAAACAACATCAATTAGTCCCTTTCGTTTACCTATAAATAAAATCAGACTACTATAAAACAAATACCGCATAAATTAGACGCCTTTTACATTAAAAAAATCAAAAGCTCCATACAAATATCAAAGAAATGAAATACAATTTATTTTCTATCCTTCGCTACAAAATTAAACAGATCACACAAGCTATAAAACAATTGCAGCATAAATTAGTCTTTTTTACATAACTATGAACAAAAAGCAAACCATTTATATAATAAAACCAACATAAATTGGTCCCTTTTCTATATTAAAAAATTTAAATGATTCATACAAACTGTAAAACAAATTCAGCGTAAATTAGTCGGTTTCGCTTAACTATAAATAAATCAAATCAGACAGCTATAAAACAAATACAGCATAAAATAACCCTATTTTACATTAAAAAATCAAAAGATTTATACAAATATGAAAACAAATGAAACATATCTTATCTTCTATCCTTCGCTACAAAATTAAGCAAATCATACTAGCTATAAAACAATTGCAGTATAAATTGGTTTTTTCATATAACTATGAACAAAAAAGCAAACCATTATAAAATAAATCCAGCATAAATTAGCCCCGTTTCTATATTAATGAAATCAGATGATTCGTATAAACTGTAAAACCAATGCAACATAAATTAGTTCTTTCGTTTAACTATACATAAATGAAATCAGATAACTATAAAACAAACGCAGCATAAATTAGAGCCCTTCTAAATTAAAAAATCAAGAGATCCATACAAATCTCAAAATAAATTAAATGTAATCTACTTTCTATCCTTTTCTACAAAATTAAGCAAATAAAACAAGCTGTAAAACAATTGTAGAATAAATTGGTCCTTTTCATATAATAATGAACTAAAGAAGGGTATCATTTCTAAAATAAAACTAGCATAAATTAGCCTTTTTTCTATATTAAAGAAATCAAATGATCCATATAATCAATCAAACAGATGCAACATAAATTAGTCCCCCTCGTTTAACTATAAAACAAATACAACATAAATTAGCCACCTTCCACATTAAAAATTCAAGTAATCCATACAAACTACAAAACAAAAGCAACATAAATTAGTGCTCTTCGTTTAACTATAAATAAATGGAATCAGCACCCTATAAAACAAATACAGCATAAATTAGCCACCCTTCTTCACAAAAACATAAAAGGATCCATACAAAGATCCAAACAAATCAGGCATAATTTAATTTCTATCCTTCGCTATAAAATTAAACAAATCATACAAGCTATAAAACAATTGCAGCAATTGATCTCTCTCATATAATTATGAACAAAAAAGCGGATTTATACAATAAAACCAGCATAAATTAGCCCCCTTTCTATATTTAAAAAATCAAATGATCCATACAAACCATAGAACAAATACAACATAAATTATTCCCTTTCGTTTAACTATAAATACATGAAATCAGACAACTATAAAACAAATACAGCTAGTCCCCTTTTACATTAAAAAAATCAAATGATCCCTACAAACTACAAAACAAATGCAACATAAATTAGTCCTTTTCGTTTAACTATAAATAAATAAAACATACTACTATAAAGCAAATTCAGCATAAAATAGCCACCCTTCCTCACTAAAAAATCAAAAGATCCATACAGACATCAAAACAAATGAAACATAAACTATTTTCTATCGTTTCCTGATAAAATTAAGCAAATCATACAAGCTCTAAAACAACTGCAGCATACATTGATTTCATTCTTATAATTATGAGCATATAGAGTGAACCATTTATAAAATAAAACCAGCATAAGTTAGTCCCCTCTTTATATTTAAAAATTCAAATATTCTATACAATCTACAAAACAAATGCAACATCATTTAGCCACTTCCAACTAGTTATAAACAAATATAGCATAAACTAGCCACCCTTGGATATTAAAAGATCCATACAAACATCAAAACAAATGAAACATAATTTGTAAAACAAACAAAAAAGCGTAACATTTATAAAATAAAACCAGCATAAATTAGCCACCTTTCCATATTAAAAAATTAATGAAATAAAACTGTAAAACAAAAGCAGAATAAAATAGCCCGCTTCTACATTAAAAAAAAATCAGAAGATCCATACAAATATCAAAACAAATAAAACATAATTTATTTTCTTTCCTTTGCTACAAAATTAAACAAATCATACATGCTATGAAACAATTGCAGCAATTAAACTCTTTCATATAATTATGAACAAAAAAGCGGATTTATAATATAAAACCAGCATAAATTAGCCCCTTCTCTGTTTTAATAAAAACAAATAATCCGTACAAACTATAAAATAAACGCAACATAAATTAGTCCCTTCCGTTTAACAATAAATAAATGAAATTAGACAACTATAAAACAAATACAGCATAAATTAGCCACGCCCTTCACAAAAAAATCAATAGATCAATACAAACATCAAAACAAATGCAACATAAATTATTTTCTATCCTTCGCTAAAAAATTAATCAAATCATACAAGCTGTAAAACAATTGCAGCATAAATTGATCTCTTTCATATACCTATGAACAAAAAAGCATACCATCATAAAATAAAATCAGCATCAATTAACCCCCTTTCTATATTAAAAAAATCAAAAGATTCATACAAACTACAAAACAAATGCAACGCAAATTAGTCCCTTTCGTTTAACTATAAATAAATGAAATCTGACTACTATAAAGCAAATGCAATATAAATTAGCCACCCTTCCTCACTAATAAATCAATAGATCCATACAAACATCAAAACAAATAAATCATAAATTATTTTCTATCGTTCGCTAATAAAATTAAGCAAATCATACAAACGATAAAACAACTGCAATATAAATTCGTTTCTTTCATATAATAATGTACAAAGAAAGCAAACCATTTAAAAAATAAAGCTCGCATAAATTATGCTTTTTTTATATTAAAGAAATCAAATGATCCATACAAACTATAAAACAAATGCAACATAAATTAGTCCCTCTTGTTTAACTAAAAAAAAAACAGCATAAATTAGCCACCTTCTATATTAAAGAATCAAAAAATCCATTCAAACATCAAAACATATGCAACATAAATTATTTTCTATCCTTTTCTGCAAAATTAAGCAAATCATAAAAGCTGTAAAATAATTGCAGCATAAATTGGTCTCTTTCTTATAACTATGAACAAAAAAGCGAACCATTATAAAGTAAAACCAGCATAAATTAGCCCTATTTGTATATTAAAACAATCAAATGATTCATACAAACTACAAAACGAATGCAACGTAAACTAGTCCCTTTCGTTTAACTATAAATAAATGAAATCAGACAAGTATGAAACAAATACAGCATAAATTAGCTACCCTCCTTACTAAAAACTCAAAAGATTTATATAAACATCAAAACAAATGAAGAATAAATTATTTTCTATCCTTCGTTACAAAATTAAGCAAATCATATGAGTTATAAAACAAACAAAAAAGCGTAACATTTATAAAATAGAACCCGCATAAATTAGCCACCTTTCCATATTAAAAAATTAATGAAATCATAAAACTGTAAAACAGAAGCAGAATAAAATAGCCCGCTTCTACATTAAAAAAAATCAGAAGATTCATACAAATATCAAAAGAAATAAAACATAATTTATTTTCTCTCCTTTGCTACAAAATTAAACAAATCATACATGCTATGAAACAATTGCAGCAATTAATCTCTTTCATATAATTATGAACAAAAAAGCGGATTTATAATATAAAACCAGCATAAATTAGCCCCTTCTCTGTTTTAATAAAAATAAATAATCCGTACAAACTATAAAATAAACGCAACATAAATTAGTCTCTTTTGTTTAACTATAAATAAATGAAATCAGACAACTATAAAACAAATACAGTACAAATTAGCCACCTATCATTACTAGAAAATTAAAAAATGCCTACACACATCAAAACAAATGAAATATAAATTATTTTCTATCCTTTATACTGCAAAATTAAGCAAATTATACAAGCTGTAAAACAATTGCAGTATAAATTGGTCTCTTTCATATAACCGTAAACAAAAGAACGACTGATTTTTAAAATAAAACCAGCATAAATTAACCCCCCTTTTACATTAAAAAAATTAAATAATCCATACAAACTATAAATCAAATGCAACATAAATTAGTCCTTTTCGTTGAACTATAAATAAATGAAATCAGAAAACCATAAAACAAATACAGCATAAATTAGCCACCGCCTACATTTAAAAAAACAAAAGATCCATACAGACATCAAAACAATTGAAACATAAGTTATTTTCTATTCTTCGCTACAAAATTAAGCAAATCATACACGCTGTAAAGCAATTGCAGCATAAATTGGTCTCTTTCATATAGCTATAAACTAAAGAAGCAAACCATTTGTAAAATAAAACCAGCATAAATTAGCCCTCTTTCTATATTAAAGAAATCGAATGATCCATACAATCTATAAATCAAATGCAGCATAAATTAGTCCCTTTCGTTGAACTATAAATAAATGAAATAAGAAAACTACAAAACAAACACAGCATAAATTAGCCACCGCCTACATTAAAAAAAAGCAAAAAATCCATACTAACTATAAAACAAATGCAACATAAATTAGCCCCCCTTCTACATTAATTTCATTCATTTTTAATGTAGATGTGTGTTGTTTGCACCAGATTGTAGTTTGTTTGTGCCACGAACGTCAAACCAAAGATTCAAAAATTATAGAAGGAAAATCAAAAAACTTTTGTTTATAGTTCCGTTTATTTTAACTTTGTATATTTGTTAATTGTGTCAGATTGTTCTTTGTTTGTGCCGCAATCTTCAAGCAAAAAGCTCTAAAAGCATAGAGAGATAATACAACACTTTTTGTTAAAGGTTCCGTACATTTCAACTTAGTTTTTTTTGTAATTATGCCACATTGTGCTCTGTTTGTGCAGTAACGTTCAAGCCAGATGCTCAAAAAATAGAAGAAAATACAAAACTTTTGGTCAACCAGAAAACTCAAAAATACAGAAGGTAAATAAAAAAAATTTGTTTAGTGTTCCGTATTTTTTAACTATGTGCAGATTGTGCTTTATTTGTGCCGTAAATATCTAACCAGAAATTTAAAAAATATCGAGAAAGAAAACAACATTTTTGTGTTTATAGTTCTGTGCTTTTCAACTTTGTGTCTTAATTGATTGTGTTAGATTGTTCTCTGTTTGTACCTCAAATTACAAACCAGAAACTCGAAAAATTTTGGTGATTGTACCGGATCGTGCTCTGTTTCTGCATCAAATTACATACCAAAAACTCAAAAAATATATAAGAAAAATCCAATAATTTTTGCTTTTGTTGAATGTACCGAATTGTGATCTGATTGTGCCAAAAATTACAAACCAGAAACTCGAGAAATATAGAAAAACTATCCACAATATTTTTATTTACGGTTCCGTATTCTATAGCATAATGTTTTTAAGATTGTACCGAATTGTGCTTGTTTGTGCATCAAATTACAAACCAGAAACTCGAAAATATAGAAAAAAAAATCCGAAATATCTATATTTACAGTCCCGTACCCTTTAGTCTTATGTTTTTGGTGATTTTACAGGATTTTGCTCTGTTTGTGCATCAAATTACAAACCAGAAACTCGAAATATATAGGAAAACGATCCAAAATATTTCTATTTACAGTCCCGTACCATTTAGCCTTATGTTTTTGTGATTGTGCTGAATTGTGCTCTGTTTGTGCAAAAAATTACATACTAAAAACTCGAAAAATATAGCAAAAAAACTAATAATTTTTGCTTTTAGTTACGTACTTTTAGCTTTATACTTTTGTTGATTGTACCAGATTGTGCTCCGATTGTGCATCAAATTACAAACCAGAAACTCGAAAAATATGAAAGAACTGTCTAAAATATTTTTTTTTACAGTTTTGTACTATTTAGCGTTATATTTTTGATTATTGTACCGGATTGTGCTCTGTTTGTGCATCAAATTATACACCAAAAATTCGAAAAATATTGAAGAAAAATTCAATAATTTTTGCATATAGTTCCGTACTTTTACCTTTATATTTTTGTTGATGGTACCGGATTGTGCTCTGATTGTGCCACATATTACAAAACCAGAAACTCGAGATATATAAAAGAACTATCCAAAATATTTTTATTTACAATTCCGTATCCTTTAGCCATATGTTTTTGGTAATTGTACCGGATTGTGCTCTGTTTGTGCATCAAATTACAAACCAGAAATTTGAAAAATATCGATAAACGATCCAAAATATTTTTTTGCCAGTTTCGTACTCTTTGGTCTTATGTTTTTGTTGATTGTACCGGATTGTGCTCTGATTGTGCCACAAATACAAATCAGAAACTCGAAAAATGTGGAAGAACCATCCAAAATATTTTTATTTACACTTCCGTATTCTTTAGCCTTATGTTTTTGGTGATTGTACAAGATTGTGCTCTGTTTGTGCATCAAATTACATTCCAGAAACTCGAAAAATATAGAAGAAAATCCATTAATTTTGGCTTATACTTCCATGCTTTTAGCTTTATATTTTTGTTGATTGCACCGTATTGTGCTTTGATTGTGCCACAAATTACAAAGCAGAAACTCGAAATATATAGAAGAACTATCTAAAAAATTTTTATTTACAGTTCCGTATTCTTTAGCCTTATGTTTTTGTTGATTGCACCGAATTGTGAGTTGTTTGTGCAACAAATTACATACCAGAAAATTCGAAAAATATAGAAGAAAAATCCCAAAATTTGTTTATAGTTTCGTACCCTTTAGCTTTAAGTTTTTGGTGATTATACCGAATTGTGCTTTCTTTATATTTTTGTTGAATGTACCGAATTGTGATCTGATTGTGCCACAAATTACAAACCAGAAACTCGAGAAATAGAGAAAAACTATCTACAATATTTTTATTTACGGTTCCGTATCCTATAGCCTAATATTTTTCGTGATTGTGCCGAATTGTGCTTTATTTGTACATCAAATTATAAACCAGAAACTCGAAAAATATAGAAGAAAATCCATTAATTTTGGCTTATACTTCCATGCTTTTAGCTTTATATTTTTGTTGATTGCACCGTATTGTGCTTTGATTGTGCCACAAATTACAAAGCAGAAACTCGAAATATATAGAAGAACTATCTAAAAAATTTTTATTTACAGTTCCGTATTCTTTAGCCTTATGTTTTGTTGATTGCACCGAATTGTGAGTTGTTTGTGCAACAAATTACATACCAGAAAATTCGAAAATATAGAAGAAAATCCCAAAATTTGTTTATAGTTTCGTACCCTTTAGCTTTAAGTTTTTGGTGATTATACCGAATTGTGCTTTCTTTATATTTTTGTTGAATGTACCGAATTGTGATCTGATTGTGCCACAAATTACAAACCAGAAACTCGAGAAATAGAGAAAACTATCTACAATATTTTTATTTACGGTTCCGTATCCTATAGCCTAATATTTTTCGTGATTGTGCCGAATTGTGCTTTATTTGTACATCAAATTATAAACCAGAAACTCGAAAAATATAGAAGAAAATCCATTAATTTTGGCTTATACTTCCATGCTTTTAGCTTTATATTTTGTTGATTGCACCGTATTGTGCTTTGATTGTGCCACAAATTACAAAGCAGAAACTCGAAAATATAGAAGAACTATCTAAAAATTTTTATTTACAGTTCCGTATTCTTTAGCCTTATGTTTTTGTTGATTGCACCGAATTGTGAGTTGTTTGTGCAACAAATTACATACCAGAAAATTCGAAAATATAGAAGAAAAATCCCAAAATTTGTTTATAGTTCCGTACCCTTTAGCTTTAAGTTTTTGGTGATTATACCGAATTGTGCTTTCTTTATATTTTTGTTGAATGTACCGAATTGTGATCTGATTGTGCCACAAATTACAAACCAGAAACTCGAGAAATAGAGAAAAACTATCTACAATATTTTTATTTACGGTTCCGTATCCTATAGCCTAATATTTTTCGTGATTGTACCGAATTGTGCTTTATTTGTACATCAAATTATAAACCAGAAACTCGAAAAATATACACGAAAAATCCAATAATTTTTGTTTGTAGTTCCGTACGTTTAGCTTTATATTTTGTGATTGTACCGAATTGTGCTTTGATTGTACCACAAATTAGAAACCAGAAACTCGAAAAATATAGAAGGATTACCTCAAATATTTTTGTTTATAGTTCCGTATCCTTTATCATTTTGTTTTTTTGGTGCTAGTACCGAATTGTGCTTTGTTTGTGCATCAAATTACAAACCAGAAACTCGAAAATTATAGAAAAACGATCCAAAATATTTTTATTTGCAGTGCCGTACCCTTTAGTCTTATGTTTTTAGTGATTGTACCGGATTGTATTCTGTTTGTGCATCAAATTACATATCAAAAACTCGAAAAATATAGAAGAAAAATCTAATAATTTTTGCTTATAGTTCCGTACTTTTACCTTTATATTTTTGTTGATTGTACCGGTTTGTACTCTGATTGTGCCACAAATAACAAACCAGAAACTCAAAAAATATAGAAGAACCATCCAAAATATTTTATAATAATATAGAAGAAAAATTCAATAATTTTTGCATATAGTTTCGTACTTTTACCTTTATATTTTTGTTGATTGTACCGGAATGTGCTCTGATTGTGCCACGAATTACAAACCAGAAACTCGAAAAATATAGAAGAACCATCCATAATATTTTTATTTATAGTTACGTATCGTTTAGCCTATGTTTTTGATGATTGTATCGAATTGTGCTCTATTTGTGCATAAAATTACAAATCCGAAACCCGAAAAACATGGAAGAACTATCCAAAATATTTTTATTTACAGTTTGTATCTTTTAGCCTTAAGTTTTTAGTGATTGTACCAAATTGTGCTTTGTTTGTGCATCAAATTACAAACAAGAAATTGAATAATATAGAAAAAGATCCAAAATATTTTTATTTACAGTTTCGTACCCTTTAATCTTATGGTTTTGGTGATTGTACCGGATTGTGCTCTGTTTGTGCATCAAATTACATACCAAAAACTCACAAAATATAGAAGAAAAACCCAATAATTTTTGCTTATAGTTCCGTACTTCTACCTTTATGTTTTTATTGATTGTACCGAATTGTGCTCTGATTGTGTCACAAATTACAAATCAGAAACTCGAAAAATACAAAAAAACAATCAAAAATATTTTTATTTACAGTTCCGTATCGTTTAGCCTTATGTTGTTGGTGATTGTACCGAATTGTGCTTTGTTTGTGCATCGAATTACAAACCAGAAACTCGAAAAATATAGAAAAGCTATCCAAAATATTTTTATTTACAGTTCTGTGCCTTTTAGTTTTATATTTTTGTGATTGTACCGGATTATGCTCTATTTGTGCGTCAAACTACATATCACAAATTCGAAAAATATAGAAGAAATATCCAATATTTTCGCTTATAGTTCCGTACTTTTAGCTTTAAATTTTTGTTGATTGTACCGAATTGTGCTCTGATGGTGCAACAAATTAGAAACAGGAAATTCGAAAAATATAGAAAAACGATCCGAAAGATTTATATTTACAGTTCCATACCCTTTAGTCTTATGTTTTTAGTGATTGTGCCGGATTGTGCTCTGTTTGTGCATCAATATACAAACCAGAAACTCGAAAAATATAGAAAAACGATCCAAAATATTTTTATATATATAGTTCTGTATTTTTTAGCCTTATGTTTTTGGTGATTGTACCGAATTGTGTTCTGTTTGTGCATCAAATTACATACCAGAAACACAAAAAATGTAAACGAAAAATTCAGTTATTTTTGCTTCTACACTTTTACCTTTATATTTTTGTTGATTTACTGGATTGTGCTCTGTTTGTGCCACAAATTACAAACCACAAACTCAAAAAATAGAAAAACTTTTTAAAATATTTTTATTTACAGTTCCAAACCCTTTAGTGTTATGTTTTTGGTGATTGTGCCGAATTGTGCTTTGTTTGTGCATCAAATTACACACCAGAAACTTGAAAAATATGTAACAAAAATTCTATAATATTTACTTATAGTTCCGTACTCTTACCTTTATATTTTTGTTGATTGTACCTGATTGTGCTCTGATTGTGCCACAAATTACAAACCCGAAACTAAAAAAATATAGAAGAACTATCCAAAATATTTTTATGTACAGTTCCGTACTCTTTAGTCTTATCTTTTTGGTGATTGTACCGTATTGTGCTCTGTTTGTGCATCAAATTACATACGAAAAACTACAAAAATATAGAGGAAAATCCCAATAGTTTTTGCTTATAGTTCTGCACTTTTAGCTTTATATTTTTGTTGTTTGTACCGGATTGTGCTGTTTGTGCCACAAATGTCAAGCCAAACACTCAAAAAATATAGAATAAATATTAAAAAGTTTTTTTGTTGTATTTCCGCACTCTGTATTTTTGTTGTGTTAGATTGTGCTTTGTTTGTGCCACAAACGTCAAACTAAAAGCTCAAAAATTATAGAAAGGAAATAAAAAAGTTTTCTTTATAGTTCTGTACTTTTTAATTTGGCCTTGTGTTGACTGAGGAAGATTGTGCTTTGTTTGTGCCTCAAATGTCTGAATAAACTCAAAAAATTTTGTTTCTAGTTCCGTCCCTTTCAACTTTGTATTTTTATAGATTGAGTCATATTGTGCTTTGATGTGCCGCACATGTTAAGCCAGACAAAACAAAAAAATCAAAAAAAAAATTAAAATTTTTTTGTTTATAGCTCCGTACCTTTTAGCTTTATATTTTTGTTGATTGTGACGGATTGTGCTCTATTTGTGCCACAAAGTATAAGCCAGAAACTCGAAAATTTTAAATAAAAATAAAGAAAAGTTTGTTTATAGTTTCGTACTTTTTAGCTATATATTTTTATTGATTGTACCAGATTGTGCTTTGTTTGTGCCTCAAATTACAGCCAAAATCAAAAATATCGAAAAAATCTAAGACTTTTTGCTTATAGTTCCGTATTGTATTTTTGTTGATTGTGCAAGATTGCGATTTGTTTGTGCCGCAAATGTCAACGGAACAAATGGCATAGAAGATAAATAAAAAAAAATTATAGTTCTGTACGTTTGTGTAGATTGTTTCAAATTGTGCTCTGTTTGTGCCAGAAACTTTTCGCTGCGTACTTTTGTAGATTGTGTCAGATTGTGCTGTTTGTGCCGCAAATTTCAAACCAGAAGGTCAAAAAATTAAGAAAGAAAATTAAAAAATTTTTTATTTATAATTCCATGCTTTTCAACTTTGCATTTTTGTTTATTGTGTCGGATTGTGCTTTGTTTGTGCCGCAAAACAAGAAAGAAAAATAAAAATTTTTTGTTAGTTTCGTACGTTTGTGTAGATTGCTTCAAATTGTGCTCTGTTTGTGCCAGAAACTTTTAGCTGCGTACTTTTGTAGATTGTGTCAAATTGTGCTGTTTGTGCTGCAAATTTCAAACCAGAAGGTCAAAAAATTATGAAAGAAAATTAAAAATTTTTTATTTATAATTCCATGTTTTTCAACTTTGCATTTTTGTATATTGTTTCGAATTGTGCTGTGTTTGTGCCGCAAAGCAAAGAAAAAAAATAAAAATTTTGTTTATAGTTTTGTACGTTTGTGTAGATTGTTTCAATTTGTGCTCTGTTTGTGCCAGAAACTTTTAGCTGCGTACTTTTGTAGATTGTGTCAGATTGTGTTGTTTGTGCCGCAAATTTCAAACTAGGTAAAAAATTAAGAAAGAAGTTTAAACAATTTTTAATTTATAATTCCATGCTTTTCAACTTTGCATTTTTGTTTAATGTTTCGGATTGTGCCTTGTTTGTACCGCACAGCAAGTAAGAAAAACGAAAATTTTTTGTTCATAGTTGCGACGTTTGTGTAGATTGTTTCAAATTGTGCTCTGTTTGTGCCAGAAACTTTTCGCTGCGTACTTTTGTAGATTGTGTCAAATTGTGCTGTTTGTGCCGCAAATTTCAAACCAGAAGGTCAAAAAATTATGAAAGAAAATAAAAAAATTTTTATTTATAATTCCATGCTTTTCAACTTTGCATTTTTGTTTATTGTGTCGGATTGTGCTCTGTTTGTGCCGATAAACAAAAAAGAAAAATAAAAAAATTTTGTTTATAGTTTCGTACGTTTGTGTAGATTGTTGCAAACTGTGCTCTGTTTGTGCCAGAAATTTTTAGCTGCGTACTTTTGTGCATTGTGCCAGATTGTACTGTTTGTGCCGCATATTTCAAACCAGAAGGTCAAAAAATTAAGAAAGAAATTGAAAAATTTCTTATTTATAATTCCATGTTTTTCAAGTTTGCATTTTTGTTTATTGTGCTGGATTGTGCTCTGTTTGTGCCGCAAAACAAAGGAGAAAAATAAAAAAAATTTATTTATAGTTCTGAGCGTTTGTGTAGATTGTTTCAAATTGTTCTGTTTGTGTCAAAAGCTTTTAGCTGCGTACTTTTTTAGATTGTGTCAGATTGTGCTGCTTGGGCCGCGAATTTCAAACCAGACGGTCAAAAAATTAACAAAGAAGTTAAAACATTTTTTTTATAATTCCATGCTTTTTAAGTTTGCATTTTTGTTTATTGTGTCGGATTGTGCTCTGTTTGTGCCGCTAAACAAAAAAGAAAAATAAAAAAATTTTGTTTATAGTTTCGTACGTTTGTGTAGATTGTTGCAAACTGTGCTCTGTTTGTGCCAGAAATTTTTAGCTGCGTACTTTTGTGCATTGTGCCAGATTGTACTGTTTGTGCCGCATATTTCAAACCAGAGGGTCAAAAAATTAAGAAAGAAATTGAAAAATTTCTTATTTATAATTCCATGCTTTTCAAGTTTACATTTTTGTTTATTGTGCTGGATTGTGCTCTGTTTGTGCCGCAAAACAAAAAAGAAAAATAAAAAAAATTTATTTATAGTTCTGAGCGTTTGTGTAGATTGTTTCAAATTGTTCTGTTTGTGTCAAAAGCTTTTAGCTGCGTACTTTTTTAGATTGTGTCAGATTGTGCTGCTTGGGCCGCGAATTTCAAACCAGACGGTCAAAAAATTAACAAAGAAGTTAAAACATTTTTTTTATAATTCCATGCTTTTTAAGTTTGCATTTTTGTTTATTGTGTCGGATTGTGCTCTGTTTGTGCCGCTAAACAAAAAAGAAAAATAAAAAAATTTTGTTTATAGTTTCGTACGTTTGTGTAGATTGTTGCAAACTGTGCTCTGTTTGTGCCAGAAACTTTTCGCTGCGCATTTTTGTAGATTGTGTCAGATTGTGCTGTTATTGCCAGAAACTTTAAGCTGCGTACTTTTGTAGATTGTGTCAGATTATGCCATTTGTGGCGCAAATTTCAAACTAGAAGGTCAAAAAATTAAGATTTTTATTTATAATTCCATGCTGTTCAACTTTACATTTTTGTTTACTGTTTCGAATTGTGCTGTGTTTGTGCCGCAAAACAAGGAAGAAAAATATAAAATGTTGTTTATAGTTTCGTACGTTTGTGTAGAGTGTGTCAAATTGTGCTGTTTGTGCCGCAAATTTCAAACCAGAAGGTAAAAAAATTATGAAAAATAATTAAAAATTTTTTTATTTATAATTCCATGCTTTTTAACTTTGCATTTTTGTTTATTGTTTCGGATTGTGCTCTGTTTGCGCCGCAAAACAAGGAAGAAAATAAAGAAATTTTGTTTATAGTTTCGTACGTTTGTGTAGATTGTTTCAAATTGTGCTCTGTTTGTGCTAGAAACTTTTAGCTGCGTACTTTTATAGTTTGTGTCAGATTGTGCTGTTTGTGCCGCAAATTTCAAACCAGAATGTCAAAAAATTAAGAAATTTTTTATTTATAATTCCATGCTTTTCATCTTTGCATTTTTGTTTATTGTGTCGGATTGTGCTCTGTTTGCGCCGCAAAACAAAGAAGAAAAATAAAAAATTTTTGTTTATAGTTCCGTACGTTTGTGTAGATTGCTTCAAATTGTGCTCTGTTTGTGCCAGAAACTTTTAGCTGCGCAGTTTTGTAGATTGTGTCAGATTGTGCTGTGTGTGGCGCAAATTTCAAACCAGAAGGTAAAAAAATTAAGTAAGAAGTTGAAACATTTTTTATTTATAATTCCTTGCTTTTCAACTTTGCATTTCTGTTTATTGTTTTGAATTGTGCTCTGTTTGTGCCGCAAAACAAGAAAGAACAATAAAACATTTTTGTTTATAGTTCCGTACGTTTGTGAAGATTGCTTCAAATTGTGCTCTGTTTGTGCCAGAAACTTTTAGCTGCGCAGTTTTGTAGATTGTGTCATATTGTGCTGTTTGTGCCGCATATTTCAAACCTGAAAGTCAAAAATTTAAGAAAGATAATTAAAAAATTTTTTATTTATAATTCCATGCTTTTCAAGTTTGCATTTTTGTTTATTGTGCTGGATTGTGCTCTGTTTGTGTCGCAAAACAAGGAAGAAAAATAAAAAAAATTTGTTTATAGTTCTGAGCGTTTGTGTAGATTGTTTCAAATTGTTCTGTTTGTGCCAAAAGCTTTTAGCTGCGTACTTTTTTAGATTGTGCCAGATTGTGCTGCTTGTGCCGCGAATTTCAAACCAGACGGTCAAAAAAATAAGAAAGAAGTTGAAACATTTTTTTTATAATTCCATGCTTTTAAGTTTGCATTTTTGTTAATTGTGTCGGATTGTGTTTTGTTTGTGCCGCAAAACAAGGAATAACAGTAAAAAAAAATTGTTTATAGTTCCGTACGTTTGTGTAGATTGTTTCAAATTGTGCTGTTTGTGCCAGAAACTTTTAGCTGCGTACTTTTGTAGATTGTGTCAGATTGTGCTGTTTGTGCCGCAAATTTCAAACCAGAAGGTCAAAAAATCATGAAAGAAAATTAAAAAAATTTTTATTTATAATTCCATGCTTTTAAACTTTGTATTTTTGTTTGTTGTGTCGAATTGTGCACTGTTTGTGCCGCAAAACAAGGAAAAAGAGCGGTGTATTTTTATTAATTGTGCCACATCGTCTCTGTTTGCGCCGTTAGCGACTCAACGCGTATAAAATATAAATATAAAAATAGCCCCTAAACTAGGTTAATACTTCTATTGCTTTGTTGATTGTGATACCAACTTAACAAGTGGATCTTAACAATACTCAATGATACATAATGGATAGTTAATGCTTGCATTATCCACTTTACAATAAAGCTATTATCGTTCAAGAGATAAAATAAATTGAGCTGAAGGTTTCTCGAACGTTCTTATGATAATAAAATAATAGCGAGATGCTTAAAATAGAATAAAAGTTATAATGGTTGCAGTTTTAGACTGAAATTCTTGATTATTTTTTAAACTGATCAGCCATACTTCAGAGACGCGCATTGGAACGTTAAGTTTCTCGATCTTTTTGTATTTTAAACTTCAAGTCTTTAATCAGCGATGAATTGTGGAAATAGCAGTTGGAACTATTGTTTTTTGTAAGTAGCACGTGCTGCTGACTTCACATTTGAACAATTAATTATTAGGGCAATTACGCTTAGCAGATTTAAACAATTATAAGCCACAGTACATTTTGATTTGCATTTTAAGTTGGCAACTGCATAGCACAATTGCCCCTTGGGGGTTTTATCTTTATTACTACGTACGTTTTATTACTTCCGTCGGGCGTGCTTAAAACGCCATTTAATTATGTCATTGCACACGTTAACATAACCAATGCGATAACCTTCGTTTTTATTTGTTATGATTTAAATTTGCAAACTAAACGGGTTTTAATTGTCTGCTAATGAATACAACAGTATTACCAACTGTTGTACGCCTGAGATCATCGTAATAGGTGATTTGAATAAATAATACAAGAGATTTTAAATAATCAGCTGTCGTTTTTATTATAGCTATTGTAAAGTAGAAGAATTGTTTGATGAAACGAGTTAGGTACAGCAAGGGAGCCTGTAAAGATATAGGGTCAAGGTAAGTTTGTTTTAAATACACGTCAGTATCAAAGAAGGGTGTTTAGACCACAAATTCATATCAACCCGCATCCACTATTCCCTAACTGATGAATTACAGCACAAACGAATTTATTTTATGGTTAGGAAAATACACCCTAGCGAAAGTACAATAAGCGACAACTTCAAAGTTCTTTTTATAAGAATTGTTGTACGACCCATGCGCAGTTTAAAATAACCTTTTTTAGATAAATTTTATGTTCTACTTCTTCTCTATGAGACAGCTTTTTACATAGAGTTGTTAACGGAAGTGCAGAAAGTCAGCACCATTTTCTAGAAGTGATTCTAAAGCAGGCTTATACATAAAACTCCCAGTAGAAGTGCAGAACATCAACAAAACATCTAAAGGTGTCTCTAAAGAACCTACAGTTGTCAATGGAAGCGCAGAAAGTTAGCACAAAACTGTAGAAATGGCTCTAAAACACGATATTGTACATAGAATTCCTAGTGAAAGTACGGAACGCCAACACGACTTCTAGAACTGCCTCTAGAGAACAACCGATTGCATTGAATTGCCAACAAATCAGCACGACACTGCAGAAGTAGCTCTAGAGCACGAACCTTTATGTAAAATTTCCAGTAGAAGTGCAAAACATCAACAAAACATCTGGAAACTGTCTCTAGAAGGCAACTGTTTACCTACAGTTGTCTACAGAAGTACAGAAAGTCAGCACGACACTGCCGATGTGTCACTAGAGCACGATTTTGTTCATAGAAATCCCAGTGGAGTTGCAGAGAGTAAACACGACGCTTGAACTTCATCCTATAGAGAGCAACTGTCTATAAAGAATTGTCTACAGAAATGCAGAAAGTCAGCACGACAGTCCAGAATTGTCTCTAAAGCTCGACATTGTAAACAGAATTCCTAGTGGAAGTGCAGAACGTCAATACGTCGTCTAGAACTTCCTCTAGAGAACAAGCGGTTGCATAGAATTGACAAGGGAAGTGCAACAAGTCAGCACGACACTGCAGAAGTAGCTCTGGAGCACGAACCTTTATATAGAAATAACAGTAGAAGTGCAGAATATCAACAAAGCATCTGAGAACTGTCTCTAGAAAACAACTGTTTACCTACAGTTGTCAAAGAAAGTGCAAAAAGTCAGCACGACACTGCCGATGTGCCTCTAGAGCACTTTTTTGTTCATGGAAATCTCAGTGAAGGTACAGAAAGTAAACACGACCCTTAACTGCATCCTATAGAGGGCAACTGTCTTCAAAGAGTTGTCTGCTAAAATACAGAAGGTCAGCACGACACTCCAGAATTGTCTAGACACGACATTGTACATATAATTCCTAGTGGAAGTGCAAAACGTTAACACCATATCCAGAACTGCTTCTAGAGGACAATTGCTGCATACAATTGTCAAGAGAAGTGCAACAAGTCAGAAGGTTACTGCAGAGGTACCTCTGGAGCACGACCGTTTATATAGAATTTCTTGTAGAAATACAGAACATTAATAAAGCATGTAAAACTGTCTCTAGAAGACAAATCTTTACCTACAGTTGTCAACGGATGTGAAGAAAATCAGCACGACGAAGAAGTGTCTCTAGGACACGACATGGAATTCCTAGCGGAAGCGCAGAACGTCAACGCGACGTTTAGAACTGCCTCTGGAGAACAACTGTTTGAATAGAATTGTCAAGGGACAAACAACAAGTCAGCACGACACTGCAAAAGTAGCTCTAGAGCACGAACCTTTTCATAAATGTCCACTAGAAGTTCAGAACATCAACAAAACATCTGAGAACTTTCTCTGGAAGGCAACTGTGTACTTACAGTTGTCAAAAGATGTGTAAAGAGTAAGCACGACACTGCCAATGTGTCTCTAGTTCACGATTTTGTTTATAGAAATTCCAGTGGAAGTGCAGAAAGTAAACACGACCCTTGAACTGCATCCTATAAAGGGTAACTGTCTTCAAAGTGTTGTCAGCTGAAATACAGAAAGTTATCGCGACACTCCAGAATTGTCTAGACACGACATTGTACATATAATTCCTAGTAAAAGTGCAGAACGTCATCACCATATCCAAAACTGCTTCTAGAGGACAACTCCTGCATACAATTATCAAGAGAAGTGCAACAAGTCAGTACCGCATTGCAGAAGTACCTCTAGAGCAGGATTTTTTACATAAAATTCCCAGCAGAAGTACAGAACATCAACAAAACATCTGGATCTGTCGCTAGAAGACAAATGTTTACCTACAGTTGTCATCGGAAGTGCAGAAAGTCAGCACAACTTTGCAGAAGTGACTCTGAAGCACGGCTTATACATAGAATTCCCAGCAGAAATGCAAAACATCAACAAAACATCTGGATCTGTCTGTAGAAGACAAATGTTTACCTACAGTTGTCAACGGAAGTACAGAAAGTCAGCACGAAACTGTAGAACTGCCTCTAAGACACGACATTCCTAGTGAAAGTGCAGAACGTCAACACGTCGTCTAGAACTACCTCTAGAGAATAACTATTTGCATAGAATTGTCAAGAGAAGAGCAACAAATCAGCACGACACTGGATAAGTACCTCTAGAGCACGACCCTTAAATAGTATACGCAGTAGAAATGCAGAACATCAACATAACATCTGGAACTGTTTCTAGAAGACAAATGTTTACCTACACTTGTCTACGGAAGTACAGAAAGTCAGCACGACACTGCAGAAGTGTCTCTAAGACACTACATTGTACATAGAATTCTTAGTGGAAGTGCAGAACGTCAACACGATATCCAGAACTGCTACCAGAGGACAACTGTTCCATACAGGTGTTAAAGAAAGTGCAACAAGTCGGCACGATACTGCAAAAGTACCTTTAGAGCTGGACCCTTTACGTAGAATACTCAGTGAAGCGCAAAACATCAAGAAAAAACGCTGCAGCTGTCTGTAGAAGACAAGTGTTTACCTACAGTTGTCAACGGAAGTACAGAAAGTCAGCACGAAACTGTACAAGGGCCTCTAAGACACGACATTGTACATAGAATTCTTAGTGGAAGTGCAAAACGTCTACACGTTGTCTAAAACTGCCTCTAGAAAACAACTGTTTGCATAGAATTGTCAATGAAAGAGCAACAAGTCAGCACGACACTAGATAAGTACCTCTAGAGCACGACCCTTAAATAGTATACCCAGTAGAAGTGCAGAATATCAACAAAACATCTGGAACTGTTTCTAGAAGACAAATGTTTACCTACAGTTGTCAAAGAAAGTCCAGAAAGTCAGCACAACACCGCAGAAGTGACTCTAAAGCACGGCTTATACACAGAATTCCCAGTAGAAGTGCAGAACATCAACAAAACATCTGGATCTGTCTGTAGAAGACAAGTGTTTTCCTACAGTTGTCAACGGAAGTGCAGAAAGCCAGCACGAAATTGTAAAAGTGACTCTAAGACACCACATTGTACGTAGAATTCCTAGTGGAAGTACAGAACGTCAACACGACGTCTACAACTGCCTGTAGAGAACAACTATTTGCATAGAATTGTCAAGGAAAGCTTAACAAGTCAGCACGACACTGTAGAAGCAGCTTTAGAGCACGAACCTTTATATAGAATTTCCAGTAAAAGTGCAGAACATCAACAAAATATCTGGGAACTCTCTAGAAGACAACTATTTACCTACAGTTGTCAAAGGAAGTGCAAAAAGTCAGCACGACACTGCCGATTTGTCTCTAGAGTACGTTTTTGTTCATAGCAATCTCAGTGGAGTTCAGAGAGTAAACACGACGCTTGAACTTCATCCTATAAAGAGCAACTGTCTATAAATAATTGTCTACGGAAGTGCAGAAAGTCTGCACGACACTGCAAAAGTAGCTGTAGAGCACGAACCTTTATATAGAATGTCCAGTAAAAGTTCAGAACATCAACAAAACATCTGAGAACTGTCTCTGGAAGGCAACTGTGTACTTACAGTTGTCAAAGGATGTGCAAAGGGTCAGCGCGATACTGCCGATGTGCCTCTAGTAAACGATTTTGTTCATAGAAATCCCAGTGGAGGTGTAGAAAGTAACAACGACCCTTGAACTGCATCCTATAGAGGGTAACTGTCTTCAAAGAGTTGTCAGCTGAAATGCAAAAGGTCAGTACGATACTCCAGAATTGCCTAGACATGACATTGTACATATAATTCCTAGAGGAAGTGCAAAACGTCATCACCATATCCAGAACTGCTTCTAGAGGACAACTGCTGCATACAATTGTAAAGAGAAGTGCAACAAGTCAGTACCGCATTGCAGAAGTACCTCTAGAGCACGATTCTTTACATAGAATTCCCAGTAGAAGTGCAGAGCATTAACAAAACATCTGGAACTGTCTCTAGAAGACAAATGTTTACCTACAGTTGTTTACGGAAGTACAGAAAGTCAGCACGACACTGCAGAAGTGTCTCTAAGAAACGCCATTGTACATAGAATTCTTAGTGAAAGTGCAGAACGTCAACACGTTATCCAGAACTGCTACCAGAGGACAACTGTTCCATACAGGTGTTAAAGAAAGTGCAACAAGTCGGCACGATACTGCATAAGTACTTTAGAGCTGTTCCCTTTACTTAGAATACCCAGTGGAAGTGCAGAATGTCAACAAAACATCTGGAAATGTCTCTAGAAGATAAATGTTTACCTACAGTTGTCAACGGAAGTGCAAAAAAGTCAGCACGACACCACGGAAATGTCTGTAGAGCACGACTTTATGTACAGACGTGCAAAAAGTCAACACAACGCTTGAGCTTCATCCTATAGAGAGCAACTGTTTACAAGGAATTGTCTACGGAAGTACAGAAAGTCAGCACTACACTTTAGAATTGCCTCCAAGACACGACGTTGCACACATAGTTCCTAGTGGAAATGCAAAACATCAACACGATATCCAAAATTGCTTTTAGAGGCCAACTGTTGCGTACAGTTGTCAATGGAGGTGCAAAAAGTTAGCAGTATACTGCAGAAGTACCTCTAGAGCACGTTGCTTTATATAGAATCCCCTGTAAAAGTGCAGAACATCAACAAATCATCTGGAACTGTCTCTAGAAGACAAATGTTTACCTACAGTTGTCAACGGAAGTGCAAAAAAGTCAGCACGACACTGCGGAAGTGTCTACGTAGCACGACTTTATGTATGGACATCACAATAGACGTGCAGAATGTCAACACGACGCTTGAACTTCATTCTATGGGAGCTACTGTCTACAAAGAATTGACTATGGAAATGCACAAAGCCAGCACGACACTCCAGAATTGCCTCTAAGACACGATATTCTACATAGAATTCCCAGTAGAGGTGCAGAACATCAACAAAGCATCTGGAACTATCTATAGAAGACAAATGTTTACCTACAGTTGTCAACGGAAGCGCAGAAAGTCAGCACGACACTGCAGAATTGCTTCTTGAGAATAACTGTTGCCAACGCAAATGTAAAGGTTTAGCTTCTAAGAAACGACTTTGTACATAGGAATCCCAGCGGAAGTGCAAAGCTTTAACGCGATAAATATTACTCTCTCTAGAAAACGACTTTTAACATGGAATTAACAAAAGAAGTACAGAAGGTCAGTACGGAACTACACTCGACCTTAGATAAGAAATTGACAATCGTAGCACAGAGAATAGGCACGGCACTTTAGAAGTTTTTCTAAACAACAATTTTTTTACAAAAAATTGCCAGCAGAAATGCAAAACGTAAACACGACACCTGTAACTATCTCTAGACGATGACTTCCTACATTGAATTGTCAAAGAAAGCGCAGAACGTCAGCACGGCACTTTGAACTCCCTCTAGAAGTAAACATTTTACATAAAGTTATCAAAGGAAGCTCATGAAGTCAGCACAGCACTGTAGAATTACCCCTAAAGTGCGGTTTTCCAGAGGAAGTGCAGATTGTGAACATAAAACTTGAACTGCCTCTAGTACAGAAAGTCAGTACGACTCTGCAGATAATGTTTGTAGAACACGACTTTATACATAAAATTTCAGTGGAACTGCAGAGCATCAGCACAACATTTAGAACAAAACCCGACTTTATACATGAAATTGTCAACGGCAGTGCTAGTCGCCGGCACGACACTATAAAAGTGCCTATAGTGCACGACCTTTTACATAAAATTCCCAGCGGAAGTGTAAGTCATCACTACAGTCGAACTGTCTCTAGAGAAGCAACTGCTTACAAAGAGTTATCAACGCAAGCACAAAAAATCAACACGACAATGCAGAAGTGCTTTTAGGGAAAAAATTTGTACCTAGAATTCCTAGCGGAGGTGCAGAAGGTCAACACGACGCTTGGACTTTCCATACAGGCAACTGTTTGTAAAGAGTTGTTTACGGAAATACAGAAGGTCAGCACGACAGCCCAGAAGTGCCTCTAAGACACAACATTGTACATAGAATTCTTCGCAAAAGCGCAAAACGTCAACACAACATCTAGAGGTACCTATAAGTGTCGGTTTTGCTCTTTCGCTGGAAATTTTATGTAAAAGTCGTGTTCTACGGGCACTACTGCTGTGCCGTGCCGACCTCCTGCACTTCGATTTGCAATTTTATGTAAAAGGGTTGTGTACTAGATGCGCTTTTGCAGTGTCGTATATACCTTTTGTGCTTTCGTTGGGAATACTATGTCAAAAACCGTAATCTAAAGTATTCTGCAGTACCATAACAACCGTCTGCACCGTTGATAATTTTATTTAAAAAGTCGTTTTCTAGAGGCATCCCGTATTGTGTTGACGATTTGCACTTCCGATAAAAATTCTATGTAGAAGGAGTTGTCTCATAGACACTTCTGCAGCACCGTGCTGACTTTCTGCACTAGATGCAGTTCAAGTGTTATGTTCACGATCTGCACTTCCGCTGGCAACTTTATGTAAAAA
Source organism: Platerodrilus igneus (assembly GCA_036346225.1). Classification (NCBI taxonomy): domain Eukaryota; kingdom Metazoa; phylum Arthropoda; class Insecta; order Coleoptera; family Lycidae; genus Platerodrilus; species Platerodrilus igneus. The sequence continues at coordinate 2,817,588 of JARFIW010000631.1, forward strand.
GTGCTGTGTTGATTTCATGAACTACCCTTGATAACTTTATATAAAAGTTTGTCTTCTAGAGGCAGTTCTAAGTGCCGTGCTGACGTTCTGCGCTTTCCTTGACAATTCAATGTAGAAAATCGTTTTGTAGAGACAGCACTAAGTGTCGGGCTAACGATGTGCACTTCCGCTGGGATTTTCTATGTACTAAGTCGTATACTAGAGACTGATCTTTTACACTTGCGTTGGTAACAGTTGTTTACTAGAGGCAATGCAAGTGACGTGTTGACGTTCTGTACCTCCGCCGGGAATTTTATATTAAAACTCTAAACGCATTTCTGGAGTTTTGTGCTGACTTTCTGCGCTTCTGTCGAGAACTATATGTAAACAGTTATCCTGTAGAGGTAGTTCGAGTGTCTTATTGATGGTCCACACTTCTCTGGGAATTCTATGAACAAAGTTCTGTTCTACAAGCACTTCTGTAGTGTCGTGCTGACTTTCTGCGCTTCCCAAGACGACTTGTTTTCTAGAGGCAGTTCTGCACTTCCACTAGGAATTCTATGTACAATGTCGTGCCCTAAAGGTGCTTCTGCAGTATCGTTTTGACTTTCTGTACTTCCGTTGGCAAATCTTTGTAAACAGTTGTTTTATGGAGGCAGTTCGAGTATCGTGTTGACTTGCACTTCGGCTAGGAATTTTATGTAAAAGGTCGTACTCTATATGTACTTTTATAGTGTCGTGCTGACATTCTGTACTTCCGTCCTTTGTTATAAATGTTGGGTTGACCTCTGTAAAACGTCGGGCTTTAGAGGCGCTTCTGAGATGTCGTGCAAGCGTTCTGCACGTTCGTTGGTAAAAAGTAGTGTTCTAGAGGCACTTCTGGAGTGTCGTGCTGAGGTTGTCCACTTTTGTGGTGAGACAATTCTAAAGGTCGTTTTGACTTTCTGCACATTTACTGGGAATTTTGTGTCCTAGGTCATCCTCTGGAGTGTTGTGCTGACATTGTGCACTTCCGCTGACAATTCTATGTCGAAAGATGTCTTCCAATGACAGCCTGAAATGCCGTGTTTTCACTTCCGCTGATAATTCTATATAAAAAGTCGTGTTCTAGATATATTGCTGCAGTGCCGTGTCTCTTTCTGCATCATCGTTGTTAATTCCATGTAAAAAGTCGCCTTCTAGAGGCACTCAGGTACTTTGGTTGGCAATATAATGTAAAAAGTCGTATACTAGAGGCATTTCTGTAGTGTCGTGTCGACGTTCTGCACTTTGTTGACAGCTCTTTCTAAACAAATGACAATCCAAGTGTGGTGTTGACGTTCTATACCTCTTTTGGGAATTCTATATAAAAAATCGCGCTCTTCAGGCAATTCTGCAGTGCTATGCTAATTTCATGCACATCAGATGACAACTCTACGTAAAAAGTTGTCTTCTAGAGACAGTTTAAGAAGTGTGCTGACGTTTTGCACATACGTGGAAAATTCAAAAAAATCGTCTTCTAGAGACACTTATGCAGTAACGGTGCTGAGCTTTTGCACTTCTGTTGACAACTCAGTGTAAAAAATTGTCTGTTAGAGGCAGTTCTAGGTGGCGTGTTGACGTTGAGCACTTCCGCTAAGAATTCTATGTAAAAGGTCGTTTCGTAGCGATACTTTTGCAGTTGCCATAACGACTTTCTGCAGCTTGGTTTGCAATGAACAAAGTCGTCTGCTAGAGAACTTTTGCAGTGTCGGGCTTACTGTTTGCACTTTCGTACACAGTACTATATAAAAAGTCGTAATCTATAAACACATCTGTAGCGTCGTGCTTAGCTACTGTGCGTCCGTTGACAACTCCATGCAGAAAGACGTCCTATAAAGATAGCTCTAAGTGTTGTGCTGACAATCTGCACTTCCGCTGGAAATTCTATGTAAAAAAGAAGTCTTGTAGAGACTCTTCTGTAGTGCCGTGCTAACTTTCTGACCCTTCGTTGACAATTCCATACAAAAGGTCGTCTTCTTGAGGCACTTCTTTAGTGCCGTGCTGACTTTTTCCACTGCGATTGCCAATTCAGTGTAAAAGATTGTTTGCTAGAGCTGTTTTTGCTAATTTTCTGCACCTTGGTTGACAATTCCATATAAAACGTTGTTTTCTAGAGGCACTTACTCAGTGGCGTGCTAACTTTTTTTTCTACGATTGTCAATTTAATGAAAAAGGCCGTACAGTGCTGAACTTGTGTATCTCCGTGTACCTCTTCTAGAGAAAGTTCTAAGTGTCGTGTTGACGTTCTGCACTTCCCCTGGGAATTCTACGTTAAAGATTATACTCCAGAAGCACTTCTCCAGGGCCGTGCCGGCTTTTTACACTTCAGTTTGTAATTTCATGTAAAGAAGTAGTTTGTTACAGGCACTTCTGCATTGTCGTGCTTACTTTTTGCACTTTCGTTGGCAATGCTATGTAAATGTCGTAATCTAGAAGCACCTCTGCACTGTCGTGCTGATCTACTGCACGTCTCTTGACAATTCCATGTAGAAAGTCGTATTCTATAGGAAGCTCTAGTTGTCGTGTTGACGATCTGCACTTCCTCTGGCAATTTTATGTAAGAAGTGGAATTTTAGAGACACTTCTGCAGCGTAGTGCTGACTTTCTGCACATCCGTTGGCAACTCTATGTAAAGAGTTGCCCTCTAGAGGTAATTCAAGTGTCGTATTGACCTTCTGCTTTTGCCTTCCGCTAAGAAATCTGTGTAAAAAGTAGTCTTCTAGAAACACTTCTACAGCACTGTGCTGACTTTCTGCATTTCCGTTGTCCTCTGGAAACAGTTCAAGTGTCGTGTTGACATTCTGCACCTTTCCTGAGAATTTTATGTAAAGCGTGGTGCTTTAGAGGAACTTCTGGGGTGTCGTGCTAACGTTCAGCACGTTCATTCGCAACTCTATGTAAATGGTTGGCCTTTACAATAGTTCAAGTGCCGTGTTGGCGTCTGATCTACCGCTGGTATTGCTATGTAGAGGGTTAGCTCTAGGAGCACTTCTGGAGTACCGTGCAGACGTTCTGCACTTCCATTGGCAATTCTATGTAGAAAGTAGTCTTGTAGAAACTGTTCTAAATGTTGTGTTGCGCTCTGAAGTTCTGCTGGGATTTTTATGTACAAAGTCGTATTCTCGAGGCATTTCTGGAGTGTCGTGCTGACAATCTGTACTTCTGTTAACAATACTATGTAAAAGATTATTTTTTAAAAAACAGTTCTAAATGTCGAATTAACTTTTTGCACTTCCGTTGGAAATTTTATGCACAAAGTGTGCCTTAGAGACACTTGTGCAGCGTCGTGCTGACTTTCTGCACTTCTGTTGACAATTCTATGTAAATACTAGTCTTGTAGAAGCAGTTAAATTGTCGCACTAACGTTCTGCACTTCTGCTGGTCGTTCTAGGTAAAAAGTCGTACTCTAGAGTGTCGTGCTGGTATTCCTCGCTTTCGTTATCAACTCCATATACAAACTCGTCTTCTAGAAACATTTCTAAAAGCCATTTTGATGTTTTGCACATCCACTGAGAATTCTATGAACAAAAAATAGTGCCCTAGTGTCGTGCTGACAACATTCTGTACTTTTGTTGACAATTCCATATAGAAGTCGTCTTCTAGATGCAGTTCTAAGTATCGTGTTTACGTTCTGCACATTCGCTGGCAGTGTTATATAAAAAATCGTGCTTTAGCGGCAATTGTGCAGTGCCGTGCTGACTTCATACATTTTCTTTGACAGCCTTATGTAAAAAGTTGTCCTCTAAAGGAGGTTCTTAGTGTCGTGTTGACGTTCTGCACATCCCATAGAAATTCCACGTAAAAGGTTGTGTTCTAAAAGCACATCTGCAGTGCCGTGCCGACTTTTTGTACTTCAGTTTGTAATTTTGTGTAAAAAGTCGTCTGCTAAAGGCACCTTTGCATTATCGTGCTTACTTTTGCACTTTCGTTTTGTTGACAATTCCATGTAGAAAGTCGTCTTCTATAGACAGCTCTAGATATCGTGTTGACAAACTGCACTTCCTCTTGCAATTTTATGTAAGGAGTCGAATTTTAGAGACACTTCTGCAGCGTCGTGCTGACTTTATGCACTCAGGCGGCTCCGTGGCGTAGTGGTATGTGTGTGACTACTACGCCTAAGGTCCCGGGTTCGAATCCCGACACGGTCCGCTTGAAAAATGTTAGGCGAGCATTTTTCCCAAAAATACACCCTCGTTCGGATGAGAGGTAAAATGGAGGTCCCGTGTGTGAGTGTTGTCACGCACGTTAAAGATCCCTACCTTGCTTGGAACAGCAAGGATTCGGCAAAATTCAAAATTTTCCAGGTAAAAAAAAAACTCGCTTCCTGGCCAATGTAGTACCTTCGGGTGGAGCATTGGAAAATCACATGTAATGACTTTATGCACTTCCGTTGTTCTCTAGAAGCAGTTCAAGTGTCGTGTTGACATTGTGCACCTTCGTTGAGAATTTTATGTAAATAGTCGTGCTTTAAAGGTACGTCTGGGGTGCCGTGCTAACGTTCAGCGCGTTCATTCGTAACTTTAGGTAAATGGTTGTCCTCTAGAATAGTTTAAGTGCCATGTTGGCGTCTGATCTTCCGCTGGTATTGCTTTATAGGTTGTGCTCTAGGGGAACTTCTGGAGTGTCGTGCACTTCCATTAACAATTCCATTTAGAAAGTAGTCTTCAAGAAGCAGTTCTAAATGTCATGTTGACGCTCTGAAATTCTGTTGGAAATTTTTTGTACAAAGTCATATTCTAGGACACTTCTGGAGTGTCGTGCTGACAATATGTACTTCCGTTAACAATTCTAAGTAGAAGATTATTTTTTAAAGACAGTTCTAAATGTCAAAGCAACGTTCTGCACTTTCGTTGAAAATTTTATGTACAAAGTGTGCCCTAGAGACACTTCTGCAACGTCGTACTGACTTTCTGCACTTCTGTTGAGAACTCAATGCAAATAATAGTCCTGTAGAAACAGTTCAATTGTCGCGCTAACGTTCTGCACTTCCGCTGGCGTTCTACGTAAAAAGTCGTGCTCTAGAGTGTCGTACCGATGTTCCCCACTTTCGTTATCAATTCCATAGAGAAACACGTCTCCTAGAGACAATTTTAAAAGTTATTTTGACGTTCTGCACATCCGCTGGGAATTCTATAAACAAAAAATAGTGTCCTAGTGTCGTGCTGACCACATTCTGTACTTTTGTTGACAATTCCATATAGAAAGTCGTCTTCTAGATGCAGTTCTAGGTATCGTGTTCACGTTCTGCACATCTGTTGGCAGGGTTATATAAGAAATCGCACTTTAGCGGCAATTGTGCAATGTCGTGCTGACTTCATGCATTTTCTTTGACAACCTTATGTAAAAAGTTGTCCTCTAGAGGCAGTTGTTAGTGTCGTGTTGACGAGCTGCACTTCCGCTGGCAAATCTATGTAAAAGTTTATCTTCTAGAGACACTTCTTCCGTGCCGTGCTGACCTTTTGCACTACCATTGTCAATTTAAGTAAAAAGTCGTCTGCTAGAACTACTTCTTCAGTGTAGTGCCGACCTTTTGCACTTCCGTTAGAAATTATATGTAGAGAGTTGTCTTCTAGAAAAAGTTCTAAGTGTCGTGTTGACGTTCTGCACTTCCCATGAGAATTCTACGTAAAAGATTGTGTTTTAGAAGTACTTTTCTAGTGCCGTGGTGACTTTTCGTACTTTAATTTGTAATTTCGTGTGAGAAAGTCGTCTGCTAGGGGTACTTTTGAATTGTCGTGCTTACTTTTTGCACTTTCGTTGGCAATGCTATATAAATCTAGAAGCATTTCTGCACTGTCGTGCTGACCTACTGCATTTCCGTTGACAATTCCACGTAGAAAGTCGTCTTCTATAGGAAGCTCTAGATGTCGTGTTGACGATCTGCGCTTCCTCTGGCAATTTTATGTAAGAAGTCGAATTTTAGAGACACTTCTACATCGGAGTGCTGATTTTCTGCACTTCAGTTGGCAAGTCTATGTAAAGAGTTGTCTTCTAGAGGCAATTCAAGTGTCGTATTGACATTCTGCACTTCCGCTAGGAAATCATTCTACAAAGTCATCTTCTAGAAACACTTCTGCAACGCCGTGATCACTTTCTGCACTTCAGTTGTTCTCTAGAAGCAGTTCAAATGTCGTGTTGACATTCTGCACCTTCGCTGAGAATTTTATGTAAATCGTCGTGCTTTATAGGTACGTCTGGGGTGCCGTGCTAACGTTCAGCACGTTTATTAGCAACTCTATGTAAATGGTTGTCCTCTAGAATAGTTCAAGTGCCGTGTTCGCGTCTGAACTTTCGTTGGTATTGTTATGTAGAGGGTTGTGCTCTAGGGGCACTTCTGAAGTGTCGTGCTGGCGTTCCGAAAGTAGACTTCTATAAGCAGCTCTAAATGTCGTGTTGGCGCCGTGAAGTTCTGCTGGGAATTTTATGTACAACGTTGTATTCTAGAGACACTTTTGGAGTGTCGTGCTGACATCTGTACTTCCTTTAACAATTCTATGAAAAAAGTTTAATTTTTAAAGACGTTCTAAATGTCGAAGTAACGTTTTGCACTTCCGTTGGAAATTTTATGTACAAAGTGTGCCTTAGAGACACTTCTCCAGTGTCGTGCTGACTTTCTGCACTTCTGTTGAGAACTTAATGTAAATAATAGGACTGTGGAAGCAGTTCAATTGTCGCGCTAACATTCTGCACTTTTGCTGGATAGTTCTAGGTAAAAAGTCGTGCTCTAGAGTGTCGTGCTGATGTTCCCCACTTTTGTTATTAATTAGATACAGAAACTCGTCTCCTAGAGATAATTCTAAAAATCATTTTGACGTTCTGCACATCCACTGGGAATTCTATGAACAACAAATAGTGTCCTAGTGTCGTGCTGACAACATTCTGTACTTTTGTTGACAATTCCATATGGAAAGTCGTTTTCTAGATGCAGTTCTAAGTATCGTGTTCACGTTCTGCACATCCGCTGGCAGTGTTATATAAAAAATCGCGCAATTGTGCCGTGCTGACTTCATGCATTTCCTTTAACAACCTTAAGTAAAAAGTTGTCCTCTAGAGGCAGTTCTCAGTGTCGTGTTGACGACCTACACCTCTGCTGGCAAATCTGTGTAAAAGGTTGTGCTCTAGAGGCACTTCTGCAGTGCCGTGCCGACGTTGTGCCTTTAGACTTGCAATTTCATGTAAAAAGTCGTCTGCTAAGGGTACTTGTAGTTCGTGCTTACTTTTTGCACTATCGTTGCCAATGCTGTGCATAAAGTCATAATCTAGAAACTATTCTGCAGTGTCGTGCTAACTTTCTGTACCTTTGATGACAAATCCATATAATATGTTGTCTTCTAAAGGCATTTGTTTAGTGCCGTGCTAACTTTTTGCACTGCCATTGTCAATTTATTGTAAGAGGTCGTCCGATAGAGCTACTTCTTTGACTTTCAGCACTTATATTGGAAATTATATGTTGAAAGTTGTTTTCTAGAGAAAGTTATAATTGTCGTGTTGACGTTGTGCACTTCACGTAAAAGGTTGTGTTCTAGAAGCACTCTGCAGTGCCGTGCCGACTTTTCGTACTTTGGTTTGTAATTTCGTGTGAAAAAGTCGTCTGCAAGAGGCACTATTGCATTGTGGTGCTTACTTTTTGCATTTTCGTTGGCAATGCTGTGTAAAAGTCGTAACGTCGTAATCTAGAAGCACTTCTGCACTGTCGTGCTGTTGTACTGCACGTCTGTTGACAATACCATGTAGAAGGTCGTCTTCTATAGACAGCTCTAGATGTTGTGTTGACGATCTGTACTTCTTTTGGCAATTTTATGTAAAAAGTCGAATTTTATAGACACTTCTGCAGTGTCGTGCTAACTTTCTGCACTTCTGTTGTTCTCCAAAATCAGTTCAAGTGTCGTGCTGACATTCTGCGCTTTTGCTGAGAATTTTATGTAAAACGTCGTGCTTTAGAGGTACTTCTGGGGTGTCGTGCTAAAGTTCAGCACGTTCAACAGCTACTCTATGTAAATGGTTGTCCTCTGGAATAGTTCAAGTGTCGTGTTGAGGGTTATGCTCTAGGGAAATTTCTGGAGTGTCGTGCACTTCCATTAACAATTACATGCAGAAACTAGTCTTCTACGAACAGTTCTAAATGTCATGTTGACGCTCTGAAGTTCTGCTAGCAATTTGATGTACAAAGTGGTATTCTAGAAGCACTTCTGGAGTGTCGTGCTGACAATCTGTACTTCTGTTAACAATTCTATGTAAAAGATTACTTTTTAAAGACAGTTCTAAGTATCGAAGTAACATTCTGCATTTTCCTTGAAAATTTTATGTACAAAGTGTGCCCTAGATACACTTCTGTAGCGTCGTGCTGACTTTTTGCACTTCTGTTGACAACTCTATGTAAATAATTGTCCTGTAGAAGCAGTTCAATTATCGCACTAACGTTCTGCACTTACGCTGGGCGTTCTAAGTAAAAAGTCGTGCTCTAGAGTGTCGTGCTGATGTTCTTCATTTTCGCTATCAATTCCATATAGAAACTCGTTTCCTAGAGACGATTCTAAAAGACATTTAGTCGTTCTGCACGTTCACTGGAAATTCTATGAACAAAAAATAGTATGCTAGTGTCGTGCTTGAAAATTCCATACAGAAAGTCGTCTTTTAGATACAGTACTATAAGTACTGTGTTCACGTTCTGCACATCGGCTGGCAGTGTTGTATAAAAATCGCGTTCTAGCGGCAATTGTGCAGTGCCATGCATTTCCTTTGACAACCCTATGTAAAAAGTTATCCTCTAGAAGCAGTTCTTAGTGTCGTGTTGACGGTCTGCACTTCCGCTGGCAAATCTATGTAAAAAGTTGTGCTCTAGAGGCACTTCTGCAATGCCATGCCGATTTTGTACATTTAGGTTTGCAATTTCATGTAAAAAGTCGTCTGCTAAGAGCACTTGTAGTTCGTGCCTACTTTTTGCACTTTTGCTGCCAATGCTGTGTATAAAGTCATAATCTAGAAACTATTCTGCAGTGTTGTGCTAACTTTCTGCACCTTTGTTGACAATTCCATATAATAGGTTGTCTTCTAAAGGCACTTCTTTAGTGCCGTGCTGACTTTTTGCACTTCCATTGTCAATTTAATGTAAAAGGTCGTCTGCTAGAGCTACGTCTTCAGTATAGTACCAACCTTCCGCACTTCCGCTGGAAAGTTTTCTTCTAGAAGAAGTTCTAAGTGTCGTGTTGACATTCTACAGTTTCCATGGGAATTTTACGTAAAAGGTTGTGTTCTAGAAGCACATCTGCAGTGCCGTGCCGACTTTTTGTGTAAAAAAGTCATCTGCTAGAGGCACTTTTTGCATTGTCGTGCTTACTTTTGCACTTTCGTTGGCAATGCTGTGTAAAAGTCGTAAAGTCCTAATTTAGAAGCACTTCTGCACTGTCGTGCTGATGTACTGCACGTCTGTTGCCAATATCATGTAGAAGGTTCTTTTTTATAGACAGTTCAAGATGTCGTGTTGACGATCTGCACTTCCTCTGGCAATATGTAAGAAATCGAGACACTTCTACAGCGTCGTGCTGGTTTTTTGTGCTTCCGGCGACAACTCTATGTAAAGAGTTTGCCTCGAGAGGCAGTTCAAGTATCGCGTTGTCGTTCTGCACATTCGCTGAGAATTCTATGCACTTTCGTTGGCAACTCTGCAAGAAGTTGTCTTTTAGAGACAGTCATGGTGGTCGTTAAAATTTTCTACATATGCACTGGTAATTTTATGTACAAAGTAGTGTCTTAGAAACACTTCTGAAGTGCCGTGCTGACATTTTGCACTTTTGTTAACAATTTCAGGCAGAAATTCGTTTTCTAAGTGTCGTTTTATGTTCTACACTCCCGTTAGAATGTCTATGTACAAAGCCATATCCTAGACACACTTTTGCACTGTCGTGCTGACTTTAAGCACTTTCGCTTACAACTCAATGTATACAGTTGTCCTCTGGAGTCAGTTCAAGTATCGTGTTGATGTTCTACACTTTCGCTGATATTTTCATGTAAAACTTCGTGCTTTAGAGGCACTTCTAGGGTGTCGTGCTAACGTTCTGCACTTCGTTGGCAACTCTATGTAGGCAATTGTCCTCTACAATAGTTCAAGTGCCGTGCTGGCGTTCTGATTTTCCCCTGGTGTTTCTATGTAGAAGATTGTGCTCTAAGGGCACTTCTGGAGTTTTTTTCTTAATCTTCATTGGGAATTAAACCACTCATAGTTGTTAAAATCGTTTTATTTATAGACCAAAACGTAAATAAAGACGATTTTAGCACTTCTGGAGTGTCGTGCTGACGTTCTGCACTTCCATTAACAATTCCATGTAAAAAATAGTCTTCTAGAAACAGTTCTAAATGTCGTGTTGACTCTTTGAAGTTCTGCTGGTACTTTTATGTACAAAGTCGTATCCTGAAGGTACTTTTGCAGTGTCGTGCTGATTGACAACTCTATGTAAACAGGTGTTTTCTAGATGCAGTTCAAGTGTCGTGCACTTTTACAGGAATTCTGTAGAAAGTCGTACTCGAGAAGCACATCTTGAGTGTCAAAACAATTAGATCTATTCTCCTCTCTTCCACACCTAAACGTTCTTGTTACGCACTACCCCCTATTTCTGAACCATATCCTTGACAAGGAATCAGCTATTCCTGAATCGAATTCTTAACCTGGGGTAATCTAAAAGAGTCAGTTAAGAGAACACCAAGAAGTTTCTGCATCGGAACTAAGAAAATTTCACCACCCAGAAACCTAACCAAATGATCGAAACATCACCCAGGTCAAACAAATCTACAGAATATCAACACAAACGCGCATGCACGCACGCATGTACGACGCATGCACGCACGTACGAATACACGCTGGTATGCACGCGCGGGCGACACACACACGCAAACACGCGTACGCGTACACGTAGACGCACACGGACACGAATACGTACACGCACACGCACGCGCACACGTACATGCACACGCACACGCACACGCACACGCACACGCACACGCACACGCACACGCACACGCACACGCACACGCACAGGCACACGCACACACACTCGCACACGCACAAATGCACACACGCATACGCACAAGTACACGCACACGCTGTTATAATTACACGCGGCATATTTCACCCGCTATTTTATAACATATGCCCACCACGCTTTAAGAGTGATGCAACCGTCTTTTAAGTCAAATTTGCAAGCACAATTAGAATAAACTCAAATTACTCACGTGGTGGCATCTCGGAACTTAATCTCAAGGTCCAACGGTGATTTGTGGGTCGAGTTACGCCATGTTAATTACCAGATTTCCATCCGTCCTTCCATCTACTGCACTCGTAGGGGGTCGAAAAGATATAAGGTACCAGATACAATAAAAGGTAAAGGTACAAGGAAGTTACATACTTATTCCTAAAAGAAAAGACACCCCACAGATAGATGTTGCTTGGTTAACGTCTCGTGCCCTAGTCTTTTTAAAAAACGCGGGAATTGATTTATAAATTATAACTAAATCTAAAAATGGTACATTGCCAATTTTGGCATGTAACAACGCACACGCACACTCACACGCACACGCACACGCACATGCACACGCACATGCACACGCACGTACAAATGCACATACGCACACACGAACACGCAAAAGTACCCGTACAGACACGCACACACGCTCACGCTCACGCACTCGCACACGCATACGCGCATCACACGCATACGCGCACGCACACGCACACGCACATGCACACACACTTAGCCTCGACCCTCCGAAACCCGAAATCAAAGTCGTTTGCGTAGAACTTTCTTACCCAAATATTTCATCCATTTCTTCAAAAAACACACTTTTGTCTTCCACTAGGCTTTTGACCAACGGCCACCGGAAATCGCACACGCACACGCACACACACGCACATGCGCACGCACAAACGCACACACCTGCGCACGTACACGCACACGCACACGCACACGCACACGCACACTCACACGCACAAGCACACGCACAAGTACACGCACACGCTGTTATAGTTACACGCGGTATATTTCACCGCCATTTTATAACATATACCGACCACGCTTTAAGAGTGATGCAACCGCCTTTTAAGTCAAATTTGCAAGCACAATTTGAATAAAATCAAATTACTCACGTGGTGGCATCTCGGAACTTAATCTCAAGGTCCAACGGTGATTTGTGGGTCGAGTTACGCCATGTTGATTACCAGATTTCCATCCGTCCTTCCATCTACTGCACTCGTAGTGGGTCGAAAGAAGATAAGGTACCAGGTACAATAAAAGGTAAAGGTACAAGGAATCAACATACCTATTCCTAAAAGGAAAGGCACACACCCCACAGATAGATGTTGCTTGGTTAACGTTTCGTGGCCTAGTCCTAGCTTTTGACACTCGCGCATCCCCGCATTCACTCTGCGCAGACGCGACTGTCAGCGACAACGGAAGTTATCATTATTAATTTTAAAAAACGCGGGAAATAATTTATAAATTATAATTAAATTTAAAAATGGTACATTGCCAATTTTGGCATGTAACAACGTACACGCACACGCACACACAGGCACGCGCACGCGTACGCGCGCATGCTCAAGCACACGCACACGCACACGCACGCGCACGCGCAAATGCACACCCGCACACGCACAAGTACCCGCACACGCACACGTGCACGCACAGACACGCACGCACACACGCACGCTCACGCTCACGCTCACGCTCACTCACACGCACACGCACACGCATACGCGCACGCACACGCACACACACTTATCCCAGACCCTCAGAAACCCGAAATCAAAGTCGTTTGCGTAGAACTTTCTTACACAAATATTTCATGCATTCCTTCAAGAAACACACTTTTGCCTTCCACTGGACTTTTGACCATTGCCACCGGAAATTGCACACGCACACACACGCACACACACGCATGCACAAACGCACACACACCTGTACACGTACACGCACACGCGCGCACACACACACGCGCACACGCGCACGCACAAATGCACACATGTACACCCATACACGCACAAGTATCCACACACGCACACGTAAACGCACAGACACGCGCGCACACGCTTGCGAACACGCTCACGCTCACGCACACGCACACGCACACGCACACACACACTTAGCCCAGAAACCCGAAATCAAAGTTGTTTGCGTAGAACTTTGTTACCCAAATATTTCATCCATTCCTTCAAGAAATACACTTTTTCCTTCCACTAGACTTTTGACCATCGGCCACCGGAAATCGCACACGCACGCGCACACACACACGCACACGCATGCACAAACGCATACACACCTGCACAGTACACGCACACGCACACGTACATGCACACACACGCACACGCACATGCACACACACTTAGCCTCGACCCTCCGAAACCCGAAATCAAAGTCGTTTGCGTAGAACTTTCTTACTCAAATATTTTATTCATTTTTTCAACAAACACACTTTTGCCTTCCACTGGATTTTTTGATCATCGGCCACCGGAAATCGTTATCTTCTTGCAGATTTAAACCATAACCCGACCGAAGCAAAGCATAAACGAACGCGACTGGAAGTGTTTTTAAAACGTTGTCATTATTCAGAGTATAAAAATTGTAATGGCGTTTTGAGTGTGTGTGCGCGCGGGTGCGTGTGTTTGTTGTGTGTGTGCGTACATCGTGTGTGTGCGTACGTAAGTGCGTGAGTGCGTGCGTTTGCTGTTTAGCGTGTGTGTGTGTGTGTGCGCATTTATATACGTGTGCGTGTGTGCGTTTGTGTGTGTGCGTGCGTTCGTTGCGAGCGAGGAAGCGAGCGTGCGTGCGTGTGGGCAGGCGTGCGTGTGTACGTGCCTGCATTTGCTGTTTATCGTGTACGTGTGTGCGCATTTATGTACGTGTGCGTGTACATTTGTAGGTGTGGGTGCGTGTGCACGTACAGCACGCGTGCAACTGCAGTTGAAGGTCTGTGTGTCTATTTTACTGCCAGTTTAACAGCAAAATACTTTTATTTAACACTAATTGGAAGAGATGTGTTTAAAATTAAATTCCCAGCTTCCACTGTTAAATTCAGTATGCTACTGTCCATTAAAATGCATTATTTCCGGGAAACTCTGGATAGATAATCAAATTAAGCCAAAACATGAATGTCGTAATTAAACCAAAGTTAGTAACTTGAAACTCGGGTATTTCAACGACAGAATTGCAACGTGATTGACATGCAATTTTCCAGATAATTGCATTTCCAGGTCCTCGTTCGAAATTGATTTAGTTCAAATAGAGGGAATACTTGTCAAAGCTTAAGTGCTGTGCTCCTGCTTTTATCTCACCGGTTGCTACCCGGGAAAAACCTTTTAAACCCTGTTGCTGTAGCAACACGTACGTCGCGTCGATTTTGCATTGTTTGATGTATGAAATACGCGTGTGGCGAAACAAGTCCCTGGGAGAAAATGAGCAGATATTCGAACTCTCAAACATGTCACTTCTTATTAAATTCCCAGTGAGTTTATTAAAATTAGCCAGACATGCTTTTAGAAAGCCAGACGGGTGGCAATCGCAGGTTTTGCCATCCATCTCGGAGGCTGTAATAAATAACGCGAATCGATAAATCTGGGATGCGGCATGCGTAGATGAGCTCTTCAAGATATTAAATTGCATATGCATGGTAACCTTTGCAAAAAAAAACTAAATATCCTGTGGACTCCTCCTACTAGGATTGGTTCGGTGTATTTAGAAGAGTTATTAGGGGTAGAACTTGTCAGTGGAGGTTGTTTATTGGTGATTACTGTTTGGTTGATTTTTAGAGATCGACGTTGCCGTGTTTACTACAGGTAGGGGAAATTTGCGTAGTTTCTATTTCGCGTCGGGAAAACGCTTATTAATTTGTTAAATTGTAGGATTAATAAAGAATTTCGTATAGAATGAAAGTTGTAATATATTCCGCCTGGGATGTTAGGCGGTTTTTGTTGTCGAGGTCAAGTCAGGATCGATCGATTTGTAAAATTCGCAGCCCGAACGGTATCGTTCGTCGTTTCGCAATGGAAACCGTTGAAGTTTATAGTTATTTTCGGTTTGTGCGTTGGTTTTTATTATAAAATGTGTATTTTACAAGTATTGTTGGGTATAAAACTAAAATTCAGCCTATTTGTATTCGTACGTGCTAGCGCCCCGTGCATGCGGATGGGATGTTTACCGATCGTAATTTTCTCCTACTACAGAACTAGGTGCGCGGGCAATTTTGTATACATCCGAGGTCCTGGCTCCAGCGGCTGGAACACTATACTGCACAGTTCTGGCCCAGCAGCAAAAGACTTCAGACGTGTTTTCAGCAGCTCTCCAGGCAGAGAAATTGAACTTAGTCTACAATTCCTTCAGCTATCTCAAGGTAAGTGATAACAATTTTTTATTTATTTATCAACCAAAAATAAATACGACTTAATAATTGTAAATGTATATATATTTTTAAGGATTTTTGTAATTAATTTTGTAGGAATTTTCTGACTTTACAAAAATATTTTATTTTACCTTGAAGGTGTATTGAACTTGTGATAATGTATCTTGCTTTTCGATGTTCTAGGTTTCGCACAAAACAACAATAACTTCAGTTGTTTTAGTGTTTTTCGTTTTTGTGTGGTGTTTTTAAAAAATTGAAGGTCGTAGTTGTTTTCAATTTAAAATTTTACGCTTGCCATCGAATTTATTTAAATTTGTCGTTGTTAGCGAGCAATTTATTTGCAAGTGAAAATGTCTTGGCTTCTTTGGCAATTTGGTAAGTGTTCCTAATCGGCAGAACATTAATTGGAGGTTTTTGCAGCAGTTTGGAATTACAATCGTTGGCGTTTTTTAACAGATTTGTTTTTCTGTACAAAATTCTTATTATCAGAGGGCTAAAAAAGAGCGCTGTAAAATAACAGCCGAGAAGTTTTCAAAAACTTCTAGAACTGCATAGTAAAAATTCAGTTTGCTAAGCTTGGTTGTGCTATTTTTTTCAGGTTATTTAAGCAAAGTTCTAACAGGTTTCAGGAAGTCGTTCTTTTCAGTTGTTCGTACGTGGTGCAAGAACAGAATCTCGAACACGTTAGTCGAGTCTGGCAATTTTTCTGGTCGTTGTGTGTAAAAATCTTTATTCTCAGTTGTGCAAACGTTAACAGAATCTTTGAAAATGAACCTGAATCGATCAATTTTTCGGTGCGATTTGGTTTATACAACTCTCTTAAATTTCGTATTAGTGACCGATTTCACTTTCGTTCAAAAATATTCCATTTGGTTTAACCGTAGTTAGCTCCTGGGCAAACTACGGCGTAAACCAGTTGGATTTTTCAAGTTGAAATCTGCCAGAAATACTCAAAGGAATGTAAAATTCGAGAGTTTTGTAAATCAATCGCTTACACAAAATTGAGTGTTAGGTTTGATTCAAGCTTCTGTTGGTTTTTTTCAAACGTCCAGCTGTTCTAAAGCCATATTTGGCTTAGGACTGTTTTTTTGATCGTTGTGTACGCCAGTCTCGCTCTCGAATTCAAGATATTAAGCGTTTCAAGCTCAAAGTTATTTCTTTAAAAAAATACCGTACTTTTTATAAGAAGTGAAACCGCGAGCTTGAAATGCTTAAAGACTGCGTATCGAAAGCAGTTTGTGTTAGTGTACACGTTTAAAAAACGACGGCCACTAAGACAAAGGGATGAGAAAGTAAAATTGAATCGTGCCCATCGCTCGATTAATTTTGTGTAAAAAATAGATGATTTCGTTTACGAAACCAAACCTAAATTTTGCATATTTTGAAGGGTTTCCACACGAAAAATAATTTTCCATGTGATTACAGTGGCGTAAGTCGATGGAAAATTATTTTTCAGGTAAAAATGCAGCAGAAAATATGCGAGTTCATTGGTTTTGTAAACGAAATCGCATAATTTTCGAGTGTTGGACGTGTTTCAACGTTCCTTGGGTTCTTAAAACGTTCAGAACTCGCTCTCTAAAGCAATGTTTAACCTACAGGCTATCGTTCTTTTAGCTAACGTTTATGCTTTCACGACAATCTTCAAGCTCTAGGCTGTCGCTTGCTCAAGCTGGTTATAAAAAGATAGTACAAACAGTTCAGAAACGTTGGGATTCGTTTGTACTTACTTTTTATAAACAGCTTGAGGAAGTTTCAATTACGAGCCTGAAGCTCGTCGTGGTAGCGGTTTGCACTTGCGTACACGTTGCTTAAAAAATGAGTCTCTAAGCCAAATATTGCTTCAGAACACGAGTTTCGAACGTTTAAAAGGCTTGAAGGAACATTGAAGCATGTGCTACACGTGATCAGTTTTGTGTATAAATTATGCGATTTCGTTTACAAAATCAAACTCTTGAATTTTGCATATTCTGATGGATTTCTACTCGAAAAATCATTTTCTATCTGTTTACAGTCGTAGTTTGTACAAACTGTGATGTAAACCAAATGGGAAATAATTTTTCAAGTGAAAATTGTGCAGAAAACGTGCAAAATTTGAGTTAATTGATATTGTCATTGAAATCGCACAAGAATTTTACATAGAACGCATTATTGAGCGTTGAGCACGTTTTTTAAAACGTTTAAAATTCGTGTTATAAGGCAATATTTGCCTTAGACGCTGTCGTTCTTCTAAGCGACATATGCTAGTAAACTGCTCTCAAAACGATCTTGACGCTCGAAATTGGCGCTTTCTCAAGCTGGTTATAAAAATGTACAGTACAAACAGCTCAGAAATGTTATTTCTGATCAGTTTGTACTGTACTTTTTATAAACAGCCTGAGAATACGATAAGCTCAAGCTTGAAGATCGTGATAGGCATGGTTTGCACTGGTGTACACGTTGCTTAAAAGAACAACAGTCCCTAAGCCAAATAGTGCCGTAGAACACAAGTTTTAAAAAGCTCACAGGAACGTTCAAGCATATCCAACACTCGATCAGTTTTGTGTATAAATATTTATGCGATTTCATTTACAAAATCAATTAACTCATGAATTGTGGATATTCTGATAGATTTATACTCGAAAAATCATTTTCTATCTGTTTATAGTCGTAGTTAGCCCCTGCGCAAACTATGACATAAGCCAAATGGAAAATATTTTTCAAGTAAAAATCATCTGGAAAATGTGCGAAATATGAGTTAATTACAAAATCGCACAAATTTTTTACGTAAAACGCATTATGGAGCATTAGGCACGTCTCAATGTTGCTTCGAGTTTTTTAAAACATTAAAGACTCGTGTTCTAAAGCAATATTTGCCTTAGACGCTGTCATTCTATTAAGCAACATGTACACTCATAAACTGCTTTCGAAACAATCTTGAAGTTCGAAATTGTCGCTTCCTCATGTTGGTTATAAAAAGGGACGGTACAAACGGCTCGGAAACGTTAGTTCTGATCGATTTGTAGTGTACTTTTTATAAACAGCCTGAGAAAACGACAATCTCGTGCCTGAAGCTTGTCGTGGTAGCGGTTCGCACTTATGTACACGTTGCTTAAAAGAACGACAGCCTCTAAGCCAAATATTGCTTCAGAACACGCGTTTTGAAAGTTTTAAAAAGCTCACAGGAACGTTCGAACGTGTCAAACGCTCACCGTTTCGTGTATAAATTATGCGATTTCGTTTACAAAACCAATTAACTCTTAAATTTTGCATATTCTGATGGATTCTACTCGAAAAATCATTTTCTATCTGTTTACAGTCGTAGTTTGTACAAACTATGATGTAAGTCAAATGGAAAATACTTTTTCAAGTGAAAAACATCCAGAAAATGTGTGAAATATGAGTTAATTCATATTGTAAGTGAATTCGCACAAGAATTTTACATAAAACGCATTATCGAGTGTTGTTGGGGACATTTTAAAGCGTTCAAAATTCGTGTTATAAGGCAATATTTGCCTGATGCTGTCATTCTTCTAAGCGACGTGTACACTAGTAAACTGCTCTCAAGACGATCTTGAAGCTTGAAATTGTCGCTATCTTTAGCTGGTTATAAAAAGGTACAGTGCAAACGGCTCGGAAACGTTAGTTCTGATCGATTTGTGCTATACTTTTTATAAACAGCTAAAAGAAGCGACAACCGTGAGCTTGAAGATTGTGATGGGAGTGGTTTGCACTTGCGTGCACGTTGCTTAAAAGAACGACAGTTCTAAGCCAAATGTGCCATAGAACACGAGTTTTGAGAGTTAAAACACTCACAGGAATGTTGAAACATGTCAAAAGCTCACTGTTTTGTGTATAAATTATGCGATTTCGTTTACAAAATCAATTAACTCGTGAATTTTTCATATTCTGATAGATTTCTACTCGAAAAATCATTTTCTAGATGTTTGCAGTCGTAGTTGGCCCCTGTGCAAACTATGACGTAAGCCAAATGAAAAATATTTTTCATGTAAAAATTGTTCAGAAAATGTGCGAAATCTAAGAATTAATTGGCATTGTAAACGAAATCGCACAAGAATTTTACATAAAACACATTATCGAGCGTTGGGCACATTTTTTAAAACGTTCATAATACCTGTGATAAGGCAATGTGGAAATTGTAAGTTGTGATGGGACTACTACAGTACGTTCCCCTTTCGTGCCTTTTAGTATCGGAGTACCCCAAGACAGTGTCTTGGGACCACTCCTGTTTTTAATTTACATTAATGACTTGGCTCCCTTGCTATCATCCAACGATACTATCTGCATTAAATATGCAGATGACACTACTGTGCTTACAAAATCTATATCGGCTAACTGGCACAACACAGTAACATCGGCCCAAAATAAATTAACTCTAGCTAAGCAATGGCTTACTCTCAACAAACTGAGCCTAAACATGCTGAAAACGGAATTTATGGTATTTCGATCTGCAAGGTCTCAAATCACCCTGCCTCCTTCGGTAAGCCATAATGGTTCATTAATTCCAATTGAAGGTAAAGTAAACTTTTTAGGATTTATCATCGATGCTTCATTGACCTCGTCGGCTCATGCCGAACACATCTGTAAAAAATTATCAATATCCTGCTAAACATTATGGAAAATTGTACAATTCTGTTCCACGTTGGTGATTAATTCCGCCTATTATGCCTTAATATTCAGTCATATCTCTTATGGGATCCTTGTGTGGGGTAGTTCCTCGAGTGCCATGTATAATGTCTTTATATTGCAGAAAAAGGCAGTCCGGATCATCTGCAAGCAGGCACCTCTCAGTAGCTGTCGAGGAAATTTCAAAAAGTTAAATATTCTCACTGCTCCTGCTGTATATATTTTATCGCTGTTGACATATATTCATAAACACCCACATTTGATTGAACTATATAGACCACAGCATTTTTATAACACTCGCTTTCGACCATTTACTTTACCAGCTTACAAGCGCACGTCTACGCAAAGATCCCTTGTTTACTGTGCTTTAAAACTACTAAACCGGCTAAAAATCGACCCAATTAGATATCCATATAAACCATTCAGTAAGGTCCTGAAAGCCTGCCTTATGGATATCGAGCCATACTCTATGAACGAATTCCTTACACAGTCTAATACACACCAAATCCACATCCACTAACCCACTTTGTTATTTCCTACCTCTAACTCCGTTCCCTCTTTTGTCAAAATTCATCCATTAAGATGAATCAGGTGGTGACACTTGTAACACCAGGTACAAGACAGCTTAACTTAATAGTGTTGCCTCGTATTATTGTTTTGGTGTTTTTGTAATTATTGTAGTAATTTATGTAAGCTAGGTATTATAACGTAATTTATACATACAAATGAGTGTTTGCCCAATTGTATAAATTGAATAAACGAAATGAAATGTTACTCTTAGCCGCTGTGATTCTTCTATGCAACGTGTATGCTAATAAACTGCTTTCAAAATGATCTTGAAGCTTGAAATTGTCTCTTCCTGAAGCTGCTGATAAAAAGGAACGGTACAAAAGGCTCGAAAACGTTAGTTTTAATCGGTTTGTACTGTACTTTCAAACAACCTTAGAAAACGACAACCTCGAGTTTGAAGATTGTGATGGGAGTGGTTTGCACTTGCGTACATGTTGCTTAAAAGAACGACAGTTCTAGGACAAATAGTACCGTAGAACACGAGTTTTTAAAGTTTAAAAACGTTCACAGGAACATTGAAACGTGTCAAACGCTCACTGTTTCGTGTATAAATTGTGTGGTTTTGTTTGCAAAACCAATTAACTTGTGAATTTTGCATATTCTTCTGATTTCTACTGAAAAAATCATTTTCTATCTGTTTGCAGTCGTAGTTAGCTTGTGTGCAAACTGAAATCCACGATATGATTCTTGTAAAAATTTTATTTCACAAAGTTGCTTGTTTTGGTCATATTTAACAACTCTTCCAATGTACCATTTGTCATCGTAACCAACTGCATAATATTTTTCTAGTTTAATTTCGATTGGATTCTTTAACAGCGAAACATCTTTGGCCATTGGACATTCGTCTCCTGTATTAACATACATGTTGACACACATGTTGCTTGCCTTCTGAATTGAATGTGCAGACTTAATTCCATTTAGTGGCTCTATAACATTATAAAAGCATCAACTTCCACACATTTTGCTGCAATGTCATCCTCTGATGCGTAAATACATCGAACATTTAACTCTGCCGATAGAACTTCTGCAAAAAAATCCTGCGCATTTTTCACAATTACTTTTGTTTGTAGGACCTTCTTTCAGACGTGGTGCTTTAATATTGCACCCACTCCATCATGTGGACCTTTTCCATGATAAGAGGCGCTAAAGTTCCATTCCAAAAAAACATCGGACACTGCCATGCTTGCTATAGAATAGCGGTTCTTAAAATGGGCAGCTGCCCCATCACTCCAAATAGTTGCTCTCTTTAAGTTAAAGTTGAAATTAACTTGGAAGTCCTCAAGAATCATTTCATTAAATAATTTTACTTCTTTAGAGGTGTGTTGTTTTGTGTCTGAAATAACAGCATATGTCTGCTTTAGAATGTCTTCATCAGGTTCTCTTCTGAAATAGATGACACTTGTATAAATTGTAACGCTGGGGTCTTCAGTACTTTTCCAGTGTGCCGCCATCACTTCATTTTGATGTTTTATCTGAAAGTTCTGTGCAAAATCAGTTTGCAGCAAAACTTCGTCCGGCTTCAGATTATCCTTTTGATTTCGCAGCTCTTTCGCTTGCCTACTTACATTATATAAATGCTCAGTTAGTTGTGTAAACTGTTCAACCAGTTCATCTTTCAAGGCATCATCAATGAAACATTTTTTTTCAAGCTTCCCCACATTCCATTGTTCGACTTCAATTTGTTTCGATAAAAGCTTTTCTTTTAACAGTATTTCAAATGAAGATGAACATTTATTGCATCTTTTTTTCATACAGTCAGCTGAATGCTGATCACAAACAGTGTGTAATAATAAATCATTAATACTTTTGATATTGTCCTTCCATTTGCATTCATGCAACAAGAAGTTAAAGTTCTCGCAATAGGGGCAACAACACACTTCATGGTCTTTCGACTTAACTACTTCAACTTCTACTGATCGAAACTCACAAAATTGTGATAGTCCTATAGCAATGGTGGGATTTTCAACTTTAAAAATCTCGTGAGCTTCCTTCAAATTGTACATCAGCAATCGTTTTTGAAGACACATTTTGGTTTTAGTAGTTGGGTCTCTAAAAGATTTTACATCCTTTTTGCCTGGAAAAATTCGTGAAATTTCATCCTTTCGATAAAACTCTTTGACCAATTCCTTCACTTCTTCAGTGATTCCTTTTCCTTGAGAAACAGCATTTTGCTTTGAGACTGGAATTCCTACATCTGAAGCCAACTTCTCAATGACTGCTATTCTTTTTCGGGGGCTTTGAGGCAAAGTAGACTTGACACGCTTTAAGGCTTTTCCAAAACTTTGAGGACTAGAATATGCCTTTTTGGGACTTGAAAAAACTGTTGCAGAAGACTCCGCTTTTTGTTTCATTCGCATTTTGCGCATTCTTAATTTGGTTGCTTCATTTTCCTTCTTCTTTAATTTTGCATCTCCTTTCTTTTTCATTCTCAAATTTTTCATAAATTCCTTAGCGTTTTCTTTCTCAGCTAGCCTTTGTTCTTCAGTTCGATTTGCCCGGTTTTTCTGCTTTCTTTTAGCAGCAGAGAGGCAGTTAGATGTACCAGCCATGGTATTTAATACTTTACACCTTCAAATATAATAAAAAATACTTTAAATTCTAAAAATTTGGCAAAGAGTTTTATTACCAGTCTGTAAACACTAAAAAAACAGTGTGACTAACGTAACACATTAACATGTTACGTTGGTCACAAAACACATGTTACGTTGGTCACAGTCTTTACAATCAATCAAAAAAAATTTTTAAAAAAGGAAGATGCATTTATGTCACTTATGATGTGAACTAAGAGATTTTGAAGTTAAAAAGTTTTAACTTTATAAATACTTGAGTTATTGAGAAAACAATAGTTTTTTTGTGACCAACGTAACATTCAAAACAAAACAAAATAAACAGTAAAATTTTTTTACATACCTTTAATATTTTCAAACTATGGCTTTGGTATGTGATAGATGAAGGTTAAATCTTGAAAAAACTTGGTTTTAAAAGTAATTCCCCTAGTATAGATTTATCAACAGAATGGTTTTGAAATCCAATATCTGTGCATGGTAAAACAAATCCAACAGCCATGTGATTTAACAGCTCTCACTGTTGCCAGATTCAATATACAAAGATAATGTTGCCAGTTCCTTAAACTACAATAGTTGTAGAATAACAAAATATATAGTTTTTATTGTGTTTTCAAACTTTTTTTTAAGCTTGAGTTTAAGTTTCCGTGGAATGACCCTGTATCCAACACTCGGCCAGTTTTGTGTATAAATTATTATGCGATTTCGTTTAAAAAAGCAATTAACTCGCGAATTTCGCATATTCTGATGAATTTTTACTCAAAAAATCATTTTCTATCTGTTTACAGTCGTAGTTAACCCCCTGGGCAAACTATGGCTTAAATCACATGGAAAATTATTTGTTAAGTGAAAATTGTTCTGAAAATGTGCGAAATTTAATAGTTAATTGGTATATTAAACGAAATTGCACAAGAATTTTACATAAAATGCATTATTGAGTGTTGTTAGGCACGTTTTTAAACGGTTAAAATTCATGTTATAAGAAATATTACCCTTAGACATTGTCATTCGTCTATGCGACGTGTATGCTAGTGAACTGCTCTCAAGACGATTTTAAAGTTCGAAATTGTCGCTTCCTCAAGCTGGTTATAAAAATGTACAGTACAAACAGCTCAGAAACGTTATTTCTGATCGATTTGTACTGTACATCTTATAAACAGCCTGAGAAAACGATAACCTCGAGTTTGGAGATCGTGATGAGAGTGGTTTGCACTTGCGTATATATTGCTTAAAAGAACGACCGTTCTAAGTAAAATAGTACCATAGAACACGAGTTTTGAAAGTTTTCAAACGCTCGCAGGGACATTGAAACATATCAAACGCTCACTGTTTTGTGTATAAATTATGCGATTTCGTTTACAAAACCAACTAACTCTTGATTTTCGCATTTTCTGATGGATTTCTATTCGAAAAATCATTTTCCATCTATTTGCAGCCATAGTTAGCCCCTGTGCAAGCTATGGCGTAAATCAAATGGAAAATATTTTTCAAGTGAAGCTTGTTCAGAAAATGTGCGAAATTTAAGAATTAATTGATATTGTAAACGAAATCGTACACGAATTTTACATAAAATACATTATCGAGCATTGGACACGTTTCCACGTTTATTCAAGTTTTTTAAAACGTTCAAAACTTGTTCTAAAGGCAATATTTGGCTTTGACGCTGTCGTTCTTCTAAGGGACGTGTATGCTAGTAAACTGCTCTCGAGACGATCTTGAAGTTTGAAATTGTCGTTTATTCAAGCTGGTTAGAAAAATGGACAGTACAAACACCTCGGAAGAATTAGTTCTGATCGGTTTGTACTGTACTTTTTATAAACAGCCTGAGGAAATGGCAACCTCGAGCTTGAAGATTGTGATGGGAGTGGTTTGCAATTGCGTACACGTTGCTTAAAAGAATGACAGTCTCTAAGTCAAATATTGCTTCAGAACACGAGTTTTGGACGTTTAAAAAGCTTGAAGGAACTTTGAAGCGTATCCGACACTGAATCAGTTTTGTTCTGAGGAATTTCTACTCAAAAAATCATTTTCTAGTCGTTTAAAGTCGTAGTTAGCCCCTGGGCAAATTATGGCATAAGCCAAATGGAAACTAATTTTTTTAGTGAAAATCGTTCAGAAAATGTGCGAAATACGAGTATTGTAAATGAAATTGCAGAAGAATTTTACATAAAACGTATTATAGAGTGTTGTTGGGAACGTTTTTTAAAACGTGTTGTAAGGCAATATTTGCCTTAGACGCTGTCATTCTTCTACGCAACATGTATGCTAATAAACTGCTCTCAGGACGATCAGGTAGTAGCAGATCAGCTCTATTTTGACTTTGGATTTTTGTACGTGGCTTTTTCGTATATGTCCAGCCTGGGTCATCTGTGGCTGAAGCACCAGATGTGCTGCAACAAGCGTTTGAGATTGCCAAGGTAGAATGAGTTCTTAACCAATAGCCAGCAGGGATGAATTTTTTATGGATGATTCCCTTTGTCGAAAAATGTGATCAACTTGGGGTCATCTTGGATTTTTGCACGCGGCTCTTTTGTATTTCATGGTGCATTATCTTCCAGTAATATCCAATTTCCAGCTTGGATCATCTATGGCTGAAGCACCGCATGCACTGCAGCATCCGTTTGAGAATACCCAAGTAGATTGTGGCATTAACCGATGGCCAGCACGGGACGAATTCTTAATGAATATTCCCTTTATCAAAAAAACTCATCAGATTGGTTTTCACATTGAATTTTTGCTTGCAACTCTCTTGTCTGCGATGGTGCATTGTTGTAAGTAATTTCCGGTCTGGATAATCTGTGGCATAACGTGCGAGATGTGCTGCAACATACGTTTGGGAACTCCCAGGTAGAATGCACTACTCACTCTTTGGCTATCATGGACGAATTTTTTATGAATTATTTCCTGTTTGTTGAAAAATGTGTTCAATTTGGTTTTTGCCCTGAATTTTTGTACGTAGCTCTATCATTTGCGATGATGAATTGTCCTACAGTAATTCGATGTAGATCATCTGTGGCCTGATGCACCAGATGCTTGCAACAAACGTTTGAGATCCTCCAGGTAGACTGCAGCACTCACGTTTGGGCCAGCAGGAACGAAGTTTTTATGGATCATTTCCCTGTTTGTTGCAAAATGTGCCCAGTTTGGTTTTTGCCTTGGATTTTTGCACGCTGCTATTTTGTATGCGTTGATGCATTTTTCTACAGTAACATTCAATTTTCTGTCTGGATCATGTGGTCTAATGCACCGGATGCGTTGTAACAAATGTTTAAGATCCTCTAAGTAGACTGCAGCACTCATCCTTTGGCCAGCAGGAACGAAGTTTTTTATGGATCGTTTCCTGTTTGTTGAAAAATGTGTTTGGTTTGGTTTTTACCTTCGATTTTTGCACGCTGCTCTTTTGTATGCGATGATGTTCAGTCTGGATCATGTGGCTTAATGCACCGGATGTGTTGCAACAAACCTTTGAGATCTTCCAGGTAGAATGCAGCACTCATCCTTTGTCCATCAGGAATGAAGTTTCTATGGATTATTTTGTGTTTGTCGAAATTTGTGATCAGTTCAGTTTTCACCTTGAATTTTTGCATACAGCTCTTTTGTATGCGATGATGCGTTGTCTTATAGTAACATCCAATTTTTGGTCTGTGGCCTAATAATGCACCAGATGCGTTGTAAGAATCGTTTGGGATCCTCCAGGTCGATTGCAGCACTCACCCTTTGGCCAGCAGGCACGAAGTTTTTATGGATTATTTTGTTTGAACAAATTTGTAATCAGCTCAGTTTTCACCTTGGATTTTTTTGCATGCAGCTCTTTCGTGTACGATGGTGAATTGCCTTACAATACTGGATTATATGTGCCGTAACTCATCGGATGTGCTGCAACAAATGTTTGAGAACCGTCGGGTAGAATGCAGCATTCACTGTTTGGCCAACAGGGACTAATTTTTTATGGATGATTCAATGTGATCTATCTACTCAGTTTTTACGTCGGATTTTTGCACTCGTGTATGATGGTGCATTGCCTTGCAGTAACTCCCAATTTCCAGTCTGGATCATCTGTGGTCGAAACACCAGATGCGCTGCAACAAGCATTTGAGAACCCCCAGGTAGAATGTGGCATTGACCGGTGTGGCCAGGAGGAACGAATTCTTTATGGATGATTTCCTTTTTCGAAAAGTATGATCACCACGGTTTCTTGCGCAAGGTTTTTTCGTATGCGATGGTGCGTTATTGTGCAGTAACATTCAATTTCCTGTTTGGATTATCTGTGGCTTAACCTGCCGGCTGTAGTAACAAATGTTTGAGAAGCCCCAGTTCAAATGCAAGATTCACCGTTTGGCTAGCGGGGACGAATTCTTTATGGAAGATTCCTTCTTTGTTGAATAAACTTGGTTTTCACCTTGGATTTTTGCACTTGCCTTTTTTATATGCGATAACACATCCAATTTTCAGTTTGGTTTATCTGTGCTCCAACCTACTGGATGTGCTGCAACAAACATTTGCGAACCCCCAGGTATAATGCAGCGTTTGGCCAGCAGGGACGAATTTTTTATGGATTATCTCCTGTTTGTCAAAAAATGTGATCAGCTTGATTTTCACCTTGGAGAGTTTTGCACAAGGATGTGGTGGTACATTGTCCTGCAGTAACATTCAATTTCCGGTCTGGATCACCTGCGCTTCAACTTGTTGGATATGCTGTAACAAACGTTTGAGAACTCTCAAGTAAATCGTAGCATTCACCGATGGCCAGCCGGCACGAATTCTTGTTTGTTGAAAAATGTGATCAGCTTGGTTTTCGTCTTGGATATTTGCACGTGGATCTTTCATATGCGTTGGTGCATTGTCGTAATGTAACATCCAATAATGCACTGGATGTGCTGCAACAAACGTTTGAGAACCACTGGGTGGAATGTGGCATCTACCATTTGGTCAGCAGGGACGAATTCTTTATGAATGATTTCGTTTTTGCCGAAAAATGTGATCGGTTTGGTTTTCACCTTGGATTTTTATCGGGTCTTTTGCAGGCGATATGGTGCTTGTTGTGTAGTAACAAAAATGTGACGAGGAAGGTTTTCACCTTGGATTTTTGCACGTGACATTGTCATGTGTAAGAAGGTGACTGTCATTCCATTGAGTATTTTTTCGTTTTGAGGTCGTATTTGTAACACCAAGACTAATCCCCTCTGACAATGAAACCTAGAAAAGATAGATCTCGGTCACTCATGTTGATGAAATCGCTCGCCACTGGTTTCAAAACATATTGCTTTTTACTTGTTGTGACACAAATCGTGAACAAATCTTGCATTTACCCAAACCTTCGTGTATATTGGCTCTTACTAACACTGACTTCTTTTACTATTAATCGCAGTCATTCGTCGATCTTTTACTTGCAACGCACTGGATCGATGTTTTCTAACGACCTGCTTGTGGATGTCCAGCCCAAATGCGGTCCATCCAGAGTGAAAGCGTGCAAACCAATCGTACACACATTTTCTACTTACAGTATCTTGCCCATATATTTGTACCAACTTTCATGAGTTTCCATCGCCGTTTTACCCAATTTGAAGCAAAAATGTTTTGTCGTTGCTCCTGGATTTTCTATGCATACTGCGTGGAACACTGTTGAAGTGAATCAAATAGTACTGCTTAGCAGCCTCGTTTGCACTCTGAACGAGGACAGGTCCAGACATTGCCGATGCATGTAAACTAACTCGTTTCAAGCATTGAGTATCGATATATTAGACCGAATTTATAGACAAACTTCGTATACTTTTCTGTCGACTGTGAAACTTGGTATTGAACTTGTACCAAACACGTCATAAAAGTTCGCTAGAACTTATCGCCCTTTAAAGTATCAGCAAAAGGGAATATTAATGGTGCAAGACTAGGTTATTATTAAGTTAGTTACTGTAGGAGTAACTTCTAAAACATTTCCAAGCAAGGAATCTGTAAATTAACGCCCTACCTTAATAATGAAAGCGGTCTGTTCCTTGCAACTTCTATGACTATTGGTACAAGTCTAGCATTAAATTAACATTAGAAAGAATGCATCGATCGCTATTATATTAAGCTATAAATCGTATTAATTTTTGTAGTAATAACGTCGACTAAATCATTTCTGGGATCGAGCATATTGTACTGAAACCATTGTGCCTCAAAATGCTCATTGGGAGTTGGTTAAACGATCGGTGCAATTTTAGTATTGATTTTGACGTTCTTAAATTAAATTAATATATGTCGGCATGCCTTTTGCACACCTTAGAAGTCGATAAATTTATTGCCTAAAATTCCACATCGAAATCAAATCAATTGAAAATTTTAACCTTTTGCTTTTGGCATTGTCGATATTGCTGACTAAGATTCCAGAAAACAGGGTTTTAAGATGACTAAAAGATTGCTTGAGAAATGTATTCATAGACAATAAAGAATGCTGATTAACTGACTCCAGGAACTGGTTTATCATCAGCTTATCATGAAGATATTGGTCAAGAGATGAATAATACCTTCTTTATTGTATTATATTATTTGAACCACATCCTTTAAAACATTTGATAAAGAAACAGCGGTCTATTGTTACAGAACTCACATAGGTAATTATTATCACCCGTTATTAGATATGAAGTAAAATGTTCCAATGGGAATAAAAAGCATAACTAGTTTTTATTTTTGATTTAATCTAATGTGTTAGGAACCTTGTGATTAAAAATGGAAAACAGTTGTTTATTCAATTGGCATAAAGCAAAAATGCTACCCTATATGAACCTGGCAACTGATTTCTTATAAATAAATTTTTCCATACGGACAAAGTTAGCATTGCATTTGTACTGACATAGATTGTGTTTGTAGTTCAATCCGTTAGAAATTAGGGATTTCAAAAATTACTCCCGCTCGGCATAGAGATCTCAAAAGCATCTGCACAGCCACCTTTAGAATCATTTGTAGTTGTTTCTAGCGATTTTGCTTTCGTTTGCAGTTGAGCCGCTCAATAGTTATAAACATTTAAAAAATAGCATGATACAAACTGTCGGTTTAAAGATTTTTTAAATCTCTGGGTGATTTAGAAACGTTTTTAGTTGTTTCTAGTGGTTTTGCTTTCGTTTGTAGTTGAGCCGTTCAATAGTTACAGACATTTGAAAAAAATTACCAAGAACAAACGGTCAATTTTAAAGATTTTTAAATCTGCTTCTTCTGGATGATTTAGAAAGTCGTTTGTAGTTGTGTCTAGTGGTTTGGCTTTTGTTTGTAGCTGTTTGAGCTGTTTAATAGTTACAAACATTTAGAAAACATGGCCAAGAACAAACTTTGTCAGTTCTAAAGATTTTTAAATCTGCTTCTTCTGGGTGATTTACCATCGTTTGTAGTTGTTTGTAGTGATTTTGATTTCATTTGTAGTTGAGAGCAGCTCTCTAGTTGCAAACATTTAAATAAAAATGGCCCAGAATAAACTTGATTCATTTTTAAAAATTTTTAAATATGCTTCTTCCGGGTGATTTAGAATCATTTGTAGTTGTTTGTAGTGATTTTGCTTTCGTTTGTAGTTAAGAGCAGCTCGCTAGTTACAAATATTTTTTAAAAATGGCCAAGAACAAACTGTCAATTTTAAAGATTTTTAGATCTGCTTCTTCCGGGTGATTTAGAATCGTTTGTAGTTGTTTGTAGTGATTTTGCTTTAGTTTGTAGTTGAGAGCAGCTCGCTAGTTACAAACATTTAAATCAAAGTGGCCCAGAATAAACTTGATCCATTTTTAAAAAATTTAAATCTTCTTCTTCCGGGTGATTTATAATCGTTTGTAGTTGTTTGTAGTGATTTTGCTTTCATTTGTAGTTGAGAGCAGCTCTCTAGTTGCAATCATTTAAATACAAAATGGCCCAGAATAAACTTGATCCATTTTTAAAATTTTTTAAATGTGCTTCTTCCGGGTGATTTAGAATCATTTGTAGTTGTTTGTAGTGATTTTGCTTTCGTTTGTAGTAAGAGCAGCTCGCTAGTTACAAATATTTTTAAAAAATGGCCAAGAACAAACTGTCAACTTTAAAGTTTTTTAGATCTACTTCTTCCGGGTGATTTAGAATCGTTTGTAGTTGTTTGTAGTGATTTTGCTTTAGTTTGTAGTTGAGAGCAGCTCGCTAGTTACAAACATTTAAATCAAAGTGGCCCAGAATAAACTTGATCCATTTTTAAAAAATGTAAATCTTCTTCTTCCGGGTGATTTATAATCGTTTGTAGTTGTTTGTAGTGATTTTGATTTCATTTGTAGTTGAGAGCAGCTCTCTAGTTGCAAACATTTAAATAAAATGGCCCAGAATAAACTTGATTCATTTTAAAATTTTTAAATATGCTTCTTCCGGGTGATTTAGAATCATTTGTAGTTGTTTGTAGTGATTTTGCTTTCGTTTGTAGTAAGAGCAGCTCGCTAGTTACAAATATTTTTAAAAAATGGCCAAGAACAAACTGTCAATTTTAAAGATTTGTAGATCTGCTTCTTCCGGGTGATTTAGAATCGTTTGTAGTTGTTTGTAGTGATTTTGATTTCATTTGTAGTAGAGAGCAGCTCGCTAGTTACAAACATTTAAATAAAAATGGCCCAGAATAAACTTGATCCATTCTTTTAAATATGTAAATCTTCTTCTTCCGGGTGATTTAGCATCGTTTGTAGTTGTTTGTAGTGATTTTGATTTCATTTGTAGTTGAGAGCAGCTCTCTAGTTGCAATCATTTAAATACAAAATGGCCCAGAATAAACTTGATCCATTTTTAAAAATTTTTAAATATGCTTCTTCCGGGTGATTTAGAATCATTTGTAGTTGTTTGTAGTGATTTTGCTTTCGTTTGTAGTAAGAGCAGCTCGCTAGTTACAAATATTTTTAAAAAATAGCCAAGAACAAACTGTCAACTTTAAAGTTTTTTAGATCTACTTCTTCCGGGTGATTTAGAATCGTTTGTAGTTGTTTGTAGTGATTTTGCTTTAGTTTGTAGTTGAGAGCAGCTCGCTAGTTACAAACATTTAAATCAAAGTGGCCCAGAATAAACTTGATCCATTTTTAAAAAATGTAAATCTTCTTCTTCCGGGTGATTTATAATCGTTTGTAGTTGTTTGTAGTGATTTTGATTTCATTTGTAGTTGAGAGCAGCTCTCTAGTTGCAAACATTTAAATAAAAATGGCCCAGAATAAACTTGATTCATTTTTAAAAATTTTTAAATATGCTTCTTCCGGGTGATTTAGAATCATTTGTAGTTGTTTGTAGTGATTTTGCTTTCGTTTGTAGTAAGAGCAGCTCGCTAGTTACAAATATTTTTAAAAAATGGCCAAGAACAAACTGTCAATTTTAAAGATTTGTAGATCTGCTTCTTCCGGGTGATTTAGAATCGTTTGTAGTTGTTTGTAGTGATTTTGATTTCATTTGTAGTAGAGAGCAGCTCGCTAGTTACAAACATTTAAATAAAAATGGCCCAGAATAAACTTGATCCATTCTTTTAAATATGTAAATCTTCTTCTTCCGGGTGATTTAGCATCGTTTGTAGTTGTTTGTAGTGATTTTGATTTCATTTGTAGTTGAGAGCAGCTCTCTAGTTGCAATCATTTAAATACAAAATGGCCCAGAATAAACTTGATCCATTTTAAAAATTTTAAATATGCTTCTTCCGGGTGATTTAGAATCATTTGTAGTTGTTTGTAGTGATTTTGCTTTCGTTTGTAGTAAGAGCAGCTCGCTAGTTACAAATATTTTTAAAAAATAGCCAAGAACAAACTGTCAACTTTAAAGTTTTTTAGATCTACTTCTTCCGGGTGATTTAGAATCGTTTGTAGTTGTTTGTAGTGATTTTGCTTTAGTTTGTAGTTGAGAGCAGCTCGCTAGTTACAAACATTTAAATCAAAGTGGCCCAGAATAAACTTGATCCATTTTTAAAAAATGTAAATCTTCTTCTTCCGGGTGATTTATAATCGTTTGTAGTTGTTTGTAGTGATTTTGATTTCATTTGTAGTTGAGAGCAGCTCTCTAGTTGCAAACATTTAAATAAAAATGGCCCAGAATAAACTTGATTCATTTTTAAAAATTTTTAAATATGCTTCTTCCGGGTGATTTAGAATCATTTGTAGTTGTTTGTAGTGATTTTGCTTTCGTTTGTAGTAAGAGCAGCTCGCTAGTTACAAATATTTTTAAAAAATGGCCAAGAACAAACTGTCAATTTTAAAGATTTTTAGATCTGCTTCTTCCGGGTGATTTAGAATCGTTTGTAGTTGTTTGTAGTGATTTTGATTTCATTTGTAGTAGAGAGCAGCTCGCTAGTTACAAACATTTAAATAAAAATGGCCCAGAATAAACTTGATCCATTCTTTTAAATATGTAAATCTTCTTCTTCCGGGTGATTTAGCATCGTTTGTAGTTGTTTGTAGTGATTTTGATTTCATTTGTAGTTGAGAGCAGCTCTCTAGTTGCAATCATTTAAATACAAAATGGCCCAGAATAAACTTGATCCATTTTTAAAAATTTTTAAATATGCTTCTTCCGGGTGATTTAAAATCATTTGTAGTTGTTTGTAGTGATTTTGCTTTCGTTTGTAGTAAGAGCAGCTCGCTAGTTACAAATATTTTTAAAAAATAGCCAAGAACAAACTGTCAACTTTAAAGTTTTTTAGATCTACTTCTTCCGGGTGATTTAGAATCGTTTGTAGTTGTTTGTAGTGATTTTGCTTTAGTTTGTAGTTGAGAGCAGCTCGCTAGTTACAAACATTTAAATCAAAGTGGCCCAGAATAAACTTGATCCATTTTTAAAAAATGTAAATCTTCTTCTTCCGGGTGATTTATAATCGTTTGTAGTTGTTTGTAGTGATTTTGCTTTCATTTGTAGTTGAGAGCAGCTCTCTAGTTGCAATCATTTAAATACAAAATGGCCCAGAATAAACTTGATCCATTTTAAAATTTTTAAATATGCTTCTTCCGGGTGATTTAGAATCATTTGTAGTTGTTTGTAGTGATTTTGCTTTCGTTTGTAGTAAGAGCAGCTCGCTAGTTACAAATATTTTTAAAAAATAGCCAAGAACAAACTGTCAACTTTAAAGTTTTTTAGATCTACTTCTTCCGGGTGATTTAGAATCGTTTGTAGTTGTTTGTAGTGATTTTGCTTTAGTTTGTAGTTGAGAGCAGCTCGCTAGTTACAAACATTTAAATCAAAGTGGCCCAGAATAAACTTGATCCATTTTTAAAAAATGTAAATCTTCTTCTTCCGGGTGATTTATAATCGTTTGTAGTTGTTTGTAGTGATTTTGATTTCATTTGTAGTTGAGAGCAGCTCTCTAGTTGCAAACATTTAAATAAAATGGCCCAGAATAAACTTGATTCATTTTAAAATTTTAAATATGCTTCTTCCGGGTGATTTAGAATCATTTGTAGTTGTTTGTAGTGATTTTGCTTTCGTTTGTAGTTAAGAGCAGCTCGCTAGTTACAAATATTTTTAAAAATGGCCAAGAACAAACTGTCAATTTTAAAGATTTTTAGATCTGCTTCTTCCGGGTGATTTAGAATCGTTTGTAGTTGTTTGTAGTGATTTTGATTTCATTTGTAGTAGAGAGCAGCTCGCTAGTTACAAACATTTAAATAAAAATGGCCCAGAATAAACTTGATCCATTCTTTTAAATATGTAAATCTTCTTCTTCCGGGTGATTTAGCATCGTTTGTAGTTGTTTGTAGTGATTTTGATTTCATTTGTAGTTGAGAGCAGCTCTCTAGTTGCAATCATTTAAATACAAAATGGCCCAGAATAAACTTGATCCATTTTTAAAAATTTTTAAATATGCTTCTTCCGGGTGATTTAGAATCATTTGTAGTTGTTTGTAGTGATTTTGCTTTCGTTTGTAGTAAGAGCAGCTCGCTAGTTACAAATATTTTTAAAAAATGGCCAAGAACAAACTGTCAACTTTAAAGTTTTTTAGATCTACTTCTTCCGGGTGATTTAGAATCGTTTGTAGTGATTTTGCTTTAGTTTGTAGTTGAGAGCAGCTCGCTAGTTACAAACATTTAAATCAAAGTGGCCCAGAATAAACTTGATCCATTTTTTAAAAATGTAAATCTTCTTCTTCCGGGTAATTTATAATCGTTTGTAGTTGTTTGTAGTGATTTTGCTTTCATTTGTAGTTGAGAGCAGCTCTCTAGTTGCAATCATTTAAATACAAAATGGCCCAGAATAAACTTGATCCATTTTTAAAATTTTTTAAATATGCTTCTTCCGGGTGATTTAGAATCATTTGTAGTTGTTTGTAGTGATTTTGCTTTCGTTTGTAGTAAGAGCAGCTCGCTAGTTACAAATATTTTTAAAAAATAGCCAAGAACAAACTGTCAACTTTAAAGTTTTTTAGATCTACTTCTTCCGGGTGATTTAGAATCGTTTGTAGTTGTTTGTAGTGATTTTGCTTTAGTTTGTAGTTGAGAGCAGCTCGCTAGTTACAAACATTTAAATCAAAGTGGCCCAGAATAAACTTGATCCATTTTTAAAAAATGTAAATCTTCTTCTTCCGGGTGATTTATAATCGTTTGTAGTTGTTTGTAGTGATTTTGATTTCATTTGTAGTTGAGAGCAGCTCTCTAGTTGCAAACATTTAAATAAAAATGGCCCAGAATAAACTTGATTCATTTTTAAAAATTTTTAAATATGCTTCTTCCGGGTGATTTAGAATCATTTGTAGTTGTTTGTAGTGATTTTGCTTTCGTTTGTAGTTAAGAGCAGCTCGCTAGTTACAAATATTTTTTAAAAATGGCCAAGAACAAACTGTCAATTTTAAAGATTTTTAGATCTGCTTCTTCCGGGTGATTTAGAATCGTTTGTAGTTGTTTGTAGTGATTTTGATTTCATTTGTAGTAGAGAGCAGCTCGCTAGTTACAAACATTTAAATAAAAATGGCCCAGAATAAACTTGATCCATTCTTTTAAATATGTAAATCTTCTTCTTCCGGGTGATTTAGCATCGTTTGTAGTTGTTTGTAGTGATTTTGATTTCATTTGTAGTTGAGAGCAGCTCTCTAGTTGCAATCATTTAAATACAAAATGGCCCAGAATAAACTTGATCCATTTTTAAAATTTTTAAATATGCTTCTTCCGGGTGATTTAGAATCATTTGTAGTTGTTTGTAGTGATTTTGCTTTCGTTTGTAGTAAGAGCAGCTCGCTAGTTACAAATATTTTTAAAAAATGGCCAAGAACAAACTGTCAACTTTAAAGTTTTTTAGATCTACTTCTTCCGGGTGATTTAGAATCGTTTGTAGTGATTTTGCTTTAGTTTGTAGTTGAGAGCAGCTCGCTAGTTACAAACATTTAAATCAAAGTGGCCCAGAATAAACTTGATCCATTTTTTAAAAATGTAAATCTTCTTCTTCCGGGTAATTTATAATCGTTTGTAGTTGTTTGTAGTGATTTTGCTTTCATTTGTAGTTGAGAGCAGCTCTCTAGTTGCAATCATTTAAATACAAAATGGCCCAGAATAAACTTGATCCATTTTAAAATTTTTAAATATGCTTCTTCCGGGTGATTTAGAATCATTTGTAGTTGTTTGTAGTGATTTTGCTTTCGTTTGTAGTAAGAGCAGCTCGCTAGTTACAAATATTTTTAAAAAATAGCCAAGAACAAACTGTCAACTTTAAAGTTTTTTAGATCTACTTCTTCCGGGTGATTTAGAATCGTTTGTAGTTGTTTGTAGTGATTTTGCTTTAGTTTGTAGTTGAGAGCAGCTCGCTAGTTACAAACATTTAAATCAAAGTGGCCCAGAATAAACTTGATCCATTTTTTAAAAATGTAAATCTTCTTCTTCCGGGTGATTTATAATCGTTTGTAGTTGTTTGTAGTGATTTTGCTTTCATTTGTAGTTGAGAGCAGCTCTCTAGTTGCAATCATTTAAATACAAAATGGCCCAGAATAAACTTGATCCATTTTTAAAATTTTTTAAATATGCTTCTTCCGGGTGATTTAGAATCATTTGTAGTTGTTTGTAGTGATTTTGCTTTAGTTTGTAGTTGAGAGCAGCTCGCTAGTTACAAACATTTAAATCAAAGTGGCCCAGAATAAACTTGATCCATTTTTAAAAAATGTAAATCTTCTTCCGGGTGATTTATAATCGTTTGTAGTTGTTTGTAGTGATTTTGCTTTCATTTGTAGGTGAGAGCAGCTGTCTAGTTGCAATCATTTAAATACAAAATGGCCCAGAATAAACTTGATCCATTTTTAAAATTTTTTAAATATGCTTCTTCCGGGTGATTTAGAATCATTTGTAGTTGTTTGTAGTGATTTTGCTTTCGTTTGTAGTAAGAGCAGCTCGCTAGTTACAAATATTTTTAAAAAATGGCCAAGAACAAACTGTCAACTTTAAAGTTTTTTAGATCTACTTCTTCCGGGTGATTTAGAATCGTTTGTAGTTGTTTGTAGTGATTTTGCTTTAGTTTGTAGTTGAGAGCAGCTCGCTAGTTACAAACATTTAAATCAAAGTGGCCCAGAATAAACTTGATCCATTTTTAAAAAATGTAAATCTTCTTCTTCCGGGTGATTTATAATCGTTTGTAGTTGTTTGTAGTGATTTTGCTTTCATTTGTAGTTGAGAGCAGCTCTCTAGTTGCAATCATTTAAATACAAAATGGCCCAGAATAAACTTGATCCATTTTTAAAATTTTTTAAATATGCTTCTTCCGGGTGATTTAGAATCATTTGTAGTTGTTTGTAGTGATTTTGCTTTCGTTTGTAGTAAGAGCAGCTCGCTAGTTACAAATATTTTTAAAAAATAGCCAAGAACAAACTGTCAACTTTAAAGTTTTTTAGATCTACTTCTTCCGGGTGATTTAGAATCGTTTGTAGTTGTTTGTAGTGATTTTGCTTTAGTTTGTAGTTGAGAGCAGCTCGCTAGTTACAAACATTTAAATCAAAGTGGCCCAGAATAAACTTGATCCATTTTTAAAAAATGTAAATCTTCTTCTTCCGGGTGATTTATAATCGTTTGTAGTTGTTTGTAGTGATTTTGCTTTCATTTGTAGGTGAGAGCAGCTGTCTAGTTGCAATCATTTAAATACAAAATGGCCCAGAATAAACTTGATCCATTTTTAAAATTTTTTAAATATGCTTCTTCCGGGTGATTTAGAATCATTTGTAGTTGTTTGTAGTGATTTTGCTTTCGTTTGTAGTAAGAGCAGCTCGCTAGTTACAAATATTTTTAAAAAATGGCCAAGAACAAACTGTCAACTTTAAAGTTTTTTAGATCTACTTCTTCCGGGTGATTTAGAATCGTTTGTAGTTGTTTGTAGTGATTTTGCTTTAGTTTGTAGTTGAGAGCAGCTCGCTAGTTACAAACATTTAAATCAAAGTGGCCCAGAATAAACTTGATCCATTTTTAAAAAATGTAAATCTTCTTCTTCCGGGTGATTTATAATCGTTTGTAGTTGTTTGTAGTGATTTTGCTTTCATTTGTAGTTGAGAGCAGCTCTCTAGTTGCAATCATTTAAATACAAAATGGCCCAGAATAAACTTGATCCATTTTTAAAATTTTTTAAATATGCTTCTTCCGGGTGATTTAGAATCATTTGTAGTTGTTTGTAGTGATTTTGCTTTCGTTTGTAGTAAGAGCAGCTCGCTAGTTACAAATATTTTTAAAAAATAGCCAAGAACAAACTGTCAACTTTAAAGTTTTTTAGATCTACTTCTTCCGGGTGATTTAGGATCGTTTGTAGTTGTTTGTAGTGATTTTGCTTTCATTTGTAGTTGAGAGCAGCTCGCTAGTTACAAACATTTAAATCAAAGTGGCCCAGAATAAACTTGATCCATTTTTAAAAAATGTAAATCTTCTTCTTCCGGGTGATTTATAATCGTTTGTAGTTGTTTGTAATGATTTTGCTTTCATTTGTAGTTGAGAGCAGCTCTCTAGTTGCAATCATTTAAATAAAAAATGGCCCAGAATAAACTTGATCCATTTTTAAAAATTTTTAAATCTGCTTCTTCCGGGTGATTTAGAATCATTTGTAGTTGTTTGTTTTGTAGTGATTTTGCTTTCGTTTGTAGTTAAGAGCAGCTCGCTGGTTACAAATATTTTTAAAAAATGGCCAAGAGCAAACTGTCAATTTTAAAGATTTTTAGATCTGCTTCTTCCGGGTGATTTAGAATCGTTTGTAGTTGTTTGTAGTGATTTTGCTTTCATTTGTAGTTGAGAGCAGCTCGCTAGTTACAAACATTTAAATCAAAGTGACCCAGAATAAACTTGATCCATTTTTAAAAAATGTAAATCTTCTTCCGGGTGATTAAGAATCGTTTGTAGTTGTTTGTAGTGATTTTGCTTTCATTTGTAGTTGAGAGCAGCTCTCTAGTTGCAATCATTTAAATAAAAAATGGCCCAGAATAAACTTGATCCATTTTTAAAAATTTTTAAATATGCTTCTTCCGGGTGATTTAGAATCATTTGTAGTTGTTTGTAGTGATTTTGCTTTCGTTTGTAGTTAAGAGCAGCTCGCTAGTTACAAATATTTTTAAAAAATGGCCAAGAACAAACTGTCAATTTTAAAGATTTTTAGATGTGCTTCTTCCGGATGATTTAGAATCATTTGTAGTTGTTTGTAGTGATTTTGCTTTTGTTTGTAGTTGAGAGCAGCTCGCTAGTTACAAACCATTTAAATCAAAGTGGCCCAGAATAAACTTGATCCATTTTTTAAAAATGTAAATTTTCTTTTTCCGGGTGATTTAGAATCGTTTATAGTTGTTTGTAGTGATTTTGCTTTTGTTTGTAGTTGAGAGCAGCTCGCTAGTTACAAACCATTTAAATCAAAGTGGCCCAGAATAAACTTGATCCATTTTTTAAAAATGTAAATATTCTTCTTCCGGTTGATTTAGAATCGTTTATAGTTGTTTGTAGTGATTTTGCTTTCGTTTGTAGTTAAGAGCAGCTCGCTAGTTACAAATATTTTTAAAAAATGGCCAAGAACAAACTGTCAATTTTAAAGATTTTTAAATCTGGTTTTTCCGGGTGATTTAAAATCGTTTGTAGTGATTTTATTTTTGTTTGTAGTTCTCGTTCAATTTAAAAAAATAACCAAGGACAAACTTTGTCAGTTCTAAAGATTTTTTAAAATCTGCTTCTTCTGGGTGATTTCGAATCATTTGTGGTGATTTTGCATTTGTTTGTAGTTGAGAACAGCTTGCTAGTTACAAACGTTTAAATAAAAATAAAGATTTTTTAAATCTGTTTCTTCCAGGTGATTTAGAATTGCTGTAGTTGTTTGTAGTGGTTTGGCTTTCGTTTGTAGTTAGAAACACTTAGAATACAGATTTTAAAAATTAGCTTCTTCTTGGTGATTTACAATCGTTTGTAGTTATTTCTAATGATTTTGCTTTCGTTTGTAGTTGTCATTCGATTTAAAAAAAAATGACCGAGGACAAACTTTCTCAGTTCTAAAGATTTTTTAAATCTGCTCCTCTCGGGTGATTTAAAATCGTGTGTAGTTGTTTGTAGTGATTTTGCTTTCGTTTGTAGTTGAGCCGTTCAACATTTACAAACATTTAAAAAAATGGCCAAGAACCAAACCTTGTCAGTTCTAATTTTTTTTTAATCTGCTTCTTCCAGGTGATTTAGAATCGTTTGTAGTGATTTTGCTTTCGTTAGTAGTTGAGCAGTTTGCTAGTTACAAACATTGTAAAAAAGGCCAAAGAATAAACTGTCAATTTGAAAGATTTTTTAAATCTGCTTCTTTTGGGTGATTTAGAGTCGTTTGTAGTTGTTTGTAGCAATTTTGCTTTTGTTTGTAGTTGAGCAGTTCGCTAGTTAAAAAATGGCAAAGAACAAACTTTATCAATTTTTAAGATTTTTAAATATGCTTCTTTCGGGTGATATAGAATTGTAGTTGTTTCTAGCGACTGCTTTCGTTTGTAGTGAAGCCGTTCAATAGTTACATACATTTAGAAAAAAAATGACGAAGGTCAGACTTTGTCAATTTTAAAGATGTTTTAAATTTGCTTCTTCCATGTGATTTAGAATTGTTTGTAGTTGTGTCGAGTGATTTTCCTTTCGTTTGTAGTTGAGCCGTTCCATAGTTACAAACATTTAAAAAAAAATGGACAAGAACAAACTCAATTTTAAAGATTTTTAAATCTGCCTTTTCCGGGTGATTTTGAATCGTTTGTAGTGATTTTGCTTTCGTTTGTAGTAGAGAGAGCAGCTCGCTAGTTACAAACATTGAAATAAAAATGGCCCAAAATAAACTTGGTCAATGTTAAAGATTTTTTAAATATGCTTCTTCCGGGTGATTTAAAATCGTTTGTAGTTGTTTGTAATGGTTTTGCTTTATTTGTATTTTAGTTGTTCAATAGTTACAAACATGTTAAAAACTGGCCAAGAACAAACTTTGTCAATTTTAAAGATTTTTTTAAATCTGCTTCTTTCGGGTGATTTAGAATTGTTTCTAGTGATTTTACTTTCGTTTGTAGTTGTCGTTCGATTTAAAAAAAAGATCAACAACAAAGAAACAAGATTTATATCCAACAAAAATGTGTGGATTAGTGGTTAATATGGTTCGGAGCTTGGGTGATACATTGAGGAATAAGATTGTCTGTTAGGTCTGATTTGAATGAGCATCATAGTGATAGAGATTTCTGATTTGTAAATCTTTTGCAATAAGGAGTTTCAAGGTATCTCCAAGATAAAGGTAACCCCAAGATAATTCCCAAAGGTAATCCCGAAATCAAGATAAAATCCCAAGATATTTCTCAAAGGTAATCCTGAGATAAAGGGTAAAATCTCATTATTATTCCCAAAGGTTATCCTAAGATAAAGGTAAATACCAAGATAATTCTCAAAAATAATCTCGAGATGAAGGTAAAATCCCTAATTCCTAAAGGTAACATCGAGATAATGGTATAATTCTACGTTAATTTCCAAAGTAATCTAGATCAAGGCAAAATTCCAAATTCTCAAAGGTAATCTCAAGATAAAAGGTAAAATCTCAATATAATTCCTAAAGGCAATCCCAAGATAAGGGTAAAAATCCAAAGATAATTCCCAAAAGTAATTCAAAGATAAAATCCCAAGAAAATTTTCAAAGATAACTGCAGGGCAAAAGTAAAATTCTAAGCTAAAGACATCGAGAAATTTAAAACTTAATTCATAGAATTGTTCCATAGATCCGATAAAAGGGATTTTCTTGTGCCCAAAATGCAGGTTCAAGAAATGATTCCTGTTCTGTCGAACACACAAGAGACCGCCTACTGTGGGTACAGGATCGTCGTTCCAAGTATGAAATTGATAAAATATGCTATTGGTAAACAAATTGACAACGAGAACACTGCCGCCTCAAAGGCAAGGACAGTGGCAATGCTTGGCTGAAAATTAGGTCTGCAAACACGGCCCAGTCTACGTAAAATTTCAGATTCGACTGTATAGAGTGTTACATTTACGCGCATTACAATTTAGGCGCGGCTCTAACGCTGTTATACTATACCGACCACGTTTTTACCGGATGATGCAGTCGCTATGAGTCGATTTCATCCACATTCTAGGTATAATTCAAATTACTTACGTGATATGTTATTACACTACTCTGGTGATAGTTTATATGGTCGGTAAAACAGTTAACAAAGTATTACACTTTAGATGGTGAAACATTTATATGGTGATAGATAGTTCCTAAAAGCCGGTAATACAGTTACCAAAGTTCATAAGATGCATCGCGCAAGCGCAATGAATAAGGCAAGTGACGCCTCTAGCGGAGGAAAGCGCAAACCTTTTACAGATTTGGGGCGCGGCCATCCACCATGACGTCACCAATACAAATTACATTGCGCCATAACCGGAAATATAAAAAGTTAAATAACAATTAACAAAAGTTCATATTCGTGAACAATTTAAACACGGTATTACTCACCCCGGAAATCCGAACTCGGCGGGGTTGAACCAAAGTTGGCCTCTATCAGGGCTCCATGTCGGAGGGATTAAAGATGTTGATTCCTCCGGATCTGCCAGCGGAGCATGTACCTCAGGGTCGTCTAGGGTCCAGTAGCCGAAGGTTGCTGATTGCCTACCTATGTAGGGGTCGGAATGAGGAACAAGGTAGAGGTCGACAACAAAAGATAATTAACAAAGGAAATTTACATAGGTAAAAGCTACGATACGATACCTCGAGGTGACCACTTCACTCAAGAACCCAGGCAAAACAGCCACGATTTAGAGCGTCACGGAAACACTTCTCCCCACTCTTTGTCTAGTATTGCTCTACCCTCTAGGGATAAGCACACTGCGCAAATGCACTACTCTGACGTACGGAAGTACCGCCTAGTCCATTTAAAATTCCCGCGCACCGCGTATTTGAATTTATGCCGCGAAACTTCCATACATAAAAACTTAACCTAAAAACACTGTTTAAGTGCAATGGCACGTAACAATGTATATCTCGGAATGTCATCTCAGGGTCCACCACGAGGGATGTTTTTGTGATTACGCCGTGTTGAACATCAAATTATCATCCGTTGCCTGAACTTCGTATTGCATCTTGTAGGGGTTTGAAGGGAAAGAAGCAGAGGAACGATAAAGAGAGGTAGATGGAAACTACATAGCTTCTTTTATTTTAGAAACTACCCCGCACTTAGATATTTGTTGCTTCGTCCATGTCAAGTTGATTAATTCCCGCTTCCGCGACACGCGCACTTCCGCATCTCTTCTGCGCAGACTCGACCGTCAGCAACCGTCATTTCAAAAATACGCGGCAATTAATTTACAAAGTAACTCTAAACCTAAAACATGTTACATGACTCAGTTTAGCATGTAATAAGGGAAAGGCACTAAATGAAGTAGGTTGGAATCGGTCGCATGCCACAATAGCTTCTGAGATGAAGAGCTAAGTAAAAGGACTTGCATTGAACAAAAGATGTTAGACGAGGTGGATAAAAAAGCATTACTCAAAACGGAATCGATAACCCGAAGTGGTAGAACACCACTCTTTTGTGAAAGGCGGGGTTGTCTGAGAAAAAGGTGGAAAAGGAGGTTGGATGTGCAAAAGTAAAGTTTTTGGACAAGCACCCTATGAGAAAGAAATATCCCCAAATAAAGGAAACGAGAAGTCTGAAGGACACCGTGCCCAGCAAAAGAAACAAAAATAAAATTACGCCTTAGTATTCTTAAAAGTAGATGTACTCAAAACCCATAGACATCAAAACCGATAAGAGAATGGTATATGTAGTAAATTCACACCACCATAATCACGAGAAGTACAGAAGAAGCGACAGCGTTTCACCCTTGTTAGACAAAAAGAGAATGTCATAAAATTTCTGCGTTACAAAAAGGGGGTGGGGAGGTGATGTTGGACAAAAAGAATGCAATGAAATTTCTAGGTTACAAATAAAGGAAAGGAAAGTGGAGCGGAATAGGTTAGTGAGTGTACCGATTCTAGATTAATCTACTGATTGAACGTTTCTGGAAAGGCCACATCCGTAATCCACATACATTTAAATCGGTGATTTTAAACCAAATTGAAATCACACGGCTTGTGTAAATCGCTTCCAAGCTTCGACTCAAACGCGGATTATGATTTCAGACGGCTTGAACCGTTCAAGTAGATGCTTCACTGAATCTGTCGATATAAACCGGGAAGCACCTCAGCATTTCGAGTGCCATATTCGTACCTAACTGCTGCATTTCAACACTGACATAACCTACAACAAAAATTAATTATAATTTCGTTACGAATCGGTATTGAAATATTCCCTTGCATTTTCGAACCTGTTCGATTGACACTACATTTGATTTTATGATTCTCCACTCTAAGCGAGTTTATATCT
The DNA here is from genome assembly GCA_036346225.1 of Platerodrilus igneus. Lineage (NCBI taxonomy): Eukaryota > Metazoa > Arthropoda > Insecta > Coleoptera > Lycidae > Platerodrilus > Platerodrilus igneus. Next base: position 2,862,510 of record JARFIW010000631.1, read on the forward strand.
AGATAATGTGAATTCTGCCATTCCAAGCTGTTCCAAGCAAGGTAAGAATCTTTCAATGAGCGTGACAACATGCACCAGACCTACATTGTACCTCTCATCCAAACGACGGCGTATTGTTGTGAAAAATGCTCGCCTAACATTTGGGATTCGAGCTCGGAACTTTGGTCATATGCAAGTCAGGGAGCCACTTTCGATTGACAACTGAAGCTGCTTGATTTCAAACAGGAATTAAAATCGCCGATATAAACGTAGTCGAAGAAATCTTAACTATCTCTTGTGCAGCATTTGTTATACTTTGGTTCTAAACTCTAAGGTATACTTATAAAGTCCCGGCGGGTAATGTATGAGAGCCATTACGACAGTTGGTAACACCATAAATATTTGCAAAATGTTGCGCAATAAGCGGTTACGTCATACCTATGATCAAATTATTATCACATGCAAAAAAGATGAAGGTACTCACGTAAACTGTAGGACTCCTCACAGCATGGCAGCTATTCTCGCGTCAGGCTCTTTGCGTTGGTTGAGCGTTCTGGGCGTGGGTCGTCCTTTTGCTCCCTTGTCGAAACCAAATTTAAATTTGTCTTTCTTCTTGTTGTAAAGATACGAAAGGAATACAGGTAGGAATAACGATATCAGGTAGAGATGAAAGGAAACCTACATATCTGAAAGAGAAGACAAGATAACGGCACAAAGATAACCACTTCTTGCACACCCTGCGTCTGCGCAATCTCGAGCGCCGACGCGACTATCAAAAGGGACGGAAATGCACGCACAAGTCTTTTAAATTATTGGCGCGAATTCACTTGCAAATTAGAAACGTTATTACAGTCCCGTCGACGCGGTACATGCGACACAAATGACAGTTGGTAACGATATTACCTAATGTGGAAATTAAAGCGCCAATTGTCAATGACATCACACAATATGAAAATTATTGCAACACGTTTTCCAATTAATTAAATTATATAAAAACCCCCCACGGGGTACTCACGTGAATAGGTAAAGCTTCCTTCAGAATTACTTTCTGATGGCGGCTAGTGCCTTCCTTTTTACATTTTAAAAGTTCATAGTTACCAAACCGCCAGCGCGGTTTATTAGACACCACCAGCAGTTGGTAGCGCTAATCTTATACAGATTTTGGCGCGCCCATCTGTCAATGACGTCACCAATACACAAGTTAAATTGCGCAATTACGCTATATATAAATTTAAGTAGGAAGCAATTATGACTAAAATGTACTCACATAAACAGGTCCAGATTTCCAAGAAGTGCCAAGCGTCCTTCAAGATAGCTGGACTAAATCTCAGGGCTCCATCCCGGAGTGTGTAAAGATGGTGCTCCCGCGTGAACTGCTAGCGGGGCATGGCCTCCAACTAAGTTCTCCGGGTCGTGCAGTACGGTTCGCCCTAGGCGGCTTTCAAATTTCTTCTACCTATGTAGGGAAAGACGGGAACATGGTATAAGGGCGACAAACAAAGATAATCAGGCAAGGATATCTACATAAATAAAGATAAGGCACGATACGATACCTAAAACGTCCACTGCACTCGAAGGTTCAGGCAAAAAAGCCACGTTACATAGACTCACGGAAACACTTCTCCCCCACTTTTTGTCCTTTTCCGCGTCGGCGCGAAATTATTCGTCCAACCCACTTTTGACGTGACGGAAATACGCGCACCGAGTCTTTTGAATTTATGGCGCGAAATTTCCGCACATCAAAATTAAACTAAAACAATGTTTAGTGCCACTTTGGCACGTAACATCCTTCAGGATTATTTCATTATGGCGGCGGCGTGCATCCGGATCACTTCATGATGGTTCTCGGGTCGTGGATCTCCTAAGCCAGGTTGCTTCCAAATTCGCTATCTTCTTCTTATATGTAGACAAATAAGGTAGGGAAGGTAGTTAAAGGCACGATAATTGGGATCACAGGAAACCTACATATCGGAAAAAAGACACGGTAAGATACGATACCACTCTCTTCGCGTTTCGAAAGCAAGTCCCAACGGGTCTTTCGGAAATCTCCCACCCTCTTTTGTCACGCGTCGGCGCGAAATTCGCGCAACGCACTTCTAAAGAGACGGAAATACGCGCAACAAGTCTTTTAAATTTATGGCGCGAAATTCCCGCATATTAAAACTATATGAATGTTTGCTGCCAAAATTTTCGGCACGTAACAACTTACAGAAATGTTTACGTGCCGATTTTCGGCATGTAACACAGTGAGATCCTAATTCTGTCACGCGCCGAAAAATCGGCACTAAACATTTTCAATTCAAGTTTTAATTTGTAAAGATTTCGCGCCAAGGATTTGAAAAGACGTGTTTGTATTTCCGTCACTTCAGACAGTGCGTTTGCGCGAAATTGCGCCGACGCGGTGTGCCAATAAGGGTGGTGGTGATTTCCGGGAGACGTGTCGAGACTGGTGATCGAGACGTGAACGAATGTAGTTATCTTTGTGTCTTATCGAGTCTCCTTTTTTTTGTTATGTAGATACATTGCCTTATCTCTGATTATCGTTCCTTATATCCAGTTTCCTGTGGCCCCTCTACAAATAGGAAGAAGACAAATTTGAATTTGGTTTCAACTGGGCCCAACGAATACCCACGCCCGAAAGATTAACGGAGCCCCGCTGCCGACATCATGGGGCGGCTCCGTGGCGTAGTGGTATGTGTGTGACTACTACGCCCAAGGTCCCGGGTTTGAATCCCGACACGGTCCGCTTGAAAAATGTTAGGCGAGCATTTTTCACAAAAATACACCCTCGTTCGGATGAGAGGTAAAATGGAGGTCCCGTGTGTGAGTGTTGTCACGCACGGTAAAGATCCCTACCTTGCTTGGAACAGCAAGGGTTCGGCAAAATTCCAAATTTTCCAGGTAAAAAAAACTCGCTTCCTGGCCAATGTAGTACCTTCGGGTGGAGCATTGGAAAATCAAATGTAATGCCGACATCATGGAGTGGTGCTGTGAGAAGCCCTGCAATTTATGTAAGTACTGTGTGGTTTTTTATGTGATAGAGTAATTTTACATAATTGCGTGACGTAATTCCTTATTGCGCATCATTTTGCAATTATTTAACATTGCTACCAACTGACTGTAGTGGTTCGCGTACCGTACCACTGGGGCTATAATAGTGGCGCCCAACGTGAGCGCCACTATTATAGTCCCGCCGGTAGGGTACGCGAGCCATTACAGTCAGTTGGTAGCAATGTTAAATAATAGCAAAATAATGCGCAATAAGGAATTACGTCACGTAATTATGTAAAATTACTACATCACATAAAAAAGAAAACGAGAACGGTATTTACGTAAACTGTAGGACGACTCCAGCGCTACTCCATGATGGCGGCAGCGGGGCTCCGTTGATCTTTCGGGCGTGGGTATTCGTTGGGCCTGGTTGAAACCAAATTCAAATTTGTCTTCTTCCTGTTTGTATAGGGGCTACAGGAAACTGGATATAAGGAACTATAATCAGAGATAAGGCAAGGAACCTACATAACAAAAAAAGACACGATAAGATACAAAGATAACTACATTCCTTGGGGTTTCGGTCACCCGTCACGACACGTCTCCCGGAAATCACCTCCCCGCCTTATTGGCACACCGCGTCGGCGCAATCTCGCGCAAACGCACTGTCTAAAGTGACGGAAATACACACGCGTCTTTTCAAATCCTTGGCGCGGAATCCTTACAAATTAAAACTTGAATTGAAAATGTTTAGTGCCGATTTTTCGGCACGTAACAATTCATGATTATAAACTTGAACAAATATGGGAAGTTGTGTAAATAGTGTCGATGTTTGCATTCGATATACACCAAATAAATATTCGTTAAACCGTTTTAATTCTGCAACTTTTGTAATACTTAAATATTTTTTACAGGTATCGAAGATCAACTATTGCAAAACTTCTTTTGCAAATCCAGTTTTTATTGGATCCGTCTATCCAATCGAAGTAAACAGCAGCACAATTTAAGAATTGTGTTAGACGAATTTGAGAATTTTATGAAGTATATTACATTTTAGTAAGTATCAGGAGGATAAGTTTTAACTCTTAGCTCTGTATGCGCATATTGAATATACCAATTAATCAAGCCGGTCATTTTGTTAAATATCGACCGTGATCCATATTTAATTTGTATTTGCAACCGTACTCATGACAAAACACTTCATCTTTACGTTTATTAATCGTAGCTGCTTATACATACGTCGTAGAAACTACATAAGATAATTTTGTAGACAATGTATTCGAAGCTCTGCATTATGCATGCATAGGCAGAACCTTACGCACGTGTTAGAGAACCGTTTTGGTGATCTAAACCTTATGTAAATTAGTTGAAAAGCAGGCAGTAAGCTTTAGAAAACTAAGTTAATTTAATACATGAATGATATTCCTAGACCCATAGCCGTACATTTTTAACTTTATAACGATAGTGCGCATGCTCAATGCAGCAACACGATGTACAATTAATATTATGTTGGTAGTAACGTTTGCAATTTGCTAATAGAATAGACAATTAACATCATATTGTTCCGATGCTGAAAGATACAATTTATACTTTTATGTTAATATGGAAATCCATATTTATGCAGTTGCTTCGCCAGAAGTCTCATCATAATTTCTAAACAGTTGAATTTATACATAACATCGTTATAAATATATACACTTTTAAAATTGTAAACAAGCATTTTGAGTGTCTCATGTTAGTTGTCTAGACGATATTCGACTTAGATGTCATTCGATCTTAACAAAATTTAAGCTTTCGCTGATTTAATTTGATTTGAGCATCGATTTTGCCTGGGAATTTGATTTAGAATTTGTCTGCGATATTAATTTGATGATTTCGCCCACTTAGGCTTGATATTTACCCTATCATTTTTGTTTTGAATGCGACTTCGAATATAATTTTGTACACGATTGTTCAATTTTGAGTTGTTTTATTAATTTTGACTTATATATCTAGACGGCATTAGCATTTTGGTTTAGACAATTCTTATAACTTTTACGTAACTTTTGAATTATACCGCATTGTCCAAAAAGATTTACCACTTACATGGGATTGAGTTTTATTTTAATGACAGATGTAAAAATAATATAATTTATCACGTTATCATTCATAGGGTGTAACAATATTTCACAGATTTTTAACAAGAATAACGATCAAGGAAATTGTTTACCTTTATTAATATAAATATTTAAAGTAAGGCTCGATACATTCCTGTATTACGGAATTTGTCCCTCTCAACGTACGTCAAGCCTCCCGTGTGTTTCATTGGTCTTTTTTCTAAAAAATGTGTAGTGAAGTTAAGTTGTTGAGCTACAACGCCAAAACATCGAACAGGAAAGGAAATGGTAACAGGTAACTTCACTGCATTTAACCTGCACTAACTGGTCACGTGTTTGTTCGGTAAAAAAGCTGCTACGGTTATGTAAAACCTGCTGTACTATATTGTCGTTCTCGTCGACTGAGGCAATAAAGCACATTACTTCAAAGCATGTGAAAACGTCTGCGGAAGAATATGTATCATTGTCATTCGCCTAATAGTGCATGGGATTCAACGCCCGCGTTCTTATGTTTCATGACCTACTTAAACTACTTGAATATGATGGATTGTAAATCCCCTATGTTTCATTATTAAAATAATGCTTGTAACACCTGTACTTTTTGGTTCTCAATGCACATGCAATCTTTTCACCATACTTGGCCTCAAATCTGGTAACCATGCTGGTCAAGCCAAAAATTCAGCGTTTACCAAATGTTTTATCTAGGTATTGTCGAACCGTTAAGAATAATGCAGTGGTCTGCCATCTTGCTGAAAGTAACCTAATGTTATGATACGGAAATACGAAATTCTGCAACATATCTAGGCGAGAATCTCCAGTCTGATTACTGAAAAAATATGAATCAAGTATTCCAAACTTCGGAGTGTCACACCAGAAGATCGAGCGTTTTCTTAGTTCGTGAGGAATGTCTTACTCCAAATGATGCTATTATGCTTATTTGTGTAACCTGATGTTATGATACAGAGGGGAAAATTGTCTACAACAAAATTCTTATACATTTCAAGGTAATAATTTCCGGGTACGGTCTGATGACTAAAAAAAATGGACTAAGTACTTTCGAAATGCCTTTCAGAGAGGATCCAGTATTTTCTTAGTTCTTGTGGGAATATTCTACTTCAAATGACGCAATTCTGCTTATTCATGTTAGATGACATGAAACATGGTTTTATCCGACATTTTGCAGCTCGTACACCAGCAATATTATCAGCATCAGAAAGGGATTGATTTGAATATGAGAGTTTCCTTTCCAGATCGAACTGGAGAATTCTTAAGACATCTGTGCGATTCCGGTTTTCAATTCTAATCTCAAGTGACTTTTCTGAGCTTATAATAATTGTTTTGAACATTTAGGATGTTTCTGTTTGAATACTTCTGGGAAGTCCACTTTTCTGGTCTTCTAATCATTGTGTGCTTGATGCTCTTCTGTTTGAATATTTCTGGAAAGTTCACTTTCCTGGGCTACTAATCATTGTGTACTGCACATTCAGATGCCATCGTGTTCAAATACTTCTGGGAAGTCCACTTTCCAGGGCTCCTAATCGTTTTGTCCTGTACATTCATGATGCCATCTGTTCAAATACTTCTGGTAAGTTCACTTTCCAGGACTCCTAATCGTTTTGTCCTGCACATCCACATTGCCCTCTTGTTTGAATACCTCTGGTAAGTCCGTTCATTTACATTTCCAATGCTCCACCCGAAGGTACTACATTGGCCAGGAGGCGAGTTTTTTGTTGCCTGGAAATTTAGAATTTTGTCGAACCTTTGCCGTTCCAGGCAAGGTAGGGATCTTTAACGTGCGTGACTAAACTCACACACGGCACCTCCATTTAACCTCTCATCCGAACGAGGGCGTAATTTTTGTGAAAAATGCTCACCTGCCATTTTTCAAGCAGTTGGCCGTGTCGGGATTTGAACACAGGACCTTGGGATCCGTAGTCTTACGCTTACTACATTGATCCACGGTGACGCCTCTGGTAAGTCCACTTTCCTGGGCTCGTAATCATTGTCTTCTGCACATTCATGATATCTTCTGTTTGAATATTTCTTGAAAGTCCACTTTCCTGGGCTCCTAATCATTGTGTCCTTGATGCTATCTTTTGTTTGAATACTTCTGGGAAGTCCACTTTCCTGGGCTCCTAATCATTGTATCCTGCACATTTGTGATGCTGTCTTCTGTTTGAATACTTTGGAACATCTACTTTTCTATACTTTAAATATTTATGTTATCCTCTATTTGAATACTTCTAGGAGATTTACTTTCCTGGGATCCTAATCATTGTGCCTTGAACATTTATAACGTTATCTTCTGTTTGAATACTTCAGGGTCTTTCACTTTCCTGAGCATCTAACCATTGAGTCATGGAAATTTATGTGATCTTCTGTTCGGATACTTCTGGGAAATTCAATTTCCTGGACTCCTAATCATTGTGTCCTGCACATTCATGATGCTATCTTCTGTTCAAATACTTCTGGGAAGTCCATTTTTCCAGGTTCCTAATCGTGTCCCACACATTTATGGTGCTATAGTTTTTGGTTTGAATAATTCTGGGAAGTCCACTTTCCTGAGCTCTTAATCATTTTGTCCTGTACAATCATGATGTTATCTTCTATTTGAATACTTTTGGGAAGTCTACTTTCCTGGGCTCCTAATTATCATGACCTGCACATTCATGATGCTATCTTCTGTTTGTATACTTCTGGGAAGTCCACTTTCCTGGGCTCCTAAACATGTCATGCGCATTCATGATACTGTAATTTTCTGTTCGAATAATTCTGGGAAGTATACTTTCCTGAACTCCTAATCATTTTGTCCTATACATTCATGATGCTTTCTTCTATTTGAATACTTTTGTGAAGTTTACTATCCTGAGCTCATAATCATAGTGTCCTGCACATTCATGATGTCATCTTGTTTGAATACATCCGAGAAGTCTATCTTCCTGGGCACCTAATCATTGTGACCTGCACATTCATGATGATATCTTCTGTTTGAATACTTCTGGGAAGTCCTCTTTCCTGGGCTCCTAAACATGTCATGCGCATTCATGATACTGTAATTTTCTGTTCGAATAATTCTGGAAAGTACACTTTCCTGAGCTCATAATCATTTTATCCTGTACATTCACGATGCTTTCTTCTATTTGAATACTTTTATGAAGTTTACTATCGTGAGCTCATAATCATAGTGTCCTGCACATTTATGATGTCATCTTGTTTGAATACATCCGAGAAGTCGATCTTCCTGGGAACCTAATCATTGTGACCTGCACATTCATGATCCTATCTTCTGTTCGAATACTTCTTGTAACTCCACTTTCCTGGGCTTCTAAATCATTGTGTCCTGCACATCCATGATGCCCTCTTGTTCGAATACTTCTGGTAAGTCTACTTTCCTGGGCTCCTAATCGTGTCCTGCACATTCATGATGCTATAATTTTTGTTCGAATAATTCTGGGAAGTCCACTTTCCTGAGCTCCTAATCATTTTGTCCTGTACATTCATGATGCTATCTTCTATTTGAATACTTTTGGGAAGTCTACTTTCCTGTGCCCCTAGTCATTGTGTCCTGCACATTCATGATACCATCTTGTTCGAATGCTTCTGGGAAGTTTACCTTTCTGCACTCCTAATTACTGAGACCTGTACATTCATGATGCTATCTTCTGTTCGAATACTTCTGGGAAGTCCACTCTCCAGGGCTTTTAAATCATCGTGTCCTGCAAATCCATGATGCCCTTTTGTTCAAATACTTCTGGTAAGTCCACTTTTCTGGGCTCCTAATCGGGTTCTGCACATTCGTGATGCTATAATTTTCTGTTTGAATAATTCTGGGAAGTCCACTTTCCTGAGCTTTTAATCATTTTGTCCTGTACATTCAGGATGCCATCTTGTTCTAAAACTTCTGGGAAGTCCATACATGTGATTTTCCAATGCTCCATCTGAAGGTACTACATTGGCCAGAAAGCGAGTTTTTTTTTTACCTGTAAAATTTGGAACTTTGCCAAACCCTTGCTGTTCCAAGCAAGGTAGAGATCTTTAACGTGTGTGACAACACTCACACACGGGACCTCCATTTTACCTTTCATTTGAACGAGGGTGTATTTTTGTGAAAAATGCTCGCCTAACATTTTTCACGCGGACCGTGTCGGAACTCGAACCCGGAACCTTGGGCGTAGTAGTCACACTCATACCACTACGCCACGGAGCTGTTTTTCTTGGTAGTTCACCTTCCTGGGCTCCTAATCATTGTGATCTGTACATTCATAATGCTATCTTCTGTTCAAATACTTCTGGGAAGTCCACTTTCCTGGGCTTCTAAATCATTGTGTACTGCACTTTTATGATGCCCTCTTGTTGGAATACTTCTGGGAAATCCACTTTCCTGGGCTTCTAAATCGTTGTCCTGCACATTCATGATGCCCTCTTGTTTGAATACTTCTGGGAAGTCCATTTTCCTGGGCTCCTAAACGTATCCTGCACATTCATGATGCTATAATTTTCTGTCCGAATAATTCTGGGAAGTCCACTTTCCTGGGCTCCTAATCATTGTGTCTTGCATATTCATGATACTATCTTCTGTTTGAATACTTCTGGGAAGTCCACTTTCCTGGGCTCCTAATAATTGTGTCCTGTACATTCATCATACCATTTGTTCAAATACTTCTGGTAAGTCCACTTTCCTGGTCTCCTAATCATTGTGTCCTGCACATGTATGATACTATCTTTTGTTTGAATACTTCTGAGTTCACTTTCCTCAGCTCCTAATCATTGTGTCCTGCACAATCATAATGCTATCTTCTGTTCAAATACTTCTGGAAGTCCACTTTCCTGGGCTCCTAATAATTGTGTCCTGTACATTCATCATACCATTTGTTCAAATACTTCTGGTAAGTCCACTTTCCTGGGCTCCTAATCATTGTGTCCTGCACATGTATGATACTATCTTTTGTTTGAATACTTCTGAGTTCACTTTCCTCAGCTTCTAATCATTGTGTCCTGCATATTCAAATGCCATCTTGTTCGAATACTTCTCGAAGTCCACTTTCCTAGGCTCCTAATCATTGTGTCCTGTGCAATCATGATGCTATCTTCTGTTCGAATACTTTTCGGAAGTCCACTTTCCTGAGCTCCTAATCGTTGTGTCCTGCACATTCAGATGCCATCTTGTTTGAATACTTCTGGGAAGTCCAATTTCCTGGGCTCCTAATTATTGTGCCCTACACATTCATGTTTCCATCTTCTGTTCAAATACTTCTGTGAAGTCCACTTTCCCGAGCTTGTAATTGTATCTTGCACATTCATGATACTATAATTTTCGATTTGAATAATTCTGGGAAGCCTACTTCCATGGACTCCTAATCATTGTGCCTTGAACATTTATGCTGTTATCTTCTATTTGAATACTTCTGGAACGTTTATTTTTGTGGGCTCTTGAACATTTACTGTTACCTTTCGTTCGAATACTTTTGGGACCTCCACTTCCCTGGGCTAATCATTGTGCCTTGATATCTTCTGTTCGAATACTTTTTAGGGGCTCCTGATCATTGTGTCCTGAGCATTTATGACGTTATCTTCTGTTCGGGTATGTCGATTGACTATATTTAGTTGACAACCTGGTAATTTAACCTCCAATTTTTATTTTTGATTTCAGGTATGAAATTCTATTGACTTAGATATTTAAAGTTTACGATTTTGCATTTTTATGTATCGATTTTAAAATGTTTGTGACATTGTTCTGAATTTATACTTTGATCTAGGTTTGGACTTGGTTATCGACTTTCAAATTGAATTGTAGGATGTGGCTGTTCAGGAACCAAAACTTGGCCTTGCAATTCTAGATTTTTCTTCTGTACACGATTTTAAACTTGTGTATGACTTTGAACCAGTTTGTCGTCCTAGTCTTTACGATTTGGACGACTCTTTCAACTGAATTTGGGATTTTGGGCTTTGATTTCATCTCAATTTGACCCTGAACAGAATCTTATTTTTCTAACGTAGAATTTTCAATTTGAAGTCGAATTTGACTGTATTTTTGATTTCCATATGACCGTAGACTATCTTTACGTTTGTCTTTTACTTTGGTTACAATCGTAAGCTTAATTTTTTGATTTTTGTCCTGAATTTGGACTTTCTGACGTCTTATTTTGGCCATAGTTTGAATTTTGTGATCACCATCGTAATTTCGAATTTGGCTGTACTCGTCATTTGATTTGGACTAGAACTTTCTTTCATTTTTGTCTGGTTTTAAATTTGTTTGCGATTCCCGACTGGCTTATTTTTCTAGTTGCCTTTGTTTACAATTCTAGACCAGATAATTCAATTTTTGTTGTTGGGACTTTTCAGTAGTGGCCATCTCAGACCTCGAATCTAATAAGAAGTTTCGCCCAAATTTAAATTCGAATCTTTGATTGAATTTTAACTCTAAAGGCACCCCACATATTGTGAATAAAAAGACTAGAATTGCTGCGTTACGTGGTTTTAGACGAAACCGTGTATTTATTTAAGATAAAATTGAGATCGAATCTTAAATTATGTGTGGAATTATTATCTTAAACCGTTTGTTACACAAATGAAATGAAAAGCGAAAAGTTTATTTCTATACTTTGTTGAACTAAATCGTTTCTACCGAGCAGTCGACATTCAACTCAAGTGTATAGCATTATGCATGAAAAACATAAATAGCGAAAAAGGTTCTCTACGCAAAATTTATTTCTGGTCTTCTGTAACTGAGATGGTCGGCAATTCAATGGAATCGTAAAAATTATGCACGTGAAACAGCACAAAGCGAAGAGCATACAAAATCATAAAGCATCCTAAAAATAACGAAATTAAATATGATTTTGGTATGAAATCAGCCGATTAATTTAGGATCACTCAGTGGCTGCTTATTGTAAAACAAGCTGCAAGGAAGCGTGTCCTAGAAAAGCCACATCGAATTAAGCTCGAAATTGTATAAAAGGCTCTTTCTAAAAATACAAAATTGCAGTTATCGTCTACGTCGTTAACGTCCAAAAGCGTATCGATTTCTTTGAATCGAATTTAGTCCACTTACAAACACTGTAAATGAGCCATAACGACCCTCACATGCTGCATGTATTTTATTAGTTAAGCTTTGTATTCTTGCTTTAATGCCTTGTTTTGTCATGGTGCAGGTGTAGTTTTAATTACTAGAATTCACTAAGGTTTTACGTCGTAGTTTACTATTCACAAGTGTGGCCATTTGGGCACGGTACCAGCTTCATTAACGTCGTGTAATAATATTTTATAGCTTTCCTTTTTAAAATGCTTTTTTATGTCTCTATAAAATGAATTATTCTTTCTTATTGTTTGTTAGTAGTAGTTGGTCGTTTTAACGTGCTATAAAATTATGAATGGCTATTGATTTGTAAACTTATTTAAAATCTTAGTTTAACAATTGGTGATTATTTTGTTTGCGTAGGTCGACGTAATAAATTTAAAGGAACAAATTGTTGCCCCAAATCCACCATAGGACATTTCTGTTCCTAGAAGTGTGATCTGTATAGAACTCAACTAGGAGTGACTTATTCTTTTGTCTGTGCGAATAAGAAATGCAAGAAGACTAAAGATGAATCCCGACAGACCACCATCACCTACCGGTAAGTTTTTTAAAAGTTTTGTTTTAAATTTGTATGCAATTGTACGATTATCTGCAGAGTTTACCAACACTATTCGACAAATATCTGCAATGCCCAATTTAAAATTTATCATTAGTTCATAGTGCGTGCCGCGTCGTACATTGTCTATTGCTTTTTAATTCTTTTCTTACTGATCGCCATAACAAAATTGGCATAGCGATTGGGATAAATTTTGAACTACTTAGTCTTAATAACGCTTATTTTGGTATTCAAATACTGTTCGAATACAACTGCAGGGTTATGAAGCCTATAAATTGATTTTTAAATTTTATTGGCCATTGCAAAACGAAAGTATGGTGTAGATATGGTGTAGATATGTTTGTTGTTTTTGTTTATCCTATTATCTAGCCAATGTTCCTATTTAATTAACTAGTATCTAACGTTTTTGATAATTGTTGTGATGTAATTAAATTAAACCTCTGGTATGACCGACCATCTCATGCCTTTCGCGTTTGCATTTATAACTATGTTGGAGTTAGTCTATTTAATAATAAGCGCCTTTTTAACCATGCGCAATCACATCATAAGTTCATTTCAGCGATTCATGTCGTCTTGTCAAGCTACTTGTAGTTGTACCCTTTTGCAAATAATCGGAAGTCTGCTAGCCTTTGTAAAAGGCTGAAAACTGTTAATGAATGTATGTGGGCGCGTGTGATCGTGCCTTGTTGAATATTACTAACATTTTATGTCCGTGAGGGGAGAAGCATTGGCAGTCAAAGTGCAGGTCATCTTCCTGTGTTCCCTCTATTCAACTAGAGCTAGGTAGTATTGGCCTAGCCGACCTCAGTGCCTACTAGAAAAGACTAGCTGGTCTACACTAACGTTTCTTCAGTTGCCATGTGTGGTATGTCTGGGTAACAGTTGACATCCCGTCAATTTCAGTGCTGGTGATCTGGGTATTTTATTTATTTATTTATTTATTTATTTGTCCCAACGTTTCAGTAGTCTGCTACCTGAAATTTAAGCAGACCTGGCTTCCCCACAGAAAGTAACCATCATGTGCTATGTGTGTATGTGTGAGGGATGGTTGTGTGTATGTGTGTTGTGTGTGATGTTGGTCCGTGTTACGTTCCCCCTCTAGGACCAGGACCATCGGCAGCCGGATATCCCAGTCGTCAAGAAAGAACGCACAACGGACATTGCCTTGTCAGTCCGGACCGGCGGCTCCGTGGCGTAGTGGTATGTGTGTGACTACTACGCCCAAGGTCCCGGGTTCAAATCCCGACACGGTCCGCTTGAAAAATGTTAGGCGAGCATTTTTCACAAAAATACACCCTCGTTCGGATGAGAGGTAAAATGGAGGTCCCGTGTGTGAGTGTTGTCACGCACGTTAAAGATCCCTACCTTGCTTGGAACAGCAAGGGTTCGGCAAAATTCCAAATTTTCCAGGTAAAAAAAACTCGCTTCCTGGCCAATGTAGTACTTTCGGGTGGAGCATTGGAAAATCAAATGTAATGTCAGTCCGGACCATCGGCAGCCGGAAATCCAGATGTTGAAAGGCAATGGAAGTGTGTGTTTAGGTGTGTGTGTGTTTGTGTGCGTGTGAGAGAGAGAGAGAGTTGTGTGTATGTGTGTTGTGCGTGATGTTGATATCCGTGTTACGTTCCCCCTTTAGGACCAGGACCATCGGAAGCCGGATATCGCAATCTTCAAAGAGGAACGCTCGACGGATGTTGTCTTATCAGTCTGAACCACCGGCAGCCGGAAATCCAGATGTTGAAAAGGCAATGTAAATGTGTGAAAAGTGTTTTATGTTTGCACAGTACATAAGAGGTGTTTTGTGTGTTTGTGTGTGTGTTTGTGTGTGTGTGTGTGTGTGTGTGTGTGTGTGTGTGTGTGTGTGTGTGTGAAGTGTGTTTGAAATGTTAATTTGTGTTTATGTTTGCCCAGGTTACTAAAAGATTGGATTGAATTAGTATAATTTTGTACATGCTTGAACTTATACTGTTACATAAATAAAAATTAGGTTCTTTCAGAGGAAAGGATTTGTTTGCTGTATTGTTTGCCTCGGGTATGTGAAAGTTCTTAAAATTTAGCGTTTGTTAAAAAGAAGAGAAATTCCCTATTCTACTACTTAAAATTAACTTATACTACTACTGTGGGTTATTATATTAGGGGGTTGGATCGTTTCAAAGTCGGGTTAATGGTTTGATCTTGTTGCTTCTGGTCGTCAAGAGCAGAGCTCTTGGAATTCCAGGAGATCGGTCTCCGGGGCAGAGCCTCGGTCCAAGGAGAGGTGGTACTTTTATGCCTCTGTCCGGGTAGTTTTGTTTGTGTCTTTTATCCGTCAAGATAACGTTGGTGGATGAGTGCCGTGGTTTTTTGTGTGAGTGCATTTAAGTGTGGAAAGAGGTTTTCATTCCAAGTCATCTGGTGTAGGGTCTTGTTTAATAATGTTTGTCTATGTGCGTAGAGGTACGGTTGTAAGTCATTACACTCGAATACTGTATGTTCCGGTGTTCATATTTCTCCGCACGTGCATATGTTGTTGTCAACTAAGTTCATGCGTTCTCTGTATGTTGGATAGGGTCCGTGGCCAGTAAGGTAATGAATAAATTCCCGACTGGGCACCAGGTATTTGGCTTTTAGGCGGTCTTTAATATTTGGGATCATTGCGTATACCCTTCTACCGGTTGTGCTTTGATCCCATCTTGTCTGCCATTCTGCAAGTATGTAGTTCTTTATTTCCGTCTTTGTCGTGGGCAGTTGGTTTGTGTTTAAGATGCGTTGTAGTTGTTGGTTGTCATTGTGTGTAAGATTGTATATTGCAGCTCGCTGTTTCACTACTAGGTCCAAGGGCATAGTTCCCACTAGTACATGAAGTGCATCATATGCGGTAGTCCCATAAGCCCCCGTCAGTCGCAGTAAAACACTTCTTTGTGTACTGTTAATTTTTTGTCTAGGTTTGATTGTGTTAAGGCTATGTCCCCACGTGCTCGCGGCGTATGATACCATAGCACCGAGCACACTGTTGAGATATAGCCTTACGCAATTAAGTGGTATCTTATAAGTCCTTTCGGCTAGCGTTGCAATGTTCTGCATTGCAGAAGTTGCACTTGCACAGACGGTGTTTATATGTCCGTGCGGGGAGGAGCATTGGCAGTCAAAGTGCAGGTCATCTTCCTGTGTTCCCTCAATTCAACTTTATCTGGGTAGTATTGGCCTAGCCGACCTCAGTGCCTACCAGAAAAGACTAGCTGGTCTACACTAACGTTTCTTCAGTTGCCATGTGTGGTATGTCTGGGTAACAGTTGACATCCCGTCAATTTCAGTGCTGGTGATCTGGGTACTTGTACGTTACCCGTCCTTGTCGAGATGTGCCATACGCAGTTGGAAGTTTGGGGTTTTTGTCTGCCATGCTCTTTCCCCAATCGCCCAGGTTGAGTACGGCACTGTTTGCATTAGATGTCATTTTTCCATTCTTTTATGCGAATGACCTATTTATTGGTATTCTTTCGATTAAAAGAAAAATTAGGTAAATGCTGTAGTTTTATTTCAAATCTTCCCGCTTTAACACCATCTTCCCAGTGTGAATTTGGGTTACATTATAACAACACACCATAGGTATCGTCGAGAAACTGCCACTACATGTTAGATCATGGAGCCCCGTGTACCGCTTGCAGTGAGCGTTTAGGTCAGCCTTCAGGTCGGTTACACTACAGTGTTAAGGATAATTTGTTTATTACCATAGTAAAACCTAATGATCGGCAATTACATTGTTATCTATTTATTACTTTTTGAAAATTGAATTAAGTGTGCATACCAGATTCGGAAATACCGTTTATTATTTGTGTGATGTTACTAGCTACTGTGAACTGTTTAAAGTATTCGCTACCCTTGTTTCCAACCCTATTAAATTTTGCGGCTAGTTATAAGAGTAGGTTTGTTTCCCTTAGAAGAGGCAATTAGCTCAGAGTTAATGACCGTAGCTAAGGAGAAATGAGCGTCGCAGAGTAGTAGTTTATGAGGTGCTTTTGTATAATTCACCTTAACCATATTTACAGATCATGTGCAAATTGCAATCGATTTGAATTAAAAGATTGTTATAATTATGTAATTTATTTAACTCGCTGCAATTATTGGTGGTGTATCAGTACGTTTATTTATTGCCCAACTACTTTTTCATTCTCAACAGTGTTTTGGAAAAATGAATTTGTGCAACAATTAAACCAGAAGTGCTTTTACAATGAAGCAATCACCACCGTAACCTAACATCAGTAGGTAAAAACTCTACCCTACTAATAAATAGGCGGAACAATTACAACAGTAGCTTAACATTGAGATAAAATATAATCATCTTATTCATAGGTCCGTTAGGAATATAATAACGTTAATGCATCAGTATAATAGTAGACTATATCTAAATGTAGTAAGTATTCCTGCTTCAAATAGTATATAGATGCAACAATTAGAACAATAAACTTCATAGCTGAAAATGATAATCGTTTTTGTTCATACAGCTTAAAAAATAATTAATTTAAAGTTCTAAAACTTCTAAATATTTAATGTGTGTTGGTAAAATTTAGCGATTTGTTGTGTGTTCGAATATGATTTTTGTCATTGTTTCCACTTTCCAGAGAGATTGCCTTAAATATTTCAGCATATTTGGTCACCACATTCTGTGAGAAAATAAACCCCAAAGCTGAGAAAAGTTAGTGTCCAATATTTAATCTTTATGCTGTTTAAATATAAGTGAAGATTCCCATGTAAAATAAAACGCTTTAAGGACATATAGTGTTCAGATACTATTTAAGAACAAAGCCCAACTTTAAAATTCTTGAAAATCAAGCTTTCATTGATTAATCCGTGTGTAAATAATGATTTTCTAGAAAAATACCTTTAAAACAAGTGTTGCATTTATAAATATCGTAAATTACTTTAAGAATCGTAAATAACTTTGATGTCAAACTATTCTTCTATAGAATATCATTTAATAAACATGATACACTGTTTGAAAGACGAATAGTTCAGCCGGCGGAAATATAAAAAAACGTACTTTGGCAAAACATTCTCTTATCGGTCAATGAACGTTACTTATTCAAAACGTTAAAACACAATTGCGAATTTTAATGCAAAGTAGTTGTATTTCAAAGAAGTCAATTTCGGGTTGATTCTAGAATAAATTATATTTATGTTAACAAAATGAAAATACCGCATGTATCTGCTTAAACAAACCGCTGTTCGAGAATCTTCTCAAAACTATAACATCAAATTAACAAGCTAATTATCTTGCATGAATGAACAGCCCAATTCGCGCCAAAAAGACCGTAAAGCCAGATAACGAGTTTTAAGGCTTTATATTACAGAAGTTTGTAACTAAATATTCATTCCTGCCTCGTGAGGGTATCAAATTAACAATAAAATAATAGGGCATGACCCCTAAACCTAAAGTACCCAAACGTTTCGGAACATTGCCTCGCAAACTTGCTACAGTCGGTGAGAGGGTGAGGTTTATTAAGCTACAACACACTAAGATATAAATTTAGATTGTTTTATTAACTGTACAACTAATTAAACCTTAACCTAATGACATATGAGTTTAAAATATATACAATATTTGCCGTTATATACAATAGGGCGCCACCGTAAGGGAGGGGAAGGCTTACGGACCTTATCAAGGTATTATCACTCGTTGCACTTTGTTCTAGAGAATGGGAAAAGATTGTCACAAATACGTACGCAGCAAATTTTAACACTGCACTACCGTGGAGCTTTATAGTCCCCGACTAGCTAAACACTATATGACTAAGCAAAATTACCGTCTAAATTCCTTAGGACTAGTCTACTTTTTAAGGATATAAGAAACAATTTCGGGCTCAAACACCCAAATACAATAATTAATTATATATACAGTATTCTAATAAAGTTACCTACTGTGACCCACGCTCTCAGTTAACAAGGGTGTCTCCAACTAACGGAACATGAAACGACCTTTTCACCGGTCAACTATTACTGTAACGGAACTCGTTCAAGTACAACAAAGATTATCACTACGGAGGTCCTTTATTACTATACCCGACCTGAAAATTGCGTAATCAGGTAGGTTTCGTTGCTAAGCTATTGCGTGAGCCACCAGGTTACCGTCGAAAGAACAATGAAGCGGTGTACCCTGCTGAAGCCTCCCTGTCTGCCTAAATAAGTACACAGGGAATAAAATTTCAACGCGTTTAACTTAAGCCCAAGCTCAGAGCTTTAATCTGAACGTCGGTATTTTTACAGAACGTCGGCACAATTTAGTGAAACAATTACGGATACATCATTCATAACACAACTCTTGAGTTCATGATTTAAAAGAATACCATGCACTCTGTTTTAGTAACTGGGAAAGTAGTTACTCAGAATAAAATAAAAAACACACATCACTTTACTTTCAGAAGTACAGAAATAAACAACCTGTCTGTCGGAAGTATCGAAATAAAAAAGCTCTTTCCATCCCACGCTGAACTCCTTATATACCTTTAAGTTAATTGAAAAATACCCAGTCCAGTTTAGCTCTCATAATCGAAAAGGTTAAGCCTGTCATAAATCTTAAAAGGTAATTAAAACTAACAATTGCTTTAGGATAACCAAAATCTCACTCACAAGAAAACTCCGAAACTATAATTTTAGTTCAGTACCCAAACTAATTGAAAATTATTTAGACAACTCGGGCTGCTTTATACATAGCTAGGGTCTTAGCTACTTGGTTGACATCTATTAGTAGATACTACTAATCTGACACGTTAAGCGCCTTCCAAGTAAAGCTTCGTACCTTGGGAATGTTAATTAAATCTTTGGATTATATTTTCCAAGAACCCTACTCTGACTACTTGGGAACGGAGCTTTTGAAGCCGTTTAAAATCGCAGACATTTATGCTACAAAACCGTTATCCTAATAATTGGGACGCTAAAATTAAACTAGAAAATAAACCAATTTAAAAAATAATAGAGAGTTATTTTTACATAACCGACTGTACTAAAACAGTAAGTTACAAGTTTGTAGAAGAAAGATAACTGTTGATTGTATTCACCGGTAAAGAGTGTAAAAGTTTTACGGTCGCTATAAATTTTAAAACTGACCGCTCATTAGAGATAACAAAACACGAAATTGCGGTAGTCTTACATCGCGCGGATGTGTCATACTTCTAGAATGTAATCGAAAAATTGATATATTTAACATTTTATCATGGAAGGATGGAATTTAACGAGCGGACATTCGACAAGATTCAGCATTTGATTTGACAGTCGAGTACTCCGATATTAGATAGTTGATAGATAATTACTGAATGGAGGGATACAATGTGTAATTCATTATTTCAATATAAATAATCTTGGTGCAAGGTCACACGCTACTTCAATCTGTAAAAAGTACTTTCCAAAACTGATACGAGATATTTTAACGTATGCAGATTAATTAAAAAATGGAAATCTAAAGATTTGCAGTTAATTTTGGAGGCGATCTGTTAAATAGCCAGGTGATCATAAAGATAAGAATATCAGCAGGTATAACTTTGTTTTGAACCTTAGAGGACATTTGTATATTATTAAGTAGATTGAGCTGGGATGTTATTATTTTGCGTATAAAAATTATTTGTAAATGGATAATTTGATTTTAGCCATTTTGAGGTCAGAGCTCAAAGCCTTTTGACCCTTACAAAAATTTCTGTTTAACATTGTTGAGCAACTACATTGACACAGGGTAATAATACAAGAATATTTAAATTATTCAGACGTTTTAAAGAAACTTTTGCGACTTACATATAAAATATTTTGGGGTTTTTTAATAAAATACTGTTTCTTTCTAAACCGAAGCTGTAAATTGCATTTATAAGCGTTTTTGTGTGTTAAGGAGATTACTTAGATGTGTGTAAAAGAAACATGTTTTTGAATATATATAGAGAATTGTTCATAAATGTTTCTTGAGATATCGTTTCATTTTATTTTTACAAAATCCACAGGATATTTGTCGCTGAACTAGCAAAAGAGGAAAACGGGCATGTCAAGACAAGAATTCATATTTTCTATTAAGAAAGCATCCCTTATATTGGTCAGGATGGCTGTACCCCGAATAGTTACAGCATAATTTGTAACGCCTGTCAGGATGTGACAGGTCGAATTTTTGACGTATGTCAAAGTTAGAGCTGTATGTCAATTATTAACAATTATGGTAGCATTTTTTGTCAGTCCTATCTTACATTATCAAACTTTTATAATTGTTAATAGTTGGCATACAGCCGTGATTTTGACATAAGTTAAAGACTAGATACTGTCAGATGTGATTGACAAAAGTGGCAAACACAATTGTTAATAATTGGCTTATAATTATGATTAATTGAAATGTCAAAAACTTGTCACTGCCGGATATGATTGATAAAATTGTCAAACATAATTGTTAATAGTTAGCTTACAGCTGTGATTTTGGTATGTCAAAAAGTTGACCATCAGATATATTTAATAAAAATGTCAAACGTATTGTTAATAGTTGGTTTTCTGCCGTGATTTTGACATGTCAGAATTTGACAGTGTCAGATATGATTGACTAAAATGCCATACGTAATTGCTAATAGTTGACTTACAGCTATGATTTTCACATAAGTCAAAACTTACGACCATTAGACATGTTTGATAAAAATGTCAAACTTAATTGTTAGTAGTTGACTTACAACTGTGATTTTGACATGTCGAAACTTGACACCATCAAATATTATGGATAAAAACGCCAAACATAATTGTTATTAGTTGGCTTACAGACATGATTTTGACATGTCAAAATCCTGACACTGTTAGATACGATTGATAAAAATGGCATACGTAATTGTTAATAGTTGGCTTTCTGCCATGATTTTGACATGTCAAAAACTTGACACTGTTAAATATGATGTGATACAATTGTCAAACATCATGCTTAATAGTTTGCTTACAACAGTCATTTTGACATATGTCAAAAACTTGACACAGTCAAAAATGATTGACAAAAATGCCAAATGTAATGGCTAATAGTTGGTTTACTGCTGTGATTTTGACATAAGTTAAAAGACTGACACTGTCACATGTGATCGACAAATATGCATTTCGTAATTGTTAATAGTTGGCTTACAGCCACGATTAATTGAAATGTCAAAAACTCGACACTATCAGGTATGATTGATTAAATTGTCAAACGTAATTGTTAATAGTTGGCTTACAGGCATGATTTTGAAATATCAAAATCTTGACACAGTTAGATACGATTGATAAAAATGCCAAACGTAATTGTTAATAGTTGGATTTCTACCGTGATTTTGACATGTCATAAACTTGACACTGTTAAATATGATTTGATACAATTGTCAAACATGCTTAATAGTTTGCTTACAACAGTGATTTTGACATACGTCAAAAACTTGACACAGTCAAGAATGATTGACAAAAATGCCAAACGTAATTGCTAATAGTTGGTTTACAGCTGTGATTTTGACATAAGTTAAAAGACTGACACTGTCACATGTGATCGACAAATGTGCTATACGTAATTGTTAATAGTTGGCTTACAGCCATGATTAATTGAAATGTCAAAAATTGACACTGCTAGGTATTGATAAAATTGTCAAACGTAATTGTTAATAGTTGACTTACAGCCATGATTTTGACATTTCAAAACTTGTGTCCATTAGATATTTTTGATAAAAAATGCCAAACTTAATTGTTCATAGTAAAAAGTTTAACACCGTCGAATATGATTGATAAAAATGACATACGTATTTGTTAATAGTTAGCTTAACGCCTTGAGTTTGACATAAATCAAAAACTTCATGCTGTCAGATATGACTGATAAAAATACTAAACATAATTGTTAATAGTTCGCTTACAGCTGTTTTTGACATAAGTCAAAGCTTGACACTGTCAGATATAATGGATACAAATGCCAAACATAATTGTTAATAGTTGGCTTACAGATGTGATCTTGAAATGTCAAACACTTGACACCATTAGAAATGATTGACAACAGTGCCAAACGTAATTGCTAATACTTAGCTTACGGCTGTGATTTTGGCATGTCAAAAACTTGACACTGTTAAATATGGATACAATTGTCAAACATTAATAGTTTGCTTACAACAGTGATTTTGACATATGTCAAAAACTTAACACCGTCATATATGATTGACAAAAATGTCAAACGTAATTGCTAATAGTTGGTTTACAGCTGTGATTTTGACATAAGTTAAAGACTGACACTGTCAAATATGCCTTGCGTAATTGTTAATAGTTGACTTACTGCCACGATTAATTGAAATGTCAAAAACTCGACGCTGTCAGGTATGATTGATAAAATTGTCAAACGTAATTGGTGACCATTAGATATGCTTGATAAAAGTGCCAAACTTAATTGTTAATAGTCAAAACTTTAACACCGTTCATTGTGATTGACAAAAGTGACAAACATATTTGTTAATCGTTGGCTGACAGCCGTGAGTGTGACATAAATCAAAAACTTGACACTGTCAGATATGACTGATAAAAATACCAAACATAATTGTTAATAGTTGGCCTACAGTCTTGATTTTGACAACTCAAAACTTGTCAGATATGATTGACAAAAATACCAAACGTAATTGTTAATAATTGACCTAGAGATGTGATTTTGAAATAAGTCAAAAACTTGACACAGTCAGAAATGATTGATAAAAATACCAAACGTAATTACTAATAGTTACCTTACAGATGTGATTTTGACATAAGTCAAAAACTTGACGGTCAGATATGTTTGATAAAAATGCCAAACATAATTGTTAATAGTTGACTTTCTACCGTGATTTTGACATGTCAAAAACTTGACACTGTTAAATATGATTGATACAATTGCCAAAGATTATACTTAATAGTTTGTTTACAACACTGATTTTGACATATGTCAAAAACCGTCAGATATGATTGACAAAAAAGCCAAACGTAATTGTTAATAGTAGGTTTACAGCTGTGATTTTGACATAAGTTATAGACTCTGACATATGTGATCGGCAAATATGCCTTGCGTAATTGTTACTAGTTGGCTTACAGCCACGATTACTTGAAATGTCAAAAGCTTGACACTGTCAAGTATGATTGATAAAATTGTCATACGTAATTGTTAATAGTTGACTTACAGCCATGATTTTGACATTTCAAAACTTGTGACCATTAGATATGTTTGATAAAAATGACAAACTTAATTGTTAATAGTCAAAATTTTAACACCGTCCAATATGATCGATAAAAATGACATACGTATTTGTTAATAGTTGGCTTACAGCCGTGAGTTTGACATAAATCCAAAACTTGACATTGTCAGATATGACTGATAAAAATACCTAACATAACTGTTAATAGTTGACTTACAGTCTTGATTTTGACAACTCCAAACTTGTCAGATATGATTAACAAAAATACCAAACGTAATTGTTAATAGTTGGCTTACAACTGTGATTTTGACATAAGGTAAAAGACTGACACTGTCACATGTAATCGACAAATGTGTCATACATACAGCCACGATTAATTAAAATGTCAAAAACTTGACACCGCCAGGTATGATCGATAAAATTGTAAGAAGTACTGCAGAAGTAATGGAATATACTAAAAAGTAGATTGAAGAATCCGGCAAACTGGTACTGTAGTCTTGTGATGTGGTGTTAATGTTAATTTTTAAAAACGTTAGAGAAATTGAAACGAAACTATCAATTGAACTCGCCTGTAAACTAGTTCTTTGCTCTTGTGGTGCTGTGCTAACTTTCGAAAATCTTAAAAGAAAATTAATAGAGCTAAAACTATCAATGAAAACCACCTGAGTCAACAGAACTATTACAAAAGTAATAGTAAGTTAAAAAAATTCGGTACACTAGTACTTTACTATTGCATGACTAAAATATACTAAAGAGTAATTTGAACAATCCAGTAAACTAGTACTTTATCCTTGTGGTGCAGTGCTGATGCTAACTGTCGAAAACGTTAAAAGAAAATTAGTAGGGCTGAAACTATTGATGAAACTCTGCACCAGAACTATTGCGGAATATACCAAAAAGTAGATTGAAAATCTAGCAAACTGCCATTTTACTGTTGTGGTGTGGTGCTAATGTTGAGTGCCGAAGGTGTTAAAAAATAGAAAAGGCCAGAACTATCGATGAAACTTATCCGAGTCTTCATAACTATTGCACGACTAACGAAATATTCCAAAAAGTAGGTTGAAAAATTCAATAAACTGGTACTTCACTCACGTGGTGCGGTGCTGATGTTAAATTTGAGAAATGTTAAAAGCAGAGAAAATCCGAAACCTTTGATGGAGCCTATGAGTCACTAGAACTATTAAGCTTCAAAAATGTTACAAAACTAAAGAAAAGATGGAGCTATCGATAAAAACACCTGAGTCGCCAGAACTATTGCAGAACTAATGGAATATGCCAAAAAGTAAATTGGCAGCAAACTGGGACTTTACTTCTGTGGTGCCGTGCTGATATTAACTTGTGATAATATTAATAAAATAGAAAAAGGTAGGAACTATCGATGAAACCCATCTGAGTCATCAGAACTATTGTAGAATAAATGGAATATACCAAAAACTTGGTTGAAAGATTTAGCAAGTTGGTACCCTTTTGGTGCAGTGCTGATGTTTAATTTGAAAGTGTTAAAAATAGAGAAACATTTTGAACCATTGGTGAAACCTATCCATCATCAGAAGTATTAGGTTTCAAAAATGTTAAAAAAAAGGCAGAGAAAGCACAGAACTATCGATGAAAACACCTGAGTTGCCAGAATTACGGCACAACTAATGGAATATACCAAAAAGTAGATTGATATCAAACTGGTACTTTACTTTTGTGGTGCGGTGCTGATGTTCTAATGTTAAATTTCGAAGATGTTAAAAATGGAGAAAGGCCGGAACTATCGATAAAACCTATGACTCATTATGTTTCAAAAATGTTTAAATAATAGAGAAATGACAGAACTATCGATGAAACCCACTGGAGTCGTATGAACTATTTCAGAAGGGATGGAATATCTACAAGTCGGTTGAAGATTTGGGCAAACTGGGACTACACTCGGGTGGTGCGGTGTTGATGTTAAATTTGGAAAATGTTGTATAAAATAAAAACAGGCACAACTATCGATGAAAAGAGTCATCAGAACTGTTGTACAACTAATGGAATACACCAAGAAATTGATTGAAAAATTCAGTAAACTGGTACTTTGTTCTTGTGGTGGGTGTAGTGCTGATGTTAAGTTTCGAGAATATTAAAAAAAAATAGAAGAAATAGGGCAGAACTATCGATGAAACCGCTTGAGTCGCAAGAGCTATTGCAAAACTAAGAAAAAGATCGAAAACTTGTTTGAAAAATGCGACAAACTGGGACTTTTAATTCTTGTTAAATTTCGAAAATGTTAAAATAGAGGAGGCTCAAAACTATCGAAGAAACCCGCCTGAGTTATCAGAACTATTGCAGAACTAATGCAATATAACAAAAATATGTTGAAAAATCTGGCAAACTGGTACTTACTTGTAGTGTGGTGCTGATTTTGAGTTTCAGAAATGTCATTAAATTAGAAGAAATAGGGCAGAACTATCAATGAGTCGCAAGAGCTATTGAAGAACTAATGAAAAATGTCGAAAAGTTGATTGAAAAATGCGACAAACTGGGACTTTAACTCTTGTGGTCTGGTACTGATGTTAAAATTGAGGAGGCTCAGAACTATCGAAGAAACCCGCCTGAGTTATCAGAACTATTGCAGAACTAATGCAATATAACAAAAATATGTTGAAAAATCTGGCAAACTGGTACTTACTTGTAGTGTGGTGCTGATATTGAGTTTCAAAAATGTCAACAAAATAGAAAAAATAGGGTAGAACTATCAATGAGTCGCAAGAGCTATAGAAGAACTAATCAGAAATGTCGAAAAGTTGATTGAAAAATGCGACAAACTGGGACTTTAACTCTTGCGGTCTGGTACTGATGTTAAATTTCGAAAATGTTAAAATAGAGGAGGCTCGAAACTATCGAAGAAACCCGCCTGAGTTATCAGAACTATTGCAGAAATAATGCAATATAACAAAAATAGGTTGAAAAATCTGGCAAACTGGTACTTTATTGTAGTGTGGTGCTGATTTTGAGTTTCAGAAATGTCAATAAAATAGAAGAAATCGGGCAGAACTATCGATGAGTCGCAAGAGCTATTGAATAACTAATGAAAAATGTCGAAAAGTTGGTTGAAAATGCGACAAACTGGGACTTTAACTCTTGTGGTCTGGTACTGATGTTAAATTTCGAAAATGTTAAAATAGAGGAGGCTCGAAACTATCGAAGAAACCCGCCTGAGTTATCAGAACTATTGCAGAAATAATGCAATATAACAAAAATAGGTTGAAAAATCTGGCAAACTGGTACTTTATTGTAGTGTGGTGCTGATTTTGAGTTTCAGAAATGTCAATAAAATAGAAGAAATCGGGCAGAACTATCGATGAGTCGCAAGAGCTATTGAATAACTAATGAAAAATGTCGAAAAGTTGGTTGAAAAATGCGACAAACTGGGACTTTAACTCTTGTGGTCTGGTACTGATGTTAAATTTCGAAAATGTTAAAATAGAGGAGGCTCGAAACTATCGAAGAAACCCGCCTGAGTTATCAGAACTATCGCAGAACTAATGCAATATAACAAGAATAGGTTGAAAAATCTGACAAACTGGTACTTACTTGTAGTATAGTGCTGATTTTGTGTTTCGAAATGTCAATAAAATATAAGAAATAGGGCAGAACTATCGATGAGTCGCAAGAGCTATTGAAGAACTAATGAAAATGTCGAAAAGTTGGTTGAAAAATGCGACAAACTGGGACTTTAACTCTTGTGGCCTGGTACTGATGTTAAATTTTGAAAATGTTAAAATAGAGGAGGCTCGAAACTATCGAAGAAACCCGCCTGAGTTATCAGAACTATTGCAGAAATAATGCAATATAACAAAAATAGGTTGAAAAATCTGGCAAACTGGTACTTTATTGTAGTGTGGTGCTGATTTTGAGTTTCAGAAATGTCAATAAAATAGAAGAAATCGGGCAGAACTATCGATGAGTCGCAAGAGCTATTGAATAACTAATGAAAATGTCGAAAAGTTGGTTGAAAAATGCGACAAACTGGGACTTTAACTCTTGTGGTCTGGTACTGATGTTAAATTTCGAAAATGTTAAAATAGAGGAGGCTCGAAACTATCGAAGAAACCCGCCTGAGTTATCAGAACTATCGCAGAACTAATGCAATATAACAAGAATAGGTTGAAAAATCTGACAAACTGGTACTTACTTGTAGTATAGTGCTGATTTTGTGTTTCGGAAATGTCAATAAAATATAAGAAATAGGGCAGAACTATCGATGAGTCGCAAGAGCTATTGAAGAACTAATGAAAATGTCGAAAAGTTGGTTGAAAAATGCGACAAACTGGGACTTTAACTCTTGTGGTCTGGTACTGATGTTAAATTTTGAAAATGTTAAAATAGAGTAGGCTCGAAACTATCGAAGAAACACGCCTGAGTTATCAGAACTATTGCAGAACTAATGCAATATAACAAAAATAGGTTGAAAAATCTGGCAAACTGGTACTTTATTGTAGTGTGGTGCTGATTTTGAGTTTCAGAAATGTCAATAAAATAGAAGAAATCGGGCAGAACTATCGATGAGTCGCAAGAGCTATTGAATAACTAATGAAAAATGTCGAAAAGTTGGTTGAAAAATGCGACAAACTGGGACTTTAACTCTTGTGGTCTGGTACTGATGTTAAATTTCGAAAATGTTAAAATAGAGGAGGCTCGAAACTATCGAAGAAACCCGCCTGAGTTATCAGAACTATTGCAGAAATAATGCAATATAACAAAAATAGGTTGAAAAATCTGGCAAACTGGTACTTTATTGTAGTGTGGTGCTGATTTTGAGTTTCAGAAATGTCAATAAAATAGAAGAAATCGGGCAGAACTATCGATGAGTCGCAAGAGCTATTGAATAACTAATGAAAAATGTCGAAAAGTTGGTTGAAAAATGCGACAAACTGGGACTTTAACCCTTGTGGTCTGGTACTGATGTTAAATTTCGAAAATGTTAAAATAGAGGAGGCTCGAAACTATCGAAGAAACCCGCCTGAGTTATCAGAACTATCGCAGAACTAATGCAATATAACAAGAATAGGTTGAAAAATCTGACAAACTGGTACTTACTTGTAGTATAGTGCTGATTTTGTGTTTCGGAAATGTCAATAAAATATAAGAAATAGGGCAGAACTATCGATGAGTCGCAAGAGCTATTGAAGAACTAATGAAAAATGTCGAAAAGTTGGTTGAAAAATGCGACAAACTGGGACTTTAACTCTTGTGGCCTGGTACTGATGTTAAATTTTGAAAATGTTAAAATAGAGGAGGCTCGAAACTATCTAAGAAACCCGCCTGAGTTATCAGAACTATTGCAGAAATAATGCAATATAACAAAATAGGTTGAAAAATCTGGCAAACTGGTACTTTATTGTAGTGTGGTGCTGATTTTGAGTTTCAGAAATGTCAATAAAATAGAAGAAATCGGGCAGAACTATCGATGAGTCGCAAGAGCTATTGAATAACTAATGAAAAATGTCGAAAAGTTGGTTGAAAAATGCGACAAACTGGGACTTTAACTCTTGTGGTCTGGTACTGATGTTAAATTTCGAAAATGTTAAAATAGAGGAGGCTCGAAACTATCGAAGAAACCCGCCTGAGTTATCAGAACTATTGCAGAACTAATGCAATATAACAAAAATAGGTCGATAAATCTGACAAACTGGTACTTTATTGTAGTGTGGTGCTGATTTTGAGTTTCAGAAATGTCGATAAAATAGAAGAAATAGGGCAGAACTATCGATGAGTCGCAAGAGCTATTGAAGAACTAATGAAAAATGTCGAAAAGTTGTTGGAAAATGCGACAAACTGGGACTTTAACTCTTGTGGTCTGGTACTGATGTTAAATTTCGAAAATGTTAAAATAGAGGAGGCTCGAAACTATCGAAGAAACCCGCCTGAGTTATCAGAACTATCGCAGAACTAATGCAATATAACAAGAATAGGTTGAAAATCTGACAAACTGGTACTTACTTGTAGTATAGTGCTGATTTTGTGTTTCGGAAATGTCAATAAAATATAAGAAATAGGGCAGAACTATCGATGAGTCGCAAGAGCTATTGAAGAACTAATGAAAATGTCGAAAAGTTGGTTGAAAAATGCGACAAACTGGGACTTTAACTCTTGTGGCCTGGTACTGATGTTAAATTTTGAAAATGTTAAAATAGAGGAGGCTCGAAACTATCGAAGAAACCCGCCTGAGTTATCAGAACTATTGCAGAAATAATGCAATATAACAAAAATAGGTTGAAAAATCTGGCAAACTGGTACTTTATTGTAGTGTGGTGCTGATTTTGAGTTTCAGAAATGTCAATAAAATAGAAGAAATCGGGCAGAACTATCGATGAGTCGCAAGAGCTATTGAATAACTAATGAAAAATGTCGAAAAGTTGGTTGAAAAATGCGACAAACTGGGACTTTAACTCTTGTGGTCTGGTACTGATGTTAAATTTCGAAAATGTTAAAATAGAGGAGGCTCGAAACTATCGAAGAAACCCGCCTGAGTTATCAGAACTATTGCAGAAATAATGCAATATAACAAAAATAGGTTGAAAAATCTGGCAAACTGGTACTTTATTGTAGTGTGGTGCTGATTTTGAGTTTCAGAAATGTCAATAAAATAGAAGAAATCGGGCAGAACTATCGATGAGTCGCAAGAGCTATTGAATAACTAATGAAAATGTCGAAAAGTTGGTTGAAAAATGCGACAAACTGGGACTTTAACTCTTGTGGTCTGGTACTGATGTTAAATTTCGAAAATGTTAAAATAGAGGAGGCTCGAAACTATCGAAGAAACCCGCCTGAGTTATCAGAACTATCGCAGAACTAATGCAATATAACAAGAATAGGTTGAAAAATCTGACAAACTGGTACTTACTTGTAGTATAGTGCTGATTTTGTGTTTCGGAAATGTCAATAAAATATAAGAAATAGGGCAGAACTATCGATGAGTCGCAAGAGCTATTGAAGAACTAATGAAAAATGTCGAAAAGTTGGTTGAAAAATGCGACAAACTGGGACTTTAACTCTTGTGGCCTGGTACTGATGTTAAATTTTGAAAATGTTAAAATAGAGGAGGCTCGAAACTATCGAAGAAACCCGCCTGAGTTATCAGAACTATTGCAGAAATAATGCAATATAACAAAAATAGGTTGAAAAATCTGGCAAACTGGTACTTTATTGTAGTGTGGTGCTGATTTTGAGTTTCAGAAATGTCAATAAAATAGAAGAAATCGGGCAGAACTATCGATGAGTCGCAAGAGCTATTGAAGAACTAATGAAAAATGTCGAAAAGTTGTTGAAAAATGCGACAAACTGGGAGTTTAACTCTTGTGGTCTGGTACTGATGTTAAATTTCAAAAATGTTAAAATAGAGGAGGCTCAGAACTATCGATGAAACCGGTCTGAGTTATCAGAACTATTGCAGAATTAATGCAATATAACAAAAATAGGTTGAAAATCTGACAAACTGGTACTTGCTTGTAGTGTGATGCTGATATTCAGTTTCAGAAATGTCAATAAAATAGAAGAAATAGGGCAAAACTATCGATGAGTCGCAAGAGCGATTGAAGAACTAATGAAAAATGTCGAAAAGTTGGTTGAAAAATGTGGCAAACTGGGACTTTAACTCTTGTGGTCTGGTACTGGTGTTAATTTTCGAAAATGTTAAAATAGAGGAGGCTCGAAACTATCGAAGAAACCCGCCTGAGTTATCAGAACTATCGCAGAACTAATGCAATATAACAAGAATAGGTTGAAAAATCTGACAAACTGGTACTTACTTGTAGTATAGTGCTGATTTTGTGTTTCGGAAATGTCAATAAAATATAAGAAATAGGGCAGAACTATCGATGAGTCGCAAGAGCTATTGAAGAACTAATGAAAATGTCGAAAAGTTGGTTGAAAAATGTGGCAAACTGGGACTTTAACTCTTGTGGTCTGGTACTGGTGTTAATTTTCGAAAATGTTAAAATTGAGGAGGCTTAGAACTATCGAAGAAACCCGCCTGAGTCATCAGAACTATTGCAGAAATAATGCAATATAACAAAAATAGGTTGAAAAATCTGACAAACTGGTACTTTATTGTAGTGTGGTGCTGATTTTGAGTTTCAGAAATGTCAATAAAATAGAAGAAATAGTGCAGAACTATCGATGAGTCGCAAGAGCGATTGAAGAACTAATGAAAAATGTCGAAAAGTTGGTTGAAAAATGCGACAAACTGGGACTTTAAGTTTTTAAAAATGTTACAAAATAGAAAAAGGCCGAAATTATTGATGAAACTATCTGAGTTTTCAGAACTATTGCACAACTAACGGAATATACCAAAAGGTACGTTGAAAAATCCGGAAAGCTGGTACTTCTCTTTTGGTGCGGTGTTAATGTTAAATTTGGAAAATGGTAAAAAATAGGGAAAATCTGGAACTATCAATGAAACGTATCTGAGTCATCAGAACTATTGTTTCAAAAATGTTAAATAAAATAGAGAAAGAACGGAACCATCTATGAAACTATCCTGGCATGTAAGAATATACCAAAAGTAGATGAAAAATCTGGTAAACTGCTAACACTCCTTTGGTGTGGTGTTGTTAAATTTTAACGATGTTAAAAAATGGAAAAGGCCAGAACTACTGACGGTCTTCAGAACTATTACGAATGGAATATAGTAAAAAGTAGATCAAAAAATCCGGTATACTGCTTACTCTTTTGGTGTTGTGCTAATGTTGTTTCAAAAATATTTTTAAAAATACCATGAAACCTATTTGAGTCGTTAGAACTATTGCATGACTAATGGAATATACCAAAAAGTTGTTGAAAATCGGTAAACTAGTACCCTACTTTTGTGGTGCACCGCTGATATTAAGTTTCGAAGTTGTTCAAAATAGAGAAAGGCTGGAGCTATCAATATCATCAGAACTATTGTAGAACTATTGGAATATACCAAAAAGTAGGTTGAGATCGTCTGCAAACTCGTGTGTACGGTGTGGTGTTGTCACAGTTTCATAGTTGGTTTAAAAATAGTTAGTAGTCTGAACTTTTCTAAAATGTATCAGGAACTGTAGAACTCGTTTGGAATTATAAGGTCTTGTGCTTGAAAGGGCTTTCTTGAGAAGCTGCAGTGCTAGCTGAAATTAGCACCTGATTTTCAGTTTGCCATTTTGTTAAACAAATATGGCAGAACAATTGATATAGCCTATCTGGAACTGTAGTATTATGGATCGTTAAAACTTGTGTTAAAAATAGATGTCAACTTTGCACCAGCGAAAAATTGAAGGTACATAGATCACGACTCTCATCTGGAAAACACCTCTTCCCAGAGACTGGTCAATGCTTTTCTTTGTTTGAAGTTGTGATCGGCTGGATTATAAAATTGTGGGTGTAGTACTTCACCGAACTGCTCTGCAAAAAACCCGATTTTCTGGACCAAAACTGTGTGTAACACTGATAAAATCAAACAAAAAATAAAATATCAACATTGTGTGCCGATAGCGAGTTATTTAAATTGATTTTTGTGTGATTTTATATGGTCAGATTGTTCGCCGATTAGCTATAGCGAAAACTATATGTGTGTGAAGTTAGCACCCCATTTTTTAAAAATCATGATTTTGAAAGTTGTTCCAGATAGTTCTAATTTTGTACCGCATTGTTCCAATTCGACATTATTTCATTCCAAAAGATTCCTCGAAAATTTGGAAAAAACCTATTTTGTTAGTGGCACCCCATTTATCGAGAACTTGGCCAACGCTTAACATTGTTCTAGTTGTTCCAAACAATGTTCCAAAAGGACAATTCCTTATCTAAACGATTCTTCAAAAAAACGGCAAAAAGCATTTTTTTGCTGGCACCCATTTTTCAAAAATCAAAATTTTGGCCCTCGATTAAGATTGTTCTAGTTGTTCCAAACATTGTTCCAAAAGGACAATTCCGTATCTAAACGGTTCTTCAAAAAAACGGCAAAAAACATTTTCTTGCTGGCACCCCATTTTTCAAAAATCGAAATTTTAGTCCTCGATTAAGATTGTTCTAGTTGTTCCAAACATTGTTCCAAAAGAACAATTCCATATCTAAACGATTCTTCAAAAAAACAGAAAAAAACATTATTAGATAAACAAAACTGCCAAGTAGTAAACATACTTTTCCCTTTTTGCTCCAAGGGATAACTTTTTGTTCTGAGCTGTTCTAAGCCTAAAAAACATAGTTCTGCAGTATGAATCTCCTATCACCAGCGGTTCTCCCAAAAATCGATGTTTTTATTATATCGATAAGAGTAAATATAGTCTTCCTCTTTTGTTCCAATGGCTAACTTTTTGTTCTGAGCTGCTCTAAGCCTAGAAAACATAGTTCTGCAGTATGAATCTTCTATCACCAGCGGTTCTCCCAAAAATTGATGTTTATACTGTATCGACAAGAGTAAACATAGCCTTTCTGTTTTGTTCCAATGGCTAACTTTTTGTTCTGAGCTGTTCTAAGCCTAGAAAACATAGTTCTGCAGTATGAATCTTCGCTCACCAGCGGTTTTCCCAAAAATCGATGTTTTTACCTAATCGGCGGGAGTAAACATAGCTTTCTTCTTCTGTTCCAATGGTTAATTTTCAACGAACTTCGTTCGTTTATGAAATCGATTTGTCGTCCGTCTGTCTGTCCGTCTGT
Organism: Platerodrilus igneus; assembly: GCA_036346225.1. NCBI lineage: Eukaryota > Metazoa > Arthropoda > Insecta > Coleoptera > Lycidae > Platerodrilus > Platerodrilus igneus. The sequence goes on from JARFIW010000631.1 coordinate 2,896,995, forward strand.
CCGTCCGAGGCCATTCTAATGGTCGGACATCAATGTGTGATACATCAATCGATTCAGCTCGGTGTCCTGAGCTTAAGTTTTGATGTCAGTTGAAATCGGGCCACGGGGACGCCGTGCCCCCGCGATATTCCGTCGGGAAAATTAAAATTTCAAATAGGTCCAAAATTAATGTGCGATACATATTTGGACTCCCCTAACATAGCTGAGTCGAAATATGGTACCCCCCACAAAATCTGACCACGGATACCCCCCTCCCCCCCGGAATTAATTTTTATTTTATCTGAATACTTATAATTATTACAACATAATAATTTTAATTTCTTTAAATTGTTTTAAAGTAAGTCTATATTTGGAAGTTCGTTGCGACAATGCCTTGCATTTTCAACTTGTTTGTTCTGAGCTGTTCTAAGTTTAAAAAACATAGTTCTGCATTATGAGCCTCCCATCACCAGCGGTTCTCCCAAAATCGAGGTTTTTACTGTATGGACAAGAGTAAATATAGTTTTTCACTTTTGTTCCATATAGCTACCTTTTTGTTCTGACCATATAGTAGTCATAGTTTTAATTGCAAAAATAAGAAGGAAATAATGAATGGGCTCTTATGGAAAGTATACGTGAAGAAAATCCCATAAGGATTACATTGCATTTCATGCACTGGTGTGTAAAATAGTAGTTCACGTATATATATTGATGTGTAAAGTAAAACTTTACACACGAAAGTAGAAAAACTGTTTTGAAATACATTACACTAAAATCTTGGCAAATATATGACTTATTTTATTATTATTATTATTATTATTATTTTTATTAAATGCTATTAATATTTTATTATAAACATGTACTCCTAAATATAACTTATATGTTCGTTCTCGTTTTCGTTAGGAAAAAGCTACGTAGATTTTATAGGTATATACGTTGATTGACCTATCGTTCCATGACATAAGATTATTGTCAAACACATCTATTAATAATTTCCTTCTTATTTTTGTAATGAAAACGATGACTACTATATAGTCAGAACAAAAAGTTAGCTATATGGAACAAAAGAGAAAAACTATACTTACTCTTGTCCATACGGTAAAAGCATCGATTTTGGGAGAACCGGTGGCGATGGGAGATTCATAATGCAGAACTGTTTTTAAACTTAGAACATCTCAGAACAAAAAGTTAGCCATTGGGATAGAAGAGGAAGGCTGTTTACTCCTGTCCATAAAGTAAAAACATCGATTTTTTGAATAACCGCTAGTGATAGGAGATTCATACTGCAGAATTGTTTTCTAGGCTTAGAACAACTCAGAATAAAAAGTTAGCCATTGGGACAAAGGAGGAAGACTATGTTTACTCTTGTCAATACAGTATAAACATCGATTTTTGGGAGAACCGCTGGTGATAGGAGATTCATACTGCAGAACTATGTTTTTTAGGCTTAGAACAACTCAGAACAAAAAGTTATCCATTGGAGCAAGAAGGGAAAGGTATGTTTACTCCTGGCCCGGCAGTCTTGTTTGTCCAAAAACATTTTTTTCCGTTTATTTGAAGAATCGTTTAGATACGGAATTGTCCTTTTGGAACAATGTTTGGAACAACTAGAACAATCTCAATCAAGGGCCAAAATTTCGATTTTTGAAAAATGGGATGCCAGCAAGAAAATGTTTTTGCCGTTTTTTTGAAGAATCGTTTAGATACGGAATTGTCCTTTTGGAACAATGTTTGGAACAACTAGAACAATCTTAATCGAGGGCCAAAATTTTGATTTTTGAAAAATGGGTGCCAGCAAAAAAAATGTTTTTTGCCGTTTTTTTGAAGAATCGTGTAGATAAAGAATTGTCCTTTTGGAACAATGCGATTTTCGATAAATGGGGTGCCATTAACAAAATGGGGTTTTTTCCAAAGTTTCGAGGAATCATTTGCAATAAAATAATGTCGAATTGGAACAATGCGGTACAAGATTAGAACAATCTGGAACAACTTTCAAAATCATGATTTTTAAAAAATGGGGTGCTAACTTCACACACATGAAAACTATTGTGGAACATTTCTAAAAAGCAACAAGCTTTCTAGTTCGTTGGGATTGTTAGCACTGCTGAATCTCCATCAGAAAACTTACGATATTATAAAACATCTACTTTGGTTATGTTTAAACAAATGAATGGCATACAAGCTTCTTCGTATTGTCAAAACGAAAACGCTCAGAATAGTGTCGCCGTTGTAAGATCCTGCAATCGCTTATAACATTTTTATTTGATTTAAGATGTTAGTCGCATGTTCGATTAAAGGCGTTTTTGAAAACTTTGTAAAACCATCAATTTATAATGGATATTTGTTGATAGTAAGGCGTTCAACCTGACAATCCTATCTGTGATTAAAATTATTAAATATACTAAGGAATAATTTAGAAATATACTTGTTTGTATCATGCTGAAGTCCACAATTACAGTTTGTAACTTGTTTTTGTAATGAACTGCTTTGTTAAGACTTTTTTAAACCAAATGCTTGATAACTAATAAATCAGTCATTGTCTGTTGTTATCAGTATAAAAAGCAAGAAGTGTAGGCTAAAATTAAACAGTTAAGTGTTATGATTGGTTCAAAGGTCAATTTGAGTTATGTGGAATGCATTCATATAAAAATTGTAAGAAGACTGTTGTTGTCCCATTATCTCTTGTATGTTTATACTATAGTTTATCAGCATGTCTGTGAAAGATAGCACAGCATTTTATTATCTATAAATTAGATTTGTGTGGTCTTGTTGAGTAATAATCCAATAATCTCATTAAAATAAATAAACTTCAATTTTTTCATGATAACATGCCCTTTCAAGTGGAACTAAATTGATATTCTCAGTCTCACGATGTAATTGCATATTTATTTATAAACTTGTACAGAAAATTAACTTCTACTTATGGTGGGTATTATTTGATATGAAAAGACAGGATATGTATGTAGATTGATGCCACAGAACATGTTCTGCACTTCAATTCATGATTGCTTAAACGATTTAAGTGATGATAGAGATGCTTGAGTTGAGTACGCCCAAGGACTAATTTGTTAGGGCGATTTGAGATCTGTCTGTCCTTCATTAAATTTTTTATTTATTGATTTATAAAAGCTTTCGTCATCTTGGGTATATCGAGTAATGTAGGTTCGCTTAAAAGGATGTATACGTGATGTTTAGGATGGTCGAGAATTTGTCCTTGGAAGTTGTAGATGTTACTTACACCCAATATCAGTATAAATAAATTAACGGTTTTGAAGTGCACTTTCAATGGAAATTCGTTGCGTGAGCCAAGGCTATGTAAACAAATTGCATTGCACGTGCAAAGCTACTAAATTATATAATTTAATTAACCTCCATAACACTCTAAATAATATATTTTAACAGTTTCACACGTCACAAATTACAAACGGCCTAGACTCTTAGCGTTTTCATCATTTGGAAATAAACTGTCATAACTTTGATTAACATGATTGAAAATAGTCGCAGGTAACTTCTTTCTTAATTTATTCTTTGTCTTCTTTACGTGGTTCCCACACGTTTCTCTCACAAAATTGAACTCTAAAAGTTGTCCAAAATTATGGCAGAAACATCGTGGTTCCCACACGTTTCTCTCACAAAATTAAACTCTAAAAGTTGTCCGAAATTATTGTAGCAGAAATATTACGAAATCTAGAAATGCCGAGCGTTTTCACAATTTAGAAGTGGATATTGGTCGTAACTTGGATTAACATCATTGAAAACAGTTGAAAGTAGACGTTAAATTTTAAACTCTTTTTTTAATTTTATTCTTTGTTGTCTTTACTTGGTTGTCATGTTTCTCTAGCCAAATGAACCCAAAAAGGTGTTGAAAATTATAGCAGAAACGTTGCAAAATCTAATTGTCAAAAAACGAATCTTACATGAAATTAACAATTTATAGAATTTTGTATCATTTGAAAAACAGGGTTTGAAGTGGTACCCTACGGAGGGTAAATTTGAATGTAGTTGAAAAACTGAACAAAAACTTTTTTATGTATTACGGATGTCAAATTAATCATAGGTTAAGGAAAAGTCTAGATAATTAATGGTGGAAAATAAAATTCCAAAAATTTGTCTATTGTTTTGGTAAAATCAAAAACATCAAAATTTGAATTTTTGAAAAATTTTCAAAAACATCACGAAACGGATTTTTATTATATTGAATTTTTTTTCGATTTTATTTATTTTGTGCTATTTTACAAATGCGCTGTAGAAAAAATAGTCCATTATTTTCAATTTATTAAATAATTTTTCATTTCAAAAATATTTTTAAACTTTAGTTGTTAAATTGAATTTATTGGGAACGTTGCAGGAACTGTTAGAGTTAAAAATTGATCTTTTATTGTTAATGATCAAAAAATTTATTTTAATTTTGAAAAATTTTCAAAAAATACGTCCTGAAATGTATTTTTGTTATATCGAATTCATTGTAAATATTTTGTTTTCAATTTTATTTATTTCGTACTTTTTATGCAATTGCAGCAGTGCCGTTTAAAAAAATATTCCGTTGTTTTTAATGTCTTAAATAATAATTTTTTATTTCAAATATATTTTTAAATTTTAATTGTTAAATTGAATTTATTGGGAATTTTCAACGTTGCAAGGGCCGCTAGAATTAAAAATCGGTTTTTTATTCTTGATCAAAAAATTTATTTTAAATTTGAAAAATTTTCAAAAAAAATTACAACGCGAAATGTATTTTCAATGTATTGACTTCGTTGTAAATGTTTTGTGTTGAATTTTATTTATTTTGTCCCATTTTAGAATTGCATATGCCATTAAAAAGTTGCCCGTTATTTTTATTTTTTTAAACAATATTTGTATTTTCAAATATATTTTTAAATTGTAATTGCTAAATGGAATTTATTGGTAATTCCAATGTTGCAAGAGCCGCTAGATTTAAAAATCAGCCTTTTATTCTTGATGATCAAAAAATTTATTATAAATTTCAAAAATTTTCAAAAAAAATATTTCGTGAATTGTATTTTCCATTGTATTGACTTTATATAAATGTTTTGTTTTTAATTTTATTTATTTCGTGCCATTCTAGGATTGCATATGCCATTTAAAAAATTGCCCGTTATTTTTAGTTTTTTAAACAATATTTTGATTTTCAAATATATTTTTAAATTTTAATTGTTAAATTTAATGTATTGGGAATTTTCAACGTTGCAAGGGCCGCTAGAATTAAAAATCAGCCTTTTATTCTTGATGATCAAAAAATTTATTATAAATTTCAAAAATTTTCAAAAGAAATATATCACGAAATGTATTTTCCATATTATTGACTTCATGTAAATGTTTTGTTTTATTTTTATTTATTTTGTGCCATTTTGGGATTGCATATGCCATTAAAAAAATTGCCCGTTATTTTTAGTTTTTTTAACAATATTTTGATTTTCAAATATATTTTTAATTTTAATTGTTAAATTTAATGTATTGGGAATTTTCAACGTTGCAAGGGCCGCTAGAATTAAAAATTGTCTTTTTTTTCTTGATGATCAAAAAATTTATTATAAATTTCAAAAATTTTCAAAAAGACATGTATCGCGAAATGTATTTTCTATTGTTTTGACTTTGCGTAAATGTTTTCTTTTTAATTTTATTTATTTTGTGCCATTCGAGGATTGCATGTCATTAAAAAAATTACCTGTTATTTTTAGTTTTTTAAACAATATTTTTGTTTTCAAATATATTTTTAAATTTTATTGTTAAATTGAATTTATTGGGAATTTTCAACGTTGCAAAGGCCGCTAGAATTAAAAATTGGTCACTTATTCTTGATGATCAAAAAATTTATTATAGATTTCAAAAATTTTCAAAAAAAAATATATTGCGAAATGTTTTTTCTATTGTTTTGACTTTACGTAAATGTTTTGTTTTTAATTTTATTTATTTTGTGCCATTTAAGGATTGTATATACTATTAAAAAAAAAATATCTCGTAATTTTTAGTTTTTTAAACAATATTTTTGTTTTCAAATATATTTTTAAATTTTAATCTTTAAATTGAATTTATTGGGAATTTTTAATGTTGCAAGGACCGCTAGAATTAAAAATCAGCCTTTTATTCTTGCTGATCAAAAAATTTATTATAAATTTCAAAAATTTTCAAAAGAAATATATCACGAAATGCATTTTCCATATTATTGACTTCACGTAAATGTTTTGTTTTTATTTTTATTTACTTTGTGCCATTTTGGGATTGCATATGCCATTAAAAAAATTGCCCGTTATTTTTAGCTTTTTAAACAATATTTTGATTTTCAAATATATTTTTAAATTTTAATTGTTAAATTTAATGTATTGGGAATTTTCAACGTTGCAAGGGCCGCTAGAATTAAAAATTGTCTTTTTTTTCTTGATGATCAAAAAATTGATTATAAATTTCAAAAATTTTCAAAAGAAATATATCACGAAATGTATTTTCCATATTATTGACTTCACGTAAATGTTTTGTTTTTATTTTTATTTACTTTGTGCCATTTTGGGATTGCATATGCCATTAAAAAAATTGCCCGTTATTTTTAGTTTTTTAAACAATATTTTGATTTTCAAATATATTTTTAAATTTTAATTGTTAAATTTAATGTATTGGGAATTTTCAACGTTGCAAGGGCCGCTAGAATTAAAAATTGTCTTTTTTTTCTTGATGATCAAAAAATTGATTATAAATTTCAAAAATTTTCAAAAGAAATATATCACGAAATGCATTTTCCATATTATTGACTTCACGTAAATGTTTTGTTTTTATTTTTATTTATTTTGTGCCATTTTGGGATTGCATATGCCATTAAAAAAATTGCCCGTTATTTTAATTTTTTTAAACAATATTTTGATTTTCAAATATATTTTTAAATTTTAATTGTTAAATTGAATGTATTGGGAATCTTTAACGTTGCAAGGGCCGCTAGAATTAAAAATTGGCCTTTTATTCTTGATTATCAAAAAATTTATTATAAATTTCAAAAATTTTAAAAAAGACATGTTTCGCGAAATGTATTTTCTATTGTTTTGACTTTACGTAAATGTTTTCTTTTTAATTTTATTTATTTTTTGCCATTTTAGGATTGCATATACCATTAAAAAAGAAGCCTGTTATTTTTAGTTTTTTAAACAATATTTTTGTTTTCAAATATATTTTTAAATTTTAATTGTTAAGTTGAATTTATTGGGAATTTTCAACTTTGCAAGGGCCGCTAGAATTAAAAATTGGTCTTTTATTCTTTAAAATGATTAATTAAAATTTAAAAATATCACGGAATGTATTTTCCATTGTTTTAACTGTACATAAATGTTTTGTTTTAATTTTAATTATTTTGTGCCATTTTAGGATTGCATATGCCATTAAAAAAATAGCTCGTTAATTTTAGTTTTTAAATAATATTTTGATTTTCAAATATATTTTTAAATTTTAATTCTAAATTAATTTATTGGGAATTTTCAACGTTGCAAGGGTTGCTAGAAATTAAAAATTGGTCTTTTATTCTTGATGATCAAAAATTTATTTTAAATTTCAAAAATTTTCAAGAAATTATCCGAAATGTATTTTCCATTGTATTGATTATGTAAATGTTTTGTTTTATTTTATTTATTTTGTGCCATTTTGGATTGCATATGCCATTTAAAAATTGCCTGTTATTTTTAGTTTTTAAACAATATTTTGATTTTCAAATATATTTTAAATTTTAATTGTTAAATTGAATTTATTGGGAATTTTCAACGTTGAAGGGCCGCTAGAATTAAAAATTGGTCTTTTATTCTTGATGATCAAAAATTTATTATAATTTCAAAAATTTTCAAAAGAATTATCCGAAATGTATTTTCTATATTATTGACTTCATCGTAAATGTTTTGTTTTAATTTTATTTATTTTTTGCCATTTTAGGATTGCATATACCATTAAAAAAGAAGCCTGTTATTTTTAGTTTTTTAAACAATATTTTTGTTTTCAAATATATTTTTAAATTTTAATTGTTAAGTTGAATTTATTGGGAATTTTCAACTTTGCAAGGGCCGCTAGAATTAAAAATTGGTCTTTTATTCTTAATGATTAAAAAAAATATATCGCGGAATGTATTTTCCATTGTTTTAACTGTACATAAATGTTTTGTTTCTAATTTTAATTATTTTGTGCCATTTTAGAATTGCATATGCCATTAAAAAAAAATAGCTCGTTAATTTTAGTTTTTTAAACAATATTTTTGTTTTCAAATTTATTTTTAAATTTTAATCCCTAAATTGAATTTATTGGGAATTTCCAACGTTGCAAGGGTTGCTAGAAATAAAAATTGGTCTTTTATTCTTGATGATCAAAAAATTTATTTTAAATTTGAAAAAAGTAGAACGCGAAATGTATTTGTTTTGAATTTGATTTATTTCGTGCTATTTTAGGATTGCATATGCCTTTCAAAAAATAGTCTGTTATTTTTAATTTTTTAAATAATCATTTTTGATTTCAAATATATTTTTAAAGATACTTCCAGGTATGTTTGATTGAATTTATTAGAAATTTTCAACATTGTAAGAGCTGTGGAAATTAAAAATTGGTTTTTTATTTTTAATAATAAAATAAAATTATTTTAATTTTCAAAAATTTTCAAAAAATATATCCCGAAATGTATTTTCGTTATATTGAATTCATCGTGAATGTTTTGTTTTCAGTTTTATTTATTTCCTGCTTTTTTTCTGCAAATGCAGATGCCGTTAAAAAATAGTCTGTTGTTTTTAATGTTTAAATAATGATTTTTGATTTGAAATATATTTCTAAAATGTAATTATTAAATTGAATCTATTGGGAATTTTCGGCGTTTCAGGAGCTGTTGAAATTAAAAATTGGTCTTTTATTCTTGATGATCGAAAAATTTCTTTTAAATATGAAAAATTTTCAAAAAAAAAAGTATATCACAAAATGTATTTTCATTGTATTTATTGATTTCATCATAAATGTTTTATTTTAAATTTTATTTGTTTCGTGCTATTTTAGGATTGCATATGCCATTGAAAAAAGAGTCCGTTATTTTAAATTTTTTAAATAATTATTTTTGATTTCAAATATATTTTTAAAGATACTTCCAGGTATGTTTGATTGATGAATTTATTAGGATTTTTTAATATTGTAAGAGCTGTTGGAATTAAAAATTGATTTTTTATTTTCAATGATAAAAAAATTCATTTTAATTTTGAAAAATTTCCAAAAATATATATCCTGAAATGTATTTTTGTTATATTGAATTCATCGCAAATGTTTTGTTTTCAATTTTATTTATTTCGGGCTTTTTTCTGTATTTGCAAATGCCGTTAAAAATAGTCCGTTTTTATTTTTTTAAAATTTAATTAATTAAAAAAATTTAAATAATTATTTTTAATTTCAAATGTATTTTTAAATTTTAATTGTTAAGTAATATTTATTGGGAACTTTCAACGTTGCAGGAACTTTTTGGAATTAAAAATTGGTCTTTTATCTTTAATGATAAAAAAATTTATTTTAATTTTGAAAAATTTTCAAAAAAACAAATCGCGAAATGTATTTTCATTGTATTGACTTTATTGTAAATGTTTTGTTTTCAATTTTATTTATTTCGTGCTTTTTTCTGTATTTGCAAATGCCGTTAAAAATAGTCCGTTTTTATTTTTTTTAAAATTTAATTAAATTAAAAAAATTTAAATAATTATTTTTAATTTCAAATGTATTTTTAAATTTTAATTGTTAAGTAAAATTTATTGGAAACGTTCAACGTTGCAGGAGCTTTTTGGAATTAAAAATTGGTCTTTTATCTTTAATGATAAAAAAATTTATTTTAGTTTTGAAACATTTTCAAAAAAACATTGCGAAATGTATTTTCATTGTATTGACTTTATTGTAAATGTTTTGTTTTCAATTTTATTTATTTCGTGCTTTTTTCTGCATTTGCAGATGCCGTTAAAAAATAGTCCATTGTTTTTAATTTTAAAAAATTTAATTTAATTAAAAAAAATTTTTAATAATTATTTTTAATTTCAAATACATTTTTAAATTTTAATTGTTAAATTAAATTTATTGGGAACTTTTAACGTTGCAGGAGCTGTTTGGAATTAAAAATTGGTCTTTTATTTTTAATGATCAAAAAATTTATTTTAAATTTGAAAAAAGATAAATCGCGAATTTTCATTGTTGACTTTATTGTAAATATTTTGTTTTCAATTTTATTTATTTCGTGCTATTTTAGGATTGCATATGCTATTGAAAAAATAGTCTGTTATTTTTAATTTTTTAAATAACTATTTTTTATTTCAAAAATATTTTTAAAAATACATCTAGATATGTTTGATTGAATTTATTAGAAATTTTCAACATTGTAAGAGCTGTTGGAATTAAAAATTGGTTTTTATTTTTAATGATCAAAAAATTATATGTTAATTTTGAAAAATTGTTTAATTTTAGAATTGCATATCGGTTATTTTTAATTTTTTAAATAATTGATTTGATTTCAAATAATATTTTTAAAGATCCATCAAGACATGTTTGATCGTTAGATTGAATTTATTCGAAATTTTCAACGCAGCAAGAACTATCGGAATTCAAAATTGGACATTTATTTATAATAAAAAAAATTTATTTTAATTTTTGAAAAATTTTAAAAAAATTCATTATGAAATGTATTTTCGTTATATTGAATTCATCATAAATTTGTTGTTCTCGGTGCAATTTTAGAATTACATATGCTATTCAAAAAATATCCCTTTTTCAATTTAATTCTTTTTATAATTACTTTTTATTTCAAATAAGATACATCGAGGCATGTTTAAATGTTAAATTGAATTTATTAGGGATTTTCAACATTGCCGGAGCTATTGGAATTAAAAATTAGTGTTTTATTTTTAATTTTGAAAAAAAAATTAAAAAAAAAATTAATCGAAAAATGTATTTTCGTTATATTGAATTCACCGTAAATGTTTTGTTTTTAATTTTGTTTATTTCGTGTTATTTTAAAATTTTTATGCTGTTGAAAAAATAATTCGCTATTTTTCTTTTTTTAAATTTTAATTGTTAAATCGAATTTATTGGGAATTTTCTACGTTACAAGAGCTGTTGGATTTAAAAATTAGTCTTTTGTTTTTAATAATTAAAAATAGTTATTTATTATACAAGGAAAAAAGTACTAGATTTTATCTCGAGGTGTGTTTGTCTCACGACACGAAGCGGAGGGAGACAAAACACCGAGAGTTAAAATCTTACATAGTAAATGCATAAAAAGTGACATTTTGTTACCTGTCAAGAAACATTAAATGTCAAATTTTTTTACCGCCACAGAAAAAATTTATTTTAAATTTTTTTGTGTTGTCTTAGAATTGTAAATGTCTTTTAAAAAAATCTTTTTTTTAATTTTTTAAATCATTTTTTATTTCAAATATATTTTTAAATTGAAATTGAATACGTTGGGAATTTTCAATGTTGCAAGAGCTGTTGGAGTTAAAAATTAACGTTTATTATTAATGATCAACAAATTTATTTTAATTTTGAAAGACTTAAAATGTATTTTCGTTATATTGAGTTCGTGTTTTGTTTTGAATTTTTTTATTCCGTACTGTTTTAAAATTGCACAAGTTGTTGAAAAACAGTTCTAATGTGACTGGTCGTGTTCGCACACCTTTGAATGCGGCATCGTTTGTTTACGTTTGCAACATATTTTTTATGACTGTAAATTTAAGGGTACATTGTGGGTAATCTCGACTCTAGTGGTGATTTCTTATAATTCGTGTGAGCTTTTAATTCTCCCGTGGTTTACATTTAATGCATTTTTATGACTTGTGGTTGTAGGGTGTATCGGTTCAATTCAATGATTTGGTAGTTCGTTTTTAACTTGTGTGAATGTGTACAAATAAATTATCCTATACCTGGTGATTCACCTAGATAATTTAATACGAAGAGGGTAAAATATTGATAGTCATTGACGTTTGTATTTAATGGTTGTTTTTCTCTTTATTTCTAGATTCTGATTTAGTATTATAACGAAACAGTCACGTTATTACTGTACACAACCAAATCTTCTAGATTTTACAGGTTACTTTCGTGTTACAAGCTCGTTTAACTAACTGAAATTCTTAAATCTTTTTTTATTATCTAACATTTAAATATATGAACAAATTTCGAAGACGCTAGGTCAGGATTTCAATACTCCTGTATTTATTGTTCGTTACATTATTTTGGAATTATTTTCAGCTAATAAAATTTTAATAACAAAAATTGTATGAAAATTACGACTTTTGTAGTTAGTTTGATTTTTCATGTAAGGGCGACTGGCAAAATGTCGCCTTTCATTAGAACATGGTAGGTTTCTTAATTTTGAAGCTGTAGATTAGGTACGCCATAACATTATATTCATACAATGTATCGATAACAGTCTATTCAAGTGTTTAAAAACGTTTCTGCCTTTTATTCGTTCAAACATATGTAGATTATAGTATTGTTAACATACTTAAAGGATATAAAAAAATAACAAAACAGAAATTTATTGTCCTTTGTTTCATTGTTACTGCAACGTTTCAAAATCTAATCATTTCCACATATAATTATAAAGTTCTGAAGTTATTCAACTCTGTGGGACAAATAATAAAAGTACTTTATGGCCTATACAAGTGTAAATGTTTGCGTTAGTCATATCAACGTATAAACAAACCTCATGCAGTTTATTTTACATAAACTTAACTGAAGTGTTTATTACTACTGCGATTTATTATTCATTTGTTTTATCATTCTAACACTTGTTATGGTGATAGCAATAACAATAAGTAGGTTATTGATATACAACAATCGATTTTCTTTGAAGATAATTAAAGAGTTTATAGCCGTTTATGACTCACTGCATTGCATGTGCATTGATTCATAGGCTATTCGATTACTGTTGGTTATTTTAATAGACGATAGCTGACTCATGTGGTTGTTATGAATTACATTTACTTGAACGAATTTGGCTTTAAAATATTTCTTATTGTTAAACCAACGATTACTTTTAAAATTGTTGTTTGTATGTTTCTGATGCTTATCGTAAAACATTCATTCTTGTTGTAAAGCAACAAGTAAACATGCATGACCATGGCTGTACTTTGCAAATATTTATTACGTATTGAAGTTTTCTATGAAGATAGAGAATTATAAATTATAGTACAGCCCTATAAAGCACAAGGGGCTTGGTTTGCATGGATGCAGAATAGCTGTAGTGTGATGATCTGATCAATTTTAAGTTCGAATACGACCCAGTCGAACGTGCATCAGGGTCCTCTTTGAGTTGGTGACTTATTTACTGCAAATTTGCAGTGAAGTCATTGCCGATACCTACAACCCAAAAACATAACAGATAAGGTATTTAGAGAAGGAAACTAACAGAAATTACAAGTATTTTCACGCATCACCCACTTTGACTTTCACTATGTCGGTTCAATTAGGTACCCCAAAATAATCTGCCTGATCCTCATGTCTCAAAAACCCTCCAATCGTCGAACGTTCGCATAGGTTGAGAACATGACCACGGGTTCTTCGAAGTACATAAAATGCGACTAAAGGTTATTCATCTGGAAAGTGAAAGTCGCATACTTATGCGTCATGACAGAAAATAACATTCTAATATACGACTGGAAATCTCTTATTTAATTGTTAAAATTCAGCTTGTATTGTCAAAAACCGTAACAAGCTTCAAATTCAATATACAATTGATTAACTGATCAGTTGACTAATCTACCGGTTGATTAATCAAAACCTATTAATTGATTAACCAATAGCTCGATCATCGTATCTGTTCACACGAACTTGTCACAAACCGTCCAATCTTCGAATGTTCTCATTATCTGAGGCATTTACCGCACATTCTTCGAAGCGTATGCAAATGTTTATGCAACAAATTACATACAATAAACTGTAGGTTATTCACCTATCAGTGCATGGAAAATTAAATTCGCATTCTTTTCCGTCGTGGCCTACTTATACTATTTAAATTATGATAGGAAATAACATTTCACTATAGGACTGGAAATCCTCTATTTAATTATTAGAATTGGGTTTGTAATGATGAGAAATGTAACAAGTTTCAAATTCGATAAACAGTCGATTACATGATCTGTGGACTAATCTATCAGTCAATTAATTGAGGAACCTATTACTCAGTTAATTGATTAGTCAATTAGTTAACTAATTAATTAGCCAATTTTGGTTTGTCTATTTGATTAGTCGACTAATTGATCACCTGATGAAATTACTCAGCTGATTAATTTAGTAATCTGTTATTTGACTAATTGATTACTCCACTGAAGAATTAGCTAGCTAATCGATGGAATTCGTTGACCAGATGATTAATTATCAGCCAGCTAATTAACACGTTAAGCAATTATTCAACTATTTGATTTAATCTGTTAAACAAATAGTCAAGTAGTTGATTAGCCGATTAACAGAATGTGACTTGCCGATATATTCAATTCATTGATTAATCGATTAGTTGACTAATTAATTAGTCACTTTTGGTTCGTCTATTTGATTAGTTTACTAAACATTAGTCGCTAATAAAATTAGTGACTAATTGATCACCTGATCAAATTAGTCAACTGATTAATTTAGTAATCTGTTATTTGACTAATTGATTAGTCTCGTGAAGATTTAGCTAGCTAGTCGATGGAATTTGTTGACCAGGTGACTAATTATCAGCCAGCTAATTAACAGGTTAAGCAATTATTCAACTATTTGGTTAAATCTGTTAAATAAATAGTCAAGTAGTTGATTAGCCGATTAACAGAATATGACTTGCCGATCTATTCAATTGATTGATTAATCAATTAGTTGACTAATTAATTAGTCACTTTTGGTTTGTCTATTTGATTAGTTCACTAAACATTACTCGTTAATAAAATTAGTCAACTGATTAATTTAGTAATCTGTTATTTGACTAATTGATTAGTCTCGTGAAGATTTAGCTAGCTAATCGATAGAATTCGCTGACCAGGTGACTAATTATCAGCCAACTAATTAACAGGTTAAGCAATTGTTCAACTATTTGATTAAATCTGTTAAACAAATAGTCAAGTAGTTGATTAGCCGATTAACAGAATGTGACTTGCCGATATATTCAATTGATTGATTAATCGATTAGTTGACTAATTAATTAGTCACTTTTGGTTCGTCTATTTGATTAGTTTACTAAACATTAGTCGCTAATAAAATTAGTGACTAATTGATCACTTGATCAAATTAGTCAACTGATTAATTTAGTAATCTGTTATTTGACTAATTGATTAGTCCACTGAAGAATTAGCTAGCTAATCGATGGAATTCATTGACCAGGTGACTAATTATCAGCCAGCTAATTAACAGGTTAAGCAATTATTCAACTATTTGGTTAAATCTGTTAAACAAATAGTCAAGTAGTTGATTAGTCGATTAACAGAATTAGTGACTTGCCGATCTATTCAATTAATTGACTAATTAATTAGCCACTTTTGGTTCGTCTATTTGATTAGTCCACGAAACGATTAGTCGACTAATAAAATTAGCGACTAATTGATCACCTGATCAAATCAGTCATCTAATTAACTGATTAATTTAGCAATCTGTTATTTGACTAATTGATTAGTCCACTGAAGAATTAGCTGACTAATCGATGGAACTCGTTGACCAGGTTGTTACGTAACACAAAGAAAGTCAAAGAAATGATCGGGATCAATCGGAGAGTAGGGGGTTGTAGAAAACAAACTGACCTATGATGTATGCGGCGGTAAGGAGTTAGTAACAGTACCTGCAATAAAAGAAATTAGAATAGCAAACCTGCAATAAAAAAAAGATTAGTCCTGCAAACCTGAAATAAAGAAAAAGCATAGCAGCAATGCATAGTCTAAGTTATTCAGTACTTGGTAGAATGTAAAAAAAAACTGTTTAGATAATCTATATAATATAACAACGATAAAAGCAATACAAAAATTTTTAGTACAAAGTGAGGTAATATTGGGGAGTAGCAGAAACGTTTCTTCCATAAATGAGATAAAATATTAACAAAAGATAAATAGATAAGACACAATTGATATGAGTAATTCAGCAGTATTGATTTTTCTTTCTTTCTTTTTTTCTTCTATGTTTTAAAATAGCATGCAAGTCTATTGTAAAAGGTATCAGAACGACAAAGATATGGTAAAGCAACGAATAGATATTTAAAGTAATAACCAGTAGGAAATAGTTCAACTTACAAAAGTCCTTCAGAAACGCTTCCTTGCAACTGAAGTGTGGGATTCAACGATGTCCTGCACTAACGAAGCACTTCACCCTTGACTGTGAGGGTGTTGATGGAACTGATCACACGTTACACTAATCACACCTACATATTTCACTGGTGTTAGCAGCAGACATTATCACGCGTCGGAACTATGCAGCCTTGATAAATTCTATTTCCTAAGACAATAATTTCGATAGATATTCTGTAGCACTACTTTAATTTCAACTGGGACCAGATGTATATTATTTTCATAAACCTCCCAATAAGCAGTGAGAAACATCAACCGATACCTTTGTAAGCCGGTAATCTGTTATATTTCGCAAACACGAAACTTGCACAAGCAAAGATCTGTTGTAGATTCTTTGGGGTTAGAAAATTCAGAAACTACAGTATCCACAGTATTTGAATAATCCAAAGTATGAACTACTCAAATAAAAAAAAAGGACAACGCCACAAAAACACAATTAGTCAAGCAACAAGGAAACAATACTTTTAACGCAATTAACATACAGGAACGAAGAACAAACTACAACTCCTCATCTGTTTCTAGGAACTCGTCGCTATTACAACCGCTTATCGACTATTATCTAAACTTGTTAATAACATAAGGAACATCCAATAAAATGAATGCAGCCATCCTATCTACTAATTAATTACAGCGGCCCATCATTTCCGATAAGCTGGAAAGCAATTTACGAATAATCCAATTTACACTTTATTTATTAATGAAAATCAATCTTCAAATTATCTACTTTTAAAGTAATACTCACGAGTTAAATTGCATCCAAATCTGAATTATTCTGAAGTATTTCCTTTATACAAACAGCGATCCCAATGAAACAATGTATTTTTAAGTACGTTAACAGAAAGGAAGCGTAAAATGTTAAACTATAAAAATGCCCGTTACAAGGTGACTAATAATCAGCTAGCTAATTAACAGGTTCAGCACTTGTTCAACTATTTGATTAAATCTGTTAAACAAATAGTCATGTAGTTGATTAGCTGATTAACAGAAACAGTGATTTGCCAATCAGTCCGACTAATCGATGGATTTGATTAATACGATCCAATTTTTTTCGGAGTTTTTCAATCCTTTTATTTTTTTAGGAATGTCGAATGTTTTTTTGGTCGTAGATATAATTTCCTGATATTGTTTTTTCTTGAACAGTAGGAAAATTTTTTTAGCACGTTATCGTTTTCGAATTGTATCCTCATTTTACAAAAAAAAAGTAAGATGCTACAAATTTATAGCGGAATGAAAATTTTTCGAATAGTAACACCATGTGATTGTAACAGCGGGAACGTATTCAAAGAACAAGTTTTACCCAATACGGCTAGTGAAAATAAGACGCAGAAACCACTTAAAACCAAACTACAGAGAATTTCATAGTTGATTGACTTAAAAGCGGTGTGCGTTTTATGTTCTTGGACAGTTGTATGCAGGACATCCTCGGTGTTATGAAACAAATCATATACAACCTTGAGAAACGCAAGGATAATTTATTGCTCAGGCAATTAAAAACAAGAATATGCAGTCAGGCATCCCTTATAAAATTTATCCACAGCACTTCAAATATAACCGCATCTAGTTTTGTTGCCTTTAAATGAGCCGGCTAGATAGGATTTGGGCCCTTTGGAGCGGCTTTTTAAAAAGGCTTCTCCAAAAAACAGAAATTACAATATTAATTTTAATTTACAGGTACTTTATATGCAGTAATGTCTGATGATCAAAAAATATTCTAAGTTGACTTTCACTAAAATTAGCGCGAGTAGCTGAACAACCAACATTGTTAAAGTTGTGAAGCTCTAGACTGACTGGCTATCTAGGGCTCCTGAGGGTATTTATGCTTATCCCTGCTCCTCATGTTTGATATTTTTTTATTTAATACAAAGTATTACATTTTAATAATCTTAATTTTAATAATTGCTGTCTTATTATCTACTGTGATCTGCACCTGCAGTGTCATGTTACGTCTGGAATACAAAGTGCTCACATCCGTTTTCATGTCTGGTTTATGAACTTCCATTAACCTTTTATAATATGTCCTTCAATTTATACATTGTAATGATCTAACTTAAGATTTAATCATTCCATTTGATAGCATATATATCCTAATTTGAGGGATATGTAACTGGGATGTATGTGACTACTAAACCCAAGGTTCTGGGTTCGAATACCGACACGGTCTGCTTGAAAAATGTTAGCCGACCATTTTTCACAAAAATACGCCCTGGTTCGTATGAGGTAAAAATAGGTCCCACGTATGAATGTTGTCGAGCGTATTGGTTACCTAAAGAAAGTCGATCCCAGGTCGCAACACAAATTGAAGGCAATCATTCTTTTAAACTTTAAAATTTTTTGTTTAGTGTACTCAAACCAAATATTTCAAACATCAATAAATCAAAGTTACCTTCAATTTATGTCATAAATGTCAAACTTGAAGTTTTTATTATTTTGACAACGATCCTAGGTCATGGATCGAAACGTAAATAAAGTTGATTTTAAAAACTATGAGTGGTTTAATTCCCAAAGAAGATTAAGAAGCATGTTAAAGATCCTTACCTTGCTTGGAACAGCAAGGGTTCGGCAAAATTTAAAATTCCCGAATAAAGAAAAATTGCTTCTTGGCGAATGTAGTACCTTCGCGTAGAGTATTGGAAAATCAAATGTAGTGTCTCTGAATGACAGTTTGAAGTGTGATTGTGCAGAGGGCATAATATTACCATAACAAGTAAACAACTCCATGAATAAATCGATCTTACCTTGATTTCTAGTTAGTTAAGGTTGAACCAAATACTCGATCCTTGTATTCAGCTATAGTTTATCTAAATGTACGTCCGGTTGGGGTTGGTTTATTGAAATGTTTTCAGTAGATTGCTCTGAAGTTAGTTGATAACCTACAACAATATGGAACACAAAGGATGTCCAAATAAACTTCACTTCATTGCACACACTGCTCACTTCGTTTGTTTGATAAGACAGCCCATGGTAATCTGCCGACCATATCGCTCATTTCACGCCAACTTCTAAAAACCCCTTGTCTGTCGTGTGTTTTCACACACTGCTCACTTTGTCTGTTTGATAAGGTTGCCCAAGGTAATCTGCCGACCATGGCGCTCATTTCACAGCAACTTCTAAAAACCCTTTGTCTATGTCGCGTGTTTCCATTTGTTGAAACAATAACACGTTACTTGAAAGCATGAGAAAATGTCTATCGGGGCAAAAACATATTGAATTATAAATGAATTTTTTTAACAGTGCCGCGGCTTCAAAACAATATTTGTAATCTGCCACGACCTACTCATACTGACTAAATTACAATGGGAAATATGCTTCCAAGTTACGATTGGAATCCCCTGTTTATTTATTGGAATAAGGCTTGTGAAGCCAAAAAAGCATAACAATGCAGAAAACCTTTTAAGAAACGTTAAAATGAATGCCTGTTCTCTTTGAAGACTTAAACATGGAAAGGCTTATTCAGAGAATAAAATGTTGTACTTGGCTAGGAATGAGGTGAACGGCAAAATTCAGTTTTGTAGTAACTGGATCAGCTTGTAGCACTGTTCATGCATTGTTGTGTTGGAATCACACTAAGCGGAATTGTTTACTATAATATCATTAGCAACAAAACAAAAGGGTTGGATATTCCCAACGCTTATGGAAAACGAAATTGATTTAAACAAAATTATATCGATTACTACTGATGGTGCTCGTAAAATGATCAGAAATTCATACAATTCACCACTCAACACTCTTAATTAAGGTTCAACGTGCAAATTTTGGTACTTTTTAGCAAGTTATAAAGTTAAAAACACTTGCAGTTTATATCTTACTGCTGCAGAACCTTCCTAGGGATCGTAGTGATTCTGTCGTCCAGATTTTATAACTTTGTTGCCTAGTCAATGATCGCTGCTTATGCCTTGAGGAAGAGGTAAAAAGGGAGAAACCAGAAATTGGAGCACTACATACAAAGCATATGGTAACAGTACTTTACCGAAAAAAACAGTTGGGTTTGTGAAATCTGGTACTTACTTACCCATCGCCTTTTTGTCACACACGGGATTGGGTTATTCAAACTGGCCAATATCTTATATCCAATTAGAATATAGAACATTATCACTCGAAGGGCGCATGTTCACATCATATCCAAAGAGGGGAAAAAGTCCTCACAGGATATCTCAATATATTTATACATGTCAGGACCATTTTATTCTTACCATGTAAATGATAATTTATATAACATCCAGGGCTGAATTTAGGAAACAAAAGGCATTCTTTTCTTGTATACAGATTACGATAGATTCAAAATATATAGTAGACGGAACTTGGAGATCCAGTAAATGAAGAGGCATTGAGACAATTAACTTGACATCAAAATTAAAATGGTTTCCTCAATTTATTTACCCAAGAAATTGGTCATTCTGTTCCTGGTTTTAACTGCATTATAAGTCAGCAGGTTTTATGTGTCAAGACTTTGGAAGACGTTATGATTGCTGTAGCAAAAATGGTGAATTTTATATCTGCAAACAGTGAATTACTACATGGGATAAACTCAGTCTATTATGGTTGTCGCCGAAAATTTTAATGGTCGTTGAGTTTGTACGAAGTTAGAATTTTTCATAATGATTAGGTATAGACTGGTACTGAATGTCGAATAGCTGTGCAAATTTTCACAGAGTTTGTTACAAATGACAGTTATTACAATGGCATATACAAAACATCGCTTGCCTGTACAGAGGGTGTAAGAATATTGCACAAATTTTTCCAATAGTATTTAAATCATTTACAAAATTGTTTAAACTAGGTTTATCCTTTGTCCATCTAGATAATAAAGGTATGCCAATTAATGATTCCTTCTATTACGGCATTTGCCATGCTCGAATATTACATAAACTCGGGTCATACATCTGAATCCTCTTTATAACAGCTTACAGTGGAATTTGTTCATATTCCTACTACATACAGGGAAGAACAGGCACAGTAAAGGACAGAAGTAGCGAATCAATAATGTAACATTTGAAGCACTAACAATCTTAAAGGTACAATAGTTACATGTACAATGATCGTGGGGGCCGGCTTTTTCAATTGTCAATGCCACTGCCCTTCGTTACGTGTTCTGATTGGTCAAAACCATGATGCATATCATTTCAAATCGTGAGAAAACATCTACACTGCAAAATACATACTAAAAACTAATTCTAAAAAAACCTGAGACATTACTGGGAACTCAAAACCACAGTCTTATGCGTAAATACCCTACTTAATTATACAGTCCTCTGGCAATAATTATTAAAGTCGTGAAGCGATTTGCGACATTGTTTGAACGAATTAAATGTTAAGCTGTAGGGTATTTATACGACAGTTATTGTATTCAGTTTAATTGAAGCATTTCCAGTTTTCAACTGTGGTGTTAGTTCTAGCACATTTCTCAAATACAAAAATTCGTAAAACTCATGAAAATACAGATCGAGTTAAAATAACAGACGAATTTTCTACAGTAATTCAGGCTATAAGCAATGAATTTTCAAGGTTACAAGATTTTGTGCTATTTGCAAAAACATTCCGCAGTCAATAAACTCGATATATTTTTGAGTGGCTCAATTTTGAAGTTTTAGAAGTGCGATTGATTGATTTTTAGTCTAGTGCCGTATGCAAACATACATTTGTCGGTTTATGAAAGGATTTGGAAGCGATTGAAAATGATCGGTTATCGGACACAATAAGAAGTTATAGTTGGTTGACTTTTATATGGTAGAATGTATTGTATACAATTATTTTCTGAATTTTTAAGTCGACTCTTAAATTTATTTTAATAGACTTCCATAACAAATAAATTTACGCTATTTAATTCCTACTAACAATTTCTTGGCACGCTACAGGTTGGACAAATTGTAATATTTGGCACGTGCCACCTCTGAAGGACTGTATTGGATTCGTTGACATAATTTTTGATACAGCAAGAGTGTTTTTTGGTCTCCATAATCTTCTCAACAGCCGAAAACATCTGGATTATCTACACAATGTTATACATGGAGACACCATATCTTTGGAAAATAAATTTAAGTACTTTTAGAATCGTTTGGGATGATTTTAACACAAAGACATGGATTTATCTTTATCAGTTTGTATTTTTAGAACAAACCAAGAACAGTGCAATTAATTACTACTAAGAGGTTGTATACAATCGTTGAATTGATTGCTTTATTGCCTTTATCTGTTTCATTAATATTAGTTTGTGGTCAAAGGTTAAATTGCAATAACAAGAGCTTCGTGTTATAAGTTAATTATCCGGCTCTATTTTTCGCTATATATAATCGTTTATCGGGTTAACGTCTTTGGTATATTTTTGCTTACTGAAAGAGGTCTTTACGTAATGTTATAACTGACGTTACCGACCTTTTTCCTTTTAGAAAATAAATTAGTTTAAACATCTAGTGACTTTCATATTATTCCTGTGTGGTTGGTTTGGTAGATTATCATCTTTTGGACTAGTAAAAAAGAATTTCTGGAATAAAGGACGTCTAGCGAATGTTTTAATATAGAGGAATCGTATGATACACATTTTTCAGATGTTTGCTGTTTTCTTGGGTCTTGGATCTATCCGTTTTTTTTTTGTATGTTTGTGTGTTTACTGGTCGCCGACTGCTACCATTGTGTTGGTTATGATTAGGTTTCAGTTGCTGTTCACTTGCAGGTATGAAATTCAACGGACCCTAGGCCGACTGAATAATTTGTAACGTGCATTTTTGTAGTTTAACATTTTACGCTATACCCAATTCGTAAACACATTTCTGCAATTACTATTTCTATCTTTTATATTTATTAACTCGTTGGCGAATGCGTCGTATTATAATGAGTGGTTTGCATCGTTCTTGTCTTGCCGTTCGTATAAATTTTGTTGCTTATGTGGATATACAAGTCTAGATAATAGACGATAAGAGGTTGTAATAGAACGAGTTGAATAAACAGAGGAGCAGTTGTAGTTTGTTCTTGGTTCCTACATATTAATTACGTTGAAAATACTGCTTCTTTTGCTTTGACAATAGTGAGAATTAATGCGGTATTAATTTTCGAATTGTTCATGCTTGTTCATGAACGTTTTTAGTTGTTTTTTTGTGAAATAAAAGTTGTATATTAACCGTGTTTGGTCGACGCACGTGTGTTTTTAAGGACATTTGACGGACGGGTTTATTGCTTACGCGTGCCTTACTAATTGTTGTTTTTGTTGAGTTTCTGTTGGAAATAAAAGTGGCGGAACTTGTTAAACTCGACCTGCGCACGTGTTTTACGGAACATTTGACGGACGTACTTTAGTGATACACGTGCTTTACTCATTGTGGTTTTTTTTTGTTGGTGCTTCGTCTTTTGATATTTAAACTGTGTGTGCGATCTAGTTTCGCGGCCCCTTTTTTTATCAGAGTAGTGCATACTTTGGATTATCCAAATACAGTTGATACTGTAGTTTCTGAATTTTCTAACCCCAAAGAATCTAAAATAGATCATTGCTTGCGCAAATTTCGTTATTTGCGAAATATAACAGATTACCGGTTTACAAAGGTATTGGTTGAAGTTTCTCCCTGCTTTTTGGATGTTTATGAAAATAATATACATTTGGTCCCAGCTGAAATTAAACTAGTGCTACAAAATATTTCGAAATTATTGTCTCAGGAAATAGAATTAACAAGAAATTTATCAATGCTACATAGTTTCGTTGTGTGATAAGGTCTGCTGCTAACACCAGTGAAATACGTAGGTGTGATTAGGGTTACGTGTGATAAGTTCCATCAACGCCCTCACAGTCAAGGGTGAAGTGCTTCGTTAGTGCCGGACATCGTGAATCCCACACTTCAATTGCAAGGAAGCGTTACTGAAGGACCTTTTTGTAAGTTGAACTATTTCCTACTTGTTATTACTTTAAATATCTATCCGTTTGTTTTGCCATATTTTTGTCGTTCTGATACCTTTTACAATCGAATTGCCTGCTATTAACAAAAAAAAAAACAAACAAACAAAAAAGAAAAATCAATACTACTGGATTACTCATATCAATTGTGTCTTACCTATTTATCTTTTGTTAACATTTTGTCTGATTTATGTTTAATTGGTGTGTGAGGAAACGTTTCTGCTACTCCCCAATATTACCTCACTTTGTACTAAAAATTTTTTGTATTGCTTTTACCGTTGTTATATTATATAGATTATCCAAACAGTTTTTTTTTACATTCTACAAAGTACTGAACAATCTATGCTCGATCAGCATGCTATGCTTTTTCTTTATTTCAGGTTTGCAGGACTAATTTTTTTTATTGCAGGTATTGTTACTAATTCCTTACAGCCGCGCACCTTATATGTTGGTCTGCTTTCTACAACCCCCCCTAATCTCCAATTGTGCCCGGTCACTTCTTTGATTTTCTTTTTGTTACGCACGGCTACGAGCCAACGTTGCATAAATTTGGCGCCCAACGCGCTGCCCCGAGTAACGTAACATGTTGTACTTTGGACCTGAGAGTTTTTACACTAAAACAAATAAAAATTAAGATATTTAATTTTGACCATCGGCTCCCATCTCGCCTTGCTCGAAGACTAGCATGCAAGTGAGCGGATTATATGAAAACAATTCAATCTGAGGAATTTTTATCTTCCTGGAATTTGATGCTAATCAGAACAAATGCTTGGCGACCACAAGCTATGCTTATGAAACATGTTGAAAGCCACGTGAGCAATAAGTTATTTACATGGACTTTTAATTATAAACATGCTATTTAAAACGTTCTAAGCAGGGTCTTAAAACACCTGAATTATTTTCAATATTATTGGTACAAAATGTGGAGTTTAGCCTAACAATTTAATTAAACTGGGAATAACGGATCGTTTGCTATTTTCCATATGGGACCAAAGATTATTAGGTTTCGAAAACATACGTTTGCAAATGAACAATTTTTAGTGAATCTTTTCAATTTTCTTCCTGCCTTAATACAGCTTTGTTACACTGTAAAGAAATTTTGTTAAAAATTGTTTCGAAGTCAATTAATAAATCCTGATTATGGCATTTGTCACACTAATACCAATGATGTTGTTCTTCTTTCCTTGGTTTTATAGCTCGTAGAGGTGAAGTTGATTCCTATCTAGATCAGATTTGCAGTGGAGTTCGTTGTTTACCTATAACATACAACGCAAAGGTAAAGGAACGACACTAGGACCGGCATAAGAATTTGATGGATAAACTCCATCATCATCATCATTAGGTCTTCAGTCCTGGAAC